>JAYGXS010000002.1:93238864-93325979 GCA_036362985.1 Ligula intestinalis
ATATATATATATATATATATATATATATATATATATATATATTCTTCTTTAATTCAGCCAACGTGACAGCCAACTGCTTCAAAAGTTCGCAAGAATAAGTCCACCAAGTCGGTCCTCTACTGATGGTACTCTGGTCCACAACCTCTCATCTCGGCCTCTCACGCAACAGCAGCTGGCCGTTTTATCCTACGATACTAAGTTCAACACGAGTGATGCTCGACCAGTGGACTTTATCGCATCATTTGAGTCGGCTCTTCAGAAGTGTGAAGCAAACGAAGAGAGTAAGAACGCCATGCGGCAACAGGTGTCAACTCTTCTCATTCACCACAAACCTCAGACGACTATTTCCGAAGCAGAAAGCCGAGAGCTTATGCGAATCCGAAAGATGAAAGATATCGTCACCCTGCCAGCTGACAAGGGACGCTCGACAGTGGTCATGGATAAGACCGAGTACACGGCAAAGCTGGGGGACGAAGATGCCTACCAGCTTTTGGAATCTGGAGAGTTCAAAAAGCATGTGAACGTCGTCAACCGGGCGATTGACAAGCTGAAGAAGGCAGGAGCCCTCAAAAAGAGGATGCACTGACCACAAAAGCCACAGATGCCGCGATGGCACGTTTCTACGGTCTGCCAAAAGTGCATAAGCCGGGTGTGCCCCTTCGCCCCATTGTCTCCTTCCGTGACACCCTGACATTTGGCCTATCAAAATGGCTCTACCAGCAGTTTCGCTTCCTCACCGAAGGCTCCGAATACACAGTGAAGTCGGCTGAAGAATTTCTGAGGAACATTAAACATCTAGAAATATATGCAGACGAGGTAATGGTGTCGTTTGATGTCGTGTCATTATTCACTTCCATTCCAACCGGTCTTGCCGTCAGCACTATCGATGAACTTCTTCAGGAAAAGTACGAGGAAGATGAACAACAACTCAAACGGAAGCACGTCAAAGAACTCTTTGAATTATGCCTCAGGACATTTTTCGCCTTCAACGATCGAGTTTACGAGCAAAAGAAGGGGACACCAATGGGCTCCCATCTGTTTGGGTTAATTGCCGAGGCGGTCCTGCAGAGGCTCAAGCGACTGGTCTTCCGATCGCACTGTCCAAAATTCTGGTAAGGTACGACGACGACACATTTGTCGTAATCAAAAAGAGGGACGTTTAGGACTTCAAGACCTTGCTGAACTCGATATTCCCCGATATTCAGTTTCCGATGGAAGAAGAAAGCAACAACCAGTTGCCCTTCTTAGATGTGCAAGTTACGAGGACTTCCGAGGCAAGGATACGAACTACAGTATACCGCAAGTCAACAAACACCAGACGTATCCTACAATTCGGAAGTAACCACCCCATTGGTCACAAACGCAGTTGTGTCAGAGCTCTATTTCAACGGGTTCAAACACACTGTAGCGATGAGGACGGGAGAAAGGAGGAGGCAAAATATTGACACTCCCTGTTCTCAGCCAATGGTTATCCACGGTCCTTCCTGCGTAACTACCGACGAAAACCCACCCGACAGCGGCCGAACGACGAAAAACCGAAGTTTTGGCTCGCGATCCCCTATGTAAGAAATGTTTCGGAAGCGACAGCTCGGATCCTGAATCCTTTTGGAATTGGGATTGCCCACAAACCGGATTCGACTACCCGACAGCAGATAATGCGACCCAAAGACCCGCTGCCGACAACGGAACAATCAGCAGTGGTCTACAGCATACCTTGCCAAACTTGCAGTGCAAGGTATATTAGTGAAACGGGAAAATGCCTCGGTACAAGACTACACGAGCACCAGCTGGCATTCGACCGCGAGGACAGACTGTCACTGGTATATAGCCACATGAAACGGGAGAAGCACAAATTTGCTTTCGAAAACGCCAAAGTCATCGGCCGATCCAACGACAAAATGGCCAGACTGGTGCTCGAAAGTTGGTCCTCCGTAGACACAATCAACAGAAATATTGACTTAAATCCGGCCTATCAGGCCCTGCGTACCAGACTTCAATAGATCCAGCCGAGGCCCACTACGCCAATGAGCGATTTACAGCTTCATCAATGGCAGCCACGACTGCAGCAGGGGGCAAGAGTTAACCGCAGTTCGCACGATCGGCATGAATCATCAACCCACCGGCGAGCCCAAACGAGCGAACGGGCTTATCCCGGCGGGCCACAACGCAACTATCCACCAGACTATGAGGGGAGATCTCGCAGCAGCCACCCTGACGCACACGAGTGGCATGCAGACCCAGTGGTGATTACATCAGTCGTGCAAGGGATGGGGGACGCACGTGACTGTCAGCAGACCGATGGCAGACGCCCGCTGAGCGCGCGCGATGGGCGGACAGATCCACCGATGACCACAACAGCCGTGCAGCCGATGGACGACACGTGAGGCCGCCACCACTCCGGTTGCAGTCGCCCCTCGCGCGCGCGCGATGTGCAGACAGATCCGCCGGGGACTACAACAGCCGAGCGAGTGACGGGGGTCACACGAGGTCGTCTGCAGTCGCCCATGGAGAGGCAGAGGCCAATCCAGGACCAACAGAATGACCAGGTTCGGCGCATTGGGCCAAACCCAATCAACGACTAGCAGGACGACCAGGGTGCGCACGTAACACACCCCTATCATACGAGACAGTCAGCAAAACAAACCAAATCAAGGCAAGAAGGAACAATCACCTAATCTCTCTGATGATAGAAACAAGCGTGTTTTCGAAACGTCAGCACCAATACAGTGTGGTCCATGAAGGCGCCTTTTCTTCTTCATCTTCTTTGGGGGATGGGGAGCGGGATAATTTATATAAACCTTGTATCCAAACTTATGCTTAGAAATATATTTGCCAGAAACGAATTCTGTATATTTAGATCAGAGGTCCAAAAAAGTAATTATTATTACAATAGCCAACAAAATTGATGAGATCGTTACAAAATCTACCTCAAAACACAGTAAGCAAACAGTAACAGCTATTCATTCCCAGGCGCCGTTTTGTATGCATCAATTTGCTGGTTGCTTAAAACTGCATGACCTTGCAAAAATGTTTATAGTTAGCGCTTGCAGGAAGTTAAGTTTCTTTAGCGTGAAATGCCACGTGCAATTTAACAGAACGTACTTTCCTAGTCTACGGGTGCATAGATGCGGCGCTAAATTTGATGTCTGGCGAAAAAAAAAACCATTTTGAGCGTGTGAGACTGTTTGGGGTAGGAAAAAAGAGACCAGAATGCAGTAAAAAGGAAATGCTAAACAAGAGTGGGACGCCAGATGTTTTTTAGCTCAGGTGCATTAAGTTTCCAAAAGTTTCGTTGTGGTAATAGTGCGGAAACCTCCGTTTTGGGTGAAAATTGTTGACAAATTATGAAAAAGCCTTTTAGTGATCGTTGGTGACTAGAGCAGTGAGGCAGTATTTTTCCAAAAAATGAATGAACTCCACATCGTCAACATGAATGGTTATTTAAATAATTAACCTCATAAATTAAACGTTGGTTATACCTTGCATGTGGGTTAAGGGGTATATAGGGTTTATATTTTTATTCGAAACCAACAATTTTACAGAAGGTTTGGGTGCCTGCAACTGTCAATAAAAGCTGCCAGGACAGTATAAAAAGGTATTATAAAACCGCAGATGGTAACTGCTTCACTAACTTGTCAACAAGCGATCAGAACTAATAGTAAAAATAGATAACGATTGAAAATAAACATTTTTATTTTTTTTCAGAATCAGTTGTAGCAGGGTCACTTTAACACGGTGATTAATGAATAGAAATATCGCCTTTAAACATGGAAAGGAAAAATATTGACATGAAATTAACAAAAAATAAGTAAAGCTTCAGTGTGGACTTTCAAAAACCATGGCTTTTGGATGTTAGCCCCTGGTCTTACTGTTTGCATAGGTAGGGTTTCTCCCGCCGTAAACAGGCTGTTTCCAAGGAACGCAAAGTCTGATTTATTCGTGCTCGAACATTAAATCGAAAAGATGTTTTGAGCTAAACAGAGTAACTACTGTCGGGCAGGTTTCTTGCAATTAAGTGGTGTGGTATTTTATTTGCTTGCTTTAAAAGCCAAGCAAGCAAATTTTCAGCAGCCCTGGTCGCCAGTTGACTTTGTGTATGGCCAATTAACTGGCGTCCGCAAGTGCACGTGAATTCACAGGCCCAGTTGCGGCTAGCACTCAAAGGCAAGGATTCCTTTGTCCGGTTAACTGGAAGGCTTTTAATAGAAGTAAGGGACACAAGGTGAGCTGCATTGTACGTATTATTTTTGGCGAAACGTGGCCGTCGCTTAATTACAGTTCAGATATTGTCACCCTTAAAGGTCAAAAATATGAAAACAAGCCTTTATTGGAACCCATTATTTCGTAGAATTCAACCGCAATGGTCTGCTTCGATTTTTAATGAAACGTGAAGGGTAGCCAAATTTCAGCAGGACCCCCTTTATGCTTGCAATATCTGCAGGTTGGACCTCACTGGGGCAAATATTCTTAGCTCCCTGGAAAATGTTAAGCATTACATTTTTAATTTGTACTGTGGTGGCACGGAACTGGTGAAATAAAGGTATTGAGCTTTCCAGGTAGTCTTATGGAAAACAGTACGTCTACTTGGACCAGCATTCTCTCTGAACAGCAGTACGTATGGGAAGGGCAACCTCCTGATATGCTCCATTACCATGGCGAATTTGATATTGGGATGCAATTTATTCATAAAATAAAGAAGATTTTTGGCGTCTTTATGGTAGTAACACTACAATATATAATGAAAATGTATTTTCCATTTATTATTGTCACCTTAGGTTTCAATTAAACCTTTTCATCGAAAAGGCCTTGTGAAATGTCGGCGAAGGTAGATCCAAGTAGAATAACCATTGCCATTTTATCAATGTTTCATTACATTTACCCATCAAAGCATTTTTGAAAATTTTTCCTACAAAGTGTCAGCAATTCCCGTAGTATTTCGGGTGGCAGACGTGGTCTTGACGTAGGAGTGTACAGGAGACCTGAAATACAACGACATTGCTGAGGCAGCCTATATACGGCAGGAGAAACCTGACATCTGCAAGTAGTTAGACCATATGGCTAATCGCTATCTGTCCTGGTTATTCCATTTCTACATTTTAAAACACCTTAATTTTTGATTATAATCTTGCCTACTTTTCATTCTCAAGTTTAAAGGTTATATACTTATTGACCGTTCGCCACGTTAAAATGATTTTGTTTGCAATTTACTGGACGTAGTTCAGGCAACATCAACGCTTATGCCAATGAGCATAAATATCGCCAAATTACCCAGCACGCATTCAAAGAGGCGCGGAAATTGTGGCAATTAATGAATAAAACGTGACGTGACAAGCCATCACAGCACCATTTAAGACCCTAAGCGGTGGGTACATGAATTAATAGTGATAGTACGCATGCGGATGACCACCATGAACTACAAATACCATGCAACCTGTGCATGTTTCACTCCTATGTGTGCATGATTCAGACTTTCCTACCATAACCTATGATTAAGAATTCCCGACGAAATTCGAAACACCAGAAAAATAAATCTCTTCTCCAGTGGTCGCGTCTTCTTCCTATTCTTCAGACTTTGCTATTATTGATTCTGTGAGAATTCAAACAGCTGTGTTCTCCAATTGTTATATTATTCACACAAATATAGGAAGCAGTTGACAAGCTCACCCAAAATTAATTTGTAAAAATAAATTCTGCTGTTTTCTCTTGCTTTACATTTTTACCTGGGAAGAAAATGTTTCAAATATGTGTAAGGACAGCAGTTTGCATGCAACCGTTCATTCCAGGAGTACTGGCCACAAATTGGAGACCAAATTCAAAACAAAATAATCCCGAGAATTTTCAGTCAGGTGAGCCGCAAGTTGCATGACTCATGACTCTCGACCCCCAACCCCGTGTTAAAGTGCAGTGGATCTCCCTAACCCATAAAACGTGCTGTGATTTAGTTAAGGCAATGCATTTAGGCACTGAGAGCACGCGCAGGTGAAAAAAATGTCCACAGTCAATGTCAAGCAGCAATCAAAATGCCAACATAAAAGTCTGCTGATGTACTGTCAGCAATTGATGACTTGTATGCCGGTCATCAAGCCACAAGTGCCCTTAAACCAATCATCCTCAATTTTACGGGCGCCTTTTATTTTCAATGTGCTGCAGTAGCATCGTGACAGCTGATGTGTTGTCTAATGATGTGTAAAAGTATAAATTTTGAAACGCAACGAGAATAAAGTTTTTGCTGCAGTGCTCGAATTTAATTGGAGTATTAATAAGAGCCATTGACCGCTTACTTTAAATACAAATAACTGACCTCTTGAAGAAAATGAACGAAGGCTTAACCATGCTCATACAGAACATTTTGTATTGATGGTATTAGCGTAAAATGAACTCACACTGCCTATTTTGTTATGGCCATACTGTTAACAAAAATTTTACACGAACACGTTGACGTTCGTTCGATTTTTAAACTATTTTGATCATCTTCTGGTCACTTAAAATTATATTCACCTTTATAAAGACAGGTTAGATTTATGTATAAAAACAAGCGTATCTATTAAACATTGAACGATGTTTTGGAAGAAAAAGTATATCCTCAACTTCAAGCAGTTTTTTAACACGTGACAAACTTTACCATCTTTTTGATGGCCTTCCAAAGAGGGAGGGTAATATACCTTAGAGAGCAAGTCGTACAAACTGGATGCTTCCAGCAGCGTAGGGGACTGCATTTTCACCACAAAAAGGTTTTTCATATACAACCTGCCTGTTTTCACACCCTCCATATTGAAATGGTCAAAATGCACTACAACTCCAAATTCATGTAACAGGTCGACCTTTGCAAAAGGTTGATATTCACGCCCTAAACGGTAATGAAAAGTTTTTGATACTCATTATCGTGTAGCCTAGTCACAAGTCACTGAAATCACGAATGGATGCGGGCTTTACTAGAAGCTTTGTCCTGACTACTAAATAAAACTGTTTATAGTTCAGTTCGCGTCTGCATTCGTGCAACATGCCGATATATGCGTAGCAGTGATACTTATTCGCCAAGCGGCATTGAGTCGGGCTGTGATACTGAGTAGCGTGCAGTCTATTCTGAAGTTATTTCAGTCATGAAAGGATGCTAGCGTCTTAGCAAACTTCCTTCTAATGGCAAACAAAACGCATGTACTGCAAAAAGTTACTGAAAGTATAGTGTGCGTTTTATCATTGATTTTGACTGCCGTTACAAATTCAAACATATTTCACAGAAAATATACACGAAAAAATTTTTTGTTATACTCGTCTGGTAGCAAATTACGCCTTTAAAAAAATCGAATTTTGAGCGTTTTTACGATTCTGAGGTGTTCATTTACAAAACATCCATAGCTAATCAATTTGATACGCATTTTCTGAGCTTACTATTATCTTTACTTATTTCACTGGGTTTATTAATTGTTAGGTGCAATACTTTTACTGATATTTCGCTATTTGACGTTGACTCAGGTTGTGATACTGACTTTCGTGTAGTCTACACTGAAAGTTTTTCAGTCACGGTAGGATGCGGTCTTTTCAAAAACCAAAGTTTTCACTACTTACAAAACGTTTGTACAGTAAAAAAGTTATTTCTTAACTTGCATGCGTTTTTATCATTGATCTCGACTGCCTTTGTAAATTCAAATCTATTATGACAAACCCGAAAAAATTATTTCTTGCACTTGTTTGGTAGCAGATTACACCATCAAATGTTTGACTTAAAAAAGGCCATCCCTCGGTTTTAAAAAAAATTCATTGATGAAATTTTTTGGATTGTGAGGCGTTGCTTTATAAAAAAATTGTATCCGTCAATTTATTAATGCTCTCTATAATTTATGCAGCATGACTCACGCATAGTGGAGCACTTTTTGAAAAATATGCAACTTGCTTCTACAACCCGCAGTCAAAAAGGTACTTTTTCTTGAACAGAACTTAAGCAGCGCGCAGTTTTTGACCTCAAATTCAGGTTCAACAGTGGCTAAGTTTCAAATTCTTTGGCAATTCAGAACCTTTTTAAGATTGAAATATACTATTTGTAAGCGGTCAAAAGGAAGCTTGTTAGAAATTCGGCATCCTACCGTGAATGAAATTAATTGGAAATAGGTTATATGATTATCAGTATCACCACCTTTTTAATGCCGATTAGTGATTACGTGTCAAACTTTTGCAGGTGTTGACACGTTACATGACTTCTTATCATTTTTTTATGGTGAACCTTTAAATTAGTATATGATGCATTTGTCAATGATTTGCCTTATAATTCTCGCAACTGTGAGAAGGATTTCTAAAAATGCAAGAACTTTTTGTCCGTTTGTGTATGAGCACAACATTTCAAATGAGCTTACTTTTTAATCTCAGGGATACCCATAAAAGCCTCAATGGGCGAAAAAAGCGGTGGTATCATTTTTGACTTCACTCTTAGCATTTTTAAACTTCAAATAGTGTTTCGAAATTCCAAAATACAAATGGCTTTGTATTACAACGTGCGTTTGTCGGCTGCAAAATTTCACTGAATTAACTATTCTATTTGATCCTAATACAATTTCCAAAACTTTTAACATGAATGCAAAGCATTGAGAGAGGAAGTGCGTGATTGTTTGCGTAAAAACAAAGACAGGGTGAGGAGCAGCAAGAGGAGCAGGAAGAGGACAACCTGATTTTGCCTTTCAACAAAGGGATTTACTGCTACTTTTGGTGCGTCTGATTTGTACAGGATTACTGCCAACAATGAAAAATGTATAATATTACAGTAACTGTACTGTTTTACCCTACCAAAAGTCTGTTTTAAACTCTTAACGGAAGTGTCAGTGTCGAAGCGGAAGCAAGCTTAACTGGTTATGTCTTTGCATGGGCAACCTAGCATTAAACGGAAGGAAACACGCTTGTTATGTGTTCTACTCAAAATCTAAGAAGCAAGTTTACGTTTGTTCTACTTAGAATGTGATTGCCTCTGAATTACTAACATAGGGGATAGGATAGTTCAAGTAAATCGTCGTCTCTCATTTCCTAAAGAATGATAAATGCGACATTCCAATTACAATAAAAATCTACAGTACTTACTACTTTGACTGATTTAAGGGATCAGTGCACATTGCTCCACTTGTTTGTCCATTTGGCGTGTTAACAATGTGCCTTATTTTAAACGACAATATTCAGTAGATAGCGCAAATGTGACTTATATGCTTACTTTAGAATGTACTTATTTACTACTACAGCTATGTTCATTGGTTTTGAAAACATAGATACCACAGGGAAGCTAAAATAATACTAGTTCGCTGTTGGTTAGGCCGTACTTAGTTAATTTAAGAATTCTTGTGCTTTCTCATCTAATGAATTGTTTAGTATTTTGTTCATATTTTGTGAATATATCTAAAAATTAACGAAATAAAAAACATATTTAATGTGCTTTACTGAAAATCTAAGAAACGGCCTGTTGCAACTTGTTCAAAGAATGCGCTTGAACTAATATTATAAGGGGAAATATATTAAGCTCACCAAACCATCGTCTCCCATTTACTGGAGAAAGATTTCTGCCCCAACTAAATTCCGATATAATCCTAAAGAAATTATAATTTTGACTGGTTGAGAGGATCAATACACATTGAATCGCAAAGAAGTTCTGGTATTAGGCAACATGCAAACATGTTTCTTGCGTTATACGACATTATTAGATGGATATTACAAAAAAAACTTATATTATTACTTCAGGGCGAAGATTTTAGGTACTACGCCTTGGATTAATGGGTTTCAAAATAAAAAGAACACTTCATTCAGCAAAGTGTGATCAAATATATTTTAATTCGAAAGGATTTTATAAATAAAGTTACATCTTGGTCTGTATCCTAGTCAAATGTTTTGGGTAATTCTGTTTCAAATTCTTTCTTGCCACAAAAATGCATACAAATTATGCAAAAGCAAGAATTTCTGCTCAATAAAACAACCTCCACCATTTTGTTATAGATTGCTAAATAATTGATGACTGTTTGAGTTGGAAAAGTAACACTATTTGCACATGCGCCTTATCACTTTTCATCACATCTTCAAAACTACCGCATCTGCCCGTGACATATTTTTAAACGCGGTGAAGGCTATGCCTAAGGAAACCTTGCTCAATTATTAAGCCAATTTTAAATTACACGCACGAATTCGGAAAAAAAATCCCCACTCTGGATGCCCGTCCAAACGTACGTCCTAAATGGCCGTCAAGTCAACAAAGCAATAGTTCACTAGGCAGGTCAGTTATAATGAGACAGTATTCCACAAAGAGTCACAAAATTACTTAAATCGATACTTCAGAAAAATTTTCAGCAAAACTTTTGCAGGAAAATTGAGATTTAAAATAAAATGATTGCTTGTGTCACCAAAATAATGATCAGATATGTGTCGGTTCGGAAGCCGTTTGTAAGTTTATTTAAGCCTTGCTTTTGTTTGCTTGTAAAATTTTTTGTTCTATTTTTTTTGATTTACTTGCAAAAATGTCTGCAAATCATGCAAAGTTATGTTCTCTTGTTCCGTAATTTTAAATTGGCTGTTTGAATATTTTACTATTGGATTTGATTAATTAATTTTGAAGTAAAAGAGAAAAGAGTCATTTAGACCGGCTCCTTATCACCCTGCATCAAATCTTCAAAGCTGCCGCATCTGCCCCTGACATTTTTGTGTTAAACGCAGTGAAGGCCAGGTCTGAGGAAACCATGCCCAATTATTTCGCCAACACGAAATGACACGTTCACATTTGGAGACGATTCTCCGCCCCAGACGACCATCTGAACCTACTTTGTAAACGGCCATCAAATCAGCAAAGCAATGGTAAACAAATTGCATGGGCAATTCCACACCACCTTTAGTAAATTAAGTAAACCGGAAAACTCCAAAAGCACACATTCATTTGCACGCAAATGACCCTGCCTTTGAAATTGCAAGAATATAATATATTAATTAAAATGATGGTGGGAGTCAGTTGAGATACGCAACCACTAGGGAATTTTCAAAACGTTCAATTTGTAAATCACTCGATTATAATGCTGTTGTCTTTATTTCTGATGATAAAGTAAATTAAATGCTACAGAATAATGAAGATGGACAAACTTTTACCCACTCCGTTTTACTTGTCAAAGGAAAGAAGATAAGAGGGAAAATTGCAGCTTAGAAATAATTAAAGCAAGTTTACCAATTTGGCACATATTATCAAATCTTGGTTAATAAGCAAAGATGTTTTACTCAGTTGGTGTGGCAAAATAGTTGAGTTATGTAAAAGAGGGTCATATTTACGTTTAATAATTGCTAGTTTACCAATCTGACTGACATTTTGAAAACAACTTATATCGGCAGTTGCATTGAAATTACTAAATCATACAGCTGTATGCTGATGTTTCCTTTGTTCATAATACTTTTTATGTGTACAATCCCCTAACGTCTATATGAGTGCTTAAAAAAAAAGCCGTTCACTGAAGCATAAAACAAGCCTGAGATTCCCACTACAGATTTGCAACGAAAAACATTTTGCACACATGTCCAATGAAAAAAGGTGCGTATCACTTTCCAGTTTCAAGAAGCATAATTTACATTTCCCGCATTTCCATTTCAACCAAAAAATATCTCAAATTACGCACAGCTAGATCTGAAAGTGTTTGGAACACATTGATTTTATTTGCTTTTCGACGAAAACTGAAAAAGTAATATTATTTGGATATGATATATGAGAGCTCTTCGTGCGCAAGGAAACTATAAACGACTGTGAAAAAACGCGCTCGATAAACCCACATCCACGAAATTCATGTAATATATCCGGTCCAGTAGAATTAATGATATCTGTTTTCGTCTGAGAAAATTTTGGCATCAGTAGGCTATGGCATAAATAAAGACTTGGCCTAAGCCTCCTCCATCTGGGAAAACATTGAAAAAAAAACCGAACCGTTGGAAGCCCAATCCACTTGTTTGAAGATGAGGGCTACAGAGAGCGAAGCAACTCTCACTTAAAAACCAAATTCGTTTAAAATCTTCATAGAGCCACCTAAGTCTGTCGTTGTACCATTTTATTTGATTGAAATTATATGTGGCCCCACGTAGAACTTATGAAGGAGAACGAACAATGTTTACCTTTAAAAACTGCAAGTCATATGTCTACAGCCACTACACATCAGCATGCCCTTGATCCACTTTGTGAAAAAAAATATTAGATTTCTTTTACCTCATTTACTTTAGTTGATTAAAATATACGTCAATGAGTAGACTTAAACGGCCAAAGGCACGACATGTTTTTTGTTTGGAAATCAAAACGCACCATGAATACACTAAGCACGCTGTGTATGAGGTGTATAGCGAGTGAACGTGCCTTTGTTGACCGTTTTTTTAGGCGAACCCAAACATACGTGGTAACGGAACATCAAAGAGTCAGGTCTTACCACATCATTAAGTAGCTGCAACAGTTGTTTTAAAGGACAAGCATATGTTAAATTGGCTTACATGAAATGTAACATTGCCTGTTCGTTTTTTTCTGATTTTTTAATCAATCCTCTGTTCATATGGTCTCTAGGAAACACTAAAGGTTCATTTGTGTGTCATCTTTCAGCGTTTGATGTTCAGAATTATACTTGGGTAAAAAATTAACTTAAATATTTATTGCCGGTTTACAGGCGCTTTTAAAAATTGGGTTATTTAGTAAAGCGCCTAAAAGGCACCTTCCAAAACCCCAAAGACAGGCAAAAGTCTTAAACAATCTCCTTATTTTGCAGTCCGTATTGGTTTTGTTTTAGTTTTTTGATTGGTCAATAGTGGGCAAATAAGGGAGTTTGTTTCAAGTGAAAAATCATGACGTCTAAGGTACGATATTAAAGGAAGATATGCACCGTTACAGATCGAGTTGACAATTAAGCAGAAAAACTGCAGCAATACAGTGTTCTCAGTCTCCCTTGAGTGTAATGGTTTCGAGATTTTGCACAGGCGGAATTTTTGTCGACGAGCAGTAACTGGCTGTCGGCCGGAGAATTAATCAATTCCGGGCCGCAGCTTCAGCACCATTATCCTCAGCATGAGGCCTGGCTGTGTTCAAAGTCAACGAACATCATCAGGGTAACAGAGAAATTCCACCGAGTCAGCACTCAAAATTCGTGAAAGTTGTCCTGAATGTAGAAAACTAGTGCAAGCTCTCTTAAACACAGGGTGGCTTTGTTGAGTTTTAATTCTTCCAGGCCGCTCATTGAAGAGTGCTATGGCATTAACTGAAAAAGATTTTACACCCTCTCACTTTGCGTGTCTTAGGAAAAAAAATCAAACACATCTCGATGACTGGCGCGTTGAGTGGTCTAGATGCTTTATGGTACTGAGGGGATTAAAGGTACAGCCATCTAAAAGTTAAAACAGTAAAACTAGTCCCTTCTGTAATCTGCGAAGTTTAAGGTGGTCTGAAGAGAGCAGTCTTTTAATGTTGGAGTCCTGGACTGGTTCCTTTTTCTTCTGTTCACTAGCACAAGGAAAGCTAAATAGGGACAATCAGTGTTCGAAACTAGGTCTTACGAACACCTTATAAAGGCTTGATCTAACTGTGATTGTCCTAACATTTCTGAGAATATATCCGGTAGTTCGGCGTGCTTTTGAGAAAATCAGGGCATAGTGCTCTGGAAAATTAAGATTTTTAGAAAAAGATATGCCCAGATCGTTAATAGGTCCTAGCACAGTATAGGAGGGTTAGTTGTACTAACGTATTGTTTGGTGCGTCTGGTTAAACAATTTATAAGTATGCATTGATTGGAACTTAAAAATTCGTAAAAAATATTACTTCAACACAGTCAATAGGGGCTCATTTCCGACGGGCGCGTAACAAAGATTTCTAGCACTTAAATTAATTAATAGATTTTAAGTACTCCGAAATTTGGAAAAGTAGGGAATTGCGTTCGTTAAGGCAATATTTTCTTTTGTTTGACGCTTAGGATTTCCACTTTTAACAGTCATCAGAGGCAGTCACATAAAGTTCGCGAGGCACAAAATGTGCAAATGTTAAGAACGTAGTTGCCGTTCGACCAACTGCGTACAATATTCACCAGCCGGGCTCACCATAGGTGTGAAAAAGCATGAAGCTGACGCTCGAGTAAAGCTCATTTGTTGTGGTTGAACTATATTTGTTAGATGCACAAAGCTAACATTCTCGCAGAGGTGAAAAGCGAGTGAACCGCGAATTGCTAGAGTCATCGATCTTGTGTCTTAAGTCCATCCAAAAACCAAATTAACTTCCCGGACCTATTTTCTGAACGAGACAATGCCCGGATAGAGGACTTGGTCCCATAGGGAGGTCGCTGGCGACGCAAACGTCCAATAACAACGAACCAAATTTTTAAGTAATGAATACGCCGATATCCAACAGGACGCAGACTGCTACGCCACCATCACATTTATTACGACGCCCAGCGGTGATCGGGAGAACTGATAATAAGAATACGCATGTGCTCTCATGGCAATTGCGAACTAAAAATACTGCAAGCTATGTACACAGACAACCCTTACTGTTGACTGTTTCTGATTAAGGTAACGAGGAAAAATCCGAATAGTCAGGCAATAAAATTATCGTTCCAGCAATTGCCTCATTTTTCGCTGTATCTTTATCTTTATCTTGCCGATCAGTTCTGACTGAAATTTTGCAATAAGATATGGGTTATTTTTAAGGGGTTGGCGGATTTAAATAATTCCATCGAACCAATTGTGAAAAATTAACTACCTTGATGAGAGTCGGACCCACAAAGCATGAAAGGCTTTTTCGAGTCTCGTAGCTCGATCGTAGAGCCTTGGCTGCACAAAAGCCTCTTCTGCTGTGTGCGTTCAAATCCCATCGATGCCGCAAATGTTTTACTATTGTTTCAATCAAAATGTTGTATGTTCTGAATAAATTAAGCTATTAATATTTAATACTCGTTCTACCAACGGTACTGGAGGATGCATATGACAACTTTTTAAATGTTTTTTGTCAAACATTGCACATGATGGAGAATAAAAAGACATCGACTGTAGTAATTTATCATTTTAAAGGAAAAATAGTGAGATACACGTAAGATCCGAAACCTTAAGGTGGAAAAACTTCAAAACATAAAATAAAATAGCTGCCGTAGACAGTGCATGAATTAGCCTTTTCTGTTACTGTCTCCAACCGTTGTCGCTGATGGTGAATCCACGACCGATGTTGAAACGTCAGGCGAATAATTGTATTTTGACAGCAATTGAGTCTTCCTCTTCTCACTATACGACGTGGTAAGATACAGTGTAAACTTCATTCAAGAAATCATCATGTTCCACACAGTACAGCATGTTCATACTTTAAAGTGAACATCGGAGAGCCTTTAGTAAATGGATTCACAAACCGCATTAACCATGTAGCACTCATATTTTTAAACTCTCAAAGTTTCTGTCATTACAAATAGTGCACAATAATGTTGTTTATTAGATTTAAATATATTTTGGCTATAAAAGTAGGATATTTCCAAAGCAGTCGTAGGCAAATTAATATAGGTCCTGCTTTGGAAACTAGCTACAAAGGCCGTCATAGAGTTCTAAGGTTTAAATAAAATTATGTGACAGTTAGCGTTGAGAGCATAAATAAAATTATGTGAGCAAAACGTGACTTCCTCTCTGAAGTTCAAAAATGCATTTTGAATGCACGCACTTCGGACAATTCGCTAGAAGCTAAAGTCCACAGGTCAAATGGAACAAGTATGAATTATGATTGTAAAATCAGTCGCCTTTTAGTTGATTTCAATCTTGAAATTATTGTATCCGATCGTGACGGCTTAAACTTACTGATTCCGGTGAGATAATAAATTTTTACCAGGAATTGGAAAAGTGGAATTTTCTAAAAAATAATTTGTTAACAAAAAATGCAAACAATAAACAATATCGTAAACGTAATAAAATATCAGATCGGCGAAGCCCATATATTATTGTATTCCTGAACTCAGCCAACAAAACAACGAGCCCGTGGTGCAATGGTCGAGTAATAACCTCAATAACCAAAGGGACTTTGTTCTTATCTTGCAGTTCTAATTCTTGAGATTAGGAATGCCTGTCTGATGACGGCTCACAAGTAGGAAATGTCCATTTTGGGCTTCCTTTGATTTCTCATATCCATTTGATCCTACCAGCATAGGCGTTATATGAGCTGGCTCTAATTGCAAGCACCAGGGTGAAGCGGAACTTAATTGCTCCTCCATCAGATCGACAAAGACCATATATTCATAAAAAATAGTTCATTTTTTTTCCAATTTAGTTGGCATTACATTGTTTAGGGTTGTAAAAGCATGCGAAGTGTTATAAAAGCCTTAACTTACAACATGAATTAAAAATGCGCTGGCAACTCCCAAATAGGTGACCGAAGAAACGATTTAAGCAGTAGTTTTATTAAAAACTCTTTTTCAGTGAACAGATACCCCATATCTGCAGGCACTGTCAAAAATTATTTTTACATTTCCAAGACATATCCTGAAGAGAACTGGTGTCTTCATAAACTAAAATGAAATATGACGAAGCCCCTACCTTAAGTTTTAGGGTTGTTTGCATATGGGAGAAAGAAGGAATTGGCTAGATCAGGCATCCAGAGACATATAAGGCTAACTTCATCTGCATAAAAAAATTATTTGCACCTAATGCAAATCGCTTGGAACTGAATGCACGTCTCATTTATGGCACTACGTAGCGTACTAAAAAGTTCATCTTCAGCTAATATGAAAGCTTATAACAGGAAATTTGACAAAAATGTATTTTTGACATCAGGGCATTGAAGTAGGTGCGAGCATGGATTTCCACCCTGACACATTCTGATTTGGTTCAAGTCCGTGGGCAAACAGTTGAATGATTCACAAGTTAAAATCTTACATTATCCAGAAAAATAAAGGGCATTACAATTCGAGTACACAAAATTTCGTCATCCACGATCCTCTACAGTTGGTGAAGATCTTTCGCCATCTACCCGTGATTTTTACTATAAACGCAGTTTAAATGCGACATAGTTTACGCATTAAATGAAAAATATAATGCCTTTAGTCCATAAAATCATGCGTAACATCAATCGAGAAAAGTCCTTATATTAAAGAAAAAATAAAAAAATGGTATTTAAATGGTATAAAGTGGTACGTTCATGAAGATATTAGTATAAAAATTAGGATTTTCAAGTGAAGCTCCTTAACCAAGAACAAAAACATAAGATGATTCTCCACTAGTTTATTTTTTCAAATGCTACAAATCATTGAGTTTGCAAAAGCAAAATTACTTACCAAGATAGTTTTATCATTTTTTTGCACAGTAAACAACATTTTAAATTTTATCAAGTTTTAAATAATGTTTTCGATTGTCTAACATAGGGTCATGCCTAGCTTAAGCTTCGAAACTTTCGCATAAGTCTAACTGTTTGTGTGCTTTGTTGTAAGATGGAAATTTAAATTGCAGTTAAAGCCCTTTATTTTACTCTAATTTTTTTAGTAAACGGTTAAAAGACGCAGGCAGAATTCTGCCACCGTGATTTGATTTGAATAGTCACGCAATTCACGGGCTCGACCGGTACAGAACTAATTATTCCATCCATATTTGGCACTACTTTGGTCTTAAACTTTGACAGTGCAACAACAAGTCACGTCGTAATGTAGGGAAAATAAGCAAATCACTCGGCAAAAACTCAGAACCTAGGGAATATCAAAAGTCAAGTGTCATTTACCATTATTTTTGCTGAATATTTAGAGGTTTTGAATCTAAAATGCATACCAGTTTGGCCATGCTACCTATTTATAAATTAAAAAGCATCATAAGTATTTAAAAAAAAATGCAGTCTCAGCTAATGATTCAGGGGATAGGATTCATTTATAGGACTGCTTTTGCTTACCATTTCTCTTAGGGCTTAGAATTTGATGAGCACAGGTATCTTCCGTAACCTATAATAATATAATAACCAGAAAGGTTTTAAAGTCAAATAATACCTTCTTTTATAAGTATAAAAAGTAAAAGACACGTTTTTTTCTACCTAAAAGAGTTTAGAAAAAAAAAATAATTGCTTCGTGTTTCGTTCATTCCTCAAACAGTGCTTGTGCGAACGGGATGGGCAATGAAACCGCACAGGCCTCAAATTTACGCGAGCGATCACATACGTTAAAAACGCCTCCAAGGCCGTTGGCCGACTTCTCGCAGTACAGGGATTTGTAGCCTCACAGAAGCCGAGGGTTACTACTTCAGGTCAGAGAATGAAACATAAAGACTCACACCCATGGCAAGAAACATTTGACGTCGTCTATAGGATATAGTGCATGTGCGGACACAGCAACTACGCTGAAGAAACTGGCAGTCTTCCGAAGGCGCGAATTGCCGAACATGCGGCTGCAGTGCGGCGAATAATGCCAATTCTCCAGATGCCGCTCATTCGACGAGATCCGTTCGAATTTGATGAGGCAAATATTCCCGCAAGAGATGGTTATCATGTGAGCCGATAATTACCTGAGAGGTAGTTGAAGGGAACCCCAGTACATAAACAACTGAAACTACTTGCACAATTCATACTCCTTACTGAGGCTCAATTTGGCCGAAGTAAGTGGCCACTTGGGGAAAGCACGTGCGCCGCGTCATCTTACGCCAACATCAGAAAACCAGATAGCTTAAAAATCAGCATGTCCAGTTCCACAGCGCCTGATCGAAGTTCAGCAGCCCAGGGCCAGCATGCCAGTCAGCAAGCAAGAAACGCAAAAAGGCAATTATTTCTTAATGTCGTTGTAGCTCATACGTGTAAATTATTGGTTTCAACCTTTAAATACTGCAGCTGTCTGTGCATGTATCACGCGCGTGTTATACTATTCTGAACTGAGATCTCTGACTAAGGATCCGCAACAGAGGTCTAAACATCAGGCAAAAATAGCATCTAACCTTATCAGCAGTCCTGGACGCCGGACCGTCTAGACATGGACACTTTGATCTCAACTCCCCCAACCTACCCCCCACTCCCCTATCTCCCCCCTCCTCCCCACAGTGACAACGAGAACACTTCATCTGTCTACCAACCACCATCCTTTATTCATACCATATAAATGTAAAGGCCTGACGAGAATTTATCGAAAACAAACGTATGTTCGCCAATTTATCATCTAAGAGGTCAAAACATTTTAATTTCTATATGCATTCACTCAAAATAATTCATGGATATGTCATTGTCCTTGCGTATACCCGGCCGTGGCGCGCATGATGACAACTTAATCGCTAATTTGGACTAAAGTTTACTAATATTTTGTTTCTTCATCTGCCCGTATCTTTAAATAATGCCTTTGGATAATTGCACGTGAATCGTGCGACCAAACTGCTCTTTAGCTGTAAAAAATGTGAACACTTTTCATGCAAGTTGAAACCCTGCCCGTAAAAACAACGTTTATAATTTCGTTTATATAACGAAAATAGGCAGAGTCTTTCAGATAGATAAAGGTAGATTCTGTCGAATCACACATATTTCTCAAAGCCTCATAAAAATCATAGTTATCTACCAAATATATGACCAGCAAGTAATGTATGCTCGAGCATTTTTTAAATGTGTCAACGATTTCAGCAAGAATAATTGAAGAAATAAGAATAGTCCAGTCTTCAATGACCCAGTTGGAGAACAAGGTGTATTACAGGTAGCGCCGCATTCGCTTGATCCTTGAAACCCTGGCCAGATGTCCTTAATTTTTAAGATATGGATCACTTGTCAGTAGCGAACACGATTTTCAACGAATGCAGATCAAGTTTCAGTGATGAATAATTGTATGCACACTATTAGGGCGCTAGGAAAAACCGTCCTTAAGGAACTGTGTATTCGCTGATTGTGGTAGCATAGAGACTGCATTCTGTAATAACTGCAACTTTTTGTGTCAGAATTATCCGTTTGAGATACTGTCTTGAGAATGCATTCAAAACGTCAGGCAAATAAAGTTATTTTTGCCAAATTTCTGACATGCCTTTTTTTTCAAAGACAAGCATAGAAAGCCAACAGAATTTGGTTGAGAAAATAGTGAATACCTACGCCACTCTGGAGTGATTCCCAATCTTTACAGAACGCATATGACTTTACTCAATGCAACGTTCTAAATACCTGACTGACCTGCTACAAATCAATAATCACGACTTTTTCACAATTCAGCTCCTTTTTAAAAAACGTAACTGAGTAATTGGCATTGCAAACAACAAATGTCTAAAAAAGTAGTACTGCTGGTACTAACACTGCGTGGACTACTAATGAGTTGTCATATTTACTAAATAATTGCGCTTGATGTTCATTTTCGCCAAATTGTTAATTATCCTTAGCCTTTTCCCAATTTTGCTCAGAAAATACCTTTTCATTTCGATAATTTTCTCAATATTGACGCTAAGGGAAATTATTTCAATTTACGAAAAATATATCCTTTATTAATTCATTTTCTTAGCTTTTAGACCGATTATTTAGGTAATTTGACAAAATCAGGCAGCCTCTGGGGTGAACTGTCTATCATATTCTCCGGAACATTTGTGATATTTGTTGCAATATGAACTGTATGCAGCGCTTCGCGCTGCGGACTATACTTATCTAACCCTAGAACGGTAAGTTTTACCCCAGGTAAGTTGAGGTAGTCGACCACATATCCACCACTTTTGTTCTGGAATTTCAATTTAACTGCATTTTATATGAAGGTTTATCAGCAAAACGTTAATCGATAATGCATTAAAATGAGAAGATAAAATATAACTCCCCAAATCATCTAAATACAATTAAAATTACGTACAGCGATAAAATTATTGAATTTAGCCAAGACGATTCAGCGAGTAAACGAAAAACACGGTGCCGTAAGTTACCGCTTGTATATTTCAGCTGGGCCGTATAATTAATACGCTGGTTTAGGAGAAAGTGAAACTTTTTTTAGTTGTGACAGGCCACATGGCGGTGGTTTCTGTGGTCATCGACAAAACGGCTGGAAAAACGACCACACTGAGGGGGAACTCAACATCTAAATCAACTAGTTTTTACCCTGTTTGCAATGCGTTTGCCTTTTTTCTTAAATGTGTTTCTTACAATCAATAAAGGTTATTCTTGCTAGAATGAGGGAATTCTAGGTACGCTATTTTTTAACGTATCCTTTGCTTAAGTGTGAATAACTATCCTATTCGCCTTTGCTTTTCACCCACTCATCTGACATAAATTTAAACATGTCGTACAAAAGTGGGTTAAGATAATTCCAAGAGTCTGGACATTTAGGGAACGTCCCCAACTGCCTCGGTGCAAAATAGCCACAAGAAAATTTCAACTTTTTATTTTTCTCAGAAATTATTTTACACATTTGCACAGATATTTCATCAGATTTCAGTCTGCCTATAGGGTTTAATTATACAAGTATACACAGGATTTGAAAATTCATTTCTGAGAAGATTTAAAAATAATGAAATGTTTAACTTGATGTTCCGACCGGACAGCAGGCATGAAACGCTTGGGGCTTCGCTGATGAGCCGAATCCCTCGCACCTGTGTTAAACAGCAGTCGAATACCAATAAAAACCCATGTCGAGATATTAAGATAAAAGCTATATTGCTATTATGGTAAATAATATCATGAGCATAAGAAAGTTGATTCTCGATTTTGCCATTAACTTGCTTGCTCATTGGCTTTACTGCGGTCTAATTAAGGAGCGCTGAATATACGATCTCAGAATTGCTCTGTCCTATCGCAGATATTGAATTTGGTCTGCTGAAGTGTAAAAAGTAACGCTCTGACGCTCCATAGTTTCTTCAACGCCTCACAGAATGGCAGCCGTTATTAAGCGCATGTTCTTCTTGACTGCTCTTCTGCAGTCATTGGTGTTTTTTTGGTTGGCTGAATGAGTCTCTTTGTTGTTTTGAAGCATGAGGTCGCAGAGACTATTTTTCTAAGTTCAATTTTGTTGTTGTTTCATTTCTTTATAACTGTTCCATGCTTTAAGAGGCTGCTTCAATTGTCCACTTATTTTCTTTTCAGCTAACGACTTTACATTGCTAGATACTTGCAATTACAAAGTTGAAAATAGGCATCGAAGTTCTGATTAGATGGTTACTGTTAAGCCCAAAATCATGGTCATAAGAGTTGATTTATTTGCAGTCTTTTCAAGAGCCATAATTGCATAATCAAATAAACAAAAACTTGTTAGTGTGATTTTGGCTGCGAACACCCTCAGACACTGTGACCATGAAATTTTTCTTTTTGAATCCCTTAAGATCATTCTATTTGATTGTTTTTCCATTTGACATCATTCATAAAAGTTTTTACAGTATAATCAAAATGTGGTATTCATGAAATTTCTCAGCGGTTTTCTGTCGGTTTATCACTGCTTTCGATCCTTTTTGTGTTTCACGATCTGCTGTTATATGGTTGTTAATGTGCACAATAACACGTATAGACCGTTTGTTACTTTTAACATGAGGCATTGCTGATTACTAACAAATGAACACTACTGTCAACGACAAGGGAGACTGAAAAGTGGAAGAAGATTCGATCGCTGAGAAAACAATGATAATTTTCTGACGTTCCGATGCCCGTCGCGGAGTGTTTATCAGAGAAAATGCGAGTTGAAATACGTGCTTAATGCATTGGAAGTTACAGTATTTAGAGGAAACTCTCAGTAATGCACATGTATGGTTTCTGATACCTTGATGGTCTTGTCTGTCACAAAGAGTGTGGTGGCCTTTAGGCTACTGTGCGTAGGTAAGCATCAAACGCAATGCAAGTACTGAATCAGAAGAATCAGCTGCAAACGCATGTGCGTGAGAACGCTCGATTGACATATTGAGACAGACTGCAGTGAAACAGAAGACAAAGTTTCCGAATTACATTATATCCCACGCATGTTCATGGAAATGGCTACCCACGCAAATTTGGCAACCGGTGCTTGCACAAACGAGATAGATAACAAAATCGTACCTACCCCAAATTTTGGTGAGCAATTCCTTACTCTAAAGGCTTTTTGGAGTCCGTTGGTCCCTTTCTTGCACCACTTGCGATTGGACTCGCACACAGGCTGGAGGTAACCAAAAGGTGTAAGATAATGAAACCAAAAGACTCATTGCCATGGCATAAAAATTGGCAATTCGCATAAACTGGAAGACAAGCATCCCAAGAAATGTAACTGATGAAAATATAATCATAATTCCCACTGACAAAGGAGGTTAAAACTGTTTTCGTTGAAATTGGCAAGATCTGGTGCATTTGCAAAAAACGCAACTATGTAGGAGAAACTGGCAGACAGTTCAAGGCGCGAATTGCCAAACATGCGGCAGGAGAGTGAGAAATTATGCGCATTCTCAAGTTTCGGCTCAATCGACGTGTCCGGGCTGCACATTCAGATTTGATGAGGCCAAAATTCTCGCAAAAGGTGACGATTGAGTTAGCCATGAATAACTCGAGTCATGAATCACGGGCCCCCAACCCATCAACCAGTGCAACGATTTGCCCAATCCATATTCAGTGCTGAAACTTAATTTCGCCAAAGCATGTGGATACTTGGGGAACGCGCATGCCACTTCGTTGTCTTACCCTTTCATCGGAGAATCAGATGGCCGAGCAATCACCACGTCCAATTCCACAACGCGTGATGCGATTTCAGTAGGCCACGGCTGCATGCGGTTAATCAAGCAATCAACACACAAGAGGGCAATTATCGGTAATTATTGCCATCTGTCACGTCTGTACAGTAGTGAGGTTTAACTATAAGCACTGCAATCTCCTGTACCTGTATCACTCGTTTTGGTCTTTATGGTCTGCTGATGTCGCAGATGAAAAATTGGCGAGGGATGTCAAAGTTTCAGGAGAATAAATGTGTTTTTCCAGTGATCAAATATTTTACTTTTTTCTTGTTTCCCAGGACTTCATGTTGACTTGATTTGAAAGGCAGATTAGAACGGCCATTTCTGGCATACTCGCAATAGCCCAGGCTCTGACCCACGACCTGTAAAATTGAAGCCCAACGTTGTCTTTTCAGTTGCGAGTGGGAATATTACCGCTAGTTGGTGGACGGGCACTGATCTTCTACTAGAGTTATTCGTCCCGTTCTTCTCTGAGGCTCACTTTCGAGTCCCGCTAGCAGGCACTATTAACCGTAACGTTTGTCATTCCACATTTCATCGCAATTATAACCTAAATGGGAACCTCAGACCTAATACTACCTCTCAGGATGTCAACCCTAAACCACCTCTAAAGTGTAAATGTGTACGTGTCCAGATGGCTTACTGCTAGACATACACAGAGTGTGGAAAGCAACAACTGCAGAATTAGAGGCTTATCAGATCTCTTGCGAGGACAAGCTGATCAATCAGACTTTGTGCTTTTGAACGGAAATAAACAGCAAGCATGCTGTCCATCTCACAGATCCCGATAGTGCTACTGCAATCTATAGCACCGTTTCTTAATTTTCGACAACCTGGCTCTTAGTCCTTGAGACCGCTTCAGCACAGGACATGTTTAAACTGATGCGTTAATTGAAGAGTGTTAACGGGCGTGGAAGCGCCATATAAATAGATGGCATTGCCGAAACGCTAGATTTAAACATGGTGATCACTAGCATTATGCATATGAAGCAGTCATTCGCCTGCTCACCACCCTTGGAAATGAGGTTGTGCACCGAAATATCCACTGCGATGACAGGAAACGGCTGGTATCGTTTTTCGGATCTGGTGCAGTTGTGGACAGAACATATACGTTGGAAAAACTGGGGATTATTCTGGACGCGAATGGCTAAACAAGCAGTGGCTGTGAGCAAAATGACACTTACTCCCAGTTCGCCGCTCATTTCTCAGGACCTCGCCCATTTTCGAGGTTCAACGTGGCTGAAACCCTCGCAAGAGGTGAAAACTATATGAGGTGCAAACTGCTCGAGTCATGCTTCTCAGGCGCACAGTCAACCAACAAGCGCAACGAATAACCGTTTTCGTACTTCGTACAGAGATATAACGTCAGCTGGGAAAATTAATATTCTAAGAATGGCTGGACCCAGTCACAATGACGATGACAGTGAACATAATTTTCGCGCAATTTTCATGTCCGAATCCTACACAGACAAGGAACTCGCGGCAATGATTGACTCAAAATCGAACCACCCAGTCATTACTGCACAAATTACGACCCAAAGCGATAATAACAGGAGCGAATTATTATAGCAAGCATGCCAGTGGCCGTTTCAAACTACAAATTCCGCGTAATTTGTGTACTTTTTTATGATAAACTATGATTATGGATTCTCAACAGCATTTAGAATTTCAGTTAAATAAAATTCTTGTCCCAGTGATCTCATTTTCTACCAGTAAACTGCCAAAGAAGCTATATTCTAACACCCACTGAACTTAAAAGAATTAGGTCCAATCTGTAGGATACTCCGCGTGGTAAAGCTGGGACGAAATCAGATCAAAAATTTCCTAAGATACGGAAATTTGCTCATAAAATATTCACCAAAATTCTCCACTGCGTTTTCAAAAAAGACCAAAACTACTCAAGTAAGACTGTACTGTGAGTTATCATGCAAGCACATTTCAATATTTATATCACTTTCGTCGGAACTGCCTGGAAAGCCTATAAGCTATAAAAATCAACTTAATATTTATTGTGAAATATTTTCTGTAGTTTTTGATGCAGTTATAAATTAAGGGCTCTTTTATCGAGAGCATATAGACAATGATTCCTTCTTGTACTCAGTCGGTAGCAAATTACGTCAAGCTTCAGTTTTTAATGGTCAATCAAGATATGCGCACTCGCAAAAACATCCGTCCTTGTGAATGTTTTTATGAGCAGTTGGTCGTTCATGTTATACGCCTTATATAAGGCCCAGAAACCCGGCACCCCAATTCCTAGATTTAAAGAACACCCCTGTACTATACGACAATAGCATACCTATAGGAGTAATGTAAGACCACACCGTTTCAGTTAGCGGCACATAGCTACCGAGGCGTGGAAGAGTTTGACCTGAACGGTTTGGGGCCATTTCCAGTAGATGTTTCATCTTTTTTTACGAACAAACCTGTCACAGATGCACCCAACTACGTCTGTGAATGCACTGCCTCCAATCACTAGATTATACGAATGTCCCACCTGAGCCCCGAACTCGCAACATCTTTCATCAGCGTCAAATGCTCTAACCAGTGGGCTACGAGTTCACTGGGTTGCCAAGTTAGGTCGAGAGATATTGACGATCAATGATAAACATTCAGCCAATTGCTAACGGAAACCATCTTCCCGCTCTGTCTGCGATCTCGACAGATGCCCTGACAGCCATACCAGCTGGTACAGTACAGAGGTCGCCAAAGACCACGCAATTTTCCTTAATTTTTGTAAGTTTGATCATAACTCCTATACCAGTGTAAATGTTTTTAGGAAAGCATAGAAATTATAATAAATAGCATCAGGCATACTTAGAACTTAAAATAACTAGAGGAATTCCAAAGTTTTTGTAAGGAAACATAAAATTTTCTCGATAATCCCGTGGTTCTAGAGGCGTAAAAATAGCTCTTAATTAGAGAAATAAATTTTTTATTGTGTTAGGTCAAAAAGTTGAAGCAATAACTTTTTATATAATAAAATAATTTTTTTCAGTCAAAATATTTTGTAAACTGTGTTTTTACTGGTAAGTTATTTATTGAATGTCATCGAAAAAAAGGTGTCATCTAATTTCTTGATTTCACTATCTTCATTGATCAATTCATACATTGTGCATCTGTTCGACGTTTACACCAAAGCCTTTAAAAAAAGGTATTTATAAAGAGTATTTACGGAAAGAAACTGTTTTTTTGGATAAGTTCTTAGAATGATGACCATGTTGCACAGTTGTAGAAGTGCCGCGAAACAGCAAACCACATTGTTGAGAGTAAATCACGTCAGCAAAAGAAGTCTAAAACTTCAATTCCTTAGATAAATAAAGAACTTTTCACAAAAGATTACCTCTTAGAAATTGCTTGATTATATATTCGGCTGACGAACTTTTGCGTATAATAACTTTTTTATTGTAATTTCACAATGAAATTTGATACTTTCGAGAATTTATTTTATTTGTCTGAAGATGAACGATTCAATTTGACTGGAGATAAAAAAACTTTCTTTTCTCTTTATTATGGATTACCTTCCGCATGGGTAGATTAATTCCACATTCAGTTTTAAACTGGCGAATCCAAGAAAAATGGCCATTTACATTGCCATTTTTTGAAATACTTATTGTTCTTACGTCTCTTCCGTTTCTAAATAAAGCAAAAGGGAAACGCAAAGTATACAAAAAATGTATTAATTCACGACTTAGTGTAGTATAAATCAGTATATTCAGAGAAGTAGGCAATGCCTTTGGAAAGAGTATGCAGGAAATATTCAACATAAAATATGTCACTGATAAACACTGAGTAACACATATACATGTACAAATTTTAACGTGTGCATGAGAACATTCAGAATTGTCTCGTTGGTATATAATATATCCAACATAAAATATGCTACTGTAAAAAAGTGAGAAGCATATGCAAATGCAACCTTTTATCTTTAGGAATGTCCGAGGTGTAGATTATTCCTGCTGCCTTTTGCAAACGAACGGTAACTGTTAAGTAGATGTTCATCCAGTTTCCGTTTAAATGCATCTATGGAGTACGCCATTAAGACCTCCTCGGGCAGTCTGCTCCAGGCACCGATGACTCATTGTGAGAATGACTGCTTCTGGATTTCTATCTGAGATAGGGCTCCTCGTAAAAGCAAGGAAGTAATCAAACTTCAGCTCAAACTCCAGATTCCTCAACTAGGGCTTCATTGTCTTAAATTAGTGAGAACATGTTAAACATTTGGTTTTTATTGAATGATATTTGAGTTTCATTGTTGCATTCAAACAAACACTCTTCTATTATTGCATTTTGTGCAGTAAAACTTAAAAGGATATTTAAACATAATTTCTTAAACACAAGTGTTCAATGTAACTGCAATCAAATTTGGTTCATTTAACTTAGCTTCACATCAATCTGAACAATTTTTCTTAACTTTTCTAGTTCTGGAAGAAATATCTTCTCTAACTATTTTACTTATTTTGGAGTTCCTTCTTAGTATTATCAAAATATACGTGCAGTTTGGTTCTCTTTCTCAAAATAGCATAAAAATTCCTTCCATATTAGACTACTCACAATTTCCCCAAAACAAGTGGTTATTACTCTTAATTAAGTTAACTTAATTGGCAATTTAAATAAGTAAAAGGCTTTCGCAGAATTCAATCAACAGAATGAATGAAAATAGTATTGCTTAATATACGCTTAAGAGCCAGGCAAATTTCATGATGAACGTTGCATGGTCTTTGGCGACTGCTGTAGGTCGATAGTTTTGTCAGCATTGCCGGCTGTCAGGGTCCCTCACAAGACTCAAGGCAGAACTAGACAGGTGAGTTGCGTTATCGATCAAGTTAGCGTTTATCGACGGGTGTCAGTACCCCTGACAGCGAGCTTTTGGCTCAATCGTTAGGGCGTTTGACTCGTCTGACAACGGCTACCAAGCCGGAAATGGTCATTCCAGTCTCCCGTGTCTCTGCTGGCACTACTATCTGCCTACTTACCACCGCTACGGTTGGTAGAGTCTCTGGCAGAGCCCTAGGCAGAGTGGGTGGAGATAAATTCCCTTAGCGGTCACGTAAATATTCAGCAACGACGAAGGGAATATCATTAACTGCTATGAAGATTTACAGTGAACGTGCATTTCCTAGTTTATAACAATATTTATAGTCAATTGGGCAAAGCATCGATGATCACAGCCTTTGGATCGCTCCTGTCGAACAAATTCGTGAGCAAACTGAGAGCCTTACAGCTTTCTCACAAAATAAAATGCTATGGGCACTAAGTAGACGACATATCTGTGCTAGCGTCAAAACAAATTGAAATACAATTTCCAAGAAATGCCATAGATCAAATGCATTTGTCAATCATATTTACACTAGAAGAAGACCAGCTTGTATCCCTTCCTTTTCTGGACAGATTTCTCAGGAGAACATCTAGCTGGAGTAAGTTCTATCGTAAGAAGAATTGGTCTGGGCAAAAAACCCATTTTTGAATCTCTAAGCACTGAATTTTAAGCGTGATGTACTGCCCCCTTTGACACAAATAGCAAACAGTGTCCGTTTTTCCGATAGAACTGATGGAGACCTGAAGCCAGCAGTAAACACCTATTGACAGAACGGACATCCAGCCTTATTGACTTCTAAGGACATGACCAAAAGATAGCCCAAGTCCTCAATACTAATGAAAGGTAAGAAACGACTCTTCATGAAGGCTTTATTTCAAGAAGGCCCCCTAAGTGATATTTTAGCACATATTTAACTGCGGCTGTCATAAATGTACTGTTCTCGACTACTTCGAGTCTGCTCCTGTGCGGTAGATTGTATTGGTTACAAGAGCCAGCGTTGGTCAAAACGATCAAGAAAAAATCTTCCCGGATGGTTAAAAAAGAGCGTAATAAGAAGCATAAACAGCTTTTTTTCCTGTGCACATGGCAGAAACAGCTCATCACGTCGAATTCAGTGAGACTTTCCAAGTGCTCTACAAGGTCCATGCCAGCCATCCAAAGTGCAGTGCACGCCTATGGTACAAGCGGCATTTATAAGGTTACGCAAGCTGATTCTCTGCGTCCAAGAGAACTTCACGCAGGCACCGCGCGGCTACAGTGGTTGACAGCCACCAATTCAGCCGTCGGCAGATAATTAGCTATTTTTGTGGCCACCATGCATAGACGCTGATCAGAAAGTGGTTTCTCTCCCTCTGTCGCTCTGGCAACCACGTCATATTTTTCTAGTTACTATAGCCTTAGTTACTTAGCAACGAGAATTTATCGTAAGTGTACGTATGCTTTTCAAATTGCATTTTGATGTTTTCAATCAGAATTGCTGCAATTTTAAAACAGTCCAAAGTTTCCTTTTTTCTTTCCTATAAACTGTTTTAAGTTACCATTTAAAGTGATTATTCATTGGGCAGGAAACTTTGACCCGCTGTTCTGCCCTGAATTTCTGTACCTATGCTTCGAGCAGTCGGCTTTGCATCCATTTTTAGCTAATGTAGCAGTGAGTTGCAAAAACATTGATTGATCAGTTGCTGACCAAGCTTGTGTTAACAACGCTCAAAACATTGTTTTCCTATACACCTTAGTGGAGTGATTGCAAATGTTTGCATTCGAAGCAAACATGTTCCTTTTCCAGATCGACTACCTAAGTGCCTCAGATGACAGTTTTCTGTATAACATTGCACTATCTTTTATCTATGAGTGCCATTCGAATAGAACTATGGAATAGTGTAGTTTGTTTTCAAATGCCGGTGAAGTCACGTAAATCATCTAACACGTATTGCTGGGTACTCGGGCGAAAGCACTCTTTGCGTAAAAACAACAAAATATATACTTTTTTTGCTATAAGAATGTATTTTTGCCTATATATGACTCCCTCTTGTTGTTGATATCTGCATGCATATGCATACCATTAATGTCCTGATAGTGAGAACAGTCGAAAATACGAGTCTCCGGAGGTAGTGGAGAAAAAGTACTTATCACTGAGACAACAGTTTTATTGGTTGACACTTCATCGGAGAAATGAGTTTACAATGGGAGAAGGAGCGTGCGATAAGTGCACAGGAAGTTGTTAAATTTTTAGGCCACTGTCATTACTGCACACGTATGACAAATAACAATGAGTAACGATAATTGTTTGATACCGCCCTACGAGCCGTGACAGGCTTAACTTGCATTACGCGTGGTGAAACTGGACGAGATGATTGCTCTGACATCTGTTTCCCAGTGATAGCGTAAGACGACGCAGCGGTGTGTGTGTGTGTATGTGACTCAGGTGACCACTTTCTTTGGCCAACTAGAGTCTCAGCACCGAATGTAGATTGGGCACAGCGTTGCACTTGTTTGTGGGCTCGCGTCCCGTGAACCATGACTTAAGTATTTCTCGAATCACACGATTTTCCCCTCTAGCTAGAAGTTCAAACTCATCAAATTTGCATGTGTGGCCGGGTTCCGCTGAATGAGCCGTAATTTGGGAACTGGCGTCAGTATTTTCGATAAATACTACAACCTGCTGTGCAAATGTTACCCGTTTCTGCTGCAGTTTCCTGCTCAGGTCTTTGATGAAGAATACGCGATGGATGTCGAAGAGTTACGCGAATAAAAAAATTGTCCCAGTATTAAATTTTCTTCTGCTGCTAAGAAGCTTATAAGGGGAAGGAGGTTCTTTTAAATACAAATGTGTGGGCGTAAGTGTTCCATTTAAAAAGCAAGTTTTTGTTCAAATCATGCGAAAATAATAAGACTGAAATATTAACATTAAATAACTGACAAAAGTAGTAAAGCGTTGGTTAATTATGCTTCCAGGACGTGTTCATGTATTAGTTAAATACGTTTTTTTCAGCGAGCAAAGAACTGCGTCCACCCTGCAGCGTTTTTTGGGCTTATAAATGAGCTGAATCAAGAAAACTTGTTCAGCCGCATATTGGATTTAATTATGCAGATATAAATGTGAAGGCATGATGCAAAGTAATTGAAAGCGAGCGTATTCCTAACAACTTTTATACTGATCAATCGGAACGTTAACCCACAAAAAGGAAGTGAATAAATCTTATGTCCGGGGGACTTCCAGGGCAATTTTAGGATATCAACCCGGGGTTACTGGATGTCCTCAAAGGCCTTTGCCAGCCAGTCCAGTTACTTTGTGCTTATACTGAGCCGCTTGCCCATTTTAGTCTTCTCCTCTACGCACTTGAAAGCTTTTCATAGAGAAAGAGTTGTATGTCCATTTTAAATAATATATGAGGCTGCGTGTGAAAGTTATTTTAAAAGTTGAGGACAACCAGACCAAATTTTTATTTTGTTTGACCGCTGCACTTTAAATGAAGAAATATTTCGATCGATTAAATTAAAGCTAAGGGATGGTCGTATAAGCCACAGCTTGCCAGATTCTTTAAGAACTTCCTAAATCATTTGCACAGCACTCTCAACACCTTGCATGTTGGTCTAATATATGTGATATATGCACACTTTTTGTAAATAAATATTTTATGAATGGTCATTTCTGGCTTGTAAGCCGTCGTTAGCTAGTCAAACCCAATCTAAAGAGGTGAAAACCCGACCTCAACTGACAAAGTAACCAGCCTATGGTTCCGTGGTAGTGTTTACCTCAATGACCGAAGGTCTTGGAGGTTTTGACACTTTAAATTGATTATGAGTTGCTGATGACGACTAACAAGCCAGAAATGGCCATTTCGCTCTCCCTTTCCTTGGTCGGATCCATTGTACACATTTTTATCTTTAATATAATGAGTCCTTTTTACAGGGTAATCAAACGCACTCATCTGCTTTGCTGGCAGCACGAAAGCAAACTGTCTTCTTTTTTGCTCAAGGATTACCGTCACGTTATGCACAGAATTGATTGCAACCAATATAGCCCTTAAAAGGTGATACATAACATTAGCAAAGACAATCATTTTAAAGCGAATTGACAATAATCGGCCAAGACTAAATAGTAAGACGCGCAATGAATTTGTGAGGAATTTGTCAGATTTTCAAATGACCCAAATATTTTCTGTTGGTGCAAGAGTATTTGAAGTTTGTGACTAAATACGAACTAGCACCTGTTCTTTAAATTGACAGTGGCCTTGCCAAATTCACTTCTGAAATAGATTAAAGGTTTGAAACAACGTGAAAACTCGGGATTTAACATGAAGTCTAACCTAATGTACAAACAGCGTTGTCGGCACTAAAAGGTCTGAAACGTTTTTTTCGCTAATGCATGTGAAAAAGCTGAATAAAATTTGAGTTAAGTTTTTTTTTTAAATCTTCACTTGAATGGAGCCTTTAATCTATGTTCAAGCTCACAGGGATTATGGATGCATGGGGTAGTATTACGCTTAATGGATTAAACCAGTTAAAATTATTATCCTTCGTCAGCTGTATGAAATATATTTGCCTCTACCGAGCAAAATGACAAAACGGGATGCCTTATCCACATCCTTAAGTTTGAAAACGTCTTAATTTTAGTGGGAGGCAATTTTAAAAGATGCACACACATTCGAGGATAATTATTTACTCTTTGCAGCAGTACTTACCTCAATTTTTGTGATGACGCCTTCCGTAAACCTTTAAATGTGTCTGAAGGACGTATTTTTTGCTTAAATTATTATATCTTTAGGTCAGTCTTTTATCATAGGATGTCCGATAAATGTACACTACATGGACTTTCACGCGAAATGTTAACTGCAATTCTGAAAAAAGTGTATTTAATTAGAAGAGATTTCTTAACCCGGGCTGTACTTTTTAGTTTCCTGCCGCAAAATTTCTCAAGAAAATCAGTCGTGTCAGGATTCCGGCTTCAAACGAAATCCTTTTTGACTTCACGCATACATTACAGTGAAATGTAACTATCTTATTATTTCAATAATTTTGCCACTAAGTCTTCATGCCACTATAAATTCAAAATTTGTTTTACGAAGCATATTCTCTTTTATATCAATAACGTTTTCTTCAAATATTATACTCAAAAAATGGTGCATTTAGAGTTGAATAGCTGTTCACTTTCCCGGAAAATGATGTAACTAACTCTTTTTACGCTTATAGAAGGCTTTTTTAATAAAAAAAGCGGAGTATTTCCCACTTTGAGAAATCCTTATGTTTTTATTTTCTCAAAAAAGATGGCATTTGGGATAAGTAGGACAGTCCTGTGAGGATGGATCATTTTGTTTAGTTCAAAAACAGCGTTTTGAAATTTAAAGACACGAGATTCTTTATAAGGACAATTCAATGGACTTCAACAGCTCATAAGTTTAGACTTTTTAAAATAGTAACTGAACTTCTTTCCAGCTTACTTTTTGACGAACGAGCAATATTGTCAACAAAGCATACAAGAAGGAATGTCGTCATTAGTGTTGTCTGTACCAAATAAAGTTGAATTTGAAAGAACACAGGAAATACAGTTGAAGATGCAGATGATTTTCCATGCGCTTCGTGCAGGGAACACGCGTTTAAAAACGGAATCTCTGAGTGAATGAAATACCTCGGAAGTAGGCTGCACCTTCGTAAGTATTGCAACTCAAATTAAAAAGCATGCTCTGATTTAAAAAAATTTTCGGAACTACAAGTAATATTTCTGGAGATAAATCGTCCACTGGGCATATAGTACCTCCCTAAAATATCGTCCGATCTCCGGTTCAACTCAGTTTAAAAGTTTACTCACAGCCAAGTTGTATTAATTTCCAAAACACAAGTAATACTGAGGTAACAGCTGTTTGAATAAAATCTTTTCTCTTTAAATGAATTATATTTTGCATATATATTCCATTCATCAAAACTGGACGGCATTCTTTTTCTTAGACGTGAGACGACAGTCAGCTGTCATCTTTTACCTGATATCTTAATGTCCTCCTGCAGAGAAGAACTGTAATCGTCGCTATTTATGTGATTCTGTTTAGCAGACGGCATAGCCAGCCAGCTGTTGATTGTCTCCCAAAACGCGGATACCTTAATGGATTTGCGAGAGCAGACGCATTTTTATTTTGCAAGTTGCAAGAAAAAGCAAAAAAAAACGATTAGCAGAACAATGCCATCTTAATGGGGTCGTAAAGCCTGCTTTCGAGATCAAAAATAAAGTAAGGCGTTAAGGTTGCATATTACTTTGTTAAATGGTTCTTGCATTAGAAAATAAATGGAGCGTTTACCAGTTACCACTGTATTGTGGGATAGGGAGAGGTATGCTTTCTTTATTTTGAAAATATCATTCGACAATTTTCGTCAAAACAAAATCCTCCATTTCAAAGAACTAAAATTAGGCGCACAAACCCACAGCACCGAAAATCAGAAGCAATACATTATCGCCAATGAGTGCAATTGTTGGCATCGGGAACAAATGTCCTAAGGAAAGTCGTAAAAGATAGGCAAAATTAAATTGCATTCAGATGGGCGCTAGCGTCGTGACATCACTATTGTTTAACTAACTAAAAAGGAATATAAACAGTTTACAATGGGTGAAGTAGGCCAACCGAAGTATATATAAGAAAAAATATATGCGAATCGATGGAGGAAGAAAGGTGGCTTGATTTAAAAAGCCCTCCAAGCTCTGTTAATTACCGTAGACTTTGAGGTTAGCGTTAAGGCTGTTTAAGAGCCAATGTTGTGACAAAATAAAGTGAGTTCAATAAACAAGACCATCAGTATTACAAAGGTCCTTATTCCTGAGTCATATCCATTCATATTTAATAACCTTTGAATTCATAACACATTTTTTGTCTCATTTTTTCACAACAGGTAAATAACTGCTGTTGTATTTTCATTATCAATGCGAAGATAGTGTTAATTTCCACAGTTCGTAATCTACTCAATGTATCTGCTTATTGTACTATTCCAAGTACTCAGGTAATCGTTTAGTTTAGAAATTGAATTGAGGATTTACATTCAAATCCTTACTTCACATAGAAATAAGAGATGTCCAAATTGAAAATTGCAATCCTTATCTATATCAAGACCATTTTATACACAAGAGCACCTGGTGCTACTACATAATTTTTCCAGAATGTAATTATGTATTCTTCCATGCGTTTAGTGTATTTTTATGCCAGCAGTTGATTTAAATTGCTTTTATTCAGTTGGAGTTCATCAAATCACCAAAGTTGTCTGACACATTTCCCGCTTCTGTTTCCAGACATTAATTGACGCTACACTTCCATTAAGCTCTGTGTTATTAAGGCAAAACTGCCCTCTATGGCTGACTGAATATCTACAAATCTGCCAAATTGTTTATGGAACTGGAGGCTTAACATTTAATTCTGTAGAAACGAATGTAAATGATCATGTAATTTTGTCCAAAGTGGCCATAGAATATTAAAATAAGGCAAATTATTGTTGTTTTAATGAGGTAAATAGAATCAACGCCTTCAATATAAACTCTAGTTTCGTAAGCAGCTTATGTCTTTTGATGTTTTTTTTACCTTGTATTGGCAGATTTTAACTAAAAAATGCAAATCTGACCTTAGCTTGGCTGATTTTAGCAAAAAAGGAAAATCAGGCTACTGCAAAATGTAAAAATAAGTTTTTATTATAAATCAAAGGCAAGCAGGACCTCTTAGGATATCCTTGACGTAAAATGTTGCTGTTTTCTCCCTCACTGAATAAATGGAAGTTTGAGTTAACAACTGAAAAATTCACCTTCGCGAAAAGGATCCTAAGGGCTACTGCTAGTTTTCGGTCAAAGTGTGTGACTGCAGTGATGCTCAGAGTTTTTAATCAAGCAAAAAATGATATTTCAAATTAATTAACCAACTGGTTTTAAAGGGTAAAAATATGCGCACAATGCTCACATTTACTTCACGCATCTCATCTTTGAGCTCGAGCCATATAATGACGTATTTTTTGCAGAATACAATTGTCATTGGACTCCTGATTTCAAATCTAGTTAGTGGCATACGGTTCAGTTTTGCTGATGTTTTAAGTGCTGTAGGGGTGTAGTTTACTCAGTGTTCTAGATACTTTGCTGCATGTTACACACGCAATTACTGCCCAAGATGCTGGCTTTATATTATGTATGGATGCCTGTTTTTTACATTCTTACTATTTTCTATCCCAACTCTTTCCCGTTGCCAGCAAAAAAAAATTTTAACACTTGGTAAAAAATTGTTGAATGGATAATTATTGCTAGGCAATATTACACAGACTTTGTATACTCATATATAGTGGATGAGAAATACAGTGAAGAATTTTTGTTTTATTTACAACGAGACATTGTGCTATCGAAAACTTAGTGCGTGCGATTAATGAAAATTTCCTGTGTATTGAAATTTTGCCTGTTGCTCGTTAACGGAAGTAAGCACATATTTAAATTCCCCTCTTGTTGCTGAAGACTGAATGTTAAGTCGAGCAAAACCATCTGCTATTCACAAAACGGTGATTACAGAATAATACTTCAGCATTATTGAAAACCATAGTGATTCTCTGACGATCCTCTTTAATGTGATTGTTACATAGAATTATCTTGACGTGCCTTCAGCATGCTTATCAATCCAAATTGAAGGCTACTGCAGGCACTGAATATAATAGTTTATTTTAAGACGTATTTGGGAGTGGTCGGTTTGGTGGGTTACGTTATTTCAAAGTTCCCGTACCGATTAAGGACTGTACTCAGGCAAAATATCAAATATTTAGAAATGTAAAAGGCCTTCCTTTTAATTCTGTCTACAATTTTTTCGTATCCTTATACTAACACGGAGTGCGCAGAATATGAGAACAGTAATCAATCCAATATTAAGTCAACCTGTCTGTGCTCCTTCTATGATAGAAAGATGGTAAGGGCAATAAAGTAATATGCCTATTGTTATTCGTTCATCAAATCTTTGTAAAAAACGTGGGTTGCAATATTCATAGGGTTCAACGAGGTTCAAATGTTTATAACCAGTTCATTTTCTCACCTATAAGAACTGAACAAACAGCAGCCAGATGAAATAATTATGAACGAGAAGAAAGGCTTTCAAGGGTTTTTGAGCTTAACAGCCAAAAATCCATAACTGGTAAACGTGTATTTGTTTTCTGATAAAAAAAATTACCCACTTGGGTCTCGAATGCAGCCTTTTTCCTTCTCGCACAGCCTAATCAAAACGTTAAATCACTTCCGGAAACGTTTACTTTTGAAAAGGATGCACTTTTTAGTTGGTTAGCACGTAAACGCTGAGCGAAAGGAACAACTGTAATGTTCGTTGGGATTTACAAATTAAGGAAGCCTCTGTAACCACTCAAACGAAGGAAACCTTTCCTTACAGAATAAAATTTAAAGAAGGCGTAATTTTTTATCAAACAATTACAAAATGGACTTTTTTCAGGCATGCTTTCTATCAAATATATTTGAATTTATAAAAATGAAAACTACATAAGAAGCCATTTTTAAAGAATCAACTTACTTGCAGCGGTCAAAAAGAAGTTTATCACAGAGTCAGCATCCTATCATGACTGAAAATAATTGAAATTTGACTGCGTGATAAACCACATTGCAACCCTACTCAGTGATGTTTTGGGAGTGATTGCGTTTTTGTAGGACAATATGCTAAAACTAGAGATTAATGAGGGGGACCTTGTAAGCTTTCGTTGCACGAACTTGATCCAGTTCCTCGTTGGCATTTCTTGCAGTGACTATCGCTATGGACAAAAAAGGACCCGTAGTGTGGTTGTTGACTGCTATTCCCTACAGCTTGTATTTATTTATTGTAACCAATAGGAAAGAAAACTGATGACTAGTCGGTTACAATACTAAACTTTTAACTAACAGAACGCTTGTTTGAGCCTGAGAAGTCGCAATGCTTTTCTAATGTATGGCTACCTTAGGAGACTTTATTAGCAAAAAATAAGCACTCCACTCTCACTTGGCTCGGTTTGGTTGCTAGGCCTCCTCTGCTGTGCGGCTTTCAACAGAAATTTTGACCGATTTGAAATAAAACTGGTGCAGGAGTTGGTCTAGTAACGCGATCGGAAACTGCTCTGCAACACGTGGCTTATCCCACAGCCGTTCTAGACCTACTGCTCTGTGTTACTGGACAGAAATTAGTACAGAACTTACCATAAACGTCACAAATTACTTATTCAGAAGAGTATGAGGCGAGCATACGAAGGCTTTTGGTAATGTCTCATGGAGCCATTACGCTTAAACGGGAATGGGATGCAAGGTAGACAAATGGTCAATAATGTTCGAGTTTTCTTACAAGCGAGTCATGGGAAACGGGTGAAGGGTCGATCAGATAAGGATGGTTATGTAGGGAGGATCTGGTGGAGCCATGTTGCGCATAGAGGATGCAGACGAGAATGTGCAGATTAATGGCTGTGCGCCATGATAGACGTGGAACCCGTCGAAGTTCTTTTGCTAACACAACGCCAACCTCATCAATTTGATAGCGGTCAATTCTGATGTTGCTGGCTAGTGCAGGCCCAGGGACATTTTATAGTTTTTTTGGATACTATAAATCACTTTAAATACTTTGTTGGGATCCACCTGATGTCTGGAATCAAGAAGGTAGGCGAGGATTGCGCTGTTTATGCTTCTGACCTCACCTTAGTTCAGCCATGCCAGAGGTTGCTCCTTGTATTCTTTTGGACAAGCGGCGAATTGTGCGTTCTATATATCCTGTTTTACAGGAGCTATTGAATAAGTATGTGCACAGCAAAGTGATTTGGGCTGGAAGGCTACTCTTACATTCTGCGATAAAAATTCCTGAACCCTCGGTGCTTGGAAGGTTCGTAACTCGCTTGCTCAAGACGTCTTTTAGGATTTCACCTGTCGCGTCTCCTTAAAAGGAGACTTTTACGAATAATGTCTGCTTTTCTACGGTGGGTTTGGTGAGTTTTATTTTCTTCTATCATATTCTTTGTTATAAATTTGTTAGAATACTTGTTTTTTCGAAGTAGGTCTTGCATTTTCTTGAGCTCTATGTGAATCGTGTCTACCAAGCAGATTTTTCCAGTGTTTTATGTAAAGCAGCGGACTTAATATCATTTTCATTGGAAAGGTACGAAAACGTTCAAGAATTTTGCTGTTTTGACTAGGTTTTCGTGCTATTTAAGCTCCTTTGGACGCTACTTGTTGTTTTTTTTACTCAAGACTTCATCCAAGACAGGAAGCATACCTACCGTTTTCACCTCTAACTACAAATTTATAAAAGGTTATGCTGGATTGACAGTATTTATAAACGCATCTATATTGCTTTTGCTGGGGTGAAGGCGAAAATGTAATTGGCATAAAAACCGTAGTTTTATTATATGCCTTACCTACGCACTGGTTTGCAATATTTATTCAAATGTCGGACAAGATGTCAGCAAGATACCACCGATGAACGACTTTCTCAATGTGCCTAAGGTCAACAAATTTTGATGACACCAAATCCACGTTAAACTTCCCGTTTTCCTCTCGCAGCAGTTTCGGCTGGGACTTGTAAAGCCAACCTTGTCCAAATTCTGCAAATGCTACTTACTTGCTTTTCACGTTTAATGTGTTAACTTGCCATTAAATAACGGGAACCTAAGGAGCAATCGTCTTCCAGTCTTCACCCATTTATTGACTTAAAAAAAAATCAGCTCAGTTTGTCAAAGTCAGTTTTTATGTTCAGCTTATTCGTGCCAGTTAACGTTTATCCAACAAAAATAGGATTAAAGCCGTCACGAAGGACCTGACATTTTTATTACTGCACCGTGGGGCCTTAAGATCTGTCAAGTTGACGCGGTCCCATTTTTACGCATCCAACTTGTCAATTAAGATGAGGCATTTGTCGCGCCATTAAAAAGTGGGTAATATCAACATAATACCGACAGTAGGGCAATGGATGCATGAAAAATGCCTTGGTTCATACTGGTTTTCCTAAGATAAATCAAAAACTCGCTTTTTATAACGGTTTTTAATGAGATATTAAGCTGATGAATTTCTGTGCATGTTACATCTATACAAGGTAATGTCTGAATAAACATGAGGATTTTCCAAAGTAAAGTAACTTAAAGTTAATGATTTTATTCGGCTGAGAATGAAATAACACACTTTTCTCGATAATTTTTTTACCCTTTTTATTATTTTTCTATATAATCCGTTTCTAAATAACGCAAAAGGGGAAATTGTATTTTCAAATATGTATATATCTACTTGACATACATTTAATAAGGCCTTCTTTCATAACTTTAAGAAAAACATGCAGTAGTCGTCAAATACCGTGCAACTTTTATGATGAAATTTGGCTAAGTACTTCATCGTTTATTAAGTAACACTATTTTAATCCATTAAGTTGATTGAATTCTGCAAAAGCCTTTTTCTCAGAAAAATAATCAATTTGGTTAGATTTATTAAGAAAAATGGCCATTGATTTTGGTGAAATTGTGAGTAGTCTCATATCAAATAATTTATATATGCCATTTGGATATAGAGTAATCCGAAGCCCTCATTACAGTCTGTCAAAGCTGCAAATTAAGCCACGGGAGTGCTGCACGCTATCAAAAGGGCGTTTCTAGCTTTCGATGAAGATCTCTTTGGCAGAGTGTACGGCACATTTGTTCGACCACACCTAGAGTATGGCATACAGGCGTGGCGGCCATGGCTAGCAAAGGACACAGCATGTCTGGAGAAAGTGCAGCGTCGGGCATCAAAGCTAGTAAGAGGTCTAAAAAACCACGCTTACATAGATAGACTGGCATGCCTAAATTTATTCCCCCTGCATTACAGGCAACAAAGAGGGGATCTTATCCTAGTTTACAAGATAATAAACGGTCTTGAGAAAGGATTACGCTTTGAAAACATGTTTCAGTGGCACCTCTCGCCTCATCTCCATGGGAACACAATGAAGCTGCGCACGAAAATGTCCAAGCTAAACCTCCGCTCTGAATTCTTCACACAACGTGTCATACAACAGTGGAACAACCTTCCACTGTCAGTCGTGGAGGCAACTTCCCTTCAAATGTACAAACAAAGCTTGGATAATTACATGCGTCCCCTCTCCTCTCTCCAAGTCTGAACTCTAAAAATCAGACATATATTGTAAAAAAACAATGCTACCCACTGTTTGCCAATACTATGTTAGTAGTGGTAAATTTACACATGCTAATTAGGGTTTTCAAAGGCATTGCCTATTGTCCTCACCAAATAAACTGAATAAACTGAATTACGTAAGCGAGCACAAAACTGCAGGTTAGTATCAACTTTACTAAAAAGGAACTCCAAAATAATAAAAAGGTATAAAATATATCCGTTTTAGAACTGGAAAAGTTTGTCCAAAATTTTTCATATTAAAGTTAAGCCAAGTTAAAATGAAACGCATTTATTTGCGGTAAAATTTAAGATTTTATTTAAAAAAAAGTTTTAGCAATCCTTCGAAGTTTTTGGCAAAGAATACAGAATCAGAAACAAGGAAAGTAAGAAGGTTTGTTTAAATGCAAAAATTTCCTTGCGCATTTGCAAAACGTCGAATATATTAATGCCCCTTACGTTCCCCCTTACCATTATTAAGTAACGTAACAGCGAGATCAATAATCAATATTTCAGAAAATGACAATGCATATGGCCAGTTTTTTTTGAATTCGCAAGATTATATTAGAAAGCTTCATAAATCCACTTATGCGAAAATTAGTCTATTATAAAGATAGAGTTTAGTTCTTTCATCTTCAGTCAAATTAAATCTTTATTCGTCAGAAAAGCTAAGGAAATTGTCAAGATTCTCAAATTTCATTGCGATATACCGTTGAAAAATGTAAATGTACGCAGAAGTTCGTCAGCCAAATATCTAATTTAAGGACTTTCTAAGAGGTTAAATTAATGTAATTTTTTATTAATTTAAGGAAAAATAATTTCAAAACTCAACTAAGGACGCGATTAACTCTCGACAATGTGGTTTGCTGTTTCGAGGCATTTCTGCAAATAAGCAACATGGTCATCATTCTAAGAACTCATATAAAAAAAAAACACTTTATTTCGGTAAATGCTTTTTATATCTATCTTATTTTAAAGGTTTTGGTGAAACCATCGAATAGATGCGTGATTTATCAGTTTATCAATGATGTCACACTTTTCCACCACATGTAATAAATACTTATCCTGTAACAGTAAAATTTACAGAAAATGTTGAAGAAAAAATATTCTTTCTATATAAAGAAAGTGGTTGCTTCAAGTTTTCAACTTATCAAAATATGTCAATTTATTATTCTAAATATTTGCTATTTTTACGACTCCAACACCTCTGGATTATCAAGGAAAATATATTTTTGTTTACCAACACTTAATACTGCCTTCAATTATTTAAAAAAAAAATTAATTTGCCTAATGCTGCTCATTATTTTTTGTAAGCTTTCCAAAATGCTTTAACACTGGTATTCGAGTAATGATCAAACTTTTACAAAGTTATAAAAATTGTGTGGTCTTTGGTGACAATTGTGTATCGGCACTCTTGCTTATGTACCATCTACACGATGCGGTTAAACAAATGCGCCCTTAACGTTTTTGTTACTGCATCGTGTGAAATAAAATTTTATGGTTAGTTTAACACACTTTTTATAACGTAAGTTGTTTCATGTTTCTGAAAATAAATGCGACTCCCCGAATTTGGCTTCACCCGCACTTGAATAATTTCGGACAATTTTTTCTGGTTCTTAGATGAATATGGTTTGCAAATTCTTAAGTTCTTTTGAAATTTTTTCATAGCATAATGTATATGAATCAGAAAGTTGGATGTGCAGAACAGCATTGTAGCAAAAGCATAGACAACTTTTTCGATATTAGACTACTCCCGATTTCTCTTGATCTACCATCCACTTCTCTCAGTAAACTTAACGTAATGGGCAATTTTTCTTACCAAAAAGCTTTTGCAGCATTAAAGCTTCATTCAATAAAGTAACCAAATACATTCTAAACTACCAAGTCAAATGTTATCATGACCTTTGCTTTCAGCACTCGTTTAACTATATACTTGGCAACAGTATCTGAAGTTATTTGCGCGGTTCAACTTTTTACAGAAATTATATGCCAGAAATGCTGCGTATCAGCTGAAGTGAGCGTTGTATGAATAATAGCAGCCGTGCTCTACCACAGATGTCTTCCAAATACAAGAATGTGTAAGAGATGGTAGCAGAATAAAGAATGACATGATCATCTCCTGCCAAAACGTTTTGGTCAGTTTAAAAAACTTTTTGGAATCGCACCGTTTTGACAGGGATGAAGCTCTTTGGCAGTTCTCAACGCTTTTTTTACAATGTAAAGCTTCCATCTGACCACCAAACCATCAACTTAACATAAAAAAAAGATGCTGCATCATTCGTGAACTTTGAATTGAATGTTATTCCGATGTGATATTTCCAGAGATGGTTTGTTTAGTTCATATAAGATCATTTGCATATGTATACAGGTAAACATTGGGAAAGTTTAATTTCTTTGCCTTGCGACTTTAATTATGTCCTAAAATTTTAAATCCTACCCCAACGAAACAATTAATTCCATGCTCACCAGGGCGGTTAAACTAGTACAAATGATTTAAGCAGAATTTTGAAATAAAGCCTCAAGATTAATGGTCATTTGGACATTGCATGCAGATAAACGAAACTTCTGCTATGTGTACCCATTAATTATCCCCAGCGACACATATTGCGTGATATCTAGAACCCTTGACTTGTCCAGTTTGCAAACTTTTATGGCGTAAAGCAGCAATTTTGCATGAACAGGATTAATTGCTACACTTTTCGAATACTTTAATTGCGCTATAGATATTAAGCGTCTTTTAAGATGCTATCGATGCCTGACAAGTCGCACTCTCTGCAAACAGAAGCACATGTTTTTTATAAGTCCCCCTTATCCGTGAAACAATCATTCTCTCGCTCACGTCTTCGGTCAACAGCATTGATGCTATCTGCGGGGTAGTTCTTTGGATTTTTTGTGGAAATTCGGATACCTCTGGCGTAAACACGTCAGTCAGACGTAAGCCTCCCAACATAAATAAGACATAAAATGTAAAAACAGTACGTTTTCTAACATTTTTCCAGATGATTATAATGCAGACCCACCTACTGGTTTGGACGGCGAGAAAAATGGCTTTATGACCACCGTTTAAGAGTTTATTGCAAGGATGTTATATTTCCTACAAGAATGGTGCATGCTGCTACTGTCCAGCCTCTCCAAAGATTCAGTTATATATGGTTTCTGATTGTATACTCAAGAAAAGAAAACCAAGAGAATTAATTACTTGCTCCACTTCTCTGTCTTACTGTATGATTGTAAGAGAAGGGAGCATTTTTATCACCATTTTAAGTGGCTAGCTTATATGTTAATTCTCAATTTACTCTTTACTTTACTACCAGAGAGGAAAATAATACTTCGAAGTTGGAGCTTACATAAAGTTGTTATTGTTCTCCTGAACATTTCTGTACCCACTATAGAGATTCAGATTCAGGAGTTTGCAGTTTAAAATGAAAATGTTGAAGAAAAAGTGGACATGAGGAACAGAAAATAAAACCTAGAGAATTATTTTTATTGATGCACTTCTCTGCATTACAGCAGAAGAGCGCAGAAGAGAGTACTTTTTGCACACGGATGATAAGCAATTCATCAGGGGTTTTGAATTCATTTTAGAATTTATTATCAGAAAGAAAATATTATAAAAATACTCTATCAAGTATATACCAAATTGAACTACTTAACGAACTTGCTGCTGCACAAAAATTCTAGCGCATGTTTGTAAAATAGCTCACACCGTCATTTTGGATGTCTGTGGGGCCGTTTATTGTAGTATAAATGCTTGTCAGACGCTTGAGTGTTGACATTGAAAATCCTCAAACGCTGTCATTTGATACCAGGTGCATGTAACGTTCCACCGGATAGTGAAACCATTCATGGATTTTCGCGCAGTTTCGATGAAATTTTTGTAGTTTCAGTATAAAAGAAAAAATTGTAGCTTAATATGTTTAATGGATGGACAATATTCGTATCTAGTTAACAATACGTCCTAATTTGCAAAAAATTAACCAAAGTAAGAGCAATTTTTTTGCGCCTTTGGTAATTTTGGGCTTTTTCTGCCTCTTAAAAATGATTTAACAACGTCGTACTCGATAATGTCACTGTTCCTGAATTTTTATATCACCTTGCTTGTTCATTGACTTAGTACCATTAAAGTATCTACTGTACAGAATGCAAAAATGGATAACTGATTGAGTGAATGGTACCTTTTTTCACCCATGCTGACACATTTGTGAAACTCTACGCCTTGTCTCGAAAGTGCCAAAAAGGTTTTCATATTTGTACCACTTAGGGCGATACATTCTTTCGATGCGTTTGGTCTGCAAAAAATGAGTTTTTGTTCTTTCAAAAGTTCACTTATATCCATGTGTAATAAAACTTAGCCTGCGGCTCCGTTGACTTCAGAGGCTTCAAAATGGCTCAAAATAAACAATTTTAAATAACTTAGTCAAAACATTATGCTTTTTAAAAAAAAGCTAAATATATTGGTATTTGCATTTTGCATTTGTATTTCTTTCAAAGTTGCTTGCATGAACAGCCACGCAAAATGCCTAACCATGTTTCAAATATCAAAACCTCTATTTTTCATTTTTGTGGGTTCTACGTGTTTATGAATACATGGTTTCCAGTTAAATTAAATGAGAGTTTATGTCCTACCTCATTAAAAATCAACCAAAAATTTACATTGTGTTTCGATTCAAATAGTTTGCATAAGTAGCGTGATCTCAAGATATCTTATTTGCGTCAGGGTGCTCGCTTTTGAAAGAGATTAGTCGTGGTTGCCTGCGTAAGGCATACCATTAAATTCAAAATATTTCACAAAGTAAGTGTTTCAAATAGTATCTCGTGTATTATTTTAAAGCAATATTGCACCTTCATTAAATGCCTGAAGTTCTGAAAGATACGGATCATGCTGTTTTAAGAAATTTTGAACTATGAGCTTATTAAAAGCCCTCAAAAGTTTATGGTTAGAACATAACACCTGTCAGTTATCTTACGTTGCCTCTGAGGTTCATAACATCGCCCAAAATAATTGAAAATTGTATTAAACCTTTGTAAGGTCTTCTGTTTAACGCAAAAATGAATGATTTTTCATAAATACAAATGTATGAAACGTGTTTTTTGGAAAAATCAAATAAAGTGCACGTTTTGGTAGGAGTTAATATTATTAGACGTTTAAGGGAATTCGCAAACTACTTTATACCCTTTCTTCAAGCAAACACTTAGTAAAAGTATCAACCAAGCATTACAAGAATGAATATGTTTCCACATATTTTTTGTTAAACATATTTGAGTGTACGACGCCATTTCAAATTGATGAAAGAAATGTTTTTGAATTAGTGGACACTTTTAATTAAGTATGGTTTTTGAAGATTAACGAACGAAAGCACGTCCAAATGCCCACCTTTTAAAAATATCAATATTACATTCCTAATTAAATGAGGTTTTATTCAAAAACAAAATATATTTCAGAATTTTGGTATGCTAACCAAATTTTAAACCTACTGTTTTTTTGATTTTTTTGTACAACCATTGTGAATTTATTTTGTCTTAGAAGGCTAAGAGATTAAACGTTTCCCGTTCAAGTTGGGAATTATTCTGTGCATAAATTGCTTTGATTGGCAAAATGATAATTAAACGCCAGTGAGCTGCCATTGATAAATTAACTGGTGTTAAGTCTCGTGTTAATTACTGATGCAGACTCAACTGCGAACAAACCTGTCATTTGATAGCCGGTTTGTGGCTTGTGCAGTTTGAGTCATACGATATGCCAGCTGCCTTGAAAAATTAAAATGTGGGAATATTTTTTTGTGAGCTACATTACTTCGACTAAAGTTTCGCGCTAAACGTTTGCATGCAAAATATCGCCGGATCATTTTTGGATCACAGCTAAATGAGCGTTTCTCCCTAAATTGCCTCAAGTGTCTGGATTTGTCGTTCTGGCTTTATTTATTTTGCTGTCTCAGCGGGGCCTGTTGTCAACAGGTGCATAAATATCGTTGAGGTAATCCGAGTTGAGTTGATCATTATCACAGCAAAACGATTGTCGTAGTGAACTTGTCATAAATGCATTTTTCTTAAGGTGTAGCGCCGATAATTAGAAGGTTCCTCAAATCACAAACCAAGTAAAGCAGAATTGGTAGGAACAGCTTTACTGCAAGAAGATAAATTGTACAAAGGCTGTGTGACGAGCCAGCTGCCTACTATGTCTGTGCGCCAGTTTTGGCCGTAAAGGTTTTTTGTTTTTGTGTAGTTTAGCCTGTGCGACGAGTAAACTGTTGTTTGCAGCCAATCAAACGAAGCGTGCGTATCGATTGACTTGAATCTTACAGGCTTCTCAAATATCAAGTCGATCGATAGCATAAGAAAGGCCGATAGCCCGCAAAGTAGATTATTACGCATAGGTGTAAAGCCTGGCAGAGTGAAGGCCGGATGAGTCACGCGTTGGGTGGCAGATTTCTATACATCAACTTATGGAAAACTCCTTAACATACTAACACGGTGTACACAGGCACCTGTTTCATAGTCATGACTAACAATTTATCCAATATAAAGGCCCGTTTGCTATGCAAACTTGTCTAAGAAGTGGGTGCGGTCGTATTGAGAGTGTATAAAATACCAACCATAAGAAGTGTTGGTTCCGGATATACTTTGGACAGTTTCATATGCGTCAATTCAGAAAGTAGAAGAAACTGCTTAGTTCAAACTTCCGATCGAGGGTTGCCCTAAAACAACTGTCCGCATCCAGCGTGTAAGTACGTTAAGCAGATTTTGCATATCATGGGTAAAACATTTCCTCTGGTACAGCATCCGTTACTGCCCAGCATCGTGGTTGGCTGTGAGTAGGTGTCACATAGCGACTTGTGTGACAGGAAAATAAACTTATTAATTTCCTTACAGTTCTGATGTTTGGTGCATAATTCCATCGTAATTGTAAGTATTTCACTCTGCACATTAACGAAATTACGTTTTATTCATTTGTATGTCATAGTTTCAACTTTTTCAGAGTGGAAACTTTTGATCTCTTTTTGGTAGATAATAAAGAAATATTGTATATTCATGGAAGCAGAATATAACATTGTGGCTTGAAATATGGGCATTGCTGATTTTATCACGCAAGCAAATTTGGTGTAGATAAAACATTTACAAATCAAGAATTGCCGCAAAGTAAAAACACCAAAAAAACAAATGGCTTACACTTCAGACAGCTTGAACAGTTGTTCTTTGTCAAATGATAAACTGAATTGTGCGTGAACGATTCGGTTGTGGGGTGGTTGTGTTTTTTTCGCCCACTGCTTGGCACCTTGTTTGGGTTTTCGGCATGTCTTGAGGGCAGTTAGTTTTTTCCTACGTCTCCAACATAAAAGATGCCAGTTAGCCTGCTTTCTATGGATTCTTCACAAAAACCTGTTAGTGTGCAATTATTTCGATCAGTTTTATTCTGTCCTGTCCTTTACTCACGTCATGGCGCAGAACGTTTTAGGCCACGGGAAGGTCAAAACTCCTCTTAATGGAATTGGCGTCTGAGTACCATGCCTTAAGCGTCAGCTTTTCCATTTTTGAGGTCCCTCAACCCACGACGGTCGCTCCTTGAATATCGAAGTTTTAACCAGTCTCTGTGACAGGTTTTGCAAGCAAAAAGTTTTGCCCTGTTACTTCAATGTAATTGCAGTCGCCATCGTTGCAATGTATCTTGTACACAAATGCGGGGTTCCTTTAAGGGGAAGTATGTCTTTAGCTTGAATTGCATGGTAGTGTAATGCAGCCTGAGTTCAATAGGCTTTTCCTAATCCAGAGACTGATTTGAAAACTCCTATCGGGTAGAAAATGGCCCTTCAGACTTAGTTCTTTTGTTCATTTACCCAGTGTACATTCACTATGCGGTTGCTTTGTCCGATAAAATAGCTTAAAATAGCATGCACACATTGTTTTTCCGATATTTGTCAGCTTGTGTGCTAGAATGTCTCCCATGCCTTTACATACGTAAAGGACAGGAAAGGGTCAAATCGAACTCTAGAATTGCAAGCGACTACGACCTTGTGAATAAACCAGCAGTAGCAGGATTATTAACTACTTTCTCCGGTGGACACAAAACGCAACGTATACTTTGGAAACGTGAATTTTTTTACAATTTCATCTTGATTGGACATTTAAAAATGCTTATTTGAAGCAAAGCAGTGTGATTTATGTGCACTGTAAAATGTATGAGCATTGAACAGCATGCTTCTAATGACAGAAAAAATGCCCGACTTTCTTGGAACGGCAACTACAAAGCGTGCATTAAGAAGCCCTGCATGCAACTGCTACCGTACAAGGGTTATTCAACTCTTCAAAAAATCCGAAGATTTTACAGAAAACCTGACATATTTTAAAAGGGGACTGAGAAGGGATATTTCGGGGCTAAAATTAAACAGATAAGACTGGATGCTTAAGGGGCTTCTAAAATAAGTGGAAAAAGTGTATATACTACTCCTGGTCGTTTAAAGTAGTTTAATGAATCCCTATTCCATATTCAGCGTTTTTTCATGTAGGAAAGGCTCCGTAGTTAGGTTGCTGGTCATTCTAACAGCTCAGGTACTTTTACTTACTTGTATTCTTTACGACTGTGATCATGCCTGAGCTAGCCGGCCCCAATGATGTCACGAATGGTACCTCTCCATGCGTGGCGATTGGCGGCAGCGGATCTCGAAGCTCCACCCAGTCCCTTCTCCAGCGATGGAGGCCGAAGAGAGAAGGTCCAAGAACTGCTTCCATGTCTTGACGGACGGTGTCTATCCAGGTCTTCAGTTGCCTACCTCTACGACGTTTCCAGGTGGGCTGCGGTGCCGGGTTGAGGGCAGCATAGGTAAGCTCACTGAGCGGACGACGGAGAACGTGTCCAAACCACCTCAGTCGCCTTTCTTGAATCGCCTGAGATATCTTCGTGATACGATTGCAGCGGATGCGGACTGCCTCATTTGAGATGAAGTCGCTATACATAAATCGCAGGATCGTCCTCCAGCACTGGTGGTCAAAGACCTCCAGTTTTCGCTCATCTTCAGCGCGCACAGCCCAGCATTCACATCCATAGAGGAGGACTGACCAGAATGATGCATGGTAAGCATGAATCTTCGTATTGATGGAGATGTCCCGTCAGATCCATAGGCGCTTTCAAAGGATTGAGAAAACCCAGCGAACCGCATCGATACGAGAGACAATGTCGTCCATGCTCTGTCCATTCGGTAGCAGTCGCGCACCGAGGTATTTAAAGCTGTCTCCTTCTTCAAGTTGATGGCCATTTATCCCCAGGGGTGTCTTTTCCTGGTCAGGGATGCAGCTCGAGAACAACTTCATTTTTCCGGAATTTATGTACATGCCTAGCGATGTCATTTTACCGCGACACTACTGACTGTAGACCATCAAAGTTTGAGGCTTACAGCGCAATATCTTCAAAGAAGTCAAGATCAGTTAGTCGGCGTCCGGGTGCAAGTTCAACACCGTCCTCTTCATGTAGGGCTTTGCCAAGAATCCAGTCAATGACGTAGTTAAACAATATAGGCGAAAGGTCGCAGCCCTGACAGACACCAGACCGGATATCGAACGACTGAGAGAGATTGTTGTGGACCAGGACTCGTGCGGTGGTAAACCACTAGTAGGCCTTAATAATCGCAATGAGTTTGGTCGGCATTCCATCCAGTTCCATTATTTGCCACATAGACTCACGATGGATGGAATCGAATGTGGCGTCAAAGTCGACAGAGCAAACGGCCGTCGGTTGCTAGTAGCTATGGCGAAATTCAGGAGTGTGCCTCAGTGTCAATATTTGATCCGCACATCTACGCTCAGCTCGGAATCCGGCTTGGTTGGGTCGTGTCCTGGAGTCACATGCAGACTGGAAGCGCCTGAGAAGAACAACATCGAAGATCTTTGCAGCAACATCTGTAGTTCTCACATCTTGCCTTATCTCCTTTCGTGTGGACAAGTACAAGGATACCTGAGCCCCAGTCATCGGCACCGGTCTCTCCTCACCTCGCCTGTGCAAGCACCTTATAGACCCGAGGAGCCAGGGTATCGACACAGGACTTGTAGATTTCTGCAGGAATACCGTCCTCTCCGCATGCCTTGTTGTTGCATAGCCTCTGCATTGCATCGGTCACTTCATCTTCGGAAGGGATGTCACACAACACTGCGTAGGCAGGAGAGGATTGAAAATCCACTGTGGAGGAGCGGGAGGGTGTGATGGGTTGTTCGTCAAAGTTGAGTAGGTGCTCGAAGTGTTCACGCCAGCGATCGACCTTGGCCGAGTTGTTGGCAATAAATCCTCCATGCACATCGTGAACAGAATCACAGAATGTCGGGAACTTACCACTAACCTGGCGTATGATTTCGAACAATTTTCGGGTGTCACCAACATTAGAAGCCTGCTCCATAGAAGTCGCCGTTTCGGACCAATACTTTTGTCGGTCATTTCTAGCCGACTTTGCTGTCAGTTTTCAAAGTTAGTGGAAGGAGGCATCGTTACGGGACCTGGCCCGAGTCGTCTTGGCCGATAGCTACAGGGATCTTTTGCTGACCCAGTCACTGCGGTGCCGCTGAGTGAATCCGAGAATCTGTTCAGCTGCCCCATAGATGGATGACTTTAGTGATGGCCACTTGCTACTGTCCTCGTTGCCAGCCTATATCATAAGAGGGGACTGGATTTCTGCGCTTAGAGCCCCGATAGTGTTGGTAAGCCGGAGCTTTGCGACATCAAAGCGTCAAGCACGTGGCAGTTTGGGCACAGATGAGAAGTGAACCTTCAGGTGCGTGCGATTGAGAGCATGGTCAGACCCGTGGACGTTACCATTGTCGGCACCTCGCATGACCTGCTATCGTGGACCCAGCTGCGAAACCGTAAACCAACTAGAATGTAATCGATCTGACTGGCGGTACGGCCATCGTTTGAAAACCAAGTCAGTAGATGTTCGTGAAGATGCTGAAAGTATGTGTTGGTTACAAACAGTCAGTGCTGTTTGGCAAACTGCAGCATCCTCTCACCATTTTCCGTTCGAGAGCCAAGCCCAAAACGACCAAGAAGGTGGCTGTTTGTCGGGTCACCGGGCCCAGTTCGGCCATTCTAGCCCCCGGCAACAATTAGGAGATCTCGGCGAGGGATTCGTTCAGCTAGCTCCTGCAGCTGCGAGTAGAAATTATCTTTCTCTTGCTCTTCAGCCACCGACGTAAGGGGATACACAGATACGACCAAGATGTTCGTAAAATGGCTTTTTAGTCGAACATATGCCATTCGGTCGTTGACTGGTTCCCATGCTAGTAGTGCACGGTAAGCTTCTCCCGAGAGGGCAATAGCCACATCGTGTCAACCAGATGAGTCACTCGAACCACTGTGATGCATGGTAAAATGAGAATCGACCCCCGAGATATTGATTTCTCGGGCACCTGAGTTGCGGAGTCGGACTTCTGACAAGCAACAAACATCCACGTGATATTCATGGAGACTGTGCGCTGTCAGACTTTGAGTACCAGGTTCCAGAAATGTTCGCACATTCCAGCATCCAGTACTAAGAGTTCGGTTTTTGTTTAGCAGTCCAGCCTGCACATTACTCGCCCACACTACCTGGCAAGGGTTGCAAAGCGCGTCGGTTCCCGCGGATGCCATAACAATGGCGGGTCCGCAACGGCTGCTCGGGTTCTTTGTTCGATGTTGTCTCCTCTAGCACTTAGGCTCAAGAACTTAACCACAAGTTTGTGGTGTTGGTGGCAAGCAAACCAATTTAATGGCGGTTCACGCTTGCCATGTCACAGTGTCGTCATTGGGGCCTGCGGCATTTTACAAGGCAGTCGGTGCGCCAGACCTCAGCCCACCGCAACTTGGTAACACTGTCGCTGCTGCGTCCGCGACTGCTTATTCGCCAGACACGGGAGCCTGCTTATTTCGCAGCTTACCTTCACTGAAGGTCGTCCCACTATCCGCCAACCATGGACGCGCCAGGTAGCCTGCAGCTTTGCTAACGGGTAACCCTCCTTTCCCGGGTAACCCGCCTTTGACAAATAACAGCTAACTGAAACGACAGTGAACAAATAAACTCCTTCCGCTGACCAGATGATATCAGATTGGTAAGGATTACATGTAAGACGCTACCTAAATGGAACACGAGAAAAAGTACCTGCTTCATAATAATTCCAGGAGTGTTTAATAGTATAGTGTACCAACTGTAAAACCAGTCCTAAGGCCCGGCTAAAGCATGGCCTTCATCTTTACCCTAGCTCAACGCAAACAGATAATACTGCAATTTAAAAATATCTGTTTCCCAGGAACAAATTTGAAGACAGCGTATGTAGCACAATTTAATGGTACCGTAAATTTCGCAAGCGCTCATCAGTGGCTTCCACTCGCTGCATAAACAGAATAACGAATGATAAATTACAGAATTTAATTCATACAGAAAAATCGATCCAAAACATCAAGATCACTTGAGTTAGCCAAGAGGCAATCAATAAAGTAGGAATTCAAATATTGTGGGCAGCAAAAACGCAGTTAACTGTCTAAGGCAAAAAACATCTTAGGCAAAAAGGTGGGAAGGGGGTGGGTAACCAGGCAGCCGGTGCAAACAGGGCAGGGTTAGGTTCACCACATGCTCCAGTTGTTTACATAGGTCAGGTTTAAACCGCCTTATGTATGCTGCCTCCAGGTAGCGTAAGATGCGAGTTGTTCGTGCCCGAACAAGTACTCGGAAGGATGTTTTAGGGTCAACAGAATGACCCGTATCCAATAAGTGTTCAGTGATAGAAGAACGAGGAGTCCTATTCTCCTGTCTTAATAACCAACTCGGCAAGTGCTCCTTTGCTCTGGCTACCAACTGCCGTTGTGTTCGTCCTATGCACTTGCATCCGCAAGTGCATGTAAATTGGTAAAAAACATTAGAAGTGGCGTACAACGGCAAGGCATCTTTCGCAGTTGGAATCGGAAAGGTCTTCACTGAGTGGCAAAATACAAGCTCAGCTGCAAAATAGGTCTTTCAATGGTATTGCGTAAACATCTCATGATAGTGTTTAAGGTGTTGTCTCCCTTAAATGGCAAGGAAATGAAAACAGGCTTTTTTGGAGCTGATTGTTTAATAACCTTTTGCCGTAAGTGTTTGCTATTCTTTTCAATAAAGTGAGCTGGATAACCATGCTTGAGAAGAGTTTCCTTGAGGCTGGCAATTTCTGCATCCAGTGTATCCATTGAGCAGATTTTGCTTGTTCGGGCACGAACAACTCGTATCTTACGCTACCTGGAGGCAGAATACATAAGGCGGTTTAAACCTGACCTATGTAGACAACTAGGGCATGTGGTGAACCTAACCCTGCCATGTTTGCACCGGCTGCCTGGTTACCCACCCCTTCCAAAATTTTTGCCTTATATGTTTTTGCCTTAGACAGTTTAATGCGTTTTTTTCGCTGCCCACAATGTTTGAATTCCTACTTTATTGATTGCCTCTTGGCTAACTCAAATGACCTTGATGATTTGGATCGATTTTTCTGTATGAATTTAATTCTGTAATTTATCATTCGTTATTCTGTTTATGCAGCGAGTGGAAGCCGCTGATGAGCGCTCGCGAAATTTATGGTGCCATTAAATTCTGCTACATACGTTGTCTTCAAATATAATACTGCAGTTAAAACTAATTCCAGCCTTAACCTAAATTTTATCCCTAACTCTGACCTTAAACCTTATTCAAAACTGACCGTAAACCCCAAAGCATGAGCTAAACCTTATCTCCACTGGGGTTAAGAACGTATACACATGTATTATATGTTATTTATGTTCTGTTTTGGTAGCCAATAAGTCATTCTTATCAATAACCTTATCAAAAATACAAAGTTATAGTGGATGGCCACCAGTTGAATGAAAAATGATAACAATCCTTGGAAATAGGGTAGTGTCGTTGAACGGAAACAATTGCCTCACCAGAGCGTAACTTTGGGTCCATGAATGTTCACATCTGAACTATAAGTAAACCCCTGCCGCATAAATAATTAGATAAAGGCTACAAAAAGGCTACAAAATCCTTTTATGGATATAGCCTGACAAGCAGTATTTTTGTCTCAAACTTTTTATACGAGCGTTCTGTGTAATTTACTGCTGAGTCTTTTTAAGATCCTATAGGCTGAGCTTAAGGGTACTTAAATTGAGTATGATTAATAAAAAATCATCTGAGCGAACAAGTCATTGTCTCAGTTCAAGCTGAGGAACAGAAAATAATAAATGTCCCCTCCTCCCCCCTTCTATTTACACACCCTATTTGTTACAAAACACGAAACTTAATGGTATCCTTTATCGACCACATGTTTTCACTTGTACCCGTTCCTATATAAATGAAATAGCCTGACAGGAATTTATCGATAGTACACGTTTCCCCACTGACTGATCTTCTGCGTCCTTCAATGGGATAATTCTAAAATTTTTACGGAGACGCGAGCGGGAATGCACTCAGAGCCTACGGCCGGAGGCGCACACCAGTTGAGTCATGTTTGCACACCGGTCGCGTAAGCTATGACCTCGAGCATATGTTACGTTCGTGCGCACGTACAGTGCAAATATTCTATAAAAGTCTCCCGGGGTCGCAGCGTGGTGATTCACGAATCAATGTGCAGGCCAGTACCCCATTCACACCCTAAAGGCCAGTATTGGTACAAAACTGAACAGAGCCTAATAAATACGCTATAGTGGACAATCTAAATGACTCGTTGCCTCTCTCTCTTGTCCTGAATAAAGCCCTTCCCACCAGGACAGGCATTTAGCCTTTCCTCCGCATATTAGTCCGTGATTTAACAAAAATATTTTCTGGACACCACTCAATAAAGGGCACTCAATGCGTAGACGGCAAGCTTGCAGAGACATGCAAATTAGCCAAGATTGTTGAAATTTTTTTGGGAGGATTGAGCACCTAAAATCTTCTCCGAGATCGTCATGGCATAGTCGTACAATTATTACCAGAAAAAACCTGAGAACAAACGCTGAAAATTAACTCAAAAGCACCCGTGTAAGAACGGAAGGAGACGAAGGTCACGTATTTCAACGCGCTGCCTAACCTCATTTCGTAGCGAAAGACGAAAAACGAGGTTTTAGCAGGTATGCTCAGAACAAGAAATAACAGGCGAAGTAGCAGAGGGCTCACCACTTACGCAAAGTATGCATTAAGTACAGCCCCTAGGTTTTTTGATTTGCACAGATTTGTGCAACCAGTAACTTATCTCCTCAGGAACAGCCTAGGAGGATTTAAACTAATCCATCAGAACAATTATCCAGAATATTAACAGTCACTAGGTTGATGACACCTTTTCTGAGAACAATACGACTCGATTACTAGGGCAATACTTTTATTTGTCTGACAGTTCGAGATCCGTCGTGGATTCCTCATCAGAGACCTAAGCAGAGAGCAACACCGTGTCTGTCACCTTTTCTATTTTTGCCCCAGAACCCGACTAAGCTGCCATTTCGGACTACCTCTGCTTACGATCACTTTCTCACTTCTCTTTTGAGGTTGGTTATATTTGTCGCACAAATCGGCCTCTACCCAAAAAAATAAGAAAATATCACCCGTAAGAGCTTTGAAAAGGCAAATTTAAAAGAATAATCGGCGCATTTCCACAACACAAACATCTCGCTGAGACCCAAACGAGGCCTTTGGGGTGGTTTATAACGTGAGACTGAAGCCATTGGGTTCGTGCAAACTAGGATTAGCAGAAGAGATTGCTACCAACTAACAATGGCCAGTCTCCTGCACAACGAAACCTTTGTTTCTAGCATCGTGTATCATGGGCAGTTCTCATTTAACTACAGTACCGCCCCGAATTCTTGCAGGCATTCACAAAACATTGATAATCACTCGCTAATCGGCATTGAGTAAGGTTGTCATACTGATTATCATGTTGCCTATTCTTAAGTCATTTCAGTCGCAATTAGGTACTGGCTTTTCAACGTGCTTCTTTGTGAAAGATAGCAAACACTATATATGGTAAAAAGGTGTTAATTAAGTTGTATTTATTTTTATCATTCACTTTAAATTACTTTAAATTTTTTATTTATTTTAAAGAAAACAAATATGAAGACATTTTTTGCGTTCGTTTGGCAGCAAATTACGCCTTCTCTAAATGTCGTTTCGATGAGCAATAAATGATGTAAGGTACCCTTCCCGTTTTTAAAAATATTTTTAATTTGCCGAATAATTTTGCACAGTACTGACTACTAAACATGAATTCTAGTTTAACATACTGCGCGCTGTATGCATTCTGTTTAAGAGAAATAACACTTTTGTTTACGATTCGAGTAATTATTAACTCATAAAACGTTGCAATATAGGTGGATCGTGCAACATTTATGGATACGACGCATTATGAAATAAAGAAAATCGTAAGAAATCGTAAGAAAAAAATCGTGAGAAAAAAAAATCGTAAGAAATCGTAAGAAATCGTAAGAAAAATCGTAAGAAATCGCATCATTGGATTTTTCTAAATATGAAAGGTACGCTCCCTTCAAGTCCAAAATTAAAGCAAGGAGTAATTTGCTACAAGCGAGAACGAACAAGAATTTTTCGCGTATGTGGTTTCCATTTTGTACAGTGCCTACCTTTATTGATCAGTAAGAAAGAAGCTTGTTAAAAGCCAGTATCATATCGTGGCTAAATAACTTGAGAAAAGGCTAAATTTTACTCAGTGCTGATAAGCAAGTGAGTATCAGTCTTTCGCAAATGTCGGCATGTCCACAAATTCTGAAGTATATTGTGCATGCATATTGAGAAGAAGACGACTTGTTCGCTGGGAAAATTCTTTTATTGGCATGAAGTTTTGAGATAAATTGCGGAATTTTCGACAGAGACATAACGAGAGTGTAGTAGCAGATACACTTACATCCATATCTCTAAACCCTCTTCCTAACTTCCATCCCCATGGCACCTTCATGTCAAACACGCACTGCACCGTCTCTTGTTACCTGTTTTTTTCCACTATTATTGCACATCGCCTGTATGAAAAGTCGCACTTTACTTGGTTTTTAAAGTTCTACCTTTTTAAACTCGAAACGTTTGTTCATATAAATGGTCTAGCTCTATGGGACTTTATCGAACCAAAACTTCAGCTCGTCAAATGCCCTCCTAAAAGTAAAATTGAATTAAAAATCATTGAAAAATTTTGCACGCTTCCGTATATTTCTGACCTATGCGGATAAATTTTTCTGGTATATATACTTCCCTCGAAAGAGCTGCCATCGCTGAACAATTTTAGACCTCATTTCAATATTATTATTGCTCTAACTAACAATGCTCGGCCACAAGGGTCCTAATTCGTATATAATCAGAAAACAGTAAGCGTAATGTAAAACTTAACTGATGCACAAACTATAAACTTGCCTCCAACTAATGTGCCTCTTTGCAGTTACTTGGGAATAGACGTAATTTTTGAAAAAAAATACCTTCATTGGGCCAACACGGTTAATGAAATCAGTAACTTTTTAAGACATGTTGCTCAGTTCATTTTCAGCCTTGAGGGAATGTGCAATGAACATTGAAAATTTCAAACTTGCAGCAAAAAACAAAATTCCTCTTGCAGAAACGCTTATTGGATATTGAGGTTTATGGAGTCCGCTTTATATGCTCAATCTAACTCGATACGTTGGTTGATGCGGCCGTTTTAAGAGGGACAAAATCCAACGATGCATGTTCTTTTCCATACCAAGACCACTTTGGACAAATTGTTACCTTTCTTCCTTGCCAGTTAATACTCATGAATGCATTCTGAAACGCAACAACCTATTTTGCCACTAGCTTCGCATGTCATTTTGTAAATGACTTCTTTCTTATTGAGGTAGCAAACCTTATCTTTAGGGTTTGCAAGCTGGACACGTAAAGTAGTCGTCAATTTGTGCGCCATGTTTATTTTGTATTTCCTCAAGTGTCTTTCATGCATCAATGGACATATCGAGTTGGCTGGAATGCATAAACAACTCAACTAAAAATTGAAAAGATAAGAATATACGGACTGACATAACCTACAACTACCATACATCGCTCATGCAAGGTGAATTTTTTTTTGCAAGTTTTATGTTTTAATTGTTCGTTTTACGTTTCTTCAACTCTGAACACGAGATGGGGAACGTGGCTCAAAAATAAATCTAAAAAATTAACCTTGTTGTCCCAGAGAGCATTTTTTCTTCAAATTCTACTTCTTGGGATACTTGAATTCAAATTGATGCATAAAGATGTATGTTTATTGCGATTTACGTATCGTAAAGAAAATATGACGTGTTATAATAGAATTGCTTTTAGGCATAAAATCAAATTGATTTATTCCTCCAAAACGTTTTTAGAAAAAAAACATTACTATTTGCAACAATCAGTGTGTTCAATCACATCCTGTCTGATTTTTTCGGCCAGATAACATGTGGATTTTTAATGAGTGGTTCATTAAACCTTTTCAGTTTATAACAATGCATCCGAGCATAAACAAATCCATGACTGCTCAATTTTTGTGCAAGGTTTTTATTAGTTGCAAATCTTCCGATTATAGTGTAGGCTTGACTTCCGCTTAAACTCCGAACATTTTTTTGTCGCAAAAAAGCTCATAGGAAGCATATGATGCATGAGAAAATTCCTCGATGAGAACATCTTTGCCAAATTAATTAAATGCACAAGGTTCGAGGAGCTTAAAATAAACAGTTAGATTTCCAAAACTATGTATAAATACGAACGCCACCTCCTGCGTTTTTAAGATTCCTTTACCAACTGCGAGATAAGTGTTTAAAAATATTGTTTTACCATTATGTAGTTCATTTTTTTGTATTTGTGCAATAGAAAATGAGTAAGACAGCATTTTCCTAACGTATATTGCAGTAACTATATATTACAAACACTAAATTGCCTCTACGCAGAGTGCAAACACACTCAGCTGTAGGAAAATATTGGGGTTCTGTTCACCTCAACGCAGGGATTGTTTCGTATCAATGTTAAACTAAGCTCAACAGTTCAAAAGTACCAGTGAGTCACTAATTAGCTGCTAGCATATCAGACAAAATAACGAATGATAATTTTTATTGCGTGCATTTTTGCAAGCCCTGAATTACAAAATACGGCGAGTGACCAATCCCAGAAGCGAAAGCTATTTATTAAGCTTATAATTTATTTGATCAATTTAAAGCTCCGAACATCTTGAAGGATTTTGGGTCCGCATTGAACTTCTATGCTTGCATTTAGTGGAAACCGTTATCTGGAGAGCTTAGTCAAAACTGTATTACCACACCCATGCAAAATTGACATCTTAGACAAAGAGATAAGTTGGCTTATAGTCCTCTAATATCTGTTATTTTTTCTAAAAACGCTTAACATTTTATTCGCCGCAGCATCGAAATTATCCGTAAAGCGCACATACTGGAATCACTTGGGCAAGTTTTAGCCAAAAAATGATAGTCAATATAACAAGTCAAATAAATACGCTTTTTCTCGTCGAAAATATTTTTTCAGTAATTTGGTCAGCACAGCTCAGCACTTTCAAAGGAACGCGTTAATGGAATCAAAATATTTACTGCGATCTTAGCTTAGCCCAACAGTTCATCATAATGACAAAATCACTGGCCTGTGAGATAAACTCCTGGTTGTGGAGATAATTGGTATCTAGAGTACTAACAAAATATCCATTAGAGTGTTAATTAACCGTTCCTGCAACCTGACATCTGCCTATAAACAACCTAAATTGCAGAGACGCCTGAGGTCTTGGCGGGCAACATCGAACGTGAACAAAGATCTGAGCGTGAACAAATGGTGGCGGTTGTATTCTCTGTAAATTCGGTATGCACTTTATCACAGAGGTTGCACGCCACAGCAAGAAACATAGGTTACCACGACAAGAGTAGCCTTCCTGAACCGTTGGAATGATGACTTTGATTTGCAGCTTGTCACCTTTGTCGTGAATTTAGTTAAGTAAGGTGTCATCATATGTATTGGATGATAAAAATTTGTTTCTTTACGAGACGGTGGGGTAAAAAACTATGATCAATTAGCTCTTTTTATCTGCCTTTGCTTCAGAAGGTTGATATAATAGACACTTCTGAGAAATTTTGGAAACAATCGGCATCGATATAACTTTAACTTTTTGTAGTCTATTGTAGGTTATGGTTATTTCAATAATTTTGCTGATCAACAGCTTCGTTTAAGGCGCAAAGTAGAATCAAAAAGATCGCTTGTTCGCTTTTTCACTTACTGCGATTGTCAGTTGCAAGCCTCCATAGTAAAAGCAACTTCAAGTTTGTGTGAGTGGGACATTAATTATGCGGTGAGAGCAGCAGGGTTGCTGTGGATATTTTGGCTGAAGACAGCCGGACTGAATACTGAAATTTTAATTTCAAACGTATTTTCGAGTGAACGATCGTGATTTGTGTGTACATTCTCCCGCACACTTTTAAAAAAAGCATGGAATAAATTATTAAACAGGACAACGGTTTGTACGTAGTCCCCCTCATATACCCCTAGTCCCAGCATTTTTTCCTGCAAAGCGGTGGTTATAGACTTTTGGTGGGTGGGGGAATAGGATAGGCAGAGAAGGCAATTGTTCAAAAGTAAGTGTAAAGTTAAAAATGTAGTCGAAGGTGCTTACCGCGGCCGCTGGACTCAGCTTGTTTGGCATGTTAATTAAAGGTGAGCGCAGCGCTTCGGACTTTACTTATCTAACTCCAGAACGGTAAGTTTGACCACAGGAAAGTAGAAATAGACGACCTCCTAACCACCATTTAAATTTTTTGGGAAATTCAAGAAACCTGCAATTTAATTATCAGAGTTTTTCGTAATGAGTTAAATTATAATACAGATTTAAAAAAATCTACAGATATAAATCAACAACACTTCTAAATACAGAAAAAATAGAACATTTATTTAACATTTATTAAAGAATATTCTGCTGCGTTTTCTAAATTACCGCCCAAAAAAACCGATAACTATCGTTCTTGTAGGAAAACATGCAGGTTGTAGGGATTAATGAGTACTGTTTCCAAAAATAGTTTGGCAATCGAACAGTTTTCGGTCTGCGTCTATTTATACCTAAAGTGGGACGTGGTCATACATCTTAAATTAAGAGCTGGTCACAATTACCATCCTGTCGTCTGCAGTGAAATTGAATTGTATAGTAGCATTTAAATTCCTATTACAGCTATGCTGAGTCATTCGAAACTAGACTGGGATAACGCTTTCCCAGGATAGAGGTTCAAATGCAATAAAGGTAACTTTTATATTTTGCCTCAGAATTTGAAATACGGTAGTATATTTCTACCGGTTCTTTTGGTGAAGCATCTAATATCAATATTTGAATTATATCATCTACTTGGAATCTTCTGTAAACTCCAAAATGGTCGTTTACTAAAATCCAATACCATACTTATTTAATAATGTCGCGTTTATTTTTTCACTGGGAGTTTACGTACCATAACTTTTATAGCCTGCCCTAATCTGCCTCACAAACCACACAATTTTTAAATCAATGGCTCGGAGCTTTACTGATTCACTTTTAGAATTTTTGCCTCGTTGTTTCAGCGTTACTATCTGTTTACGATTCAACAGTACGAAATAGGCATCTGTCATTTCCTTTATAAAATGTGAAGGCTTAATTCTACACCTTTGATCGCCAAACCTCTGTTTTCTAATGAATACACCTCAGGCAGCTTATAATATGGTTTAAATCCATCATCAGAAGCAGACCTCATTAAGCTTAGTAATGGTTTGGTTTGTTTCTGCTCCAGGTAAACTCAACGGACAACATATCGATAAAGATCCGAAAAGCTATGTCAAGAATTGCCTTAGAAGTCGGGGTCAAGCACAAAACCTCCCTCCCAACGATGTTACATTGCCACGGAAATTTTATTCTCTACCCTACATGAATGGAGTATCTGAAACCATCTCTCGGCAACTAAAGCGCTTTGGCATCTCCGTTGCCCACAAGCCCGCAACCTCACTGCGGGCAAGCTAATGTCGAGTAAGGGGCGCTCTACCCGTGGGACAACTAAGTAACGTCGTTTATCGTATACCGCGTGCTGGTTGCCCTTGCGTTTATATTGGCCAAACAGGCCGACGTCTTGAGACTCGCATCAACGAACACAAGTCAGCCGTTCGCCTACGGAACCATTTATCACTCGTATTTGCACGCTTTATTGAATGTGATCAGCGTTACAATTGGGAGGCCACTGACGTGATCGCAATGGCTAATACGCGACAAGCAAGAGAATTCCTTGAAGCTTGTCACTCGAATCCGGCTAGTATAAACAGACACGTAGAGCTTGACAAACACTATACCGGGTTTCGTGCATGGTCCACTAATCTGAACACAGCCTGAAACAACAACTGGCTCTCAGCGCCCGGTCAAGTGGAATTTCTCTGAATCCTCCCCCTCCCCCGAACATGCGCCCATTGTCCAAACGCTAACACCCCACCTCCTCTCACTAGCATAACCTATCGCCGCGGGTGTCACGTCACCATAACCCTTCCACCCAATATCCCCTTCCCTCCCCCGTCCGTTGTAACCTTTAGTGTGACATTCCCAGCCCTCACTTTTAATTAAGTCTGATGACGAACACGTGATACTTGTTCGAAAATTCACGATTACAACTCAATTTTCCGAAGATCATCTTTCTTTTCAACGATCACGGTTTAGTGATAAATGCTACATTCAAACAGTTTTTCTATGAGGTTTCTATGACAGTAGTTACCTACAAACTGGATGGGTGTTCCTTTTATTTGATAGAAATTTATATTTGACATAGATAAAATTATCATCTGTTTTTTTCTCCTGAAAACACAATACAAAAAGGAAAATTGAATCGCAATTTGTGCGAACGAATTTTTATCGAAAATTCATTTTACCTAGTAAATCATGCGATCCATTTTCAGTAACAAGAAAGTGTTGGATGTTTATAAGTCCTACATATTAAATGAGTGATCCTTTAGCAGTTAAATAGTTATTTTGATAATTTTTTGCATGGGAAGGCTTTGCGGGATTTTTGCTGAAGATCCGATATTGTCAGCTATTAATCACATAAAATTTCCACGGCCTAAAAGCTTTAATCTTCATATAGATAACTAATAGACTTTTTGGTAACATTAAAAAAGGAAAGAGTCAGATGTTTTTAAGTAAATTGTCGACAGTCCAAAAGAGTTTGGCTTTAGCTGGCGGATAATTTACAATCCATTATTTTTATGCCTGGAAATGACGCAACTCCTTGAAGAGCACAATATGTTTTCATACTTTAATGAAATTTTTTCATAATTCACTTGTATTTCCCAGCAAAGGTAACCTTTTTCTTATCTAAGTAAACATGATAAGTCTTCCATTATCTCGCGTGCCCTGATTTATTATTTGAAATTTTACCAAACAAGTTGACCAACTCTAAGAAGTTATGATCAGGGCATGGATGGTGTGAATTGTTTTTATCGAAGGGCATGAACAAGTAAAAACAACAAAACTGGTTTTGTAAGCTGATGATGGTTTGTAAGCCAAAATCGCTCATTCCAGTCTATTTCATTTTTATTGATAATGCTCATCTGTCTAAATAACTAACCGCTGTACAGTCACTGGAGGGGCCAAGCTAAGAGCCTCAAGGCAGAACTGGACGAGTGAGTTCCGCTATTGAGCGGTGAATACTTTTTTGTTGCTGCTTTATTTCGGACTCCAACAAGAGTTTGGAGGCTCAAACAAACAAATACCTGTTCGGGAAGACAATGACTCGATCGCTGGGACAATACTTTTATTTTCCTGATGTTTCGATATACGTTGGGGAGTCGTCATCAGAGAGATAGTCAAAGAGCAATAATAGAAGCAGTCGCACATGCACAGGAATTTGCAGCACTTATATGATACAGGAATTACCGCAAAACACGACGAAAATTAACCGTTATTGCCTTCTTGAGTGTTGAAAGTTTATTGAACGGCATGCGGGCCCTGATCTGCTGACCTTTCATCACGCGTGGTGGACTCGGGCATGATGATTGCCAGCGCATGTGACCCTTACGTACTGCTATAGGATGAGGCGGTGACCTGTCCGTTCCCAAGGCGGTGACTTGCTTTGGCCAAATTGAGTGTCAGCACCAAATATAGATTGGGCAAATCGTTGAACTTGTTTATGGATAGGGGAGCTCATGAACCATGACTCAAGTAATTCTTGGTCACCTCTTCCGAGAATTTTGGCCTCATCAAATTTAGTTGTTTGGCCGGGTCTCGTCGAATGAGCTGCGTGGTCAGCAATTGGCGTCATGAGAAGCCTGGCATTTTCTCCGACAAATTTGCTTTACCCGAAACTGCACCAGTTCATGAGTCCAGATGTTTATTGCCGTAGCAGTGGGCAATTACGGTTAGTTGTCGCTGTATGTTTGCAGTAATGATTGTATTCTATAAATACTGCAAACTCTTGTGAATACCGGTAGAGGTTTATTATAAGCCTGACGTTTCGGGTAGTGGTCTCGTCTACCCATCTTCAGAGAATGAGTACTCTGGCTCAAGGTACTTGTCTTTATGCTATCCCTTCTTTCGTGTGCCTGTTCGACCAATCACGTTTGAGCCACTCTCTGTGTCTCTGGCTGCGTCCTTAGTTTTCTCGTCACCTGGTCTCCTGCCTGTGTGTTCGTCCCGTGGCCTTTTCTGACACCATGACTGGTGCTCGGAACAAGCACGGTGACCACGGCTACGGCGGCGGCAGCTGACCGTGAATACTTTAGCTCACCTGTTTCTCCTCTCATTATTCCTCTGATGCTGAAAACGCGATAGATCTTGAAACGTCAGATGGATAAAAATATTGTTCCAGCGATTGAATCGTTTTCTTCTCAATTACTTCCTGGGACGCGCATGTTCGCTTGTATTGGCAAATACCTGGTTTTGGCAGGCTAATCACCTTCTGTTGTTCACCTTTTTTTCGATGTATACACATCTGAAATGCGAAGATTCACAAGAACACTTAGCCACAGATTGTTTTGTCATCCGCCAAATCCATTTGCCCCCAACCCACCCTCTTTCCCAGCTGCTATTAACTTTTTTGATATGGGTCAGTGACGATAAAAAATGGTTGTCGTGATAGTCACGTGCCATGGTCAAAAAAGTGGTCCGTTTTCGCCCCACACTCAGCACTAGCATCCGAAATAATGCATAGTGAGAGCTACATATAAGATGCATCAGTCTTCTCAAGAGATGGGTGGCCAACAAGTACTCAAGACGTCGAACCTACACAAACCTCCCCGGTGAACGCCTCATCTTCTTTTGACTTGCCATCTGGAAATTGCCTTTTTCAGAACTATTTAAGTAGAGAGTTTTTCTGTTGCATTGCGATTGACGATTTCCTGTGTACCACAACGGCCAGGCTTTTCGGCCCGGCGGAGACCTATGTTCTTCAGTGTTTTTTGGATTCTATTAACTTCGAATTTCAGATTTTAAAAAAACATTTCCGTTTCGGTGGCTGGCAATTCCTGTATGTCGTTCAAAGATGACTGGCTGATGTTCGCATGTAAACAACGTTTGGTCTAAGGGAAGTTGAAGAAATGCAAGTGCTACATTCTTTTAGGGAGAACAGTAATTCAGAGTAATTTTCGATGATGATAATAGAAGCGTTGATAAGTAAACACATTGCTTACATCATCTCTAGGAAAAAATGTATTCACTAAAAGGCGACTACATTTGAGCATAGCCCGATTAATCATAAAGGCGTTTGCAAGTGTCCAGAAGCGATATTTGTAGGGAATCGCACTTTGTATATCATCACGTGGGAGTCGTTATGACGAAGCCGTTTGTACTAGCAAAGACGAGGGCGCTGTAGTGGCCATTTCTGGCGTAGTTGCCATCTTCATCCAGGGCTACACCGCTCTCAGGCTTCATAGCTAAGATTTTCAGTAAAACATATATATATATATACATATTCACTCAGGAATGTGCGAACACCGATCGAAAAGGCTTCCGAACTAAACAAAGTTCGTGTGGTGGTCAGAGGTCCCCAACGGGCCGATTCCGGCCAAGTCATAATAGGAGTAAGTGGGGTATGACAGCATCTGGGGGTAACTTGATACAGAACTGTTTCGGGCTTATTAGCCTTCATCAGCCAAGCATAACCCTGAACACCAGCTGGTCGGACAACACAAACAAACGCACTCACAGACGGCGCAGTTGGTCCACCACTGGTGTCTATCAGATGGGTCATACATATATATAATTGTTCAATACGCACCAGGAAGCTGTCTGCGTGGGCCACAGCCCCCTAAATTCAAAGCAAAACCGAAGTGTTCATTTGTGAGCTCCGACTAAAATAGAGTGATGCTGGCCAACTCATGTAGTGAAAATTTTAAAATAAAGTAACAAATTTAGGATTTGAGTGTCTATTGGTTTAAACTGATGGTAGAGTGGATTTGAAAAAAAATACTTGACAGGCAACTAGACGATCCTCGGCGCAAAACTCTGGAGCGAAATTGAATTTTTTTCTTATCATTTTCCTCTATTTCATAGTTGTGGTAACATGGACGTGCTTTTAGCGTTTTTCATGCAAGATCAAGGATATATGCGGATATTTAAAGGTTTGAATAGTGGAATGAGGCAAAATAGCAAACTAGATTCAGAAGTCCAAAAGAGGTGCAGTATTCTTAAGGGCAGTCTGTTTTTTCCTTCAACAGACATTAGAAAAAATTTATTGACGAGTTCATCTGTTGTAGCTAGACAAATTGGAGTAAAATATTTAACCCATCATATAGGCTAGCGTTTATGAAGGATCTTTGTCCTGGGGAACGTCGTTCATATTGCTGACATGAAGCTCACTGACAGTCATGCAACCAATTTTTTTAAACGTGTTTTTATGCGATCAGATAGAACTTACCTTTTTATAACTGGACTTATTTAGGTCAGGATTTATTTTTCAGTAAACTTATCAATAAATCACCTTAAACCAGACCAGACCGCATAATGTTGACAACATTTACGAATCAGGTTGATAACGCACCTTTAATCCCCTTCTATTAGCATTTAAAAATTACAGCGATATGATGAGTAAATGGTTATCCCTTTCGTGACAGAACAGGCCACTAAAAATTAACTAACTGTTAGGGATTCTAATCTCACCAAAATTGTCGAACTTGTTGACAGCCTTGTTTAAGTTGCCAAAGTCTCCATTAGTTAAACGTTTATAGTAGGTATCTTGTGAGTTCCAGATTGATTCCTCAATAAATCTCTTTTTGTGTTCAGCTGTCTTTTACTTGGCGAATTACAAACTTTGCATAATTTGCTGGGCCCAATTTGAAAACCTTCGCCGCTACTGTAGGATTCAAATCCTCGACAGCAGGAGGAAGCCTCCAATACGACCTACGGTGTCCCACCGGAAGCCATGAGGTTAACCACTCTTGGGTCACGTTATCCACTCAGCTTTCTTCAATATACGGAAACCACCTACTCTGATACGGTAAGCTGACTGTCCAAGCAAGAGTTCCTAAGCAATCAACCTAAGATTCACCAGAGAACTACGGGGTGTACTAAGATGTTTCGGTTTTGAATACTTAATTTGGCTTTTTTTGGAAAACTCGCTGCCGTATTGGGACTATCAATCACGACACAAATGGAAGGATTCAATACATTTGTAACCGGGATATGAACAACGGTGCACTCAGGGCCTATGGCCAGAGTATTCATACGCACAGACAGGCCACGAACGCCATCCATCAGCTTGCACGCGCGACAACCGCTCACAAAGCGAGAGGAACTATTGACCAGCGAATTCACGTGGCGCCCGATCACTAAACCTCGGAAACTATTGATCAGCGTGCATACGTGACGACCACTCACACAGCATGGCCAACTATCGATCCATGTGCAGACCAGAATACCGGTCCCACACCATAGGCCAGAATTGTTCCAGAAGGAGCAAAACCTTATAAATACGCCGGCGTGGACAAGATGAAAAGTCTGCTTTCTTTGTTTTGTCCTGAATAAACCTCTTTCTATCAGAACCGACTATTTGCATTTCTAACCGCCTACTCCTCAGGTCCTAGCAACAACTAAAACTCTCTGTGGGACATCGGACTCAGGTTGTTAGAGTTTTGGTGGTACTGACGCCTTCCCCTTGCCATGGTGGTTTGACACCCCACCGGGACCGCCGAGGTGGGTCAAATGAATTACCAACATTTGCGAAAATTCTTGTTTTTTGTATGCGTGCCTGGTATAAGAAAATACTGTTTTGACTATAGAATTACTGAGGAAAAGATGTGATCGCTGGGACAACATTTTAAGCCGCCTGACGCCTCGACATTCGTCAAATACATTAGCAGAAAGCAGTAGCAGAAGCAGGTGACAGATGCTTAGAGGGTTGCAGTATTTATAAGACAAATTCATTACTGCACATGTGCGACAAATCACGACCCCTAACGATAATTGCTTTCTTGTGCGTTGATTTCTTAATAACCAGTATGCAGACCCTGACTTGCTGAACTTTCATTAGGCGTGGTGGAATAAACCATGATGATTCAGGTACTAAAACCGAAAGACCCATTGCCACTGTAAGAAACGTCTGGAGTCTTCTATAGGATCTGGTGCAGTTGCGGACAAAGCAACTAGGTCGGAAAAATTGACAGACCTCTCAAGATACGAATTGCCGAAAAAGCAGCAGTAAGGCGGCGAAATGACGCCAATTCTCAAGTTGTGGCTCATTTGACGAGACCCGGTTGAAATTCTAGCAGCAGGGACAATCCTGTGCGCCGAGTCATGGTTCACAGGCCTCTTGTCCATTATCAAGTGGTGCGACTTTTCCAGTCCATATTTGAAGCTTAGGCTCAACTTGGACGAAGCAAGTGGCCACTTGGTGGACGTACAGGCGACTGCGTTATCTTTTGGGGAACCAGACGGTCGAGAAATCATCGTGTTCAATTCCACCACGCCTGATGCAAGTTAAACATGTTAAGGCCAGCAACGCAGTAATCAAGCTATCAAAACACAAGTGGGAAATTATGTTTTGATAGAAGAGATTCTTCGGAAAACAGAAAGAAACTTTATTGTAAATTTTCGACACTAGCACACCAGGTACTCTTCGGACGCGAGACAATTGTGTGAAGAGCAGTTCACATTTGTAAACGTGTCAAAAAACCGATAATGCTGTGTCAGTTGTAGTCAAGAGCATGTTTTATTGGTTGGTCTTTTTTCTACGCTTTTTTTAAGATTGGTGTACATTGAATCCAACTTAATGTGCCTTTTGATGCACGAGTCTTCGGAGTTGAGGGCTTCTAAAAACTCGTGGTTTTTTTGTACGGGCAAGAGCCAACAATGCAAGTTTCGTCCAATGCAAATTTGTGTCCAGTTTCTTATGTGTGCATGGCGACCTCAGACAAGTGATATCGCTTCTTTACCGCTCATTGGTGTTCGTGTGTGTGGAAGCCGATCGTCCTGTCTGTTCTCAATAAACGGCATTGCAGCCACTATAAGGGATTTTGTAAATGAACTCTATTCTGTACAAATAGCTTACCCTATTCTTATGGTGTACAAGCTGATTTCGCAGAGTATTTGTTGGGTTGTGCGCCACTTCGATTTGATACTTCCTCAGGTATTTTTCAATGAGTTCAGACACGTTTTTAATAACTGGAAGTGTTTGCCAATTTCTTGGATTAGGCGCTTGATCGGAACATTCTAGGTCCTTTTCCTTTTGTTTTAACTCTTGTCGTTTCATGCATCGACGCAAGAACTCTCTGGGGTAACCATTTTTTTGAAAACAGTGTGAACAGGTAACTGAGTTTGGATTGTTTGAGGTCGGTTTTAAAACAATGCGTTCTTGCTCGATTCATTAGAATCGTAACAGTTTTCTGTCTGTGAGCAATATGGTGGTCGCTCTTGTAATGCAGGATTACATCAGCAGAAATATTTTTGCGGTAAACCGATGTTTCAAACGTTCCGTCAGTATTACGCAGTATGAGGACGTCCAGGAGAATCACTTCTATTAAATAATCGTTCTCGGGGTTCCTATTTTCAAATTCATACGAATTAATTACACTGGTGAAGGGGAATTATCGTTCGATGTCTTTATTTGTCGTACGTGTGTTGAAATGACTGTCCTATAAATACTGCAAGCTCCCGTGCATATGCTCCCTACTTCAGCTACTGCCTTCGGCTCATGTCTCTGATGAGAGACGCACGACGGATATCGAAACGTCAGGCAGATACAAGTGTTGGTCTAGCGCTCGAATCTTCTTCTCAACAACTTCCCGGGATTCATATTTTCGTTTGTGTCAAATTGCTGCATTGTGATTGTTGGCCTTCATGCGCTGTTGTATGTTTGACGTGTGAGGAAACATGTGGCTTCAGGAAGGAGCCTCGTAGTCAGGGTGTAAGATTTTGTCTTCATGATCTGGATATTAATCTTATCGATGCGCCTGAATTTATTAATACCCTGATATTAATTCAAAGTATTTAAGGCTGTCTCGATAGGCAATGGACAGCTTACTCTAGGCTAAGGTTAAGTCAAGTCAAGTCAAATTTATTAAAGGAAATATAGGCAAATGCCTTTGAACTCCCTCTTGGTACATAGGATTTAAGAAATTCATCGGCATAGTCAAAAATTCCAAAGAAGTCGTTGACACAATTTCAGATGACTTCTCGCTTGTTTCAAGTAATAAACTCACACTCAGTTTACACGAGCCAGCAGTTTAAGTGAGCATGAAGAGCAGACTGTTAAAAAACTCCTAAGGCTGGCTCATAATTCAAAATGGAATGTCATTATTATGCCTTCAAAGAAATATAAAGATTGATATATTTTATCAGAGTGCATCTAGATAGAGAAATTCACATCTTAGTGCTACGCTATTACGTAAGTACAGGGCAGGACAAGGTCAAACCGAAATCAGGAGTTTCAAACAAATATGACCGTCTGACGAAAATACCGGGAGAGGGAGCATTATCTACCGTGAGAACGAAACAGAACCACATCTGCCGTCAAGCTACGCTAAAATCCATATGGGTAGCAGCGAACGGAGGAAAATCAATTAGCCCATGACTGAATCGAACAGCCACTGCTTCAAATTGCCAATTGATAAAGTCGGATTATGTTTTTGCAAAGAACAGTCAGTCCAGCTGTCGAGGCGTCAGCAAACTAACAAATTCATTCTGGTGAGCAAAACATGATCTATGAATTTTCACTTTTGCAAATTTGAGACTAAAGTAGCTTTTTTCAACCTGTTTCATGGGTCGTTCCGAATGGCAGAGGAATTCAAAGGAATGAATTGAGGCTGCATGTGGCTGACGGCGTATTTAGACAGACAAGCATTCCGGGCGCAAGAGAAAGGCTTAAATGCCCTGTCTGACTTTATGAATAGAATTGGTAAACTAGCCTGTGGGATTAGGCGTAATGAGGCCAAGTCTCTCGATGTGTCTAGAGACTTCTTCACAGGAGTCGTCTCAAGGGCAACCTAATATGCAATTCGTAAGTCGCTGTATGTTAGAGCACAAACATTTCCAGCAACCTTATTGGTTTGAAAGAACTTCATCTACGTTGCTCTACTTTTTCATAAATTCAAACAAGATCGTTCATTTTTTTTAAATTAAGGAAGTAACAGTTGAAATCTTGCATTCCTGTGTTTGACTGTCTAGTAGTTAGGTTACACAATTCGGTGAGTGGTGTGATAATTTGACTGGAACTTTCAGATGTGCAGCATGCACCGTACGGTTTAGGCATGGCTTCAGATGTGTAAATGGTTACTTAAAAGTCTTCACAAAACTCGATATACGGGAGCATTACCATTACCTAGGAATGCTCTCCTACCCTATTGGTTGACATTTTTGAAAAAGAGCATCCTGAAGTAATTCACCGAGAATAAAGGTTCTTCTTTGGTAAACTTAAATCTTTACTGCGTAAATTTTCGTGTCTGATGCTCTAGCTCGCCTTCAGATTATGGGATATGTACAGGAACAATAAACTTAATTAACAGTGTCTAACAAATTATACTACAATTATCTGAAGTCTGCGCCAACAGGCGTTACGCACACTTTGTCATCCTACCGTGGTTGGCCTTGAGATAATTAAAGCTGGCGTTCAAATCGATATGCCTGTTGATGCATGCCTCATCTCAGTGTGTTGCTTCTAGGAAATCACGGCCTTTTCTGGTTGGGCAAGTTCAAACAATGCGTGTGTTATCCTACGCAAATGTTCGATGTCTTTCTAGGTAAACATCTGTCCAGGACCGGGTTGAGTAACATTTGTTAAAAAATTCGATATCATAACTAGCATGCGCCTGCATATTTGGTCACCTTAGCATTTTGCGCACCAACGCTACCTTGGTGTGGAACAGATGGTCGTTTTTCGTCTTAGATCGAGAGCTCACGCAGGTGGTCTATGATGCCCAGCATGCAATAGTTACGAAGTGCTTATCAACAAAAATAGCCAATCTAAGCCAACCAGTTCTTGCTTAATCACAAAAAGCTTCTGGTACTATGATAACCGTAAGCTTTATATCCAAGATTTCCTAGTCAGTTATTTTTAGAGCATAGTTGGACTTTCCTTGGTTATTTCTGTCTGTAGAAATTCGGTTGTCCTTTTGAAAATTACTGATTGTAACACTTCAGCGACAGGTCTGGAACTTCTGTTGCTGTATGAGAAAGTTTGTCCGCCTTTTTTAAGCATTTTTCTTTGATGGGAGAAACTTGTTTTAAACTGAATTGACAATTGAATCATCATAACTTTGTGCACTTATGAGATTCAGCTCTACTTGCCGTACTATGACATTCTCTTAAATTGCATGCTATCACTGTTTGTGGTAGCATTCACAGTGCAGGATTAATTGGTTCGTTTTTCTTCCATAATATCGTTATGGTCGAACAATATCTAAACGTTTTTAACGAAAAATTGTGACCAATAGCATCTTATATCGCATGCAGATTACGCTGATTTTTTTAGTCAGATGACACTCCTCCTCCTCATTTTGAAGGTGGCTTAAGCTCTATTCTCTGAGTATATGGATATGCCGCCGCGATGCTTATGCATAGCCTCAAAGATCCTTAGACCTCAGGACTCCAAACTTATTTCTGTGGTGATCGCTCAAAAATCAGATATTGAGCAAAACACTTAAAACCATCAATGATCGGAAATGGAGCATCATAGAGGTATGGAGCATAGAAAGGTGGGGTATGCAAATAGTAACTAATTCAACTATTGAAAGAGGTTGAAACTGTTTAAAATAAAAGGTTAACTTTTAAACATTTATAGGAATTTTGTGTGATATAATATTGGGCAAAACTGTCTTTTAGGGCTGTTTAAATATATATTCCCCTGTCCATCTCTGAGTAATTTGTGGTTAAAAATTTAATTTTTGGTTAGAAAGTGTAAATAAAAATGTAAGTGCGTTGGAACTGTTAAAAATATTAAAATTTAGGAAATCATATTTGCTCAGGCAGATGATGCCTATTGCTGAAAATTCAAGGGAAACTGGATTTAATATTGACGTTAGTTAACAAAAATTGAAAAGTCTGCTTACTGAACACGTAAAAGTAGGTATTTGTATTAAGTTAAAGGTAAATAGGACCTCTAAAGGCGGTCATACTTATTTGTTACTTGTATAAATAATAATAATAATAAGAGTTGGGTTGCATGTAGACTACCCTGTGTACAACTTATAAATAGCCGACGAGGTGAATATTAATTGCAACAGAAAGCCGATTGGCATATTTTATGTTCACTTCCTGCGGCGAAATCGGACATCTTTAGAGTTTGCAATCTCACAGCAGCTGAAAATGCGGGTGGTCTGTACAGTTGTCCGAATCTCTCATGTTCAGTAGCTCTCAATTATGCCGAAAACGTTTCATTCAGAAAACATTTTCACAAATATTCTTTAATCATGTTCTTGCAATAGTGAAAGGTTAATACATGCTTAATTTGCACTTTCACATAAGGTATAAATAGCTCATCTGTGGCTGCTTCTGAACGAATAATGAACGAATGATTGATTATGGGTATATTCTAAGGTCTCTGTGGTTACATGCACCAAATGACGTGAGCCCTTGTCTCTTGTTAATAGTCTCGCTCAAATAACCATCTCTATGTGTCAGCTTCTTTAAAGACTTCAAAAACTCGATTTATTATCTGTCGATCGGAACAAATATGCATCCCTCGTAGTTATTTGTAGTTTTTCAAGGTACAGCTTTGAGACACGGAATATTTCCTGCTTTGAGACACGGAATATTTCCTGTTGGCAAACATTTCCTAAGCAGTGTGTTTGGCACAGTGAGTGGAGTTTGATTCACAGCTGAGAGAAGCCAGTCGAATCTTGTGTAATTTTTCTCCTCAAACTCCGCATTGGTAAATCTTTCAACAAGTAAGTCACTGACAAAATGAGACCGGGCAAATTTTCTAGCCCTACCTAACGATGCTTCCTCCAAACTTTCAACTAACATTTTAACTTCGGATAACAAGGCCTAGCAATACCCTCGACAACTTATGAACAGTCAAACTTAATGGTTTTAGTAGAAATACATCTCCCGACTTTACAGGTTGCCAAACTAAAGGGCACTGAAGGGCACAAGCAGCAAACAATAGGGAGATACTTCCAGATAGTTGAGCAATTTTTCAGCCTTAGACTAAATTATTCTTCTTCAGTTCAATGGCAAAATACGTGCATCTACTGTTGAGCGAGCAAGCAGCGAAACAAAAGTCGTTCCATGTTGGTGATTGAGGTTATTCAAGGAATAAAAAACAGCAGCCCACCAGCTTGCGGTAGTCCGGCAGGGCAAATAGTTAACGAGTGTACAGCCGGATTTTACACTTTCCATTACATTTTATTGAACCGGGACTCAGTGCCAGAATAGCCAGTTGCCGACCATCGTCTGAAAAATTTATTGACTGAGTAACACATTGAAGCCATAACCATCCCCCTCAAAATCAAACCAGCCACAAACAACTCGCCCAGTGCGCTACCTGGAGGCAGCTACATTAGGCGGTTCAAACCAGACCTATGCAATTAGCTGGAGCATGTTGTGAACCTAATTCTGCCCTGGTAACATTGGCTCCCTGTTTGCACATTTCTCCTCCCAACTTCTTTCCCCGTTCTTTACTGCCCATAGCGTTTTTAATTTCTCACGTTTTTGATTAGCCTCTTGGCCATTTCTTATGACCTTGTCCTTGTATCGAATTTTCTGTATAAATTCAGTATATATTTTCTCGTACGTTATTCACGCTACGCAATGAGAGGCAGCAACTGAGGAGCTCTCTCGAAATGCCATGTGTCTAATTAATCTTGCTGTTATTTCTATCTTTAAATTTAAATTAGACAAGCTTAGGAAAGACCACAAACTCCATCGCTTTGATAGATTCATTGAATAAACTTTGCAGGCGACCGAAGGCTCAAGCCTTAGAAGCAAAACTCAATGGCGGACACAGAAACACACGCATCGACAACTCGTTAACTGAGCGGAAGCTCGTCAATCGAAACACCTCTTCTGTGAGTGGCTTGGTCATTTCCTGAAATGCTGTAGAAGTGGTAGCTCGTCGCCCGAGACTCCACTCTACTGCAATTGCATTTACAGAAAATAATTGTCATTATTTAACTGTATGTGCCAGAGGTAAAAAAACCTTGCTGTGACTGTTGCATCCGGGGTAGTCCAAGAGCCTTCAAAGTCATTAGCTGATGAAATAGTTGACGGTTAAGAACTTGGACAGTAAAAACACCCTTCAGTAGTCGGCAAAACCACAATGGGTCGTGCGCACAACCTTTTGGGTACGTCAAATTTCAATGTTTTGAGATTAAAACCTTTTTTTGTAAAACACGACTGGACGAAGTCTACTTTAATCCGCTTACTTGCGCACATGAAATATAATAGAGGGTGTTTCGGGCCAGGTCTGACGTGATAGATTCTAATGTCACTAGTTTTCCAATCCTGAAAGATAAGTATGGTCGTGCTACGTGCTTTGGAGACAAGCAGTGCACAAGTATCTGAAAATTGGGTACTGTCAGGCTATAACCTACCCAGATGGTTGTCGTTAATAACCATAACCAAGCATTTGCGCCGATAAGGGGAAAGGCACGTTTAGTAGACCCACGTAGCCAGAATAACGCCCTTTTAATGTTCAGGAAAAATATTGCAGTCTGTTGATGTGCATCGTCAGGCAACTTGCAGTTTATCATCATGCATAGAGGACCTGTTCGTCTGCAACGCATTAATTATCCGATTCACAGGCAAAATAAGAACGACCAAGCAAACTCTTTGGAATAACTTCACTCCCCTCGCAGTTGGGCTTGGATATAGCACGTTTAATCATTATGGTCTTCGTGGGAGAGTTTAAATAATAATAATAAGGTTTCAGAAAAAAAATAAGAGGATATGATCGTTGGGACAATATGTTTATTCACCTGACCTGATTTTTCATCATGGACATAGTCAGAGCAAAAGCGGAAACGGTAGCACATGCAGAGGAGTTTGAAGCATTTAAAAGATACAGTAATAACTGCAAAAAAAAGCGACGAAAAATAACCGTAATTGGCTTCTCGAGTGTTTCACTGAAAGGCATGCAGGCCCTGACTTGCTGACCCGTCATCACGCTTGGGTTTCTCGGGCGTGACAGTTGCCTGGTCATCTGACCCTCCGGTACTGGTGTAGGATGAGGCGGTGGCCTGTCTGTTCCCCAAGTCGCGGCATGCTTTGGCCAAATTGAATCTCAGCACCAAATATGGATTGGACAGATTTTTTGCACTTGTTTACGAATAGGTGGACCCGCGAAACATAACTCAAGTGTTTCTCGGCTCACCCGATTGTCACCTTTTGCGAGAATTTCGGTCTCACCAAATATGAGTGTGTGGCCAGGTCTCGTCGAATGAGTCGCAACTTGAGAATTGGTATCGTTTCGCCGCACCGCTGCCGAGTGTTTGGCAATTCGCGTCTTGAGAATCCTGCCATTTTCTCCGACATATTTTGCATTGCCCGCAACTGCAAAAGATCCTGTAGACGACCCTAGATGTTTCTTGCCGCAGCAGTGGGTCTTTTGGCTTCATTATCATTACCCACGCGCAAGAAGGCAATTAAAGTTAATTGTAGCTGTATGTTTGCAGTAATGACTGTATCCTATAAATACTGAAAACGTCTGTGCATGCTTTACCTGTTTCTGCTACTCGTGTGTCTGATGATGAATCCGTGACGGAGATGTTATCTTCAAGTAGAGTAGTCACGACATTTATCTGCTCGGGGGCAGACGTCGAGGTTGTAATCTCCGGCGTCACAGAAGTGCTTTCCGACAGTGAAATTGGCCCGTTACTTGTAGTTGATTCAGCAGAACTGGCTTCTCTTTCAGAAGTTGCTTCAATCAACGCATCCTGAACCTTGGTGGTTGTTGGAATCACTGGAGGTGCCGTGCTGTCATCGATTGCATTCGTTCTTACCTCCATATCCTCATATGTGACGGCATCCACAGCAGTGGTTACTGAAGTTTCGTCAGCAGCGGTGTGCGGCAGAGTTAAAGGAGGAAATGTGGTTTCGGGGGACTGCAGCCTTTCTTCCGTAACGTCTTCGAAAGCAACACTGTCTGATTGGCGGCAAGTCACACTCTCTGTTGAGACAGTTAATGCAGCACTCAACTGGGTTTCACTTCGCTCCGGCGCCGTCAACTCCGAGACAGTAGTTAGGTGATCTGACTTCACATCCACTAATGCTTCCTCCTCTACAACTTCCTCCCCCACAGAATTGAAGCGTGGAGATGAACCATCAGCTGTTGGCGTTGTCAAAGGAAGGAAGGGTATGGAGGACAGAGAACAAGGGTCCCCTTCCGAGACTTGGTCAGCTGCTGCTGTTGCTTGAATGACGTCGTCCGCGTTTGCTTCTGTTGTGCAGACAGTGAGCAAAGAAAATTCCTCGGCAGTGGGAGTGGTTTGAAGCACAATTTCTTGGCTCACATCCAACGGTGGGTCGTTAATAATGCCTTCCATTATGCTAGGGGAGCTCTCCGGCGTGGTAGTGACAACTCCTTCGCCTCTGGTTAGCTCTGGACTGGTGGCATACTCTACCACATTGACTGTCGACTCAACTGCGCGAAAATCTTCCGAAGAGATGGTACATGCACAGAACCATAACAGGACAGTTACAGAGAGTTTCCGCATTGCAGAGCAGCTTACAAAGCCTGAACTGTGCCTACAAGTAGTTCATCGAATGTCCTCACGCTGCGGCGCGTGTTGTTCTATTGCCTGACAGGCGGAATATCTGTTGTCCGACTAAGACGGTCTGTCCGTCCGTCCGGTGCCAGCTAGTTTATCCACTCAACGTCACCCACGTGGCTGATTCACCTTATTATGCTAATTGTCGCATGTGTGTGCTTGGTCGTATTGGTGGACGCTACGGCACCGCATATATCTGATTACGAATGCAGCATACGCTTATCTGAACCGTTTTTGTTTGTAGGAATGACTCTCACAGCACCCAAAACACAAGCGTTGACCTATGGTGCCGCCTCAGGTATAGACAAAAGCATTCCGGCAGGAATGTTGAGGTCATGACAGTGGTAGATAAAGCTACAGTACAGTCCAGAATTCATGTAGCATGCCGCTAAACGGCAATAAGTAAGGCTGGAATGCTAATGATGGTGTAGTTTATGCTGAGGTCATTGCAGTCACGATCGGATGCCGGCTTTTCAATGAGCTTCGTTCTGCCCGCTAACAAACCGCATGTACTGTAAAAAGTGGCTTCTAAAGAAGCATGCGCTTTTATCCCTCATTTGACCGCCTTTACAATACTTTAAACATATTTTATGGAAAATCTGCACGATAATATACTTTCTTGTACTCGGTTAGTAGGAAATTACGCCTTCTTTAAAGAAAGGGTATCTTTGGGTTCTAAAAAAAGGTTTCATAATTACCGAATTATTTTTAAATTTAATGACGGCTACACTTAAATTCAAGGTTTAAAAACTGCGCATTGTGTTCAGTCTGTTTAAGGAAAAGCTCGTTTTTTCCTACGCTCTGATGAAGAAGTAACCTAGTTCTCATAAAATACTTCAACAGATTTTGAACATGCTGGATATGTACATTATAGGTGGCATTAATAAATTGATGGATGTGATTAATAATACATAAATACCTCACAATCGTATAAAAAGTTCATGACTAGGAACTTTTTTTTAAATCCAAAAGATATTCTTACCCTAAAACCTTACACAATGCCGACTAGTGAAAGAATATCAATCTTTTGCATATGCCAGCATGTTATACAAATTGTAGGCCATACTGTAAGTCCACTTCATGTGAGGTATCTTGAGGCTGTCGCATATGCCTGATATTCGTGCAGTGGTAAAATACGAGGTGGACCTTTTGTGATTCAGATTCAATGCTTGAATTCGATTGCAGTTTGAATTATTCCCTGTGAAATTAGAGCGTGAGTTGACCAACATATTTGCCTCGAGAAATTCCTCCCTGGGACGGACAAACTTAGTAGGTAAATTGTACATTTTACGGATGATTAAGTAGAGAGTTTTTAGGTCTTCGGCTGTAATTATGACTTCTCACCTTACAAAATGAGGCCCTTTTTCATGCAAACGGTTGAAATTTACGAAATACCAGGTAATCACTCGTGAACCTAAACATATCATACGAACAACGTGAGCAAACTTAAAGGACAATGGCAGAATGTCATTGTTTTTTAAGAAATTCTGCTTCTTTTTTGTGTTCACCAAAGGCTCTTCAATAAAATATTTCCCAAAAGCATCAAACAAAAAAACGAAGTTGTGGTTATTAGTTCGGATGTAGATGGCCTTTCGATTCATAGACACATCTAAACGTGAAAAATTATTGTGGATAAAGAAACAAATTGAGAAGAAGAAGAAGAAGACTCGATCGCTGGGACAATAGGTTTATTCGCCTGACGTCTGTCGCGGATTCGTCATCAGAGACATGAGTAGCAGAAAGGTTAAGCATGCACAGAAGTTTGCAGTCTTTATAGGACACAGTCATTACTGCAAGCATACAGCGACAATTAACGTTAATTGCCTTCTTGTGCGTGGACTGCTTGTTGGACGGCACGCCGGCTCGGACCTGTTGAACTTTCGTCACGGGCGGTGAGCTCGGGCATGATGATTGCTCGGCCGTCTGGCTCCCCGGTGTTGGCGTACGATGAGGCGGTGGCCTGCCCGTTTCTCAAGTGATGGCTTGCTTTGGCCAAATTGAATCTCAGGATTGAATATGGATCGGGCAAATCGTTGCACTTGTTGATGGATTGGGGGCCCGTGAACCATGACTCAAGTAGTTATCGGCTCACCCGATTGTCACCTCGTGCGAGAATTTCGGCCTCACCAAATTTGAGTGTGTGGCCAGGTCTCGTCGAATGAGTCGCAACTGAAGAATCGGCATCATTTCGCCGCACCGCTGCCGGGTGCTCGGCAATTCACGTCTTGAGAAGCCTGCCATTTTCTCCGGCATATTTTGCTTTGACCGCAACTGCACCCGATCCTGTAGACGGCCCCAGATGTTTCTTGCCGTGGCAGTGGGTCTTTTGGCTTCATTATCATTACCCACGCGCAAGAAGGCAATTAAAGTTAATTGTAGCTGTATGTTTGCAGTAATGACTGTATCCTATTAATACTCAAAACTTCTGTGCACGCATTACTTGTTTCTGCTACAGTTCCCTATTCATGTCTTTGTCGATGAATTCACGATGGATACCGAAACGTCAGGCGAATAAACATATTGTCCCAGCGATCGAATCTTCATCTTCCGATTGCTTCCTGGGACTCGCATGTTCGCTCTTATTGGCAATAATAAGGCTTATTGGTAAGGCATATCTTGGGTGCCGTCAAAACCCTGGAAAACAGGAAAAAACCTAAAACAACTTTCTTCTTGAGGTATTTGCTTCAGAAGTTGACCACATATTTTAGCAGAGGAATGTATCAAGTAAAAGAGATAACAGTCAACAGGAGCAGAACCAATATTGAAATCGAAATAGTCTGTGATGAGGGCAAACGCATTATTTCCACACTGCAGGGTCAAAGAAGCAATGCTGTCAATTATCACATGACAAAGCTCTGAGAAATATATCCTGAGTGGTAATCGGTATACAACCAGACAAATCGTCGGCGAATGATGAATTCTTCTCCTTAATTAGATTACAAAATTTTAAAGTTCTACTGCATAGTGGGCAAAGTCCGAATTTTGCCATTTAAAACCGGCTTTGATTTGCCTCGGTTGTGTCCTCGTAGCCTTGAAAAATAAAAATATTATCATTGTTCTAGGGCAGCGATGGTGCGGGTGGCTGCAGACAACACCGAAAATAACACCGCTACAAAAGCACCTATTAGACCTCAATTAAACGCCTGCTAATCGACCATCCAAGTAATCATTCGGACTCAAATTGAATTTAAGTCTATGCCGACATTTCAAAAAATCGAGCTCGAAACGAATCCGGCGTTAGCTGACTTGGTTAAGTTCGAATTGAAGTCAATTGTTGTAATTCCTTTTTGAACCAGACAGCAGGTACTTTACTTGGGGCTGCAAAATTGTGAAATCCCTCTTCTTACGGAAGTCGTGGCTAATGGGTTAATGCTTGATTAAGGCGTAGGCAATGCCTTCAGAAAGTGAACATGCTTGTGTGGAAAGTGAATAGTATGAAATTACATAAAGCCGCTTGTAGTTGTTTTAACATGGAAAGAATAAAATCGATAATCATAAACTCCTACTGAGTGGCTAACAATGCCTTTATACCAATAAAATATAAGAAACGCCTCTATTGATGACCATAATGAGGGCAGAAGTTCAGTATATTTCGGTAGTCATGTATGGCTTTAGAGGCCCCAAAAATCCCGTCGACATGTAAGCAAAAACTACTTTTAGGTTTTCAGTAGACAGAAATTTAATTTTTTTCGTAAAATTTGGCCTACATAAGGTTGAATTTCCCTCAATTGGCACTCGTAGCCTGCGCAACAGAAGTTCGTGTTAATGGAATTTTATTTTATCTTATTAAAGCAAACATAATCTTATTTTATTTACGAATTTTGAACACTTCCGCCACAATTACATGGTGGCAAAACTGACTTGTAGGGTTTTTTAGGTATATATTCTCCCCGCCCAACTGCCTAACATACTTGGTTGTAAAAACATTACTTTTTGGCTAGTGATTGTAAATAAATATGTCATTGTGGTGGAGGTGACCTAAGAATATTAAATTAAATACGATTATGTTTATTTTAATATGCTAAAATAGAATACAATTATATCAACATGAACTTCTGTTGCGCAGGCTATGGATGTTAGTTGAGGAACATTCAACCTTATGTAGGCAGAATTTAATGAAAATGGAAATTCAACCGCCCATTGGTGAAATCTAACGAAAAAATTGAAATTCGGTCTCCTGAAAATTTAAAAGTTCAGTTCATTTTTTTAAAAGGGTAATATGGGCAAATACCTTTGAACTTCCTCTTTGTACATAGCTATGATGCAGAACATATGGCGTTGACAGGAATGGAACTGCGTCAGGAGGGCAGACAGTAAATAAACTCCTAAGCCATTGTTCATAAGTTTTGTTTTGAATGAAATTTGTGAGATTTTATGGAGAAAAACTGTCGCCCGTGGGGTGGGGATGCGAAGGGTATATGTAAATTGGATATACTGCTGTTAAAAGTGTTTGAAGCATGTCACGAGGAGGCCACCGCGGTTTTTTCAATATCTTGATGGTCATACAAGGAGAAGATTGCGGAGGTTATGAGAACATCACCGTGTCGGAAATGCGCCCGTCATGCGCCCTTGCTGGTTACCGGGTCTGCCGACAAGATGACGAAACACGGGAGCCCACCACGGTCATCAAACGTTATTCGAAACAAACATGACTGAAAATTAGCGAGCAGTATGTTTTTTATAATGTAATTACTGCCAGAGAATTCTGGTGGCAAAACTTACTTGCTGACGGGTGGTAATTTAATTACTCTAGCATCATAACGGAGAACGTTTTTATGCTGGTCCACCTGCATTTTTAACGTGTCCACAGATGGGGACATGCCGATGTCTGCGTACAGAGCATCCCATGCCTGGATTACCCTCTTATAGAAGAAGAATTTTCGTGTATTCAATCTTGCTACAGTCACATGTAATTTGAGAGGGTGTCCACGCAATCTAGTAGTAGTGGCCAGCGCAAAAAAATTGTTGGATCCAAGGCAACAATTCTGACCCCGCAGCATGCGAAATGTGTGCATAAGGTCACCACGTTGCTGTCTGAAATCCAAAGGAAATAAGTCAAGATTGGTTAGTCGTGCATCATAAGGAAGGTACGCTTGGCCTTGCACTAACTTAGTTGCCCGTCGTTATACCCTTTCAAGGGTCTTTCTGTCTTTCACTGTCCAAGGTTTCCACGCTTGGATGGCAAATTCCAGTTGTGGTCACCCTAACGGGGCGGAGACCTTGACAAAGAAAACTTTATGAAACTTAGCGAAGGCGCGCCTTATTCGATGCAAGCTTGACATTGCGGATTTGGCCATCTTCAGGCAGTGTAGTGATGGCTTAAGTGAGGGCGTGAACCACACTCCCAGATACTTCTGTGTCTCTACTCCTGACAACGGCGTACGATTTAGGTTGTACACCCTCCGATATGATGCATTGGTACTACCGAAGCGCATTATGTTGCATTTGGAGACATTAGATGGTAGGAGCCACTCGTTTGACCATTGCTCGAGTCGATGTTAATTTGCCTGCAGATTTGCTTCATCGTCTTCGTTAAGAATGACCGTCCAGAGTTTTACATCGTCGGCGAACATTGCGATTTTGCAGTCTAATCCACTTATGCAGTCGTCGGTGTGTATAAGGAAGAGGATAGGGCCTAGAACGGAACCCTGGGTGACCCCAACATCAACCGCCACCTCCGCCGATTGCTGATCACCAAGACATACGGTTTGAGTTCGACCAGTTAGAAAGTTCTCGATCTGTCGGAAAAGGTGCCCTCTTATCTAAGCTTGCATAGGAGACGTTGATAAGGCACAATGTCAAATGCCTTCTTGAAATCTACGAAGACTGCGTGCAACGTATTTCTTTGATCGAGTGCTCTGATCCATTGTTCTAGAAAGAAGAGCAAATTTGTCAAGCAGGACCGTCCTCAACGGAATCCGTGCTGTTTGTCAGTAAGGAGTCGTTGACACTCTAAGAATTGCATCAACTCTATTTTGATTATTCGCTCCATGATCATGCAGGATATTAAAATAAGGCTTATCGGCCGGAAGTTGTTTGCGGACGACCGACTCCAACTTTTGTGTATGGATGAGATCAACGCAGTAGCCTTTTTGTTTTCAATCGTCGGCTTTAGAGCTTCTAAAGTCAGACCTGCCTACATATTCATTTACGCTCACTTACCAAGAATTAAATGTTCGACCACAAAATAAGTCAAGCATTTGGGTGGAGTGATAAATATTAAGAGGGGCCTGCAAGCAAGTTTTGCCTTTCCAGACCCTATTGAAACTGTATGCCAATATAGCCTGCATAAAATACTATCAGATTGTGAGAAGCATATATACATGTGCATACTTTGAGCAGTGGCCTTTACGAATAGTCGTCCTGAGGATCGTAAATGAAAATGTTGAATACCAGATAGGTATTTTGGCTGCAAGTGTAAACAAGGCGTTGGTGGGTTCTAACAGTGCTTTCTTGTGCATAGAAATGGTATCTGGTATGTAAATATGCATCGAGATTGTGCTCAAAGGTGGCTGTCGTGTTCGCCATTATGATCTCCTCAAGCAGTCCGTTCCAGGCAAAGATTTCTCCCTGTGAAAACAAATGGCTGCAGATATCTAGATGGGATAAGTTTTCTCGGACTTCTAGGGATTTCCACAAAGTTTAGTTGGTGTGGCCTATGCGAAGGAGTTACCAAATTGCAGGGCCCGTACCCATGTCTTACCGATCCAGTATGTTTGTATGAAATCACTTCGGTCTGCCTGTATTTAAGAGGAAAAAGGTTAAGTGCCTGAAGCCTGCCTTCGTAAAATAAGGACTTTAGGCTCTTTACAACTATGTTTGTCCTCCTCTGATCTACTTTTGCAGCCAAACGCGCCACGCTTGAACTCCATATTCGAGATCTGTATGAATACATGTCCCTTATATTTTGCCAAATAGTTCTTGATTGGTGTTGACAAAAGTTCGCTTAATGGCAACCAGAACACTGTTCACCATCTTGGCAGCTCTAACAAAGATGGCTTCACAGGTGGCACAATAGTTATTACCAGGTCTTTTTGTTTGATTATGTTCCACGGGCACCCGCCATCAAGCCAATGGCGTGAGAGTTGTCCATAGCGCTCGCCTTCTTCGTTGTGATCCGGTTTTTTTTATTTTTCTCTTGAAACAGAGTTCAGTTGTGGGATTGATGTGGAAGTAACGTAGGATCTCTACGAGTCTACTTTCACCATACTCCAGCGTGAGTCATCACATTTGCCTTCAATTAACTGAAGATTGTTGTGAAATTTGTCGAAAACGTAGGTCAAATGACCACAGACTCCCGTGTGCAGTGTTGGATCTCCTGGTTCTCAAACTGTTCCATTTACTGGCAGTGCATAGGAGGAGACAGTGATTCCACCGTCGATTGATACAAATTTCACTCTGTTTGTTAAAAACGACGCTGCAAGCCACTACTATTGCCAACTACCACGGTGATGACACAGTCGATTCCACTGATTTGGTCGGCCCAATCAAGAAGAGAGCCATGAGTATCCCGAAATTCAACTGCTGCTTCTGATT
>JAYGXS010000002.1:93326079-93346085 GCA_036362985.1 Ligula intestinalis
TGTACGAAGAGCGAAATAACTTACATCGAATATTTTCAATGACTGGGGTTTAGAAGGGTGCCCGAAGTTAAAAGGCTGACCTATCCGGAGCGCTGTAAAGCACTAGACCTGTTTACCCTCGAATTTTGACGCTCCAAAGGCGACCAAATCATGATGTAAAAAGTGATCGTCTGCGGCGACATACCGGAAGTCGCAGAGTACTTCAAACTAGCCCTTGACATGCCCAAGCGAGGAAACTGCTTCAAAGTAGGGGTACAACGAACAGATGGCCTCCCGCACGTCTACCAAATCTCAAGGCGCACTGTGAATGCATGGAACAATCTCCCCACCCCGACGTTGTTGCTGCCGACACAATTGCCGCATTCAAGAAGAAATATGATGCCCTTCTTGAAACATGATCTGTACCGTTCACGGGAGTGCCCTTGCTTTGGCGTGGATTGGTCTTACGTTAAAACTCCCACATGTCCGGTGACTGCCAAGAACGGGTGCCCACGGATCCGTTCTCTACCCTCTACTGATGAAACGTGAAACATGAAACATATTATTTTCAATATTTACCTGTGGTCAATTTTAAACGGGAAAATGGATATATATTGCAAGATGTGTCGGCTTACGCTTGGAAGTCGATTCAATTTCTTAACCAATGACTCATTGAACACATTCAGCATCCCGTAGACTTGTATTAGACTTAAGTCTAAGGCTTTTAAATTCCATAAAAGTTTATTAATTATACGAAAATAAAACGAAAAAAAATGTATTTATTACTGAACCACTTGAACACGAGGGTTACTCTGCTAAGGCAGTTTTCTTCTGCACGACACTAGCCTTCGGTCCCAAGGCTCATAATGAAGCCCAGCCTCTGTCTTGTGGCTTAACCTCCTATTGTTAAAACCATGGTCTTGTAAGCTAAACCTGAAAGTCTTCCTGGGCTTTGTGTTTTGGTAGTTGTGATTGTAGGGAAACCTACTAACTTTTATGTCGTGTCTATTTCAGGCGTATCGTTACCTTTTATCTGCCACCGTTGTATCGTCTATGCATTTTAAGGTGATTTCATTCTGCTGAACGTGAGTTTCACTTTTCCCGACCTACTCCACTTGCTCTTGTTCGTTCTTGACCGGAGGGACAGCAATATAATCTCAGTTAGTCACTTTTAATGGCCAAAAGATAATTATGCGAGGGAGCGATAGTGTACGCACGTTTATTAAATAAATATATGTGGTTCTAAAGTATATGTGAGGACGATACACATGACGGTTGATCTAGGAAGGTGGAGTTGGAAGCTTCCACCGAGGAGAGAAATACGTCTGTGTTTACTTGCACAAAAACAATGACAACACAAGGGCCCCTTTCTTAATCTCTCTAATCGAGGTCATTCCTTTTTTCTGCAACTCCAGTTCAACAAACGTCACGTGCTACAACTGCCCCTCCCTCAGCCGTAGCCGTGCGCTCATAGATTTTCGACGGGTGGTTGCGTGGAGTCGCAGCTTCCACCTTGATTGCTGCGCTACGTACAAGATGTGGTGTTAACTGAGGTATGGTATCTGATGTAGCATTTAAAGTTTGTCATTTATTTGGCTTGAGTTTACCGTAGTTTACCGAAAAGGTTGGCACGTTTGGCGTGTACATATCGCGAATGGTGTAGGTGTTTGGAAACCCTACGTCGATTATCATAAATGGTCGTTCCCATAAATAAACGCACTTTGCGGGTACACCGATCGGTGGAACTATTCGATATCACAGTACCAGGCCACCTCATTGTTAGGGTAAACTATGGGTGCGTCAGTTGAAGTAGTCTGTGTGTCGATCACATGACGCATTTAATTGTGAACGTGCTAAATCGGAAATTTGGCCCTACAAGATCACAGTCGATATTTCCTCTCACTGCTCCTAGGACATTTCTACATCGATATCCCCATCAATTGTGATCTAGGATATTGTGGCTGCAACTGTACGTATATAACTTTTTCCTGCGTCTCTGGAGTTATTTTTCGTGCGTGGATGATCTTTTGAAGTCGGAATTAAAGATGATTTTTTTTCCAACCAATTATACCGAGACGCCTCCTCTTTAAACCAAACGCAACCTCTTCAAACCAGCAAATTCGCGGCCTAGTAAAAGAAATCGTCAAGATCAGAATAACCTCGAGACCTTCAAAGGCTGAGTCATTTCCCAATATTGAATACACTTTTTCAAATAAATTTAAAGTGCTTACTAAGAAATAGCTACAGTATTTGTTAAGTTCCCTCTGATTATTCGTCGGAAGTCATAATCTGAAAATCGTATCAACTGTTTTTTTCTGAACGTTATAACTAATACAGTTTGTTAAGCAATTTTAAGAGATTTTAACAACCAACTGCGGTAAAATCATAAAGGCTGAATTTTTCTAAATCATCTCACATTTAAACCAGATTTTTAACAAAATTATGAGAACGAAAATTATAGCTCATCTTAAGATATCTGCTCCCAGACCCAAGCGGTGCCTGACCGCGCCTATTAGGCAATGCCTTGATATCAACATGCTGCCCATTGTCAGGGCTAAGCAAATTGATTTATCTGTATTACAGAACTGTAATGACTTCATGATGAAGTTTGGTTCTGTTTTGTCAATACTAGGCAATCTGTTTGATGGTAAATTATCAGATGTGCCCTCGCAAGATTCTCAAAAGTTAGACTCCCTCGTCCATCTTATAACCACGGAAGCTTTTGATAAACAAAACCGAAGCTTTAACTTAATACTAAAAACGCCTCCATATTAAGTCGCCCTTTAGATATTGCAAAAGATTTTCTATGTTCGGATGGTTTCACTTTTGAAATTGCAGAAGCCAAACGCCTCCAATCGCGTAGCAAAACCCCGCCCATCCTAGATAAATTGTTTTCACCGATGGAGGTGGACTCAATCTTGGCTCAATGAGGTCGCATTTCGCGATATTATGAAATGACTTAAAGTTTCCTCTGTCGAGATCTTACACCAATGGAGCGAAGAAATACGGCTCTCCAGTCCAGTAGACCAATGACTTCTCAGCCTAATTTTCCTAAATCTGTTCGTAGGCCCGATAGGGTAAATGCACTCGCTAATCCTCCCCCCCCGCATACCTGGCATACACCCACTAAAGTCAGTGCACCCGTTATCCCTCCCACCCAGATGTCTAGTTATAGTCCCATAACCGTCAGTACACCTGCTATCCCTACCTCCCGAATGTCTAGTCATAGGCCCATAAACATCAGTGCACCAGTTAGCCCATCCCTCTTGATGTCGGGACCGTCAAGATCCGCCGCTCCATCATCTACTACGATTGAAAATAATCTAAATACATTATCTGTCCAACGATCGATAAACTCCGCTGCCTCTATCTCGGCAACAAGTTTATCAAGAATGTCGCCAACACCGTCGAAAGCGTTTAGGCGGAGCGCTTCCCCACCACAACCTAGCTCCTCTTTTGACCGTGGGAGTCATATTATTCCCCCGTACAATGCGTTATTGAACACGCCGGGCCCGAACCACGAAAAATTTAATTTGCACGGCAGTAACCCAAACTGGTATAGTTTTAAATCTAATCAGAGTTGCCGTACAGGAAATTCACTAATTAACCCCACTAGTCCTTACGCGAGTGGCCCCAACACTAATTTTATGTGACCGTTGCCCCCTATCAGTTCCTTTACCCATCCTCTACCACCAAAACCTGCAAACTTCTACATGCCTTCTCGCCTCCCCCCATTCCTCCCAAACGCCCCAGAAGCTTATTTTGGTTTATCCTCTCCTCATTTTTCTCTGCCAGAAAGCAAGTCCCCTAGATATCTCAGACCTTATCAGCCATGCATTGTTGGCTACCCGTATGCTAACAGATCCATACCTGTCAGTAAATATTCCACAATTAATAACCGCCTACAGTTTGCCTACCCACCCTCAAATTATTTTTAATGAATAACGATAGCCGATGTCCTCTCACTCGAAACGCGCTAGATGTCATAGTGCTTAATGTCAGGTCCGTTATAAATAAAATGTCTCATTTTCGAGCTATCGCTTTCGAAATGATGCCCGATGTTATATGCATAACAGAATCTTGGACACATCCAATCATTTCTGACTCCTCCCTTATCATAGACTAGTATGATTTCTATCGTCACGATCGCATTGATTAGCGTGGTGGTGGTTGTCTTCTCTATATTAGAACGCAATTTAGGCACTTTCCGTTTTATCTAAATAGCACGTCTTTCTCTGGAATTTACTGTTTCGCTTCTATTATCCTGTCGCCCCGGCAAAAGGCGATTATCGGATGTGTATATAATCCTCCTAACTATTCATTTGAAGAAGATGCAAATTTGTGTGAAATATTCAAGTTTATTTCAGAATCCACTTTGAAGTTAAAATAATTGCAAGAGATTTTAATTTTCCTGAAATTGACTGGCTTCCAAACTATTGTCCACCTACATTTCAGCCTTTCCTAAATACTGTTAATTTTTCTAAATGGTCTCAACTGGTAGTTCCCCAACAAGACAGAATCATATCCTAGATCTGATTTTCACAAATAGTATTGCCCCTTCGTTGATTTTAAGCAGGACGTCTTCCAAAGTGATTACACATTAATTCACTGTTGCCTTCCGCTTCCTTCTGCGGAAAAGGCTTGTGTTAGTCGTACCTATCATGCGTATGACCTCGCAGATATTAGCTCAATCAAAAATTTTCTTGACTCATTAGATTGGCAGAGCCTCTCCTCCAGTAAAGATGCTGCATATCTTACTGAACTCATGTTGGTCGTTTCCAATAAAATGCTGGAATGTGTGCCCACTAAAATTGCGAAACCCTACACACCACAATCGACCGTCCCTCATTTTCTTTTGCCCAGACTAAAGAAATTGAGGAGGCAGCTGAACGATAGATCTACTAGTTCGCTGTCTGTGCATCTAAGGATTGCAGAGATCTTCAAATTAGCGTCAAAGATTCGTCTTGCACGTGACCAGCACAAGGAATCTTGCGCCCTGGGCGAGTCAAACTCTGCAAAATCGGTTGCACAACTGTTTCGTCGTAGGTCCTTCGCAAAACGAGAAATTGAAATACCCCATTGCTTAATGAAAATAAAACATTTGTACAAGATGAGTCTGATAAGGCTGAATTATTCAATGCTTTCTTTGCGAAGCATTTTACGACAGAATCCGAACCGGTCCCGTCGTTTCAACCATACTCAGACAATACTATCAGTACCATAGATTTCTCTATAGAAGTAATTCGTAAGCACATTATCCGTCTAAAAAACTCGCACTTCTCGGGAACGGACTGCTTTCCAAATTCACTTATCAAGAGAGTATTCAGCTTCCCCCGATTGCTAAGTTATCTATTCTCAGCTTATCTTCTAAACGGTTTCTTTCCTGACTCCTGGAAGACATCTATTATTCTTCCAGTCTTCAAGTCAGGATCTCGTTCGGACGTAAATAACTACCGAGGTGTTCCTAAAACCCCGGCCCTAGCCAAACTTCTGGAACGATCATTTTTAATCAAATTCTCGATTTTTTTGTAGAAAATAAACTATTAACTGCCTCACAGCATGGATTTCTACCTGGAAGATCGTGCGAAACCTGCCACTTAGCATTCCTTTACCTGATTACTTCACTTCGTAATGAACAGCAATCAGTCATCGTGATTTACTTTGACCTTAGTAAAGCTTTTGACAAGGTGCCTCATAGGCGCCTTTTAGTGAAACTGGAAACCCTAGGCATCAGGCCTCCCCTCCTCGATTTCATTGCCTCCTACCTGTCTAACCGCAGCCAGAAGGTCTTAGTAGGCAATAGCTACTCGATGCTTCAGCCGATCACGAGTGGTGTATTACAAGGCACGGTTTTAGGTCCCCTCCTTTTCATTCTTTACATAAATGAAATTTCAACAGTGCTAAATAATTCGGAAAATTTCATTTATGCTGATGACCTTAAGTGTATTTACTCATTTTCTAAGGACACGGCCAGTACTTGTGTTGATAAAGTTAACGCAGACTTGCGTACTCTCTCAAGTTGGAGCGCAACATGGCAGATGGAGTTTTCTCCATCAAAATGTATTTTCTTGAGTTTTGGTCTCGCAAGGCTTCCTGGACCCATTATCTTCCAAAATAGTCCACTGTTAGAAAAATCTACGATAAAGGATTTGGGTCTTACTTACACGAATAAGCTTGCATTATCACCTCATGCAGATCGAATTTCTGCCAAGGCCGCACAGATATGTGGGTTTATATCGCATAACTTTTTCCTTCCAGAAATGAAGTTAAAACTATACCGCATGTTTGTTCTCCCTATACTAGAATACTGCTGCCCGCTTTTTGGCCTCATGACCCAGCATGACCGTAGTAAAATTGAAAAGGTTCAGCGAGTTTTCACTCGTAAAATATTTTCTGTTTCTGGGTCTGGTATGTGTTATACAGATAGATGTCAATTAGCAAACATTAAATTTCTTTGGATAAGAAGACTCGAAGCTGGTCTATGCTTTCTGTTTCGCGTTAACAATAGTCCTAATCTCCCACAAATTAACGCTCTCATTCCAGTAGACTGACCTTACGCCACTCGTAACTCTTCCATGATAATTTTACCACCTCATAGCTCCACATCTAACCGTTCTCGCTTTTTACCTCCAAATATGCTTTTATTTGGAACAAACTTCCTCTCGATATTAGAATGTCTTCTACACTGTCGATTTTTATAGGCAAATTATATAAGCATTTAAATTTAGAAGAAATAAAGTCGTTAATGTCTGTTTCCTTTCCAAACACGCAAGTTGTAGATTTTGAAAAGGGTCCTCCTGGCATTTGAAGCTCTTCCCAGGATACTAAAATGGTTTCTAAATATGTTAGCATTTCCCTCTGCAGAGTCAAGCATCACTTCCAAGGGCTGCGAATTCTTCTCCGTTTTTGCAACCTTCGCTGTGGTCTTCGCGATTGGCTCTGGAATCTGGTGGGTCTCAAATCTATGATGTTGCCTTGACTTCTACTGCCTTCTCCTGCCTTCCGGATGACCCCTTCCTAACTCAGCGATATATTATTTTTTCCCATGACCAAAAACGTCCCGAACCATCTACATCAGGTCCCAAACTAACCACCTCAAACCCTTTTACCTATTTAGGCAGTTTTTTCTCCTAAAGTTTTTTTGAACTCGGTGGCCCGCTGAACTCATCCACCGATCTAGGAGTTTTTTTTACTGCCGATGACAATTATTTTATAAGAGTTCACTGCTTATCATTATTATTTTTATTTTCACAATAGCACTAAGTTTGTAACGACAGGGCCCCTTGGGCCTTAAATATACAAATTATTATTATTATAAACGGCTTCTGGTAAAATTGGAAGCCATTGGCATCCGTCCCCCTCTCCTCGACTTCATCGGTTCCTACTTGTCAAACAGCAGCCACAAGGTCCTAGTAGGTAATAGTTACTCCACTTCTCAGCTGATCACGAGTGGCGTTTTTCAAGGCACTGTCTTGGGTCCTTTACTCTTCATTTTATACATAAACGAAATTTCGACTGTTCTAGAAAATTCACACAATCTCATTTATGCAGGCGACCTCAAATGCATATACTCATTTTCTAAGGAGATGGCAAGTATACGCATTGATAAAATAAATGCGGACCTACTTACACTCTCATGTTGGATTGCTACCTGGCAGATGGAATTCTCTCCATCCAAGTGTTGTTTCATGTGTTTCGGTCCCGCCAAGCTTCCTCGTCCCCTAGTCTTTCAAAATACTCCACTTTTAAAACGATCCACAACAAAAGACTTAGGTCTAAGCTACACAAATAAACTAGCATTGTCGCCTCATGTGGATCGAATATCTGCGAAGGCTGCACAGATATGTGGTTTCTATCACACAATTTCTTTGTGCTGAAAATAAAGTTAAAACTATTGCGTGTATGTTCTACCCATCCTAGAATACTGCTGTCCTCTCTTTTGTCTAATGAATGCTTCTGACCGTGGTTCGATTATAAATGTACAGAGGGTATTTACTCGCAAAATATTCGCTCTTCCTTGATCCACTATTCTTTTTACGGCGAGATGTCAGTTAGGGAACATGACATTTCTTTGGGTCAGAAGACTCGAAGCGGGCCTCTGCTTCATTTTTCGCGTTAAGTCTACCCCTAACCTTCCACGAATCAACGCTCTCATTCCCGCAGATAGAACTTATGCCACTCGTAATTCTTCCAGGATTATTGCACCCCCCTTAAGCTCCACTTCGAACCATTCTCACTTCTTTGCCTCCAAATATGCGATCCTCTGGAATAATATTCCCCTCGAAATTAGGCTGTCGTCTAACTTAGCAGTTTTTAAAGTCAAATTACGTAAACACTTAACTTCGGAAAATATAAAATCCTTGTTATCCGTCTCCTTCCCAAACACAGAGTTTTGGACTTTGAAAAGGGTCCCCCTGGTATCTGAGGTGGTTATGTTTAGATCAAATTTTTTTTCCAAACATGTCTATTTCTTCCTCCTTTGAGTGATATTTGCAACGATGTTTCGTCCACTTCTCTGTCCAGTCATCATTGCCATTTTCTTCATTCTCCGTTTTACAACAGTGACGATAGGCTTCATGGTCTTCAGTCATGCTCGTGGCGGTTCTGTTATTTTCGCCAGCTCGTCGCTAAACTCCGCAGTCTACAAAGTCACAGCTACGGCATTTCGTTGATGATCAGGTGACCTCTGCCGTTCACTCTCTTGTCGACCCTGTTGCCGCGATGGCCTCCTCCGGTCTCACCTCCCTGTTGGTTGATCATGAAGCCAGTCGGGTGGTGGAACAATGGTGAACAACAGCCTCTGCTGTTATATGATTTCTCCAATTACAAGAAGCGTTTCCAACCCTCATTCATTCCCATCAACAGTTCTGTCTCATTTGCACTGCAAACAATCCTCTCAACCAACCCCCTTAATTGTGTTGAAGCAGTTTTTTTCTCCTACGTCTTGTATTTTTAAGCGGAGGTTCGCTTAACTCCGCGCCAGCTTAAATGGTAGGAGTTTTTTTCACTGCTTTCTCCTTAGTTCACCATGCGTTGACTACTATTTTAAAACGAAGATATGTTGGCGAATATGAATTAATCTACCAACGCTACTAAACGCTCCCGCTGTCTATGTGGTTGTTTCATGGAGAGTAGCATTTATCAACTTTGTATTTATTTTTCCACAGCACTAAGTTTGCAATGACGAGGCCCTCCGGGCCTTAAATATAAAAAATATAAAATTTATTTATTTATTTGATTTATTTATGGGTGATTCATAGTAATTCTTAAAGATCGAGTACGTATTTGTCTGGTAGGAATTAGTCTTCAGAGTATAAGGAAGATTTAGTGTTTTGATAGGCGAAGGTGTCGGCCAGTTAGCATAAAGAATGGAGCATATCCGATCGAATGGTGCATTGCAGTGCGGAAAGCCATAAATCCGTATGTTAATAAGGTATCGCACTCGTGGGGGTGATGATCTTCTGTGAAGACTTTTAACTGATTAATCAATGTTTTGTAGGTACGTTCTACCTGTGCATTGCCTTCAGGATGGAAAGGCATTGTTCGCGTTTTTTTTCGCAAGTAGTAGGTCACATACATTTCTGATTAGTTTACTCTCAAATTTGGCTCCGCGATCAGTGTTGGGAGAGCGGGGCACCAAAGCGACAAAACTATTCACTGAATAGTGTTGTCGCCACCGAAGCTGTATCTTACTTCCGCAGTGGTTTAGCCTCTGCCCACTTGGTACAGTTCTTACTTGTGCTTGTTACAGCAGTGATCACGCCTGATCTAGCCGGTCTGAATGAGATCACCGACGATACCTCCCCATGCGTGGGGATTGGCGGTAGCGGATCTGGAGAGCTCCATCCAGTCTCTTCTTCAGCGCTGGAGACCGAATACAGAAGGTCCGAAAACCACTTCAATGTTCTGACGGACTGAGTTGAGCCAGGTTTTGAGTGGACCCCCTCTTCGACGTTTCCAATTATGTAACGGTTTCAAGTCGAGGGCAGTAGCACTAAGCTCCTAAGGTTGATCACGAAAACGTGTCTGAACCACTTCAGTCGTCTTTTTTAAATGGCTTCGGATACCCTTGGGTTTTTTTTCGCAGCTAGTGAGGACTGATGGATTTGGAACGAAGTCAGTGTACTTTACTCGAAGGATGGTCCTGAAGCAGTTGTGGTCAAAGACTTTCATCTTCCGTTCATCTTCTATGTGCATAACCAAACATTTGCATCCGTATATGAGAACGAAGCGCACAAATGCACAGTATACGTGGGCGTTTGTGGAAATGGAAATATCGCATCAGGTCCATAGGCACTTCTGAATGCTGAATAAACATCGTCCTGCTGCGTCAATTTGAGAGACAATGTCATCTTTACTCTTTCCATTCGGCAGTACCCTTGCTCAGAGGTATTTGAAATTGTTCACTTCTTCAAATTGACAGCCACTTATCCCGAAAGGTACCTTCTCTTGGGCAGCAATGCAGCATGAAAGCACTTTGGTCTTCCCAGGCTTTATGGCTAAACCAACCGATTTTGCTACCTCGTTCACCCGTGACACCATAGACTGTAGATCACTTAAACTCAATGTAGTTGTCAGGCCTATTGTACCTGAGATTTCTTGAGAATTTTGAGTACGGATGGGTCCCCAACCACCGCACGGATTGATTTTTCGAAATTTTCTTCTCTAGCACTTTGGCTCAACAGCATAACAACAAGACAGCGGTGGCAAGCGAGCTTATTTGATGACGATTCCCACTCGCCATGTGTTAGCGCAATCGTCAGGTTTGCGAAACTTTATAGGCTTTTGGCTTGCCAGACCTCAGCCGCCGCACCCTGGTAGCACTGCCGCTGCTGTTTCACGACTGCTTATTCGTCATACCCGACAGTCCACTTATTTTACAGCTAACCTTCATTAAAGGTAGTTGCGCCTGTGGATGCGCCGGGAAACCAGCAGCTAGGCTAACGTAGTCAACCATTACTAGTATCTATCTATTACCGGTGTTTGCGTAGGGTAGTGGATTTACTATGTCAATGCTAAGTCATTGGAATGGGAATCCAGTAGGTATCGATTCTAATGGCACCTTTGGTTTTGAGCTAGATCAGTTGAAGGAAGCACATGTTGACCAAGTATTGCAGAAGATGGCTACTTGTACCCGTAAGTGGGACTGCTAGTATTGAAGTCTAATGGGCGTTTCCGTTTTGAACTGTCCGACGTGGCCTAGTTCTCGGTGGATGCCTTCTATCACGGGCCGTGTTAGGAAGCCTCGGGGTCGGCTGTGTGTTTTATCTTTGAAAAAGAGTATTTTGTTATCTATAAATAGACGTGGCTATTGTGTTCGAAGTATTGTAGCATTTTTAGGGGTTCGACGATGTCAGCCTGTAAACTGATGGTCGTAGACGATGGCCGTATCGGGATCTGTACTTTGAGCTTTAGTCCAACAGTGATGAGTCGGTTCACTAATCTGAATGGCTGAGATCCTATTTTCCTTGACAGTAAGTTTCTCTGAGGGTCGTCTGGACATTGCCTCTGCATTAGTATGGGGCTAATTTTCCTTCCGTCTCTTTCATTGATCGAAGCCATTGTAGAGCTTTCTAGTCTGTTAGTATGATGAAATGAAAGCCTATTAGAAACAAGGTGAACTGCTTGATGAATGTGATCAGGGTGAAGAGTTCACGCCTGTGTTCAGTAGTTACGCCGAGGCTTAGTTTGTATTTTACTTGCATAACAGACAGGTCGCTCCACTCTTGTAATGTCGCATTGGGAAAGGACCACCCGTATCGCAAACTCGCTTGTATCTTGTTGTTTATCGGGTAACTTTGGTATAGGGGTGGTTATCAGTCAGGCTTTCAGTTCGTCAAATTCTTCTTGGCTGTCATTGATCCATTTGACTTTTTTCTCAGTGAATGTGTGCAGTGGCCGTGCGATCTCGGCATAGTGAAGTAAAAACCTTTGGTAGTATGGTACTACTCTGGCGAAATTCTGAACTTCGGTGGGTGTTTGTAATATGGGCCAAGGTTTTATCATCACTACTTTGTCGGGTGACGCGCAAATGCTGTCTGTACTCAATTTATTTCCAAAGATAGCTACTTGCTTCTGTAAAACTTGAATTTGTACGGGTTAAACCGCAGACCTGTCTCTCATAACGTGACCGGGACTGCTATTAAAGTAGCATCATGGTGAGCGATTGTGTCGCAGAATAAAATGAAATAGGTCCAGTGTATTAGTGCGTTCGATGTCGGGGTCTTCACGTAATATCCCTTCGATATGAGCGAATGGCATAGCAACTGCAGCTGCAATCGAGGCAATTATTGCTCCCTCATCTAGGTGTACCGCGGTAGGTTGTTGGGTTAGTGACAAAATAATTCTTTGCTAGGACGTCATTCCATGACAAAATTGAGGAAAATATAAACCCGTGTTGTCTAACAGTTCTGTGGAATACTTTTGGTAATTTGAGAGGGCTGGAGGTCGTAAGTTGCGACCCATTGACCGTTAATATTGGGGTACATTGTCAGTTGCCTTCGCTTCCTGTAGATAATTGTTTGGAACTACGCGGCCGTTATCTTAAAACGATGTGGTGCCTGTATCGACTTATGTTTTCACTAAACGATCGAAAACTAACTGCAGTATAAAACATGGTATTTACATGAAATATGTCAATGCAAGTAAGAATGCATAAGGTACTGACCGTTTCCTCTGTCGCAGTTTGCTTGTCGATCTTTGGGTGGGCCTACATTTTCTAGGTTTCTAGCCGGGTTCAACCCAGTCGTCAGTATGCATTCCGTGAATAAGAAGGGAAAGCGTCCCCATTGAATCTTGGAATGGTTGAATTTCTTACGTTTCCTCGATTGGCACACGGGTGCCAGGGCCTCTGGCTATAATAAAAGCACCCTCAAAAGTCGCTTTTTATGTACTGTAGCAAGTGGCATCAATACTGAGTTCGTTGAACTAGATTGGCACAAACAGAACTGACCTCGATCTCAGAGATTAACAAAGGGCTTTTGTTCTGCCTTTCTTTAAGTGCAAGTAAGGACGGGTGCTATTGTCCCCCACCACAGTAATGACGCGGGCTTGTAGGCGATGGAGGTGCCGAAACGACTTAGTTGCCGCGATATATTTTCAGATATTCTATTTATTTAGGATAGAGAATAAATTTCCGTGGCACTATATCTCCATTGGGAGGGAGTTTCGTGTAATTTTTGACGAAGTTTGTCGGATATCCGTTGGTCCAGAAGAATTTGTACAAATATGCTAGTTCTATCTTGAGGAAACAATCGTTACGGCAGTAATGGTAGGCATGTTGAACAGGAGTAAGAATACAGTTTATTTTATGGGCCACAGGATTTTTATTCCTATAGTTAAGGATGGTTTTTGCAGCGGAGTCTTTTCAGTAGACGCTTGTTGCGAGTTCACCATCCGTGGGTCCTTGTATTCTCACGTCCAGGAATGGGAACGTATATCATGTTGCCTCTTCGCGGGTAAATTGTATCTCTGAGAAGACCCCATTTAGACTCTAGCGCAGCCGTTTAACGTCGAAAGTCTCTATGATGACGAATGTGTCATAAACGTAGCGGAGCCACATTTTTGGTTTGACAAATCAAAACACTTCCTTTTCTAGTTCCTATAAGACAAGTGTGGCAAGTAGCCCGGATATGAGCGAGCCCATTGCTTGCTGGTAGTACTTTGCATCAAAATGGCATGTACAATACGTGTTGTTTTGGAATATCAATAGAATTTTCGTCTAAGCGCCGCCCTATACTATCAATGTTCAAGTCGTGCGTTATAGAAAAAAACAGGGAAACAACGTCAAACTACATAATACATTCGTCAGGATTTACTTAGAGTCCTTGAATTCTATGCAGGAATGTCTGTGAATTTTGGACGCTGTATTGCGGTCCATCACTTTGGTGCTTTACTTTCTGTAAAGCCATTTGGCGAGATTGAAGTTGGGATATACAATTAGTGGCACTATCATCCTCAATGGTGCATCAGCATTTTCCACTTTTGGAGGGTCATACGCATGTGCGATACGAGGGCCGCTAAGGTTGATAACTTCGGCGTCCCCCGGGGGTGATGAGTTTTAACCGAGAAAGATCCTTCACCTTCTTCATAACAGCGGTTTGCTTTTTAGTTGAGTCTGCATCGAGTGGTGTGTAGGCCTCTATGCCATTGAAGACTTGGTTTGCCTTGCTGGCGTAGTTGGTCTTTTCCATGACGGCAGTTACACTACCGTTGTCGGCTGACACATTGGTTATACTGTAATCAGACTTCAGTGAAAGAAGCCCCTTTCTCTCTTCGATTGCTAAGGTTTGGTGGTATTTCTTCTGCCGGAGGAGACCTGTTGCACAGCTGCGTATATCCGTGCGCATATCGTCAGGGAAGATGGAGGCCAGTTGGAGGGACTGGAGATTGACTAGAAAGTAAGTTGGTGTCGCATCGGGATGGCTAAATTGTATTCCTTTTGACAGGAAGTTTGATTAAACAGATGTCAGGACCCTTCTTGATAGGTTGATGACTCTTTCACATGTTGCTTCCACTAGTAGGAATGAAAAGTGATTTGAGTTTCCCCTGTAGATCAGCTCACTTCTTCCTTTTGGCACACTTTGTAGTGACATTTATTCTTTTAGGTACCTCTTCGAAAAGATTTTCAGGCAAACACGAGTGTAGTCTGTATCGTAGTCGTGTAGTGTATTCTGAAGTCATTTCAGTCACAGTAGGAATGTGTTCTCTTCCCTACGTGAATCGAATACCTGAAACAAAATCTCGGCAACAAAATCGTTTCGGCATATCCATCGCCTACAAGCCCGCTTCCTCGCTGCGTGCAAGTCTATGTCAAGTTGAGGACCCCCTACCCGTAGAACATCTGACTGATGTCATTTACCGCATACCATGCGCCGGTGGCACTTGCGTTTATATTGGCCAAATAGGCCGACGTATTGAGACTCGAATCAAGGAACATAAGTTAGTTGTTCGCCGACGGGACCCTTTATCGCTCACTTGAGTGTGATCACTGATTCAATTTGGAAGGCACCGAGGTGATCGCCATGGCAAATACGGGGCAAGCGAGAGAATTCATCGAAGCTTGGCACTCCAGACCGGCTAGTATTAACAGACACGTAGAGCTTGATTCACACTATGCTGATTATTGTGCATGGTCCACTAACCTGCGTCCAGCCCGAAACCACAGCAGGCTGTCCGTGCTCTGTCAAGTAGAACTGAACTGACTCTGAACTTCCCCCCTCCCTCGAACACGTGGCCCACAATCCAAACGTTAACACCTCCCTCCCTTACCAGCACAACCTATCGACGCAAGAGTCACGTAGCCATAACCCTCCCGCCCAATCTCACCCCCTTTGGCGTAATTTCTGCCCCCAAAACCTCTAGTGCGACATTCCCAGCCCTCACTTTTCATTTAGTCTGATGACGAATAAATGAAACCTGTTCGAAAATTTACGAGTACAACTCGATTTTCCGAAGATCTTTTTTCTTTTCATAACATCGTCTCGGAATATAAGTGACTTCACTTTTCGGTAGGATTGTGTTAAGGGGTCGTGTGAGTGCGCGCGAAGCGCGCCCAACTCCAAAACGGGAGAGTGGTAATAGGGGAAAGTATGGGTGGGGCATATCAGGGGAAGAGAGAGAGTGAAATAATTCCAAAAAATAAGAAAATTACGTAAGAACGCCTAAATTTGTTTTACTGCACTACAAATCGGCTTAGAAATTGGTTTTTTGAGTAATAAAAGGGAAAAAAGCAGCGTGTAAACCAAGAAAATCAAGTTGTGAAAGGTAATTGGACGAAAAGTATTCAAGGAATTGAATATACGGTCTCAAGGACACGCAAAGCCGAGCCGCTGCGCTGGCGACCAATGAAATACCAGCAAAAATATGCGTGAAGTAGGAAGCCAGGCAGACGTATGGGAAATAACCAGGTAAGTACTGCTTCTGCTTAACGAAGCGCATGTTAATAACTGAAATTAGTGGACTTAATTTAATTGAATTGTTCCTTGAAATCGCTGATAAAATTAATGGGATGGTTTGGGGTAAGGAGCACGAACGGGTGCGCAAAATTAGGACATCTAGCTGGTTTTCTGTCTTTTCTAGCAAGAACGCGTGGACGCTATCCGGAGAAGCCGATTTTGCAACGGTCGGCAGCCAGACTGACATATCTGGAGCTATCAGGTATGATCCTAACTGGGCCTGCGGTAAGCTCGTTTAGTGCGCAATTAGTCTGCCATTATAATCGAAGGTCTAAGCATAAATATACTGCGTACGCAACCAAAGCAAAAACTATGAGCTTTTTTACCTTCCCACACAGCTTTAGAAGAATGCAAACTACGGAAGCCAATTTTTCGACAGAAACCCCGTCCAATTCTCCATTGAACAGCACACAGCACGCAGAGCCTTGCCTGCCAGTTAACCGACAAAGAAGGTAAGCCGAAAGACGTCTGGGTGTACAGGAACAGAATATAAGAGGGGGAACATTGTGTGGCGAAAGGGAAGAGGGGCAAGAAGATGACCCAACCAAGATGGTTACGGCCCACCTCGGTTAGTAAGCTTGGCCTACGGGGGGGCAGAGTATTTAAGGATGAGTCTAAAAGTGCACGCGTTTTATACTTTAGCCCGGACCACAGGTCACCGAGGTCCCTACGATTGGGCCAACCGACATCAGACAATAGGCTTCTGCAAACCATCAATTCGGCCGAATTGGTGCCCTACCTCCGCAGCAGAAGTCTCCTATCAACGGACTTACGGTGCTCTTGCGGTGGACGAATGTCCTTGCAGAAGTATGCGCAGGACGGAGACGGACACATCTTCAGGTGCGCTCTGTGCCTCAGCAAACAATCTGTGCGGATGAATTCTATTTTTTATGGAACCTGGTTAACCTTGCATAAGCTAGCAAATATGTGCCTGGCATTTGTTGCCGGCAGAACGGTACAGGAAGCGGAAGCAGTCTGTGGAGTATCCCTAAAAGCGGCCGTAAACTGGTTTGCAATTTGTAGCAACGTCTGTTCCAACACCCTGAACAGGGTAGCTTCGCACGTTGGTGGACCGTGCATTTAAGTGCAGGTGGATGAGTCGATGATGACCCGCCGTAATTACAACCGAGGGCGAAAAGTGCGGCAATTTTGGGGAATCGGTATGTACGACACTGTCAAGAGAAGGGCAGTGTGCGAACAACTGAGCAGCCGCTCTGCGTCGTCCCTCTGCAGTGTCATATGCCGGAGAGTGAAGCACGGCAATGAAATCGTGACAGACTGTTGGAGCAGCTATAGTAAGCTGAAGGCAATGGGTTATTCGCATTACACGGTAAACCACACTGAGAACTTTGTAGACCCAATTACGGACAAGCACACGCAAGCCATTGAGGCGTTTTGGAGTCGACTTAAACGGGGTCTGCGCCAAAGTGGACCTATTCCAGGAAGGTCCGTTTGGGCACACGTTGAGGAAATCCAATACCGAATGTGGTTTGCCTTCCAAATGAATAAAGTGCCGGAAGCTTGGGATACTTTCTGCAACCACATAGCTCATCTGTACCCCGTGAATATGACGGAAGGTATAAATTTTTCCTACGGCACCTAACCATTACCCAACAGAAGCAAAGCTGTGCACCCGAAAACGACTGGCAAACAAAAACCTCAATCCGGTGACTTGCTGCCTCCTGCGGTTAGAGGAAATGGAGGACATGAACATGCAAGTAGATGGCGGAAACGAAGGCGAACCCAGCGGATCGGGTAAGAGTTTAATGCATGTAAAACTATTCGCAATATCAGATTATGTGGAGGAAAAGACGGTGCGGTTGGGCGGAACGCCTACGGTTTCCAAAGACATAAGGCAATACCCAGCAATCGCAACGCATGTGTCAGGAAGGTTGAGTGAAGATGCTGGTGCGGAGTTGGATAGCTTTCATAAAGGTGAGTTTTAGGAAATTTTGTCGTAATAGTTTCTTTGTTGCAGGTGCAATCGAGCAATGCGGCAACCACTTAACGACTAGCAAAGAAAGCGAAGATCGCCACGCATCGAAGGAAGGCTGCGGCGGAAGCGACGAGAGAAACATATCAAAATTACCCGGGGGGAAGGTAAAATGGATAACTCATAATTCAGCTCGTAGCATGTGCCGCAGCCAAAACTGAACGGCGCAACGGCAAGTTTACTGCAGGCGGGTGGCCGAAAGGAAAAAGAAGCGGAGGAAGCTGGATCGACGAGAGTCCAATGCAATGAAAGAATAAGAATGCGGATGCTGCCACAGGTAAGACCGCTAAGCGAAAGCTATAGTAGTTGTAGGCACCCGTGTAGAAAGAACGAGCCAACCGAAGCCACCGCATGCGGTCGAAGGGGAACGGCTAAACAGCGCGGAAGGAGGCCGTTTGTTAATATTTTTCTGTAAATGTTATTTTGTGTGAGTAAAAGGAAACACTGAATTACAAGTTTTTGAGGTGTAGGCAAGGAAATGGGACTTATTCCGTCGGCATTTTACAGAGGCTTAGTCGGCGGATTATGAAAAGTGTAACCGAGGTGAACTGTTGTGGTAAACCTAAATGACGCGGAGCATGGGGACAGTAATTGAGACGCTAGAAGATCCCTAAGTATGGGACCGCAGAGTTAGCGGCTACAGCCGAAGCTGTACCAAGAAACGACCGGTAACAAGAGATTCGACCGTACCGATTAACCTAAGAGTAAACTGCACTATTCACTCTTAAGTTAGTTGGTTAGTAGCCCAAGTTGAATCAGGGGTTCCCACCGGAGTCCAAACGGGGTGCAGTTGGGGAGAGTGAGAAAAGTCGTGACCTTGGCTGGCTTGAGCCAAAGATTGGGGGGGCGTGAGTTGGGTGCCTGGGCGGGAACTGCAGACGATCAGATGGTGGCAGGCATGCGGCGAGACGCAACAGTCGGGACGACAGTAGGGTGTAGGCGAGTCCATCCGGCGTTAATGCTGGCGAATGAGCATAAGTTAGCCACTGAGTTGCTGTGCCAGAGCACAATGAGTCACCCGGGGGGGGGTGACGTCCCGAGGTAGCAACCGTCAACGGATAGTAACCCAGAAGGACTGGGGGATGGTAGCAGGACCTTGGTGAAATGGCTCACTGTGCTTGCAGCCTCCCTCGCCTGGTTAGCAAACGTGCAGAGATTCGGTCGGATTGTTCAACCGAAGACTGTACGGCACTCCTCACTCGACCGCGTGGACGGTGAGGAATAGACAAGTTCGTTGATCGTAGGGATCATGTCCGTTCCCGCTCAGGAACACAATGGCTTCGAGAAAACGGTCAGTCCAAGATAAAGTGGGTAAGAAGGGCAGAAGCGGAGGGCAAACGGTAAGACGCTCGAGGCACTTGGGAAATTAGGAAGAATGAGACAATGTGCGATGCCGCACCAGGAAACGTCCTAGGTCAGGAGGTTCAGTCAGATTGTCCTGCAGAAGACCTAACCGCACACCTTAGTCGTCCGCGTGGGTGGAGCGGAAAAGACATGGTTGGTGACTATCGGATTAAGTCCGTTCCGGCTCAGCAAAACGTCTCCCAGAAAGCGGCCGACAAACGATAAAGTGAGAATGAAGGGCAGAGGCGGGCGGCACACGTGATGACGATAGAGGAACTAGGTAAATTTGGAAGGATGAGTCAATGCGTGAAGTCCCGTAGGAACTCTAGCCGGGATAACGTTAACCGTGGTAAATGCGCGGACTGCTACATTCACTCGTCCGCGTGGACGTGTAGGAGAGCCCGAAATGTGCTCGAGTCACGGGATCAGCAAATGTAAGCCACCCGAAGGCTACAGAGCAGCATGCTAAGAACTGAGCACATGTCATGTGATCATGAGTTGTGTGATCAGAAACCGTATGCCACCCAACGATAGTAGTGTAGCAGGCCAAGAAATGTTCCAAAGCAAAGTAGGAAAATTCCGTAACCTAGAATAACCATCTACTTTCAACATTTAAGTAGGCTTAATTTTCCAGACTTAACAAATTTTTCAAGACGTCCCAATATTTCGCGCGAAATATTGGGACGTCTTGAAAAATTTGTTAAGTCTGGAAAATTAAGCCTACTTAAATGTTG
>JAYGXS010000002.1:93346485-93393015 GCA_036362985.1 Ligula intestinalis
GGTAGTGGTATTGTTTGCATATGAAAAAACGCACAATGTGTTTATTTCTTACAGCCCCGCCAATCGAAGCACTTGAACTGTGGCCAAACCTACGCCTTACCAGGAATTGGTGGATACTCTTAATTCGGACGGTGTCGTGGCGTACTGCCAGCAGAAAGGTCTGCTGCATTCTCGTGCTCGATGCGAGTGCACAGCTGTCATGTTCCAACAACACCTAGCACAGAACGGCGACGAATTTGTTTTTCGTTGCAGAGATTGCCAGAGGAAGAAGTCGATTAGATCAGGATCGATGTTTTCAACAGCCGCTTACGCTTGAAGAAGATATTGAACCTGTGTCTGGCCTTTGTTGCCGGTAAGACGGTGAAGGAGGCGTCGTCTACGTGTGGCGTGTGCAAAAGAGTAACCGTTTACTGGTATGCCATGTGCCGGAACGTTTGTTCATACGCACTGCTGAGGTACACTAGAACATTACATTAATAGGATCCTCAATGGTAGTTCTTGCCTGTTACCCTTAAAATATACATATGCATAAAAAACAGTTGGCGGCCCAGGTGTAGGAGTACAAGTCGTCGAAACCATGATTACCCGCCGGATCGGCGGCCGACCACGGCGACAGCTGTGCATAATAGGAATATACGACACATCTCTTAAAAAAGCAATTTTTGAACAGCTTAATAACCGTGATTGAGATGCCCTTACTGTGGTTATTAAAAGAAGAGTCGCTGCGGGTAGTGCGAGAGTGACCGATCTCTGGTCGGGCTCTGAGGGTCTGGAGTCTCTTCCCACGGTAAACGAACGTTCTGTTAATCCCGAAACCGGTTGCCATACGAACGCGCCTTAGGCTTCCTGGAGTCGCCTGAGGCACGGGCTGAGACAATGTGGTCCAGTGCCTGGGCAAGCCTTCTGGGCCCACTTTGAAGAGGTTCAGTACCAAATGTGGTTTGGCCTGCGAAAAGATGCCGTACCGGTTGCCTGGGATATTTTCTGCAGCCATATTGCCGAGGCATACCCCATGAGTGAGGACAGTGGTAAGCGAAAATGTTTCCACTTATTTTTTACTAATGTTCAGTTGACACCCCTGAAATTTGCAAGCGAAGGGTTAACAAAAACCTGACCACGTACCAACTTTCGCTCCTAGGAGTACCTGTAGACCTAGACTATCTGCGGTCGCGCGAAAAGCGGGTATTAGTGGGCTGTTGACCAACTTGACAGACGCGGAAGTTGCGGCGGAAGCGAAGGAGGGAAGGCATATCAAGGTGGAACCAAGAATACCCGAGAACTGCAGAACAAGAAGGCCACGCTGAATGGGACAAATTTAGAAAGTAGGAATGATTTGATCGGGCAAATGCTTGTGTTATTCTCCGGTCACTAATAATAGTTCCTAACTGGCTACACATTTCCTCTATATCAATCGAAGATGAGGATGGGCAGTCCAGGTGGGAAGGTAAAGAGCGGGCTATTCGATATCGCTAAGGTGGCCTACTGGTGAATCCCGCGGATGATAAGAAAGGTAAGAGAAATGAGCCTATTGATGTTAGGAGCCACCCTATCCGATGCGCGCGAACGCAGCCCTGGCATGTCGCTGTAACGTTTAACTATCCATCCGCTCACAGGTTGCGATTTTGCGCAACCTGGCCCAATCTTTTTAAGCTTTGTTTGCATTTAATATACTGTACTAGGTAAGCTAATAAACTGTTATTCTTGCGCTCTTGCTATTGTTGTGTTCTTCCTTGGAAATTAGAAGGAGGTGTATTGAACGGTGACAGCTAGGCCTGGGCAACATTATAATAGATTAGCGACTCAAAACCCGTAATGCCTATCTTCGCGGAATGATTGCTGACTATCTTGCAGCAAGGGTAAGCTCAGTCCAGGGCAGCTCACCATCAGTTGATGGATTCCGTGATCCGGAAGTTAAGTTTGCATTTTACCTAATCCAAAGACTTTGGGAGAATAGCTGACGTCGGGTACGCAGCTGCAGCCTCTATTACGCAGTTTACTTACGATCTCGATTTCGGGCGCAACATTTGGCGCGATTTAGGTCGGAGGGAGTTATTTTGAACTAACGCAAATACTTGCCCCACTAGGAAAACGTAACTGAATCGTGGGCATATTTTGCCGTCTGACGGACTGCAGGAAGCCGCACCCGTTAGGCTAAGTGGAATTTAAAAGCAGCGGGAATGATAATCTGCAAAAACTGCCCAAACAGCGTCGGAGGGTGAGGGGCTACGTAGGTTGGCGAGGAAAGAGTGCCGGGAAGTTAACCTGAACGTAAAGACTTACTTGTAATTGTTACGGACGGTACCTTTTCATGAGTGGCGATTGGTGAGCTCCACCCAGTTTCTTCTCCAGGGACAGAGACCGAAGATAGAAGGTCAGAAAACTGCTTCTATTCCTTGACGGATGGTGTCAAGCCAAGTCTTCAGGTGCCCTCCTCTTCGACGCATCCAGATGGGCTTCGGTGCCGGATCGAGAACAGCATGATAAAGCTCGTGTCCAACCCATCTCAGTCGCCCTTCTTGAATGGCCTGAGATATCCTGGCGATGCGATCGCAGCGGGTGCGAACTGTCGCACTCGAGATGAAATCACTTTACTAAACTCGCAGAATGGTACGCAGGCATCGATGTTTAAATACCCCCAGTCCTCGCTTATCTTCCACCCGCGCAGTCCAGCATTCACATCTATAGAGGAGGACTGACCGGATGGATGCACTGTATGCACGAATCTCCGTTGCGATGAAGATGTCGCGTCAGATCCATAGGCGCCTTCGCAGAATTGCAAAAACCCCTTAGGCAGCATCGATACGAAGGTAATGTCGTCCTTGCTCTACCCATTTGGTAGCAGCCTCGTCCGGGCTATAAAGAGCTGTCTACTTCTTCAAGTTGATGGCCAAACCTGCTGGTGAAGGATCTAAAGGGAAGGAAGGCGTCTGGCACTGAATACAAAGTCCACAAGACCCCCGATGGTAGCGAACATGGTAAGGGCGACTGCACGCAAAAGTAACAGTCGGTTAATGAGCGGCGGACCGAGTTGTTGCACCAGCTTACTCCCTTAGCCTAGTTTGCCAGCAATACATGGCATAAAATTTTTAAGAATTATGAAGGAATAAAGAGGAAGGTATAAAATTTTTAAGAAAGATGTAGGAATTTGGCGACCTTGTCTGGGCGAAGCCATAGGTCCTCAGGCGTGAGGTCCGTATAGTTGGCGGGGCATTCGCAGCGGTGGCACGTTGTGTGGGAAGGCAGGAGGCAATCAGAACAATAGTCTGTGACGTTGTCGAAGCATGAAGTGAGACGGCATTTGAATGAATTCCGCAGCGTGGAGAAGCCGGAATGCAGCTGGGATAGTCTGGTTCTGGCGTTTCTGGACAGGTTGGCCCTACGTTCTCTTACCATGACGTCAGAGACCGGCTCTCTTTTGGGATTATAGCTGCTGATGGCTTGCTCGACAGTTTCGGTGTGGATACGCTTAACAAGGTCTGGTATCGGTAGATTAGTGGGGTACACCGAAGCGGTACGCGTCTATGGTAGATTGCTTCATGCGCTTAGCAGGTGGAGGGCGTGTTAAGAGACGATTACCCGGATGTTCTGGGTTATGGGACTGCGCAATGTAGATTTTTGCCTGCAGGATAAAGGTAATCTACATTGGTCATGTTAACACGGCCCGTGGCAATGCAAAGAGTAGCGTTCTCAACGCGTTGGACTTTCGCCCAGCTGGTGTCGCTAAACAGTGGGGCAAAGATAGCTGATGTATGCTCAGTCGTTGCCTTGCCTGTTGCCCGGTATGTCGTGACCAGCGTCTCAGCGTCCTGGCCCCAAGAAGATCCTGCCAATGCTTTTAGGGTGTTGAGCTTGGCTTTGGCTTTGCTGAATTGGATGTCAGCATGGCGGTGTAGAGCCAGCGTCGGGTCGAAATTAAGGCCCAGGAGTTAAGGATACTGACATAAAGAAATGTCATTGTCCTCCACCTCAATTGGAAGATGGGACTTGTATTCGTTGGGATCCGGAGTAAACAGAGTAAGTGATGACTTGGGTGCGGATAACTTCGGTTGCTTATCGTCTAAGTGACGGACTTAACTGGGGCTTTAGGTATTTAAGGCATCGACAGCCATGCGATAGTTAGGGTGAGAGAGCAGCAGGGTGATGTCATCAGCGTAAGACACCATTTTGACTTCAGGGGAGGGATTCTGGAGGTCAGCCATGTAGATGTTGAATAGCGTTGGCGAAATGACAGAGCCTTGAGGAACTCCAAACCTAGAGTTGCGGGCTTCGGATAGCGTGCCCAAAAATTTGACTCGCGTTTGTCTGCCATGGAGATAGCAGTTCAGCCATCTGCAGAGCTCGTTCGGTAGGGATGAATCCATGGGAGATGTCATCAACGCGTCAATGCTAACCGAGTCAAAAGCCATAGTAAGGTCAAGGGCGACCATTACTGTTCTGTCCGCAGGTTTCTTTTTGTTGAAACCACATGCAATGTGGTCCGTGACACGTTGTAGGGATTATGACGTAGAGTGGAAATCTCTCAAACCGTGTTGGTGCTCTTGGCGGTTGGCATGTCTATTGAGCGAGGGGAGAATAAGACGCTCAAGCATTTTCATGGCCGAGCTGAGAACCGAGATGGGGCGGTAACTGTCAGAGACAGCGGAGTCTTTACCCGCTTTTTGGCTTGGGAGGATATGGGTCATTTTCCAGATAGCTGGTATATGGCACGTCACTAGAGACAGATTAAACAACATGGCCAAGAATTCGACACCTCTGGGGCCTAGGTGTTTTAGGTGGACTATCGTAATGTCGTCCGGTCTAAATGCCTTAGAGTTCTTAGCACTCTTAATCGCGGTTGTGGTATCATGAGTTGAGAACTGGGGCGGCATCAATAAAGGTTTGCAAGACCTGTGTTTGACTATCCTCGAATTCTTCGAGGATTTGTGGACTGCAACCGTGCTGAATTGAACATTGAATTGGTTGGCAATGTCTCTGTCGGTCTTCTTCGGTATACCACTGAATTTGAGAACCTGGTTGGGAGATGCAGGCGTCCCGCTACCGATGGATTTGATTGTTTGCCATAACTTGCTGGTGTTGGTGCGGCTGGAGAAAGTGGCAAGCTTTTCTTGTCATAGGGTTCTCTTGTGTCCATTGACCAGTCGAGACATCTCTAAGGTCGTGCCCGGTAACGACGGGTGTTGGAGATTTTGAGCTCGGGTGACCTCACGTTCTCTTAATAGGGTGGCCGCATCGGTAGGGTATCCTGGGATGGAATCAAAGACCTTGTCCGCAGGGATGTTGTGCTTAGAGGTGGTATGCATGATGTGATTGAAAATCGATACACCCTGGTGGACATCTGGAGGGAAAGGGGACTGGTCAACCATTTTCTCAGTTTTACTAAGGAAACCAGGCCAGTTGGCTTTACGTAGATTCATAAAGCACTTTTGAGCGTTACGAATCGGGGAAGCATGTGCGCTGATTGTGATAACTATTGGGAGATGGTCAGAGCTCACTTTGCATAGACAGTCCCATGAGGACGATAGTAATAGGTCGCAACTGACGATAGAAATGTCAGGTCTAGCGCAAATACCTGAATGGGGGAGTCTCGTGGATGTTTCATCTGTGTTGAGGACCCCAAAGTTAGTGTTGTTGATCTCTAGTGAAGCACCTCTAGTACAGGAAAGGTTAGAGAACCAAAAGACATCGTGGGCATTGAAGTCACCCATGTGGACTATTCATGGCGTGAAGTTGGCGTCACAACTGCTTTGTGGAGGAATGTATACGTTATGGACAGTCAGACTGGACGGTCCAATGGTAACTTGTACATTGAGCTCTTCCAGCGGCGAGTGCGCGGATATTGCTTTGGAGGTCAGCTCCTGGTATTTGATACATTGGTGAACTGGTTGTGTATAAGCGACGGCCGATGCAGGGCAAACACTTCTCATAGGTGACAGCCCTGTCAAGGCTGTGGAGCATAGGAGAAAGAACGACATCCCATTTGGAAAGGTAGGTGCAAAACAACTCCTATGACAATAAAGTCGGGGTACTGAACACATGAAAGTATTTTTTATAATAAGTCAAACACAAAAGAATGCAATTAAAAAAACTGGAATAACTCGAACATCGTGGTCCGTCCAGTGTGGGTTTGTGTGAAGTGACTGACCGGTGTACTGAGAGTCAGACTGCAATGGCTCTTACTGTGGTCTCTATGAGATTCCCAGTCAGGTGGAATCCCGGACATTCCCCTTTCCGCTTGTTTATAATGACTGGTAGTACTCGGGCCCGCGCCCTCTTGCGTCTTCTTGATGTTGTCTTGCCACTGAATCCAGGTGGGAGAGTGGACGATAGGGTGAAGCAGATGGAGCACAAGTCCACTCTAACTATAGTCGAATGTGTGTTTTAGTTTGACCATCGCAAGCGAAGATGCCCACCATTTGCCCGAGAGCAGAGACGGTGACTGTGGTCAGGTATAGTGAAAGTAGACGCGCCGCCATCTACCCCACTCTAAACCCTCTCAACTGCATCAACCGGCGACATGACAAAGTCGAGATTACCGAACAGAGAGAAGGCGTAGGCCGCAACCAGAGACACTGCCTAAACTTACTATTAAGTGACAGTAGACTTTGCGTGGGTACTACTGCGCTCACCTATAGTTGGCGTCTAGCAAGATTTCTGTCAGCCAGAACTGGTACTGCTACTACAAATTCTGCTAATTCTAATACTACAAACTAGGGTGCAGCTCAGCGGTAGTGTTTGCTGGTACCTTTACGGACTGTTTTGTAAGTCAGAATAGACGCCGATTAAAGTCAGCACTGGGCTCATATCCCTTCAATCTCTACAAGAAGTGTAGTAGTACTGATTCTTGCACTGACGCCACCATTTGTCAGAGGTGACACTGACTAAGCCAAAGCTAGGGTTCATACCTGCTTGATCTCAACAAGGAATGTGAATGTGGGTTTAACCATTTCGGGTAAGTACGTGCTTGGGGTCCTGAGCAAAGCTACGTTTGCCTTGGTTTCCGCACTGGCAACTCGATTCATCGAGCTGTACGGACTAAGATTATGCTGATATAGCTACATGCCTATGCCATAAGTGCTAATTCTAGTAAACCGTGCTTACCAGTATCATAACTTAGTATACTTTAAGTACTGCATGTGTATGCTTTTTAAGGAGTCGCACCCACTCTCAATCTGTTTGAGCTAATAGTGATTAGCATTTGGAGAATAATAGAGCGTTTGTAGAATAGTGCGCAAGTCTTATCATGCCCTTTTGTCGAGCATTTTGCCGTCTATAGACTACATTTAGGCCTAATACAGTGTACATCTGTAGTAGTACGACAATACAGTATCAGGTAGGTATAGTAGGACAGTCTAAGTCAATGCAACAGGAATGGGTCAAATAGGAATAATGGTCATATTAGAACATCAGGTAAGGTTTTTAACTAGCTTCACATTGTAACTGCTATGACTCGTGCGTCTTTATACTGATAGTACTGGTAGCGGCAGTTTTTTTCTATTTAACTGATAGTGGGAGAGTGCAAGTACCATTACATGTAGGAATTGGGTCATAATTGGTTCAACTCAAATCAAGCAAATCTGCTAAACCTAATAATGGAGTGAGCCTAGTAGTCATTCTGGTGGATTCTAGATGATTGCTTAGGAAATCCTGCTTCGGCAGTCAACTTGCTGTTCCGTATTGGTGGATTCCATATGGGCGGTAAAAATGCGTGGGTAAAATAAACCCAGGTGTGATTAAATTCATTGCGTTAGGCGGGGCGTTTGTAACTTAGCAGTTAGAGTGATGGCCGCCGGTAAAGGCCTTCTCTGACACGCAGATTCAAAGCCCGCCGAACGCTTTGACTTTTTTCACAATTATGTCAACTCAAAAGAAGAAATGATTAATGGAGTAAGGTGAAAGCACACTGCAAGAACTCCCATAAATGACAGCAATATGAAAATACAATACAAGTAAGTATCAATCGTTCGCAAACGTTGGCATGTAATATGAACTCTGAGATGTAGCATCCATGCATAGCTGTAAGCCTTCTTCCTAACTTCCATCCAAATGGCACGTTTATGCCTAATGGGCTCTTAATCGTCTCTTATCATCTGTTACTTCCCCAATATTCTTGCATTTCACCTGTATTAAAAGACTTCCTTCACTTGATTTATTTAAGTCTTAAATTTTTTAAATGCTGCAACATGTGCTCATATAAATGTTCTGGTTCTACGGAAATTTACCGAAGCCAAACGTTAGGCTGCCAGTTGCTCTCCAAAAAGTAAAATTAAGTCTCAAAACATTGGAAAATTTTGCGCATTTGCGTAGTTTTCTGATCTGTGCCGATCGCAGCCACCGCTGAATAATCTGAGGCCTCATTCCAATATTAGTATTACTCTAAATAACAATGCTCTGCTATAAAGGCCCTAATCTGTATATTAGCAGAAAAGTTAGCGTTATATAAGCCTCAACTGATGCACAAACTATTTACTGGCCTATTAATTATGGGCCTGTTTGCAGTGACTTGAGAATAGATGTAAAATTTGAAAAAATACCCTCCTTGGGACAACAGAGTTTATGTTATCAGTAAATTTTTAAGACTAGCTGCTCAGTTCATCTTCAGCCTTGAGTGGGTGTGCAATGAACACTTGAAATTTCAAGCTTGTAGCAAAAATCAATAGTCGTCTTGCAGGAACGCTTATTAACAGTTGTGGTTTATGACAGTACGTTTCTTACGCTCAATCCAACTCGATATGTCGGTTGATGCAGCTGTTTTTGGAGGGCCAAAATCTGGCGATGTATGTTTTTCTCCCATGCCAAGGCCAATTCGGATAGATTATGACCATTCTTTACTTGCAGTATTACAGGTGAATGCATTTGGAAACGCACATATCTATTTGGCCACGGTATATGGTATCACAAGCTTCGCATGTCATCTTGTAAATGACTCCTTTCTTAACGAGGAGGCCAACGCTATCTTTAGGGTTTGCAAGCTGGACACGTAATGTAGTCGTTGATTTGTGCGCCACGTTTATTTTGTATTTTCTCAAGTGCCTTTCATGCATCAATCGACATATCGAGTTGGCTGAAATGTATAAACGTCTCAAATAAAGATGTAAAATACAAGAGTCTACCCATACGGACTGACATAAACTACAACTGCCAACCATCGCTCACGCAAGATAACAATTTTTCTGCAAGTTTTAGATTTAAATTGTTCGTTTTGCTTCCCTTCAACTCTAAAGGTGAACTGGGGAACCAGTCTCGAAATTAACCTAAGAGATTAACCTTGTTGTCTCAAAGAACATTTTTCTTCAAATTCTATTTCTTGGAATGCTTGATTTCTAACTCATGTGTATAGATGTATATGTATGGCGATTCATGTATCTTGAAGAAAATATGACTTGTTACAATTTAATTGTCTGAAGACATGCAATCGAACGGACTTATTTCTCCAAAATATTTCGAAAAAACCCATTTCTAGTTGAAGCAATCGGTACGTTCAGTTACTTCCTGTCTGATTTTTTGCGTGCAGATAACTTCTGGATTTCTTGATTAGTGGTTCATAAAACCTTTTCAGCTTATAACAATGCATCCGAGCATAAAAATTATATACTTACACAATTGTTGTGCAAGGTGTGTATTAGTTGCAAAATTTTTCTAGTATAGCGTAGCCTTGACTTCTGCTCAAACTCGAAACGTTTTTTTTTCTCGCAACAAAGCTAATAGGAAGTATATGGTGCATGAGAAAATGCCTCGATGCGAATATTTTTTGCCAAATAAATGCAATGCACAAGGTCCGAGGAGCCCAAAATAAACAGTTAGATTTCCGAAACAATGTCTGAATACTTTCTTCCCCTCGTGGGTTTTCAACATTCCTTTACCAACTGCGAGACAAGCGTGTAAAAACTATTGTTTGACCATTATGTAGTTCTTCTTTATGTTTTTATAAAATAGGCCATCGTGTCCTAACTTATTTCGCAGTAAATCTATTTTACAAACACTAAACTGTCTCTACGCGGAGTGCGAGAACACTCAGCTGTATGACAATATTGGTGTTCTCCCTATCTCAACACATGTATATTTGGTAATTAATGTTGAAGCAAGTTCAACAGTTCAACCGTAACCGTGAGTCAGTAATTAGCTGCAAGCACATCAAACAAAATGAAGAATGATAATTTTCAGTGCGCGATTAGTTGCAAGCACTAAATTTTAAAAGATGTCATAAGCGGCCAATCACAGAAGCGAAAGGTAAACCCTCTGCCAATAAGTTGTTTAAATTCGTTAAATTCAGCCTACATACGGTTTAATTTCTTTCAGTTGGCAGGCGTAGCCTGCGCAGTAGAAGTTCATGTTGATGGAATATTATTTAATTTTAGCTTTATAAAGCAAATATAATCTTATTTCATTGAATATTTTTGATCACTTCATACATATTGGCACAACTGACTTGTAGGGTCACCTAAATATCTATTCTCCCCGCCCAACCGCCTAACATATTTTGTTGTCTAGGAACAAGAATGGCGAGGTAGGCCTGAAAATTTTCAACGGGAAGATAATTCAGAAGAAAACATGGAACCAAACCGTAATAATCCAAACGACGGTCAGGACGTGACTGTAACAACCTGATTGCACCGTACAAAAAAACTAAAGTGCATGTACACCAATGCACAAAGCCTGCTCTCCAAATTAGACGAGCTTAAGATTATTACATGACAACTGGAACCTGACGTCGTCTGCATAACAGAAACATGGTTGTCCACGAAGGTAGGCGACCACGAACTTGCTCTCCCCGGGTTTCAAGTTTTCCGAAAAGATAGAGTCGGGCGTCAAGGTGGGGGTGTGCTTTTCTATGTTAGACACGGCCTGCTCGTGTCCGACAAATCCGAAAACCTTACGGGCAATATATAGGCAATATGGCTCACCGTTAGAACACCGGGATCACAGACCCTTGACATCATGGCGGTCTACCCTCCACCATCGAGCAACCAGCAGTCAGACTTTAACGCCCGTCATATCGACTGGAATGTGAGTTCTGCGCCCGGCTCAGGAGTAAATTTCGATCGACGACTCCTGCACACAGAACAGGCATCTTTCCTAACGCAACACTTATTATATCCGACCAGACTACGCAAAGGGCAACAAGGGAATTGCTTAGACCTAGTACTTAATCAAGCACCTGATATCGTGGATATTGTAAACAGTTTACCACCTCTCGGAAAAAGTGATCAGGTAGTGCTACAGTGGGAATATTCCCTCTTCTCTGTGCCCGATCGTAGTGCAGTAACCCGACGCAACATCTGGAGAGGGGACTTTACACAAATGAAAACCACAGTGAGCGAGATAGACTGGAACGAACTATTCACCGGGTGCGTTCTCGATGATTGGTCTGCATTCAAAGCCGTATTGCACGGACTAATTACCCATTTCTGTCCTATCACGGTAAAAAAAAAGTAGCAAATAGGCCTCGACGGCTACCACCGACGCTAAAGAGGGAAGTAAACCGCAAAGGAAGGATGTCCAAATCTATCGCAGAGAGAGGACCCCCGAATCGTACAATAGGTATAAGGCGCAGAGAAACAAGATTAAGAGCCTGATACGAATTAGCCGCCAAAACTTCGAGAATAATCTAATAAACCGTGCATTAGGAAACCCAGACGACGGTGTAGAAATTTGCGAGATTAACGAAAAGGCGGAACATCTATCCTGCTTCTTCCAGTCGGTCTTTACGAGAGAGGCTGAGTTCACCGCTATTCACTGCAGTGTGGGTGTGATCCAGACCATAGACTCGGTTGCACTCACGGAAGCTACCATTCTGCTAGAACTTCTACAGCTTAAAGAAACGAAGTTGTCAGGTCCGGAGGAGATACCTGCAAACCTATTAAAAGAGCTAGCCATAGAGTTGGCGAAACCCCTGTACCTAATCTTCTGAGCCTCTCTTAATACTGGACAAGTGCCACCCGATTGGAAGGCAGTGTGGATCTCACCCATCCACAAAAGTGGGAGTCGGGTGACCGCAAATAACTATAGACCGGTCAGCCTCACCTCAATATCCTGCAAGCTTATGGAACGCAAAGTCAAACGCGAGCTGATGCACTTTTTGGAGCAACATCAACTTCTTTCTGCTAAGCAGCACGGATTACGCAGGAGAAGGTCTGCTTGACCAATCTGCTCTATTGCCTAGAACAACGGATCCGAGCGATCGATGAAGGAAATAGGGTGCATACAGTCTTTGTAGACTTCAAGAAGGCGTTTGACACGGTGCCTCATCAACGTCTCTTATACAAGCTCAGCCGCATAGAGGTAAGGGGAAACCTTTTTCAATGGATCACAAACTTCTTGACTGGGTGTACCCAGACCGTATGTATTGGCAAACAGTGGTCGGCGGAGGTAGCAGTTGAGAGTGGGGTTCCACAGGGCTCTGTTCTTGGCCCTATTATCTCCTTATATAAATTTATGACTGCATAAGCGGACTAGACTGCGAAATCACAATGTTTGCTGATGCCATAAAACTTTGGCAGGTAATACGCAACCAAGACGATGAATTAAAGCTCCAGGCAAATTTGCATAGACTGGAGCAATGGTCGACCCTTTGGCTCATCCCATTCAATGTGGCCAAATGCAACCTAATGTGCTTTAGTAGAACCAGCGCTACGCCTCGGAGGGTGTATTACCTGAATCACACGCCGCTGCCGGAGGTAGAGGCTCAGAAAGACCTGGGGGTGTGGTTCATGCCTTCACTAAAGGCATCACTCCACGTCCTGAAAGTGGCTAAATCCGCAATGACGAGCTTGTATCTAATCAAGCACGCCTTTGCTAAGTTTGACGAAGTTGTATTTGGCAAGGTATTCGGCACGTTCGTGTGACCTCAATTGGAATTTGCCATCCAAGCCTGGAGACCTTGGACAGCCAAAGACAAAAAACCTCAAAAGGGTACAAAGACGTGCAACAAAATTAGCATGAGGCCAACGGAACCTACCTTATGAGACCCGATTGGTAAATCTTGACTTGTTTTCTCTGGATTACAGGCAGCTACGTGGGGACCTAATCCAGGCATTTCGCTTGTTGCGTGGTCAAGATTGCTGCCTCCAAACAAATGAATTCTTTGAGCAGGCCACCACCTCTAGGCTGCCAGGACACCCCCTCAAATTACGTGTGACTGGGGCAAGACTTGACCCAAGAAAATTCTTTTCTCTAAGAGGGTAATCCAGGCATGGAATGCCCTTCCTGCGGATATTGTCATTTCCCCTTCCGTGGATGTTTTTAAGGCAAACCTAGACCGATTTAATGAGTATCTCGCGATTAAGTACTCCAAATCTCATCACTGAAGTGTTCCGAATCCAAAAATTGAAGCGCTCTACATCCAAATCCTGAAATGCTAGAAATGCTATAAATATATACTGATAGTAATTTGTAAGTAGTATTATTATTAGTACTTAACCAAATGAGTTTCAGCCATTATCTAGCTATGACGTCTCTGCTCACTATGCGATCTGTGCCGATCGTGTCTGAGGATGCATCTACCGTACCTATGGTCCTAGGCTACGCGGCCCTGTCACACCCTTTCTCGTATCGATCAACTGCTGACGACATGGCGGGTTCCTCGGCTCTTGGCACAGCAAAGGCGTATCATGGTCGCATCTGCGGTCTTCGGGACGTTCTCGTGACTCCGAGGTCTCCTCCTCGTATGGTCCTTCGGATGTAGATATTACTCGTCATGGACGCCGTCAACATTCACAGAAGCATCATGCCCCCATCATTCACATACTTCCCCCACAAGCGACAGTTTTTCTCCTAAAAACCACAAATGACATTCCATTTTGAATTATGAACCAGCCTTAGGAGTTTTTTCACTGTCTGCTCTTCTTCCTCAGTTACACTGCTGACTCGTGTAAACTGAGTGTGAGTTTATTACTTGAAACATGCGAGTAGTCATCTGAAATTGTGTCAACGACTTCTTTGTAATGTTCAGCTATGCCGATGTCTGTCTTAAATCCTATGTACCAAGAGGGATTTCAAAGGCGTTTGCCTATATTTCCTTTCATTAATTTGACTTGACTTAATTTTTGGCTAGTGATTGTAAATGAATCGATAATTGTGGCGGAATTGATCTAATAATATTAAATTAAATACGATTATGTTTATTTGAATATGCTAAAATAGAATACAATTCTATCCAAATGAACTTCTGTTGGGCGGGCTATGGATCTCAATTGAAGAAAATTCGAGCTTAAGTAGGTAGAATTTGAGGAAAATGGAAATTCAACTTCCCATTGGTTATATTTAACGAAAAAAATTGAAAGTCGGTCTACTAAACAATTTAAAGGTGTTTTTTTGTTATTAGCCGTCGGCCTTAGAGCTTCTTAAGTCAGACCTGCCTACATATTCATTTACGCTCACTTACCAAGAATTAAATGTTCGACGACAAAATAAGTTAAGCATTTGGGCGGGGTGATAGATATTTCAAGGGGCATACAAGTAAGTTTTGCCCATAAGTATATTTAAGGTAGTAGGCAATGCCTTTGAAGACCCTATTGAAAACTGCATGCAAATATAGCCAGCATAAAATACGATCAGATTGTGAGAAGCATATATACATGTTTATATTTTTAGCAGTGGCATTTTCGAATAGTCATCCTGAGGATCTTAAAGGAAAATGTTGAATACTAGATGGGTTTTTCATCTGTATGTGTAAACAAGGTGTTAGTGTGTTCTATCAGTGCCTTTCTGTACACGAGAACGGTATCTGTTATGTAAATATACATCGAAATTGTGTTTAAATGTTTCTGTCGTGTTCGCCATTATGATCTCCTCAGGCAGTTCGATTCAGAAAGAGATTTCTTGCTGTGAAAACAAATTGCTGCGGACGTGTAGATGGGATAAGGTTTCTCGGAGTTTGAGGGAATTCCCGCAAAGACTAGTTGATAAGTCGAATGTGAAGGAGTTATAAACTTGCAGCGCGCCGTACCCATTTCTTCCCGATACGGTATATCAGCAGGAAATTACCCCGAATATGTCTGCATTTAAGAGGAAAAAGGCTAAGTGCCTCAAGCCTGCCTTCGTAACACAAGGACTTTAGGCTCTTCACAATTATTTTTGTCCTCCTCTGGACTCTTTCCAGCAGGTAGTAATCTTTCTGCTGCCATGTGCGCCACGCCTGAACTCCATATTCGAGGTGTGTACGAATATATCTCCCTTATATGTTGCCAAATAGTTCGTTATTCATGTCGACAAAAGTTCGCTTAATGGCAAACAGAACACTGTTTACCCTCTTGGCAGCCCTAACACATTGCAAAGATGGTTTCATCGGTGACACAATAGTTATTCCCAGGTCTTTTTGTTCGATTAAGTTCCATGGACACCTGCCATCAAGGAAGTGGCATGAGAGTTGCCCATCGCGCTTGCTTTCTTATTTGTGATCTGGCCTCCTCGATTGTTCTCTTGGAACTGAGTACACTTGTGGGATGGGAAAGGAAGTAACATAAGATCTCCACGAGTCTACTTTCACCACACTCTAGCATGAGTTCTCGCGTTTGTCTTCAATTGACATAAGATTGTTGTGAAAATTGTCGACAGTAGTTCCACCATCGATTGATACAAATTTCACGCTCTTCTTTAAAGATGACGCTGCTAGCCATTACTATTGCCAAATAACATGGCGATGACGCATACCAAGCCACTGATGTATTCAGTCCAATTGAGAATAGAGCCATGAGTAACCCGAAATGCCACTGTTGTCTTCGATTATTGCTGAAACCCCATCAAGACCTTGTCTATAGAAGTTAAATGCTCACAACTTTATGGCTGACCTAGTAACGGAGCAGCCATTTAGGCAAATTATGGAAATTCATTTTTAATTTCCTTATGACTACGAAGATGTTGAAATGTAATTGTCATATATCCTAGGAGAGACTCAATCTTCCATTGAAACACCAGCCCAACCGGGCCCCGCCATGCCCCGTGGGCATGATGGGGCTCAGGTGGGGTAAGTCGTCACTTTGGCCCCGGCTGGCCCAACCGTGAAAAAACTTTTGCAGGTGAGCGCCTATTTTCGCTAAATTGGCCATTTAATTTGGCAATCGAACAAGTGGCAGGATGGCCAGATGTAGCAGATCGTAGAATATGAAACTCAAGACGTAAATGAATGATGGTAGACAATTTATTGACAGATGAAATAAATTTTTACAGAAATTAATGATCCTTTTCACGTGATATCGGCAGGAGAGCTTTCATTGTCCGTATCGGGCACCTAAATTATAAACAAAACCACTTGTTACATACATATATATATATCAGTAAGGGGGGTATGACAGCGTCTGGGGGTAACCTGATACAGAACTGTTTCGGGCTTATTAGCCTTCATCAACCAAGCATAACCCTGAACACTAGCTGGTCGGACAATACAAACAAACGCACTTGCAGACGGCGCAGTTGGTCCACCACTGGTGTCTATCAGATGGGTCATAAGCATTTCATCGAACCGCAGTTCATCAGCGCTTCACCACCTGCCATTTGCTGTCACTGCTGATCGGGTATATATTCACTCAGGAATGTGCGAACACCGATCGAATAGGCTTCCGAACTAAACAAAGTTCATGTGGTGGTCAGAGGTCCCCAGCGGGTGACCGCCTCTGCAGGACCGCCTCGGCAATTAACCCAGACAGAGGGGAGCCCATTGGTGTCCCCTTCTTTTGCTCGTAAACTCGATCGTTGAACCGGGCGATTGAGAAGCTGAAGACGGCAGGAGCCCTCAAAAGAAAGGATGCACTGACCACAAAAGCCACAGATGCCGCGATGGCACGTTTCTACGGTCTGCCAAAAGTGCATGAGCCGGGTGCGCCCCTTCGCCCCATTGTCTCCTTACGTGGCACCCCGACAGTTGGACTATCAAAATGGCTCTACCAGCGGTTTCGCTTCCTCACCGAAGGCTCCGAATACACAGTGAAGTCGGCTGAAGAATTTCTGAGGAACATTAAACATCTAGAAATATATGCAGACGAGGTAATGGTGTCGTTTGATGTCGTGTCATTATTCACGTCCATTCCAACCGGACTCGCCGTCAGCACTATCGATGAACTTCTTCAGGAAAAGTACGAGGAAGATGAACAACAACTAAAACGGAAGCACGTCACAGAACTCTTGGAATTATGCCTCAGGACATTTTTCGCCTTCAACGATCGAGTTTACGAGCAAAAGAAGGGGACACCAATGGGCTCCCCTCTGTCTGGGTTAATTGCCGAGGCGGTCCTGCAGAGGCTCGAGCGACTGGTCTTCCGATCGCACTGTCCAAAATTCTGGGCAAGGTATGTCGACGACACATTTGTCGTAATCAAAAAGAAGGACGTTCAGGACTTCAAGACCTTGCTGAACTCGATATTCCCTGATATTCAGTTTACGATGGAAGAAGAAAGCAACAACCAGTTACCCTTCTTGGATGTGCAAGTTACGAGGACTTCCGAGGGAAGGATACGAACTACGGTATACCGCAAGTCAACAAACACCAGACGCATCCTACAATTCGGAAGTAACCACCCCATTGGTCACAAACGCAGTTGTGTCAGAGCTCTATTTCAACGGGTTCAAACACACTGTAGCGATGAGGATGGGAGAAAGGAGGAGGCAAAATATTTACACTCCCTGTTCTCAGCCAATGGTTATCCACGGTCCTTCCTGCGTAACTGCCGACGAAAACCCACCCGACAGCGGCCGAACGACGAAATACCGAAGTTTTGGCTCGCGATCCCCTATATAAGGAATGCTTCGGAAGCGACAGCTCAAATCCTGAATCCTTTTGGAATTGGGATTGCCCACAAACCGGATTCGACTATCCGACAGCAGATAATGCGACCCAAAGACCCGCTGCCGACAACGGAACAATCAGCAGTGGTCTACAGCATACCTTGCCAAAATTGCAGTGCAAGGTATATTGGTGAAACGGGAAAACGCCTCTGTACAAGATTACACGAGCACCAGCTGGCAGTCGACCGCGAGGACAGACTGCCACTGGTGTATGGCCACATGAAACGGGAGAAGCACAAATTCGCTTTCGAAAACGCCGAAGTCATCGGCCGATCCAACGACAAAATGGCCAGACTGGTGCTCGAAAGTTGGTCCTCCGTAGACACAATCAATAGAAATATTGACTTAAATCCGGCCTATCAGGCCCTGCGTACCAGACTTCAATCGATCCAGCCTAGGCCCACCACGCCAATGAGCGATTTACAGCTTCATCAATGGCATCTACGACTGCAGCAGGGGGCAAGAGTTAACCGCAGTTCGCACGATCGGCATGAATCATCAACCCACCGGCGAGCCCAAACGAGCGAACGGGCTTATCACGGCGGGCCACAGCAAAACTATCCACCAGACTATGAGGGGAGATCTCGCAGCAGCCACCCTGACGCACACGAGTGGCATGCAGACCCAGTGATGATTACATCAATTGTGCAAGGGATGGGGGACGCACCAGACTGTCAACAGACCGATGGCAGACGCCCGCTGTGCGCGCGCGATGGGCGGACAGATCCACCGATGACTACAACAGCCGTGCAGCCGATGGGAGACACGCGAGGCCGCCACCACTCCAGTTGCAGTCGCCCCTCGTGCGCGCGATGTGCAGACAGATCCACCGGGGACTACAACAGCCGAGCGAGTGGCGGGGGTCACACGAGGTCGTCTGCAGTCAACCACGGAGAGGCAGAGGCCAATCCATGACCAACAGAATGACCAGGGTCAGCGCATTGGGCCAAAACCAATCAACGACCAGCAGGACGACCAGGGTGCGCACGTAACACACCCCTATCATACGAGACAGTCAGCAAGACAAACCAAATCAAGGCAAGCAGGAACAATCACCTTATCACTCTGATGATGGAAACAAGCGTGTTTTCGAAACGTCAGCACCAATACAGTGTGGTCCATGAAGGCGCCTTTCCTTCTTCATCTTCTTTGGGGGATGAGGAGCGGGATAATTTATCTGGACCTCGTATCTTTAGTCATGTTAATATATATATATATATATATATATATATATATATATATATATATATAGAAGATGGTAAATCTGGATGAAAATTCAGAAGTAAACCCGTCTGTTTATCCTTACAGGTAATAACTATTTAAACTTAATTTTTTAAACACTAGAATTTTTAAGGCCATCCAATAAACATAGCACATATTCATCAGATATGCTGGCTTGTCCTTCATCCCCGCATGTAGACAATGCGTCACGTAGCGCAGTAGACTACCATGAATGTTAACGTGGCCAATCCCCAACTGGCCCACTCAGAGCCCCTTCACTCAATTTCATTACTAAAATTAGCTTCAAGGTCAACTTTATCCACGGAATCTTATAAAGTTTGGTTAACTTATCTTCTCTAATCCCTCGAATGTACAGATGTACGGCCGGGCTAGCAATATCGCGATAATAGGCGTCCCCCGCGAAATGTTTTGCACGGGGGACAGCTGGAGCCAAAATGAAGACTCGCACTACCTGAGATCCCTCTTGCCCCGCCTGAGCCCCACCATGCCCCATGTACCATATTTACTAAAATAAGCTTAAATTTCGCTTTTATCCACCAAATATTATAAATTATGGTTAAATTTTCTTCTTTGATCCCTCAAATATACAAATTTTTACCAGGAAGTAACTACTGGAATAGTAGTGGCCTTGATTAAATTCTTACTGGTTTATACCCTCCTGCCCCCTTGTGAGCCGGTGGGGCCATGCGTTTCAAGGGTGTCCTTTTACTATGCAAACAAATTGAGTTAACTTTCTAAACTGAGGGTGGATTAAGTTTGCTGTCAATCAGACACCCGGCTCCAAAACTGGATCAAATGTGCTCCATAACGATCTCACGGGTTTAATCATTAATTATATTCGCCAGAGTGAGAAGATTCGATCGCTGGGACAACACGTATATTTGCCTGATGTTAAGACATTCTTTGTGGATTCTGCACCAGAGCAATAAGCAAAAAGCAATTGCAGAAAGGGGCCCGAATCACCAGATCGTTACTGCAGTTTCAAACTTCATGGTCTTGGTGAAATTGGCTTTAGTAACCGATCAAATTTGTTTTAATGAAATGTAATTAAACGGAAAAGTTCAGATCAGCGAAATATAGCTATAGACAGGAAAGTAATCCAGACGATTATCATTGATTTGAATAACTAGTTAGCTGAGTATTCAAGGCCATTGAAAAATAAAACCGAAGGTACCTGAGTGGTAGCCAACAAGGGGCCGCGAAGATTGGAAAAAGGTGGCGTTAATTTTATACCAAGCAGACTCCATTTTGGTTGATGGAGGCAACCATTCCGTACACAAGCTGTGGAATAAAACCGGATATAGATGGTGCATTCAAGTAAGTGTCATATGGTCAATCTTCTCGAGAAGCATATTGGCCGTCAATATTTTTTAAAATTTTAGTTGTACATGCATGTATACATGTATACATGCATGATAGATAGCATTATCAGTATTGTAGTGTGCTGCTACAATATAAGTGAAATGTTTTATGGCATTTTAACATAAAAATTTCAATATCAACTTGCGGTCAATTTTAAACGGGAAAAATGGATATCTATTGCAAGATGTGTCGGCTTACGCTTGGCAGTGGATTCCGTTTCTTAACAAACGACTCGTTTAGTACGTTTATCATCCCGTGGACTTGTAGTAGAGTTAAGTCTAAGGCTTTTTATTTTCATAAAAGTTAATTAATCATACGAAAAAAACGAAAAAAATATATTATGTATATATTTTTTACTGCAGCGTCTGAACACGAGGGTTTCTCTGCTAAGGCGGTTTTCTTCTGTATGACGCCAGCCTTCAGTTCCAAGGCTTTCAATAAAATCCAGCTTCTGTATTGTTGCTTTACCTCCTGTCGGTAAAATCATGGTCTTCTAAGCCAAACCTGGAAGTCTTCCTGGGCTTTTGTGTCTTGGTAGTTGTAATTAAAAGGACACCTACTATATTTAATATGCCGCGTCAATTTCAGGCGTATCGTTACTTTTTATCTGTCGCCGTTGTCTCGTCCGGGCACCTTAAGACGATTTTATTCTGCTTGACGTCCACTTGCTCCTGTTGAACCTTGACCGGGGAGACAGCAATATAATCTCAGTTAGTCACTTTTAATGGCCAGAAGGTAATTATGCGAGAGAGTGATAGTGTACGTATATGTGAGGACGATAGACACGACGGTAGAACACTCACGATGGTTGATCTAGGAAGGTGGAGTTGGAAGCTCCCGTCGAGGAGAGAAATACGTCCGCCTTTACTTGCTAAAAAAATAATGACAGCACAAGGACCCTTTGGTAATCTCTGTAATCAAGGTCAGTCTTTTTTCTACAACTCTAGTTAAACAAACATCGCGCGTCACAACTACCCCTCCTTTAGCTCATGGCCTCCACCTTGATTGCTGCGCGACGTACAAGATGTGGAGTTAGCTGAGGTATGGTATCTGGTGTAGCATTTGAAAGTTGTCATTTGTATGGTCTGAGTATATCTTAATGTACCGAAAGGGTAGGCCTGTTTGGCGTGTACATATCGCGAGTGGTGTAGGTGTTTCGAAACCCTACGTCGGTTATCATAAATGGTCTTTCCCGTAGATAAACGCACTTTGCGGGTACACCGATCGGTGGAACTATTCGATATCACAGTACCAGGCCGCCTCATTGTTAGAGTAAACCATGGGTGCTTCAGTCGAAGTAGTCTTTTTGTCGATCACATGACGCAAGGACTTTTGAGCGTGCTAAGTTATGGGTGAGTCGTAGTAATTCCTAAAGTTCGAGTATATATTTGTCCGGTAGGAATTAGTCTTCAGAGCGTGAGGAAGAATTAGTGTTTTGATAGGCGAAGGTGTCGACCGGTTAGCATAAAGAATGCAGCATATCTGATCGAATTGTGTATTGAAGTGCGGAATGCCATCAATGCATACTTTAATAAGGTATCGCACTCGTGGGGGTGATGATCTTCTGCGAAGACTTTTAACTGATAAATCAATGTTCTGTAGGTACGTTCTACCTGTGCATTGCCTTCGGGATGGAAAGGCGTTGTTCGCGTTTTTTTTCGCAAGTAGTAGGTCACATGCATTTCTGATTAGTTTACTCTCAAATTTGGCTCCGCGATCAGTGTTGGGAGAGCGGGGCGCCAAAGCGACAAACCTATTCACTGAATAGTGCTGTCGCCACCGAAGCTGTATCTTACCTCCGCAACGGTGTAGCCTCTGCTCAGTGGGTAAAGTAATGTCGCATTGGGAAAGGGCCGCCCGTATCGCAAACTCGCCGGTATCTTGTTGTTTGTCGGGTAACTTTGGTATAGGGGCTGTTATCAGTCGGGCTTTCAGTTCGTCAAATTCTTCTTGGCTGTCATTGATCCATTTAAATTTTTTCTCAGTGAATGTGTGGAGTGGCCGTGCGATCTCGGCAAAGTGTAGTATTAACCTGTGGTAGTATGGTGCTACTCTGGCGAAATTCTGAACTTCGGTGTGTGTTTGTAGTATGGGCCAAGGTACTTTGTCGGGTGACGCGCAAATACTGTCTGTACTAATTTAATGTTCAGATATAGTTACTTACTTATGTAAGATTCGAATTTGTATGGGTTAAACCGCAGACCTATCTCTCTTAACGTGACAAAGACTGCCATTAAATTAGCATCATGGTGAGTGATTTTGTTACCGAATACAATGACACAGGTCCAGTGAATTAGTGCATTCGATGTCGGGGTCTTTACGTAATATCTCTTCGATATTTGTGGATGGCAAAGCAAATGCAACTGCACTCGAGACAATTACTGCTTCCTCATCTAGGTGTACCGCGGTAGGTTGTTGGGTTGCAAACGATAACATCCGGTCGTCAACATTGATGACACAATGATTCGTTGCTAGGAGTTCAAGGCCTAAAGAACACCCCATGCCAAATTAGGGGATAATGTTAACTCGTGTTGTTTGACAGTTGTGGGAAATATCATTAGTAATTTGAGAGAACTGCAGGTCGTTAGTTGCGACCCATTGACCGTTAGTAGTGGGGTACATTATCGGTCGTGTTCGCTTCCTGTAGCTAATTGGTTGGAACTATGCGGCCGTTAACTAAGGATGATGTAGCGCCTGTATCGACCAATGCTTTCATTGAACGGTCGAAAACTCTAAATACAGTATAAAACAGGGCATTTACGTGAAATTTGTCAATGCAAGTAGGAATGCATAAGGTGCTGGCCGTTTCCTCTGTCGCAGTTGGCTTGTCGGTCGTTAGGTTGGCCTACATTGTCTGGGTTTCTAGCCGATTTCAACCCGGTCGTCAGTATGTTTTTCGTGATGTAGGAGGGAAAGCGTTCCCCATTAAATCTCAGGACGGTCGACTTTCTTACTTTTTCTCGATTGGCCCACGAGTGCCAGGGCCTCTGGCTATAATTGTAGCGCCCTCAAAAGTCACTCGATACTGTAGCAAGTGACATCAACACTGAGTTTGTTTAACTAGCTTGGCACAAACAGAACTGACCTCGATCTGAGAGATTAACAAAGGGCTGTTGTTCTGTCTTTCTTTAAGTGCAAGTAAGGATGGACGCTCTTGTCCCCCAGCGCCAGTGGTAGCTCCCAATTCCACCTTCCTGAATCAGCAGTCCTGAGTGTTCTACTGTCGTACGTATTATCCTTAAATGTACTTTATAACCATATATGTTGGAAAAGTGAAGTCACTTAGATCTGAGACGATGTGATAAAAAGAAAGAAGATCTTCGGAAAATCGAGTTGTACTCGTAAATTTTCGAACAGGTATCATTTATTCGTCATCAGGCTAAATGAAAAGTGAGGGCTGGGAATGTCGCACTAGAGGTTTTGGGGGCAGAAATTACGCCAAAGGGGGTGAGATTGGGTGGGAGGGTTACGGCTACGTGACTCTTGTGGCGATAGGTCGTGCTGGTGAGGGAGGGAGGTGTTAACGTTTGGATTGTGGGCCACGTGTTCGAGGGAGGGGGGAAGTTCAGATTCAATGAAGTTCTACTTGACCGAGAACGGACAGCCTTCTGTTGTTTCGGGCTGGACGCTGGTTAGTGGACCATGCGCAATAATCGGCATAGTGTGAATCAAGCTCTACGTGTCTGTTAATACTAGCCGGCTGGAGTGCCAAGCTTCGATGAATTCTCTCGCTTGCCCCGTATTTGCCATGGCGATCACCTCGGTGCCTTCCCAATTGAATCAGTGATCACACTCAAATGAGCGATAAAGGGTGCCGTCGACGAACAACTAACTTATCTTCCTTGAACGAGTCTCAAGACGTGGGCTTGTTTGGTCAATATAAACACAAGTGCAACTGGCGCACGGTATGCGGTAAATGACGTCACTTAGTTGTTCTACTAGTAGGGGGTCCTTTACTTGACATAGTCTTGTGGGAAGTGAGGATGTGGCTTGTAGGCGATGGAAATGCCGAAACGAATCCTAAAGTTAAGGATGATTTCTGCAGTGGAGTCCTTTCCGTAGATGCTTGTTGCGAGTTCGCCATCCGTGGGTGTTTTTATTCTCACATCTAGGAATGGGAAGGCATCTCATGTTGCCTCCGCGAATAAATTGTATTTCTGAGAAGATCCCTTTTACACTCTGGTGCAGCCGTTCGACCTCGCAAGTCTCTATGATGACGTATGTGTCATTTACGTAGGGAAGCCACATTTTTGGTTTGACAGCTCAAAACACATCCTCTTCTAGTTTCTATAAGACTGGTTTGGCAAGTAGCCCGTTATTAGCGAGCCCATTATGGTGCCCTTAACTTGCTAATAGTACTTGCCATCAAATTGGCAATAGTTCTTGCGACAGGGCCTAAGTATGTCCAACACGTGTTTTGATTTGGAATATCAATAGGATTTTCGTCAAAGCGCCGCTCTATACTATCAATGGTCAAATCGTGCGGTATAGAAGGAAACAACGTCGAACTACATAATACATTCGTCAGGACCTACTTGAAGTCCTTGAATTCTATGCAGGAATGTCTGAATTTTTGACGCTGTATTGTGATCCATCACTTAGGTTTCCTCTATATCCATTTGGCGAGGTTGTAGGTGAGGGATCCAATTAGTGGCGCTATCATCCTCGATGGTGCATTAGCCTTGTGCACTTTTGGAGGGCCATACACATGTGCGATGCGAGGGTCACTAAGGTTGATAAATTTGTCGTCTCCGGGGGTGATGTGTTTTAACCGAGAAAGATCCTTCACCTTTTTTATAACAGCGTTCTGCTTTTTAGTTGGGTCCGCATCATGTGGTGTGTATGCCTCTATGCCATTGAAGACTTGGTTTGCCTTGCTGGCGTAATTTGTCTTGTCCATGACGCAGTTGCTCTACCTTTGTCGGCTGGCACAATGATTATACTGTCATCAGCCTTCAGTGACAGTAGCCCCCTTCTTTCCTCGATATTTAGGGTTTGATGGTATTTCCTCTACCGAAGGAGAACTGTTGCGCAGCTGCGTATGTCCGCAAGCATATCGTCAGGGAAGGTGGAGGCCAGTAGGAGGGACTCGAGATTGACTAGAAAGTTAGTCGGTGTCGCATCGGCATGACTGAATTTATTCCTTTTGACAGGCGGTTTGATTAAGCAGATGTCAGGATCCTTCGCGATAGGTTGACGACTTTCTTCTACATGTTGCTTCCATTAGTAGAAGGGAGAAGTGGTTTGAGTTCCTCCTGTAGATTGGCTCGCTTCTTCATTCTGGCATCTATTGTGGTAGCATTTATTCTTTTCAGTATCTCTTCGAAAATATTTTCAGGCAGTGTAGTTCCCGCCTCTGGTTATGCTATCGATGGGCAGCAGTAAGCTAACAACGGTAGTGGTATTGTTTGCATATGAAAAAACGCACAATGTGTTTATTTCTTACAGCCCCGCCGCCAATCGTAGCACTCGACCCGTGGCCAAACCTACGCCGTACCAGGAATTGGTGGATACTCTTAATTCGGACGGTGTCGTGGCGTACTGCCAGCAGAAAGGTCTGCTGCCTTCTCGTGCTCGATGCGAGTGCACAGCCGTCATGTTCCAACAACACCTAGCACAGAACGGCGACGGATTTGTTTTTCGTTGCAGAGATTGCCAGAGGAAGAAGTCGATTAGATCAGGATCGATGTTTTTCAACAGCCGCTTACGCTTGAAGAAGATATTGAACCTGTGTCTGGCCTTTGTTGCCGGTAAGACGGTGAAGGAGGCGTCGTCTACGTGTGGCGTGTGCGAAAGAGTAACCGTATACTGGTATGCCATGTGCCGGAACGTCTGTTCATACGCGCTGCTGAAGTATGCTAGAACAGTTGGCGGCCCAGGCGTAGAAGTACAAGTCGGCGAAACCATGATTGCACGCCGGATCGGCGGCCGACCACGGCGACAGCTGTGCATAATAGGAATGTACGACACATCTCTTAAAAAAGCAATTTTTGAACAGCTTAATAACCGTGATTGGGATGCACTAACTGCGGTTATTAAAAGAAGAGTCGCTGTGGGCAGTGCGATAGTGACCGATCTCTGGTCGGGCTCTGGGGGCCTGGAGTCTCTTCCCCCAGGAAACGAACGTTCTTTTAATTCCGTAACCGGTTGCCATACGAACGCGCTTAAGGCTTCCTGGAGTCGCCTGAGGCACGGGCTGAGACAATGTGGTCCAGTGCGTGGACAAGCCTTCTGGGCCCACTTTGAGGAGGTTCAGTACCGAATGTGGTTTGGCCTACGGAAAGATGCCGTACCGGTTGCCTGGGATATTTTCTGCAGCCATATTGCCGAGGCATACCCCGTGAATGAGGACAGTGGTAAGCAAACATTTGTCCAAAACTAATTTTTTTACTAATGTTTAGGTGACACTTCTGTAATGTGCAAGCGAAAGGTTAACGAAAACCTGACCGCAAACCAACTGGATGAGGAAAGAGGTAAGAAACCATTGTTCACTGTCTTTTTTGTCTAATGTTCAGTTGACACCCCTGAAATTTGCAAGCGAAGGGTTAACGAAAACCTGACCGCGTACCAACTTTCGCTCCTACGGGTACCTGTAGACCCAGACTATCTGCGGTCGCGCGTGAGTGTATTGCAGGAAGCAGGTGCTAGTGGTCTGTTGACCAACTCGACAGACACGGAAGATGCGACGGAGGAGAATGGGGGAAGGCATATCAAGGTGGAACCAAGAATGCCAGAGACATGCAGAACAAGAAGGCCATGCCGAAGGTGACAAATGTAGTAAGTAGGAATGATGTGATCGGGCGAATGCTAGTGTTATTCTCCGGTCACTAATAATGGTTCCTAAGTGGCTACACATTTCCTTTTTAGATATCGAAGATGAGGTGGGCATTCCAGGTGGGAAGGTAAGGAGCGGGCTATTCGATATCGCGAAGGCGGCCTACTGGTGAATCCCCGGATGTGAAGAAAGGTAAGAGCAATTTACCTATTAATGTTAGGAGCCGCCCTATCCGACGCGCGAGAACGCAGCCCTGGCATGTCGCTGTAACGTTAAACTATCCATCCGCTCATATGTTGCAATGTTGCGCAACCTAGCCCGATCTTGTTAAGCTTTGTTTGCATTAAATATGCTGTACTAGGTAAGCTAATTAACTTTTATTCTTGCGCTCTTGCTATTGTTGTGTTCTTCCTTGGAAATTAGAAGAAGGTGTATTGAACGGTGACAGCTAGGCTTGGGCAACATTATAACAGATTAGCGACTCAAAACCCGTAATGCCTATCTTCGCGGAATGATTGCTGACTATCTTGCAGCAAGGGTAAGCTCAGTTTGGGGCAGCTCACCTGCAGTTGCTGGATTCCATGATGCGGAAGTTCAGTTTGCATTTTTCCTAATCCAAAGACTTTGGGGAGTAGTTGACGTCGGGGGACGCAGCTGCAGCCTCTATTACACAGTTAACTTACGATCCCGATTTCGGGCGCAACATTTGGCGCGATTTAGGTCGGGGGGGAGTTATTTTGAACTAACACAAATACTTGCCCCACTAGGAAAACGTAACTGAATCGTGGGCAGATTTTGCCGTCTGACGGACTGCAGGAAGCCTAACCCGTTAGGCTAAGTGGAATTTAAAAGCAGCGGGAATGATTATCTGCAAAAAACTGCCCAAACGGCGTCGGAGGGTGAGGGTCTACTTAGGTTGGCGAAGAAAGAGTGCCGGAAAGTTAACCTGAACGTAAAAACTTACTTGTAATTGTTACGGATGGTGCCTCTTCATGAGTGGCGATTGGTGAGCTCCACCCAGTTTCTTCTCCAGGGACAGAGACCGAAGATAGAAGTTCAGAAAACTGCTTTCATGTCTTGACGGACGCTGTCAAGCCAAGTCTTCAGGTGCCCTCCTCTTCGACGCATCCAGATGGGCTTCGGTGCCGGATCGAGGGCAGCATGATAAAGCTCGTGTCCAACCCATCTCAGTCGCCTTTCCTGAATGGCCTGAGATATCCTGGCGATGCGATCGCAGCGGGTACGGACTTTCTCATTCGCGATGAAATCGCTATACTTATCTCGCAGAATGGTACTCACGTATCGATGTTTACAGACCCCCAGTCCTCGCTCATTTTCCACGCGCGTCAGCCCAGCCGTCACATCCATAGAGGAGGACTGGCCGGATGGACGCACTGTATGCACGAATCTTCGTGGCGATGAAGATGTCGCGTCGGATTCTTAGGCGCTGTCAAAGGATTGAAAAAAACCCGTGAGCAGCATCGATACGGGCGACAATGTCGTCCTTGCTCTGCCCATTCGGTAGCAGCCCTGCCCCGGGCTATTTAGAGCTGTCTTCTTCAATTTGATGGCCATTAATCCCGAGGGGGTGCCTTCTCCTAGTCAAGGATAAGGCGAAAGCCGCTTGTGAAGGATCTAAAGGGAAGGAAGGAGTCTGGTACTGAATACGAAGTTCAGAGGACCCCCGATGCTAACGAACATGGTAAGGGCGACTCTCCGCAAAAGTAATGATCGGTAAACGAGCGGCGGACAGAGTGGATGATGAAAACGTAGATTTGAGGCAAATGTTCGCATCCCACGTATGTGTGCAAGTAGAGCAGTAGAAGGCATTTCGATCACCGGAATCAGAGCTTTTGGGCTCTTTCTGGAGTCCATCGTCAACGAAAGACAGGCAACTGTTTTAGAAGGCAGGGGCTAATCAACCGTTACAGGCAGGGAGGCACCAATGCCACCAGTCTGGAGATGCCTGCGCAGGGTGATGTATGCCGGCGCCAGATCGATAAATCGATTGACTGAGTTCTCATCTGAGGCCCAGGCTTCAATAAATTCGTGGCCTGTTTTGTAGCCGGCGTGCGCGATTACCCTTGCAGCTGCGAAATTAAACTTGCGACCGGCAACCTAAACGCCTTCTACTTCTCTATCTGGAAACGTAGATGTTTGTCGATACCGTGAGCGAGGACTGCCACCCATGAATACGGCGCCCTGTATGCCATCAGAAGGGGAAGCCAAGAGTACCCACAACCGTAACGCACAGGTGCTGGACCGATAGCGTGGGTGTCAGCCGTAAGTGAGGAGGGGGAGGGAGGACGTGAACGTTAGGACGAGTTTAAAGTTAAACTGGTTGTGTATAATTGATGGCCAATGCAGGGCAAACACCTCTCTTAGGTGACAGCCCTGTCAAGGCTCTGGAGCATAGGGGAAAGAAGACATCCCTTATGGAAAAGTCGGTGCAAAGCAAACCCCGTGACAATAAAGGGAAAAAGATGGAAAGTCGGGACACTAGAAAAAAGGAAAGTAATTTTTTGATAATAAGTAAAACACAAAAACGACCCCAGGCCTACCGCTCATTGATGGAATAACTCGGACATCGCGGTCCGTCCATTGTGTTTGTTTGAAGTGACTGACCGGTGGACTGAGAGTCAGGTTACAATGGCTCTATGGCATTCCCAGTCAACTGGAATCCCAGACGTTCCCCTTTACGCTTGTTTTTAGGGACTGGTAGTACTCGGACCTGCGCCCTCTTGCGTCTTCTTGACGTTGTCTTGCCAGTGCACCCAAGTGGGAGGGTGGAAGAGGGGATGAAGCAGATGTAGCCCAAGTCCACTCTAACTATAGCCCAATATATATCACTGTCTGTGCACCGACCTGTGCTTGAGCACGTGGGGGAGCATGGTCGTCGCGTATATAGGCTAGTCCATAGTTTCCGACACAGTGTGATCGGTCATCAGGTGTGCACGCTGATCGATAGTTTCCCAGGACGTGTGAGCGGTCGTCGCGTGTGTACGCTGGTCAATGGCGTGCGCGGCCGGTCTGCGCGCAGTACTCAATTGGCGTGAGCTTCTGGCTGTAGGGCCTGAGTACAGTGCCTTAAATAGGTGTTTAGAGTGACATACTGTGATATGATGCAGTGAGATGGGATCTTGAAGTTGAGGGTTCGGAACCCTTCTTGTTGTAGGAAAAAATCATAAAGTATCCTGGGAGTGAGACAATAGACGTCTTCGAGATGTGACTAAGCAGACTGCAAAATCCACCGACAAGTTGGCGAAAATTTAAGAAACTGCGATAATTATCAACAGAGACCTCGAAGAACACCCTCCCAGGGGTGCAAAATGGAGGAGAGTTGTCATATCTATCGGGATTGAACTTGAGCTCCATAGTTAAATTTAAGGTAAAGTGTTGTTAGGGGCGGCCATTGAATTGTGGCCTTTGACTTCAAAGAGATAATGGGTAGATCCGGTAACTCAATCTGGGCAATTGCCATCACTTAAACTTTATCTTTTTGTTCGAGCTTGAGTTCATCTACGCATGGAGCTGTCATCTGTGTCGGCCACTCAACTTTCCAATCAAAATGCATATTCTCTGGCAGATACTCACCTTCCTCGCAGAGCCTCTTGGGGGTCTCATTACGTGGCGCCTGATGTTTCTACTCGGTGTGGCAGTCAAAATCAATGATTAAATTGCATACTATTTAAGTAGCCACTTTTTACAGAATTTGCTTTGTGGTGGCTGTCAGAAAGAAATTTAGCACAGAGTCGGCATCCTAGCGTGACTGAAAAGAATTGAATTTGAACTGCATGCTAAACAGTATTGCAACCCTACTCACTATTGGTTTGCGAGTGATTACCAGTCTTTTTTAAATTGCGGAATGATTCTTGCAGCCCTCGCCATACTCTATACCCCCTAAATCTGGCTTGACACAGGTGAGCGAGTGAAGGAGAGTGTACAGTACACGCAGCGCAAGTCTACCGTCACTTAACACTTATAAATGTGTTGCTACTGAAAACAAATTTATCAGTACTACGGCAAAATTGCTCAACGCCACCTTGAAATAAGATAAGCCACGCATACAGCATACGCCACGGATCAAGCAAAATTTTGACATAGGCGAAAGATTGATACCCGTTTTTATTTGACCCAATTTTGAAAAAACTCGCGGCATTCGGCGGGATTCGAAACCGCATAGGAGAGTGGCCTTTTAGCCAAGCCAACGCTCTACCCACTTGAGCTACGAATGTCGCGCTTCACGCCATGAGTTTAATCACACTTGGATCGATATTACCCGCCCAACTTTGCCGCTCACATGGAATCCAGGAATGCGGGACAGCAAGTTGACTGTCCAAGCTGGATTTCCTAAGCAATCCTCTAGTTGGGCGGGTAATATCGATCCAAGTGTGATTAAACTCACTGTGTGAAGCGCGACATTCGTAGCTCAAGTGGGTAGAGCGTTGGCTTGGCTAAAAGGCCACTCTCTTATGCGGGTTGAAATGCCGCGAGGTTTTTCAAAATTGGGTCAACTAAATTAACTAAATCTGCCAAACCAGCTTAATAATTAAGCCAGCCTAGTAGTCATTCTGGTGGATTCTAGATGATTGCTTAGGAAATTCAGCTGGGCCGTTATTCATGGCGCGACCTTTGTAGGCCGGGAACCTAAAAAGCGGAAATACTGACGCTTGAGGTGTAATACTCAGAATCAAAATAACTATCAAGTCAAATGCCATCATGATTTTTGCACCGTACTGTACATCTCCGAAATCAGGCGGACAAGAAATAGAAAAATGCACCTGCCGCTGCTGAAACCGCACCGAGACGATCATCAATCGGCCTCCTTAAACACCGAAGTCTCCCGCAAACCAGTGCAGCAGCCTTTAAGCAAACGCCGGGAGAGGCAAACCAACCTCTACACCTGCTTTTAAAATTTCACGAAAGCAGACAGAAGCGAACAGCCCAGTCCCAGGGAGCCATTCGGAGGTGGGAGATGTGATCACCTCTGGAACAGGATGTTTATTTGCCTGACGTTTCGGATTCTGGTTTCGGCCCACCATTATAATCATCATCATCAGAAATAACCAGAAAAAGTTTTATAAAGGGATAGGTGACACTTGTAACCTCTGCCCCCAAAACCTCTAGTGCAACATTCACAGCCTTCACTTTTCATTTAGTCTGATGATGAACAAGTGATACCTGTTCGAAAATTCACGAGTACAATTTAATTTTCCGACAATCTTCTTTCTTTTCATCACATCGTCTCAGACTGCGACTACCTAATTTATCCGATAGGTGACAGCGCCTTTATTCTTAGCCATCTTGTGGCGTAGGCTCGGGTGAGAGCTGTACTGGCAACATGGACGGACAAGTGTGTCCTCTTAGACATCGGTGTACGCGTATCTGCCACGGTGTATCCCCGATCAAATACCGGCAAGATGGCGAGTTGGTGGCTCAAAGGTTAGGGCGTTTGACTCTGATCAGAGAGATCACGAGTTCGAGACTCGGGTGTGACACCACCTGGGTCTGGGTATGACTAGCTGACAACGGCTAATAAGCCATGAATGGCCATCGTAGTGTTCCTTCTCTTTGTCGATAATGTCCTACTTTCTATTATTTAAAGTATCCAGCGGCCATACGAGCACATGCCTGCCAAAATTGGCAGCCCTCGTAAGTTTCGCTTTGTGGCCTAAGGATTGTTGATGCGAGTATGGCGTGGCACCACATATATGGACCGAACATTTTGGCAATACTTATGTAGACACTTTGCATGTTAATGTGCTTAAATCTGCTGATAGCATTGCCCGGACCGCGCACTGAACCCAGCAGGGAGTTGAGCTGCAATGGCTGCTCATCCCCGTGATTCGATCGCAGTGTTAAGTGAGTTAAACCCTAGAATCCGCGATCTTCAGATCACGGTTCCTTGGGGGAGAAGTCTGTGGAGGTCAAAATATTAGGAATAGTTTATTATACAGAGGAATGGACAATAAGCAGGCGTAAGTTTGACTACGGAGAGCACGTCCTTCCGCTGGAGCGGCCTTGTCCGAAGTGACGAGAGCGTCGGTAATCGTCAGCGCATGCTTTGTTACAGCAGCCAATCACGTGGCTAATGTCCTCACTACTGGTCGTGGCGCGACCTTGAGATTGGCGAAAGTTGGCGTGGGCACGCGGGCCTGGTGAGGCTTGAGCTCAGGCGGCAGTGGGCGCGCAAGCCTTGCAGGCCAAAGGCGCCATGCGTCCTTGACTGATGGTGGCTTCCAAGTGGCTGCTAGGAGCCACAACGAGTGTTTCCTCCCCGGACCCTAATTCGATTGATGAAAGAAAATGAATGGTGGAAGAATAGTTCAATTCAGGGGATGAGTTACGCACCAAGGTAGAAATGCAAACAGCATGGACGGCTGTGTTTGGCCTAAATGAGCCAGGTTGCAGGGGCGGCTGGAGAAAGACACTGGTCCACTAAAAAGTCAACAGCAAATCCCTATGCCGTGCCAATATAAGTTTAAGTGCAATGTACCATTTGCAGTGGAGGTAGGACCAGTTGTTGAGAAGGAGATCTGGGTGCTGGTACTCATGGCGGGACTTCTCAGTTGGATTCGGAAGGGACCATAATCTGGGCTGGATGGGCCATGAGTGGTTGAAGATCTCGACCTCGCTTCACAAGAGGGTGTCGTTACAGAAAGTCTGTAGTGGACCTTAAAGCCACCGTTGATTCATCACACCAACGCTGCGGTTACCGTGATGGCCGACCACTGGCCTGTTTATCGCTCAGGGACCAGGGTCATCTACTGACACACACGGCTTAATCTCGCGCAAGGCAACCAATCACAGGCCCACTCACACAAGACCCCAAGTTGGTGGCTGTGGCCGGTAACAATTGGAATTCTACTCAGGCGCGTCGCGGTCGGCGACGCCGCCCTGTCGCACGGGTCTCACGGTCGGAGGCCCTGCTAGACCTATTGGCAAAGTTCCCCTTATCTCTTCTAAAAAAAATACACTGTTCCAATACAAGCGAGTGTTTGCTTCTATCCTTAACTTATTGTATGAGACAAATTTAATTAAATCCGCCCTTCGGCTCTCTGGAAAGATGTAGTCAAATCATTTCTGTCTTATATTAATGCTCTTGCATATTGAAATACGAAGAAGCAAGACGTTTTGATCCACAGTCTGAAATTTGTGTTAAGCTATTCCCTTACATTACGATCTTCACATTTCATGAGTTAGGAAATCTCGTGTTTACTGAAAAAACCGAGACTTTTCTAGTAGCACGTTAAGAGCAAACAAATTCGAATGGTCTTTCTGTAGATGCTTGTGATTGAAAGCAGCCCGTAGTACACAAAATACTCAACCCGCCTCTTTAACTACACAGATATTTTAATTAAACTTCGGGCATCGAGAGTAGATATTGTTTAATGTTGGCCAGCTCTCCGCCTAAAATGGCTTATGTCTTACATCTGAAACCACATCAGCAAAGATCACGCGGGTTTCATCACCAATCATATTCGCAGCTTATTTACGGTGATTGCAGAATGCATGCATAAGCACAAAATTTGCGGAAACATTCTGCCTAAAATGAACGCCGTCATATCGTTGCTGACTTTGTTTTGACTGAGTCATTCCTGTGGCTTTCAGAGGTTTGTATAATCTGCTAGCGCCTACCTTTTGCGCAGACCGCCTAGTTTCCAGATCGAAAAGAGAACTGGCACGTGCACTTATAACAAGTAAAGAAGTTATTTTACCAGGCAAGCAGTTTAGCATCTTTAAGCACAATTCTGCATTCTCTTTATCTATGGTCAATTTCCCGTGTTAATAGTTTTGTGCATTCGTGCATGTCTTTCTGATATGACATAAACCTTAACTATCGCGTTTCATTAAACAAATGATCCTGTACTTTAAAGCATATTTTGTTTTGGGTAAGTCCGCTGTATTGGGGTGTGAAAAATTTGAATGTTTTAGCATGACATATACCTTATGGGTGATATAAAATAAGTTAAAAAATCTCTGTGATTTGATGCTCTTAAAGCAATAATAATTCCCCTGGACTAGTCCCACCAACCAGAAGTTATGTTTCGCCTACATCGGGCGGGTCGGGTTATAAAAAATTAGGACTGTTTTAAAATCCCATATTTTGTCTTGGAGATATAAAATAAGCTTCGGAAATCACAGTAATTTCATGCCCTAAGAGTAGTACTCAAACATTCAGGATATCCCAACAGTTGGCAATCTTCTACAAAAGTCATATATTTTTAGTCATTCATTAGATAGATTAAAAACCCACAAGACCTAAGCAATACCAGCACCATGATATTAAAGGCTATTTGTCTTCAATGTACCAAGCTGTAGAGGATGGCAATGTGCGCAATCATAACGGATATTGGAAATCATTTTTCTATCACGCCTTCGTAGACTGTACCACGTGAACTACTTCATCACACAGTGGTTGACGTCTAAGCAGTTTACCAACATGAGCAGTGTTTATTTGATTTCGTAATCTGTTTGAATTTTGCAGTTGCACGCCTAGTAGCATGGACTTGCAGACATTCAAATGTGCATTCACATACGCAGCATATGTAAAAGATAAGCTGTTCGTCCAATTTAGAGACACCCAGCCCCAGTATACTGTTTTGCGGGAGTGGTGGTATTAGTTTAATTTGGTTTTTAGTTTAACATTAAGTTAATTAGTTTATTTTTGGTTTCAATTTAGTTTAGGTTAGGTTAGCTTATTTTAATAAATAAAAGTTATTTAAGTATATTTGTCTAACGTCGACAGATTATAACTAAATTAAATCTAACATTAAACTAATAAAATAAAAGCTAAAATTCATTGAAATAAATAAAATTTAATGTAACTAGAGTATGAGGAGCTAGATATATCTAAGTTGGGTGACCAATTTGTCTTTTGGCGTACCATCTGCAGATCGTCAATATTTACATACTACTTAAAAATTTACCTAGTTCAACATGATATTGTGTTTTCACCTAATCTGATATAAGGATGAAAAATGTATTACTTGGTCCGGAGGAGTCAGACAGTGGTTGATAAACCACGGTGGAATAAAAGTACGTTTGACTTGCACTAAACTATTCTTAATTAAAATTATCAGTTCCGTCAAATCCTGTTTTCATGATCGTCTCAAAATAGCATGCATAAACGCGCGATGAATCGCAGAACAAAATTAAAATGGTCGTTTAGCAACCAAGTGATATAATCAACCATATTAATGAGAAATTTTCGTTGATCTTTTCTGATTGTAGAACGGGGAATGGGTCAAGTGTTTTTGTATCAGAAATTTCAGTTAATTCCACATCTCATGATGCGTCAACTAAAATGTTGAAACGTGTTGGCAATTAGAATTTTAGTAGGGCTGCACTATTGGTTAATTTACAGGCTAATCTCGAGGTATTTAAGTCCCGTCAAGACTGACATTTAAACGGGCTTCTTCGTGACCGCCTTCAAAAAAGCCCGCGCTGTAAAAACGGCAACTTATATAGAAAGCATTTTCTCATAGATTTTCAGTGCACTTATGAATAAAAACATATTTTATGGTAAACATGCAAAAAATATTAGTTTTGTATTCATTTGTTAACAAATAGTTCTTTAAAGAAAAACGTTTCTGTATTGTGTTATTTTTGTAGTTAATTACACTTTTTGTAAGGTTTATTCACGCAGAAACGGTATATTTTGGTTTTAAAATTTTTCTTCAGTTCTTAAGTCCCTAATATGTCCATTCGTAATACAATGTATCCACCAACATGTTAATGTTGCCTGTAAAACCTACAACAGGATCCAATTTAATTGCAGAATTGTATGAGTATTATGTGACCTCTTCCTCTGAGGGTAGGAAAATATATGATTTTCGTCAGACAGGATACATACAATATTTTGTTTGGAAGGCTTGAGTGAAAGTGGAATGTTTGGTAGGGCTCAAAAGTTTACGGCAGTTTAGAAATCTTTTTAACCAAAAATATGCTCTTTTATATGCATAAAATGTAAAGACGAGTTAACCAGCTACAAAAGGGGCACAGGAAAGCATATTTAAGGGCATTTTCTATAAAAAAATAACTTGGAATTAATAAAGAAACCGAAAGGTAATGAGAAAATGCACATTAAATAAGTAAAAATTTGCTACAGAATAAGCTTTTTGTAGGCAAATATGATAAGGCTCATTCACACGCCGACATCTTGCCGCAACTGAAAGATCTTGAGACAAGGTTGTACAATAATCAATACAAAAACGCTGTTTGAGGAAGTTGTTCGAATTGAAGGCACCCATAAAAATGTGGTTGACATTTCATGTGGTAGGGAATCTACTCTGTATTGCACAGGAGAATATTGCTTATATAAAAAGTTCGGTTCAGTTTTATCAGGGAAGTATAGGTTAATACCTTTGAACTCCCTCTTTGTACATAGCTATCACGCAGAACATGTGGCGTTGTAAGAAAATAATTAAAATACACAAGGTTAAGGCGCTCAAAACTGATCATATACAGTAACTTGACTATCTCATAAAGTGTCTGCCTAACTTCTGAAATGTGATTTATATCTGACTCTAAACCGGCCCCCCCCCTCCCCCGAACACGTGGCCCACAGTCCAAACGCTAACACCCCCCTCCCCTCACCAGCACAACCTATCGCCGCGGGTGTCACGTCACCATAATACTCCCACCCGATCCCCCCGTCCGTTGTAACCTCTGCCCCCAGAACCTCAAGTGCAACATTCCCAGCCCTCACATTTTAGTCAGTCTGATGACAAGCACGTGATACGTGTTTGAAAATTCACGAGTACAACTTGATTTTCCGGGGATCTTCTTTCTTTTCATATCAATGTATACATCAGTCCCCTCAGGAGGCCAGTTTTTGAACGAGCTTTCCTTTGACCAACAGGAAGAAACATATTCTGTAAAAATACCTAAGTAGGTAGTATGCATGTCCCCCTTTCCTTTCTTTGCCCTAATAAATTCAAATCTATGGTACAGAAAAATGCTCAAAATATTATTTTTTCACTCGTTTGGTAGCAGATTACGCGTTCTTCAAATGTTATGCTTGTAGAAAGGGAACCTTTCGGTTTAAAAAGTTTCTAAATTGCTGAATTATTTTGAAATCTACCGGCCGTTATACTTGAATTCAAGGCCGTCAACGTATATCCTGTATATATTCTGTCTTAAGATAAGTAAATTTGTCCCTAAAATGTGATCAAGACACAATATATTTCTCATATAATTTTGCAATGGAAGTGGACCAAGTGGTAAAATTTATAAGCAGCATTAAGGAATGGACAGATATTTTGTTTTATGAATGCACACTTCATAGTCCTGAAAACTCTTATAATTAGAAATATTTTTTAAACAAAAGCTAACCTTTCGTCAAATATCTGATTTGAGGCATGCGCTGTGTTCTACCAAACGAGTACAAGGAAGACTATTTTAAGCATTCCTACACCAAAAATTTTATTTTATTAGGGTGGTGATAATAAATGGGGAAGATTCATACAACTTAATTACCCATTTTTGCAAAATATAATCGTTACTGGCGTTCAAAAGGAAGCTCGTTCAAAAGCTGGTATCGTGAGGTGACTGACATATACACGGATATTGAGAAGCATGCTAAACAATATTACAGTAGTCGCCGGCTATTAAGACCACCTCGTGTCCAGGCCAAATTGGGCTTAATAAGCGGTGAGCACATTAAGCGGAGAGTCCTTGTTCCTGATTAGCAAACGCAGGATAAGCAGTTCACATTACACACGCACTGTAATATGTGTAGAGCTCGGTTATGTACAAGAAAATAATGTTGTTCGTCTGTATTTTACGTAATAACAAAAACAACAAAAAATATTTGTGACACGTAACCAGTTGCGCTGACAGAGAGATCATAATTTCACTCTATTTTTTGGCATACTGGGCTTTGTAGTCGGTGACTGGGCTGATTAGCCGGCAGGTTTTGCTTTGTAAAATTCCGTGCCAAGCTGACTTGGGCTTAATACGCGGATGGGCTTATAAGCCGTGGGCTTAATAGCCGGCGATTACTGCACAAACCGACTCAGTATGTTGGAATCGAATGCACATCTCAGAATTTCGCCTGACATTTCATGGGATTGAAAATATACTCTGCGTTTTCGCCATTAACTCGTTAGGACTGCTTCCAGAATTCCAGTTGTATTACCCAATTACATATAAGGCAAAATTGGAACACACAGAAATACATGCTAGTGAACGTGAGGATTTTCACTGGGTGATAAGGCTTTTCATTATGTTTAATGGAATGTTGGTATATGTTAGGGAACTTTATATGCGTTAATTGCCTTATGACTTTCGTATGGCTTCTTACATCACAGACCTGTGCAAAAGCACAATTAAACAGGTAAAATAACGCATATTTTTCCTTACAACGCCATATACCTCAAGCAGTCCAAAAAATCAGTTTTAAAGCGCACCAAGTTATTTTTAGTACAATTATTCTGATTCGACTTACACACTTCCTGCTGCGTGCTTAGTACGGAAACAAAAAATAAAATTGTCGCTTATAATGAAAAACAATAAAATTACTTTCAGACGCCCAAAGCCCCAAACCATAAATACTCTCATTGTGGTAGTAGAGCACACTCTAGCGAGAATGCATGGGATGGGTCTCCTCCATTTGCTAGTAATCGTTTTGAACACCTTCGAACCAGGGTAAGTTAGTAGTCCTTTATTCATAAAAATGTAAATTTATGCCGAAATATTCTACCAGTTATGAGAAGAGTTTAGTCTTGTCCTGGAGAGTTGAAGATGTTTGATCGGTAGGAATCTTCCGCTTGCCGGGTGCTCTAGTTTGAAATGTAAAATGTCAACGTTCTGCTTGATGGCTGACACTTCAAAGCCTTCTTTTATCTTGCCATGTTATAAATACTAAACTGCGAACCTGCTTGACGCATTTATTATTTTAAATCGGACTTATATTAGACCTTTGTGGTTGTGATTTTGAATTTTTACTTCTATTTTGCTACGCTCCGACGTGCTTGCCACTTGAACACGTCAAATTTAAAGTTTTAATTCGCTGTAGTTAATAAGATGCTGTAAGGATTGTTCCGACTGCTGAGACTTTATAGGTATTGCACATTTTAGGATTTTTCAGTAATTTTCAAAAGGTTTTATTGCTCCGTCCTTTGAACAAAGAAAGATTTGGGCATATTTCGAAATTTTCACGGTCCAGTAAGGTGTGGCAAAAGTTTTTTTTATCTTGATGTCATTCTCATTAATAAATCTGGGCTACAAAACATAAAATTCAAACTTACCCATTATGAGTGACTTCAGAGAATACCATTCAATGTAGTGGAGGCCCTTACGAAAGCAGACAATGGCAGTCTTCACGAAATTTCCTTAGTGATGGCCTAATCTGGTGTAAAAATGGGCCGATTCATTTACTCTAAACACTGCTTACATAAGTTATATTTCGCATCACAGTGAATGCCTAACCAAACAATTAGCTGATTTTAGGTACGGGGAAAGAATTTGCGAGTGGAGCAAACGTATCCTACCGCATGAAGTAAGTGGACAGTTCACTGTGGTGGTGCCGATATATAAACGTTATTGGGTGAGTTCAGAAGTCTAAAAAGTGCCCGTACATGTTAAATCCACTGTAAACTTCAAATTATGGTATAAGAAGTCCATCCTTTTACATTTTACTTCTTTGCTTTCAGAGTGGGTATATAAATGAAGAGCCTTTCGGGACATATTAGTGGATGAAAGGCTGGTTCCAATACTAACAGGGATATTTTCATTGTCCCTACGAAAGCCGTACGTTCGCCATCTTCCTTTTTGATCACTCGCTGACTATTTTACCTGATGATAGTCTGTTTTAAAAGCGCGAACCGCATCGGCCACCTTATGCTACTGCTTCGAGTTTTATTGACAACGGAGTGTATTTGCTCACTTCGATAGATTATTGCCTTAAATCAACTTTGCTTTAACCTACATTCACTGACGTTTAGGAGACACTTCTTACTTTTCCAAAAATTGAAGAAATTTCATATGTTATGCTAAAAGCCGACTATCCAATCACCCTTCACAAACCGCAGGAGCAATCCGTGAGTAAGTTACTTTTCTTTGCTCCCTGAAACACCTGCCAAATTTCCAATTTATTCTTCTTTCAACTCATCCTCCTCATCTTCCTTTAGTTGGCTTTTACGTCAGAGTGAGTTACAGTCTATACATTTGTTCAGAACACACGATAGCCCTCTTGAGGTGGCACTTTAATGGGTATGAAACTGATTTGAAGGATGTAAGTTATATTCAATCACTGTTTATGCAATTAAACCATGATAAAAATTAAGTGACTTCGGCTACTCTTGTTCCTCCTTTTACCAGCTTAGTTTTTACGAAGATAGGGAACTCTTTTGCAGTGTAGTGCTGCTCGGTGAAAGGAGAGAAGTCGGAACATGCAGTAACTTTCACCTACTTATTTTTATGTTGGCTTTAGCCTTCATGGCTTCTCAACTTACTTGAAACTTTAGATAAAGGTCATTTTACACTTTAAATGGCATTGATACTCTCCCATTGGCTTCAGAATTACAGAAAGTGGACGGCAGATTACACACGGAACACTGGGTTAGCAAACCACCGGTAGACTTCGGATACTACTATTGCTATCCAGACAAAGAGCGGACCAAAGCCCTGACTTATATTGTCGACTGGAAAAGTTAGTTTACGATTGCTTTTTGAATTGTTGATTATTTTCTGAAGTTTTGCAGTCTGCACACATCCAAGTATGCATCACTTATCTGACCAATTTTAGGTTTCAAAACAAACCATGCTTTCATGTTTGTTTTAGCGATTTTGAACTTATTTAAAATTTCCGCATCCGATCTCTGATGGGTTAACTTGCATTGTAAGGATAGTGCAAAAAAACGCTGGTGATGAAACCAATTCTCATGTAAGGCACAGTGCAGAAATCGATTTATAGTGAGATGGTATTAACTGATAATGAATGCATGTTGTATACGGGGTTAGCTCCTAGCAATACATCGCTTACCTGGTCTCATGCATTGGACTAGTCCGATCAAATTTCACCAAAATACTTTGCATCAGCCCTACCTCACAGCGACGTTTGAAAGAGTGGACAACTGCAAGCCTAGACGAGTTCACGATTGAGAGCTTCATCTGGGTGTCCACACCAGCAAATTTCCTCTGCATGGTGGTCATCTCATGCATTCTGCATTGATTGCTTAGGAAATACTGCTTGGGCAATCAAAATTTCAAAATTGTTTGATTCTATACACTGTAGTAGGCTGGACGGCTAGCTTGACCCATTTATGATTAAACTCACGGCTCCCGGTGTAGACGTGTTGGCTAGGATATTGCCTGAACAAAGGCCTTCCTCTAGCTAGCAAGGGATTAACTCTCGCCGAGGCCGCTGAGCTTTTCAAAAGTGAACCATATGAATTGCTCAAAGCTACCAAAACCCGCCATAAAAAAGTATATGGGCTTTAATATACGAAATGTAATTGCTTTTATAATGGTATTACAGAAACAAATACTTAATTTCCAATTAATGTAGACGGCATAAAAAGGATGGACCGAGCTTCTATGGCAGCATATAACCCAACTCAAAATATTCCAGAAGTTTCTGCTACAACATCCTCCGGTGTAAAAATATTTCTGCGTAAGTCGAAGATGACGTACCTACTTTATTGTTATGCTTCTGTGTGTATTGCGACATTGAGAGAACAGTCACTTGAAGTCTAGAAACCGCTTGATGCTTTGTGGGCAAGTAATTTTATTTTACGAAATCAGAGCTACAGAATTGTTTGTAAAATTTAAAACGAAAAGCTTTGTCATGATTTCCATAGGTATTTTGTAGCATTAATAAACCCTGCTGACAGTTGCGCATTTTTTGACATAAAATTGGCCAACTGTATTATTTGTGATTTTTTTTACATGGGATGTCATTTTTTGGCTTTGGCTGATACTTGCAAAGCAACTATGAACCCTACGAATGGACCAAGAAGCACAGTGTTCAAGCGCACCCCCGCAGCGTGATATTATCTCAAATAGAACGCTTAGCACTTCATTTTCCTTCTAGACGCATCATTATACTGAAAAAGGGCAGGAGTTTTCTTGGTTGTGGTCTCGGATACAGCAAGCCGTAGGTTTTCGTCATACGCTAACTGTGAGAATGGGGTTTTTTATGAATTGGTAAAACTGATTAACTAAAAAGGATTTTGTGAAAATAAGTAAAAAAAACGTAAAATGTTGTTGAAATAATTTAATGTCTAATGGCTATATATCGACGGCGTTGGGCGCGTAACTCGAGAGAGGGCCCGAAAAACAAATTGAGGTTGAATAAAGCTCGAATCGAGCTCGAATTGTCGTCGAAGAACGTGGAAACGTAGAATTTTATTCCGAAAACTAATCTTTGCTCAAAACCCAGCAATAATGGAATTTTTGAAGACTTCCTGTAATATTAAGCAGAAACTTCGGGCGTTTTTATTTATGATATCACAATCCCATCCTCAACCTAATCATAACACTTACCCTTTCCCTGTCCTTAACCTTAACTTAACCCTTACCCTAACACTTACCCTCACCCTAACCCTTACCTTAACCCTAACCATAACCCTAATCGTCACCCCTAAACCTCACCCTAACACTAACCCCTAACCCTCACCTCTTCCCCAACTCTTAACCTAAACATAATCCTTTCCCTAACTCTTACCCTAGCACTTACCCTAACCCAAACCCCAACCTCTTGCCCTAACATAACCCTCATCCTAACCCTTAACCAGAATCGAGCTCGAATCGCTGTTGACAAAGCTGCAAATGTGGAGTTTTATTCCGCCACTGCCAAAGAAACTACTGGCCGAAAAAGTACCTTGTGTGACTAGGATGGCAGAAGTGTACTTATTTCTGTCTTCCTATTCCTGGTTAAAGATGCTTTTCTTCTAGAAGTTTCAATTTAGTTAACCACGAAAATCGAGGAATGGTTTCAGCCGACAGTAAGGCATTAACAACCAAAAGAGTGAGCGTTATATGGGAGAAATTAAATATATAAGGTATCCTGGTGTTCCAATGAAATAAGAAGCAATATTCACTTTAATTGGACAAATGCGGGAAGTTATTTCAAGTAATCTTAATATCGAAGATAGGTTGGAGTTTCGTTTAGGGTTCTCCTTCAGGGATGCAGTTGGTATACATCTATCAGTATTATCGACGGGCAACGTGCCTTCTTTGGGCGGTTCCTATAATTCCGTTGATTGATCAGCTATCCCTAGTAGTTAATGCAACTTCGCCATGGAATTCACCCTATTTGGCCGGAGTCCATTGTGGAATTTGGTTGCATCTGCAACTAGGCCTGTTATCATGGCCACAGATAGGAGATGTGGATCGATAAAATGCTTATGGGAAATAAAATGAACAAACGGATCTCAAAAGTAAAAGTTCTAAGGTTTACATATGCCAATAAAAGTGAAAATGTGGGTCTCGGGTAATAAGAAAGAGAAAGATGTGATTGCTGGGACACGAACTTTGTTCACCTGGCGTGTTCAGACGCACTGAAGTGAACCGGAAGACCAAGTTGCTAAGCTGCAATCTATATTTTATGGGTGTTCAGAGAAAAATAACTACCCACGCAACTCCTTTAACTGGTGCATGCGCAAAAGAGAGCAAAAAATCGCTTAAACAGGCGATTTTATATGTATAAAACGCCTAGGAGGCCGTCAGTCGTCTTCTCGTATCACTTAGACTTGGAGTCGTACAGAGACCGTCGACAACCATAAGGCGTCAGATAATTAAACTAAAAGACCCACTGCCACAACAAGAAGCATTTTGAGTCGTATAAAATAGCTGGGATAGTAGCGGACAAAGGAAATATGTGGGAAAAGCTGGAAGACTGATCAAGATGCAAATTGTCGAACACACGGTAGCAGTGCGGAGCAATGCCACCGATTCTCAAGTTGTGGTTCATTCGACGAGACCCAGTCGCAAATCCAAATTTGATGAGGCCGAACTTCTCGCGAGAGGTCACAGTCATGTATGCTGCTATTAACTTGAATCATTGTTCACAGGCCCCCAGTTTATAAACAAGTGCAAAGACCTGTCAAATCCACTTTCTGTCCTGAAGCTCAATTTGGCCAAAGCAATTTGCCACTTCAGGAGCGCACAGACGAACGCGTCTTCTAACGCTAGCGCCAGCGAACCAGATGGCCGAGCACTCATGACATCGAAGTCCGACACTAATGATGAAATTCAGCAGGTAATGACCTGTAGCATCCGGGTAGATGGTTGGCTGATAGTTTTATCCTACGTTACGGTTCGTGATTACACATTTGCCCTGAAATGGGGTGGAAGTAGCTGCGGCCGCGTCTAAAAGGTCAGTTTGTTCAATTTGCACCGACTCAAGTGGCTTCCAGTCTTAATACATAATTACACAAGAGATAGCTGGAGATATGTGGAATGCGTATTAACAGATATGAAAAGGGGTAGGACGAACAGAGTGATAGAGCGTCAAAATTTTAACAACTACAAAACGGTAGTAGAATAACGATGAATAATCTGTGTAATTACCAGTAAAGGGAAGTCAGCCAAAGGGAGAAATGTAACAAAACTGGATCATAAAAACGATAAAAAAATAACCGAAAACAGTCTAATAATATGTTTATCATGCCAGTTTACAGGCAGTGGTAAAGAGTTGCTAATGCACCTCTTGGGTGCCTTCCAAAACCTCGAAGACCGAAAAAAACCTAAAACAAGCTCTCTATTTTGCAGCGAGTATTGGCACAAACATGTACATCTTAACATTGAAATCATTCAGACCAGTCGAGAGCGTTTCGATGTGCCAGTAGGTCCACCTAGTTTGCTGATCGAAAGTCATGATCAAAACTACACTTTTTGAAAATGTGTCATCCGCATCCACTGTTAGCTCACTAAAAACTGTGAGATGGTCTGAACTCCGAAGTGCGTTTAAGGATGACACTGTAAGCGGTTCGCATCCTCTCTAAAAAAATAGATCGAGTATGTTTGCTCCTTGAGTGGGAAAATCGACCACCTGATCCCACATGCCGATATCTACTACCTCAAGTAAGTTCTCGAACTTTAAAGGACCGGATGGTGGAAACCATTGCACGTCAAGAAGCTCAATATCGCATGCAATCAAGCAATACTTAAGATTCAAGTCAGCTGTGGCATTAAATGCCTGCGAGAGATAAAGATCGTAGTCCACCTTGGCATTAGGTGGGCGATAAACACAGCCAACAAGTAAGGAGTATTTGCTTTTTAGAACAACTCGCAGCCAGCAGCCCTCCACCGCTGTGAATTGTGGATAGTCCAACGGGAGAAATGCAAATGGCTGCTTTATAAAGATGCAGCTTCCTCCGCCACGGCCATTGTTTTGATCGTTCCAAAGGCATGCATAGCCTAGAACA
>JAYGXS010000002.1:93397190-93415748 GCA_036362985.1 Ligula intestinalis
AATGAGATTCAAAGTGGTCTTTTGAGTTCTGCGAATTGGCTATAAATATTAAACAACAACATTTGTAGGCTTCTTGATATCCTAAATTAGTCAGGTGGCCGTACCTTAAATTCCGGGTAAATGAGGTTTGCAGATGATGCTACGGTTAAGGCAAAGTTAAGTTCGTGGTTACGTTCATTAAAAGTGTTTTGATTTGTGAAAAATATGGGGACAGTTTTTAAATTTATCGTATGGCCACCAATAGTAGGTGATCTAGCGCAAGCAATATCATAATCGAGATTGATGTTGGCATTTAAGCATACATTGAGTCACTTTATTTTCATTTAATCATTAAATTTTTTCTCAAACAGCCTTTAATTAAAGAATATAGCCTGTTAAATTTAGTATACTTATGGATAATAGGCAAACGTTTGGAGACATCAGAGGTAGCCTGAAATCGAACAAATTAAGTATTTTATTTAGTACAAAAATAACCAAACGTTTTATTGTTACTTTTTGTGCTATACGAAAACCCAAACAGACAAGCAGTTTAAAATAGGTCGCTGGGTCTCAATAAGTCTCGCTATATTGATACGATGTGTGGATTTTGTCATCAGAAGGCATTTTGGTAAGGAAAACTGCATGTTCACTTCACGTTTTCCAAGGGAGACTGCCAGGAATCCGGCGAAATCGAAGTTTTTCGGAGTATGATGACTGTTACTTAGGTTTCTTATTCAATATTTACCATTCTTACTCTTCCGCGTGATATGCAATCATAGAGGGAAACCAGACATGAATAAGTTTCCTTCTGCATGGAATGTATGGTTGGGAAAAAGCAATCACGACTCGGGATCACGTACCATCGGTTGCAGACAGGAGGGTTTAAGCCCAAAAGCCATAACAAAGGGTGACAAGGCCTTTTAAAACTGCATAAAATAGTGGGTGCTCACGCAAAGCTTGCAGCAAATACTTTCAACGAAGTCATAGCTCCTGATATTACAGTCATACAAGTCCTACGAACATTTTAAATGACGAAATTTTACTCGGGTGTTTGGTATAAAGCTGGACAGGTAATTTGGATCAACTGAGTGGATTAAATAATAAGAAATGCTTCATTTTGAAAATTTACCATCTTGATTAAAGGTATGGAGGGAAATAGGCACTTAGTTTAGCTAAATCTTGAGTATGTTATATCGAACAAATGTCCTATGCAATAAGGTATGACAGAACTAAAGTTTTAGCTAATATGCATTGTGCTGTGTTAGAATTCCAGAATAAGTAAAAACGGGGAATAATACTCTCTTCCAGAACTGGAAACTTTTGTGTGAAGTTGATAAAATGGAAGTGAAACCAACTTTAAGGAATCGCATTTTTTTTCAGAAACAAGCAACAGCTTGAGTTTCTAAAATTACATTTTGCTATTCTGTTAAGTTTTGTGTCATAAAGTGCAGTAGTAAGTTTGTATGACAAACTTGTTTTACTCCACCGATAAGTATGAGCGCATAAGCAAACTTTACCAGATATGTCACCATGAGGTTGATGTAAAGGAGGCCTTATAAATGTAAGGCAGGTAAAAATATACATTTTTGTAAACTAAGTTTTCAGTTTATGTGCTATTATGAAATTGAACAGAGAGAAGAATAATAAGTATTGCAAAAAAGTTTCGTCGAAATGGCCTGCTTTTTGCATTCGCGAGCTTATAAAAGATCAGGGAATTAATCTTTTTAAGCGGAAAATAATCAGTTATAAAGGGAAAATTATGTTCTTTCATATCCGGTCAAATCGTTTATCTTCAGGTTAATAAAAATTAATTGTCAAAAGTTTCCAATTTCCCTGTGACATCACCTTGAAAATAGTTAATATACAGAGAAGTTTGTTAGCTCAGTATAAAATAAAAGCATTTTTTCAAGAGGTAACCTATAATGAAGGGTTTTTTTATTAAATTTTAGGAATAAAAATATGCGTGGTATCTAGCAGACATTTTGTATTGTCGAAAATGTGGTTCCCTGTTTTGAAACATTTCCACATATGACCTACATGGTCATCTTCATAAGAACTTATATCGAAAAGCTCATTTCTTCAGTAAATGCTGTTGAGTTATATCTGATTTTAAATGTTTCGATGTGAAGATCGAACTGAAGCGCAATTTATCAACTTATCAATGAAGACACTGAAAAGTAGCGAAATGATGAGAGACTTTATTCAACGATATTCGATAAATAGGAGTCCACTAATTACCATATGTTCGAAGTATTGTGACTAAAAGACGTTCTTTTTATATGAAGAAAGTGGTTGCTTTAAGTTTTAGACTCAAAAAATATTTAAATTTGTTGTTCTTATTTATAGCTCTATTTACATCTCCGGAACCTAGGGATTATCGAGAACATTTTAGTTTTCTTAACACACGCTTAGTTCTTCTTATAGTTCTTTTAAGTACTTAATATGCCTAATGCTGCTTATTATTATTTATCAGTTTTTGTAAATGCATTCTCACTAGTATTGGAGAAATAACAAAGATTTGCAACCTTACGTAAGTTGCGAGCAGCACTCACAATACTGTACATAGCTTCATTTTGCTTTTTTGATTTAAATACAGAAGATTACTGTCCTCATTAAAATTGTCAAACAAGCAGACACTACAGCATGAAACAAAGCTTATGAATCATAAGGAAAACTTCCGGTTAGTTTAAAGTACAAATTAACTCTGAACGAAACAGTAGGTGAGGTTATTCGTGCAAGGCCATGATAAAAGTAGGATTTTGTAGTTAAGTCTGCACTTACTCACGTTATTTTATATAATAACTGTGTTTTTTCTCAAAAAAGCCTTTTACTAAGGAGAACTACCCGTGTATTTAGGTATATTTAAGGGTGATAGGCAGCAATTTGGTAAAATCAGAGGTTCCATGCAATCAGGGAAATTTCCTATGCTATTTAGTATGATGAGAAAAAAACCTTTAATTTAAACGCATTTCACTATATTTAAATACCAATGAAAGGACAAAAAGTCTTTAAAAAATATCCCATCCAAAAACGAAAATCTAGTCTTAAGTTGATGAACATAATATGAAAGCACATTAAAGAAATCGAATTGGTTTCAAAGGAAAAAGGAACAATTTTAGTTTGAAAAATTACAGTTTACCCTGTCTGAGGTTTTTGTTACAAAGGTAGTGAACAAATTTTGATCGTAATTTGTTTTATCGCATCGAACACTTATATTTTATCGTTTATAAAGACATCAAACCAGTATTTTTTTCTCCACCAATACGTTAGTTAGAAACGGAACAGACCGAAGAGTAACAGTCATTTCAAAATCACGCTCGATTGCATTCACAATATTAGCACTTAAAGACAAAATGCGTTGTTCGATCTATAGCCAAATTTGCATGAAATATTTTCAAATTTATCAGAAAACCGTCAAAATTCTCAATTTGAGCATTAACATTATCTTGAAAAAACTTAAAATACACAGATATTTGTCAAATTAATAGTCATTAAACCCAGTATCTCTCGGTGATTTCATATAAGATCACTTAAAAAATTAAGAGCTTTCGTACTTATCTGTCTGTATATACGCATATTTAACCTTCATGCTATATGAATAAGGTATATTTCTCTGATATCCACATGAGATTTTTAAAATATTCGCTCTAAATTAATTAATATACAAGTTTGAAAAACTATAGATATCCAAGTTTCATAACAAAAATCAGAGTGGTTAAAATTATGGAAGGTAATGGGTTCATGTGCCCTTTAGAGGAAACCTTTTATATAATGTTGTTTAAATTGAACTTAACCTAATAAATATCGAAAAATTGTCTTGGATATTTTTTTCGTTCGACAACAATTTTTGATGTTAGATGTATTCTTTGAATTTCTTCAAAAGAATGACTATTCAAAACGCTCCTTTTTCGTTAAAGGCATTTAAGAGTTATCCTTCTTGGAAGGGTGTGATATAAACATCGAACAAAATAAGCATTTATGGAAGAAAGCCTTAAATACCGAAAAATTGTTAAATATTTGCCGGAATTAAAAAGAAAGATCTAAAATTTATTGCAATATAATATGTGAAACCGCGATATTTTTATCGAACTCTAAGCTTTTTTAATACAAAGAAAAAATTATGGATACGATTTAACTCGCCGATCATATTTTCATTTTTTTGGTCATATGTATAACATTTTTTTATATTTTTCCGCAAGTTTTTCATTTCTAAACAAATGAGTAGTATTTTGTATTCCATTTTATTTATAAATTAGTTTCAACTTTTTCATCATTATTTCGGTATTTCTACATGCATTAATGTACTTTTTCGAAGAAGCATTGACCTTTTGCCAATTTTGCCATTTTGCATGAGTAAGATCCCAAAATGCAGAGAAGCAAGTATCTGTTTTTTGCAACTTTTTTCTGGTTATCGAAAATTCCGCATTTAAGAATGCTTTGCCTGTAGACATAAGGAAAAGATGCAATTGCTAGAACAAGAACAACACATATTCAGACATTTTCGGCCGTGTAGTTGAGCCTTGTGGCCTCATGAGCTGGTGCCCGATGGTTGCCTTGGACGACCATGTCTGCTTTTGATGATGGGTTCTAGCATGAATGCAAACCATCAGACCAGTACACTTCTGGTAACAAGGATGGTATCTTCTCCTTCTGAACTGCTTCCTGGAGTTAAACTTTTCGCTTCTATCCAAAACTCCTCACGCTTTTAAGGAAGAACTTAACCAGTTTAACATTTTAAATCATAACGTCTTCATAACATGAACAATTTGAACTCGATTTCCGACGAAACTTCGTTTTCCACATTGCCCAATCAATTCATCGTTGTATGACATCTTAAATTAAATGAAGCCGTAACGGTTATTTATGCCAGTTATTATAATCGCCCAACAATTCTTCAAAATTGATAACCTTTTTCGGTCTCGGTTGACTGTTTATGACAGCGTTTTACCTTGTCTGTGTCATAATTAATTTTAAACAGACTGCACAACTAAGCGAAAAATAAAATATGAAAATATATCTTGCTGCTATTAAAACTTCAAATCATTCTTTCTGTAAAGTTGTGACGTTACTTCCAAACATGGTATCTGGCATCTTTCCTGAATCTATTTTAATATCTATTTTCTCCTTATAATATAATTGAAATTCAAATATTAATTATGTTTGATGGTGCCATGCAGTCATTAAATGGCCACTGATAGTTCTTATGGTATGGTCATCGTTCTTTGCATATTTTCCTCCTTTTTGATTAAGGTCATGCTAGTTGAAAAAGCAAATGTATCCCCCCACTTTTAATGATGGCGCTCTCTATAAATGACCTGTCTACATTCTTCGTATTGATTTCGCTGCTGTGAAATTATTTAAGAATAGGACGTGACCAGTTTAATTTTTACTAAATCTACTGGCATATGTGACACATTGACCGTCAATTTCGATTATGTCCCGCGTTGTTCCCACAAGTGGTTGATACGGTGACTTACGCGTATATTCATTTTGGGTGATAGTAGATTTGCGGTGCATTCACCACACTTACTCTCTTGCTCCGTCAACCTGAACCCTCTGTTATAACACCCTCAAGAAGACCAGAGGCGAGCACAGGTGATTAGAGCCATCAAGATTGACTCAGATCCAACAGAGTGGGAAAGCCCTGAAGGCCAAGTCATCAAATTTTACCTAAGTTGGCACGGGTTAACAGATGTTTGTGGTGGGAACTGCCAAATCATGAATAATTGTTGCAGTTGTTCCTTTTGAATAAAAAGGTAGGCTGTAGAGCAAATTGTCGACGCTAAGCTTAGAAAAGGGCAGGAGTTTCCTTGGATGTCGACTTGGATGCAACAAGCCGTAGGTTGTTTTCATACGGTAACCATGAGGAGGTTTTTTTTAAGTTGAGAGACCTGATTAACCAAAAAAGATTTTGTGAAAATAAGAAAAAAAGTAGTAAAATTTTGTTGAAATAATTTGATACGGTGGCTCTAGGCCGATGGCGTTGGGCGCGTTTATCGAAAAAAGGCGCTAAAAAACGAATTGAGCTTGAATCGAGCACAAATCGCTGTCGACAAACTCCGAAATATGGATTTTTATTCTGAAAACTTTCCTTTGCCAAAAACTTAGTGATGATGCAATTTTTCGAAGACGTTTTGTAATATTAAGCAGAAAATTCGGGCTTTTTACATAAGATATCACTATCTTACACTGAACCTAAAACTAACCCTTATCCTACCTCTGAACCTAACGCTCACCTAAACCTTAACCCTTACCTTAAATCTAACCCTAAACCTTACCCTAACCCTGACCGTTACCCTAACCCTAACCTCACCCCTAAAACTTACCCTTACCTTAACCTATGACCCTGACCATAACTCTAATCCTAACCCCGAACCCTTAGTCTAACCGTATTCGTTCTCAAATCGAGATCAGATCGCGCTCTAATCAAGCACGATTCGAGCTCGAATCACTGTCGACAAACCTGGAAATGTGAAGTTTTGTTCCGCCACTACCAAGGGAACCCCTGCCAAAGAAAGTAGTATATTTTTACTAACCAATCCTTATGTTGCCGTTATATACCAGAGGAGACTCTAGATCAAGCCTTTTCTGTGATCTAACGTTGTGCAGTTTGTCTCTTACGATCAGTGATCAGCAGGTTGAGGCGATTTAATTGATGGAGTATCAGAGCAGTTTTACCTTTAAACCTGTAAACCATTGAATAATCTAGGATAGACAGGTAGACTTGCACTTACCAGTGTGTGTTCTATCGCCGTGGCTGCCGTGGAGGCTGTGTTGGAGGAGGTCAACATCTCACGTTGGCAGTCCCTCTGAATAACCGTCTCGCTTTCCTTCTAACTAGGATTATCATAACGCCTCACCCCTCTTCGTCCTTGCTGCAAACGTTGCCGTTTTTAGTGCTCAGTCCTCTCACACCACTTATATGTCCTTCGATATTAGTCACACGGCAATAACTGATTTGGTCCGATTGCCTTACGTTCCCTGCTGTTAACGTTGTCTGAAGAATTGTTGGTGATACTACCCTGAAAATGAGCGAGTGCACATTGATCTTCCGACGAACTTTCTCTTCACAAGTGTCTCTATTTCAGTTACTTATAAATTCTGGCTGCAGTATGGATTCGCTAGCCATTCCAGAGCTCAATAACTGTTGTCGACCTACAGATGGATTTATGGCATGGAGGATTTAAATGTGGGTGTTTGTACATTGTACTGGTTATTGAGGTCGGTGATTGAGTCATTATGTGATTTTAAAATAAACACTACTCAGGAGTGGAAACATCCTTTTATTAAACGCACAACATGCTGAACAACTTTTCCTCCTGCAGTCTACGAGAGTGACTTGTCAGTGGAAAACTACTTTCAAAGTTTTGTAGGCTTTCGCTTTATTCGATCATTTGCAGCTATTTACCTCTTACAAAACCCTCGTTTTTGCAATAATAACTTTTTATCAATTATTTAAATGCTCTTAGTTTATCCTCATTAAAACGTGGTTCATCAAATATGAGAATATGCGTATGCCATGCAACTGCTATTGACCAGATTCTCATGATGGATTTATTAATTGTTTATAGGTCACCTTACTTAAATAATGATGGCACTGTGGACCAGATAAACTTCAAATTTATGTATATTAATTTAAACATTCCATCCAGCAAGCATATTTTTTTAGTAATTCATCACCGGAATTGTAAAATTGCATGGAAAATTAAAACAGTACAGTTGGACAGGGTTAATAAGTATCTTTTTATTAGAACTCATCGTTTCCTCCGTTCGGTTTTGCAGCAATTTTTCCAATATTCAGTTCAGTCAAAACCTCCCGATAGGAATTCGGCTGTCATTTTTGCCTCAGCAAGCCTGGTGACAAACTTCAGGAATCTGTCGAGTTCCTTCAACACAAAGGGTTATTCGGGCTGTCGAAGTTCTGAAAATATTCCCTTGTTTAACTTGAAAAGTCTATTTGGCCAACATATGTTTTCAGCGGTTTATGCCCAGCCTCTTTTTAACCCATCCAACAGAGTAACGTTCTCCCCCCGGCACAATGCCTTTTGCTATTTCTCAAACTCAGCTCACACAAGATAACCTTATGCCTTCCCCTATCCAACAAACTCCTCCCCTTACGCGCAGTTGTCTTCATTTTCGTTTCTCTGCCCGTTACTTATTTGAACATCATGCTTAGCACTCCAATCTTTTCCTCCTATTTATATTTTAGAATTGTGTTTTCCTAGGAAGTGGAGTATTTTATTGATATTAACCAGCTTTTATATTTTAGTGAGTTAAGATATTCTGTGTTATAAACTTTCAATAACTTTGGATAACTTAAGTGCCCCAGTTGGCTAGGCCTTTGTTCTTATTTTGTTTACGTTTAACTATTGGGATGCTTCTATCTTACTTTTCACGAATGACTTTTTCGTATCCTACAGATCTTTGGACTGTGTAGATTTTGTAGTTATTCTTTTCATTAAAATTGAGTCTATTTAGCGAACATGTTTTTTAGTTATTCATCATTGGGCCGGTACAACTGCATGGGAACATTTAATGAACTTTTAAATACTACCCGTCTGCAGGCGGTATTTGTGTAAAAAGTTATTTAACTGATAAACTGTCAGGAATAATGAAGCAATTTTGGCAGTTACTTACGCAGATCGACACTGCTCATGTAAAGTACACCGTGTTTATATAACCAACCACACACGCTGCGGAAGGTAACTTCCCCCAGTCTACGCAGACGAATTAAGGATTAAAATATTTTCAACACCCCTATGATTGCGCAAATTGCCATCCTCTACAGCTTTTGAAAATTACCTTTCTGTTACTGGTTATTTTATTATTTTGAATCCGTTTGGTGCTTGTGCCAGCACCCCGATTGATCCCAAAGCTGGCGAAGCTGCACAACGAACAGGTACTGGTAGATTACACAGAGCTCTAAAAGCGAAAGGAATGCCAAAGCCAAAATAAAGTCAGTGACATTGAGTGGGCGTTTGTTTTTTGAAAGGCGTTGCCTCCATAGTTAGTGGAGTCCATGAAGTCTGAAATCACAGTCAAGATCTAGAGGAATATAATTAGGTTTGAAACCGACAAATTTTAGTCACACAGATTTGATCTGGTTTTGGAAGCGGAGATATAAGTAACAGTGAAAGAAATCTGCTCTCGATTCCCAAAGTTTAGTAGATTTTTCTGAAGGGGAAGAGGAGAATTTTAGTCTCTTTCAGGATATACAATCATTACATTTCAAGCATTTGATGATCTTAATATACTCAAAAAAGGCCTTCAATAATGTGCCCGACCTCCGTCTCTTATACAGGGTCAGCCATATAGGGGCCGAATTTTGAAGTGGATAGAATACTTCTTGATTCTTTAATCTCTAGTTGTCAATCTTGGCGATCAGCAACCCTTGGAGGTAGCGGTTAAAAGTGGGGTTCGTCAGAGCTCTGTTCTAGGCTCTGTCGTCTTGCTTATAGACAATTGCACCATTGCCCTCTTTTCTGACGAAATTAAGCTTCGGAACGTCATCAGCAACGAATAAAACGTTGACGGCAAATCAAAATGCCATGTCAGTATTGCTTGACTTGAGTAAGAAGATAGTACTGTTATTAGAAGTTAGATCGGGTATAAGGAAGGAGGTGAAAGTGGTAGTTCTTATATATTGTATTGTTGGATTGGGAAGAAACCATGGTTTGTACACAATAGACTGAGATTATTTGATGATCTCTATATCGCGTCAGGACAAGATTTCGTTGAGTAAACTCTCCGTATCATGCTCACGAAGGATAACACAGATAAATGCAGCTGAAGGTGGCGTTTTTGTAGTTATTTAGCTCATCTGGAAAGTGCGAGTTCAGATAACATCGCGGACACCAATATCGCAGTTACTTAATTTATTGGGGAAAGACCCTTACTTCCGATATCTTCAGGAGGCAAATAATAGCTGGACGAGCGCACGGCCGCAGCCGAAGTGTGCGAGCGCGAACGTCGTCACGGCGCCTCAAGCGATGTCATGTGTGAGTCATCCTTATTATCAACCTCTCTAAGTGCGTTTTTGGTGTTCCCTCGCTTGAATTTCTCGGTTACCATGTTGACTCCTACGATTTACGCTCTCTGCCCTCCATGGTTTAAGCAATTTGTGAGTTTCCTCTACGTACCTCTAAAGGTCGGGCGCAAGGTTCTCTAGGCTTGGTCAACTTTTACCGCTGATTCCCCCAGAAGTGCGCCGACCTCATGCTGCCGCTCATTAACACGATGTATGGTTTCTGAGTTTCCTGAATCTTACTGGTGAAACATTGATTGCCTTTGAAAGAATCAATGCCACCTTGTTTACACATCCTGCTCCCGAAGTTCAGCGACCCCGGATATTAGATGTTTCGATCGTAGCCGTAGATACCGTACTGCGACAACACCTTTTTGGTTCGACTCAACTCTTGGCCTTGTTCTCACAGAAACTTTTGTCGGGTAGGGCATACTACATTACCTTTGGCCGTTAACTACTTGCTACTTACCTGGCCGTGAAGGATTTAAAACATTTTGGTAGTTCACCAATATTAACGGACCACAAGCCGTTTTCTCTGCTCTTCAATCCCTTATTGATGTGCACAACCCCAGGGGGACTGCCCACCTAGACCACATCTCGCATTCTTCCGCTGAAATCCAGCGCATTGAGAGCACGAGGAATGAGATAGCCAACATGCTGTCTAGACCTTTTCTATCTGCACCCCATCTATTGCGCATAATATTTAAACTGGTGTGAATTACGGTATGAATTAAGGATATTTGACTCCCTATCTTTGTTCTAAACCGTTTGACGTAGGTAGCTGATTTCGCTATACGGCAGCTTTTTTGCCCAACCCATCTTCACTTGTTCGTAGTATCGCAGGGGGTTAAGTGACTTTGTAGTGTTCGTTGCCCGCACGATGCCTGTCCGCCCTGTCGTGACCTCAATCTGTCTAGACCTCAAGGTCGTTGCGGTCGCCAGACTTACTGCACGAGACATGGATTACCCACATGTTGTCCACCCGCACGTTGTCCAACCAATCACAGGCCGACCTAGCCAATGAACGCTCTCTCACTCTGTTTACCGGCCTGACTGCTCTCAAACTGGCACTTGGGACCCAATCAATCTTCTGGATGGTTGTGTTCTCCCAAGTCAGACTTCCTCCATCTATTTTCCGTCCTGTGTACACAACATACTGTTCCTACTACTCTGGCCTCCGCCGACTCTCTTCTCTACTAGGTAACCATGGTCTGAAAATCGCAGTTGCCAGGGTTTGACTCACTTAACCCCCTGCGATAAGTTAAACCCTAGCGACTGCGATCCTCAGATCATGGTTACTCAGTAGAGAAGAAGTCGGCGGAGGCCAGAGTAGTAAAAACAGTATGTTGTGTACACAGAGGAACGGAGAATAGATGGAAAGAGATTTGACTTGGAGAGCATACGACCAGCCAGGAGAGTCCGCCGCGTCCGAATGCCAGTTTGATAGGAGTCAGGCCTGTTGACAGAGAGAGTGATTCACGAGTGCAGTTTTGCTATTCGTCGCCTGGCCAGAAAGCAGTTTTTGCGGCGACTGTGATTGGCTGATCCAGGCGTCGAGAACCGCAATCATGAGATTCTAGTGCAGTTTACTTAGACGCGAGCTAGTCATAACAGTAGCATGGGATCGCATTTTCGATCAAGCTAGCTAGCCCTGTCTTTGGAGTGCACAAGTTGTGAGCGTAAGTTAACTGCGAGGTGGTGGGCTATTTGCATCTGATGCTGCCTCAGCTGTCTTTCGACAAGCTCAGATACATTTTTCATGTACGGAAAACATTGCCAGGTCACTGCTTTAGCTCTCTGGCTAGCTTCACGATTTGAAAAACACTTCTGCTTGGAGCCTTAACGCACGAAATCGCGTTGATATTCATTTTTGGAGAATAATTGAAAGCATTATTTAATTTTTGCCTGCTTAATTTCTTCATCAGTGTAATCTGTTTTCGCTTGATTTAGGAGAGTGGAGACAGAACTTCTTTTGTGAGAGACTGGATGGTTACAGTCAAAGTAAAGGAAAACCTTATAATATATTTATTTGAGATAAATTGGCTTATGGAGTGATCTATGAGTAGTTGGGTGCACAAGGAAATCCAGAAATGGACGTTGAACGTCAGTCTCCGTGAGTAAAATTCCTGGAAATGTAAATTTGAAATGTTTGTGGAGCAGGTCTTAAGTATTTATCTTAAAATGACAAACAGGTGATCTGCATAGCGTAGCTAACATTTTGGTTTTGGCCGAATAATAGAACAAATTTTGAGTTAAGTTCCTGTCGTTGGAATTTATTGTGGCTACGGCAAACCATTGGATGTGCAGGCGTATGATAGAACGTTGGTTAGAAAGCTATTATTTTTGGGTAGGGACGGACTGAATATCGATAAAATTGGCAGTACGCTGGAGTTTTGTCGGCAGGGATCTATAGAAAGGAGCTTGGAAGGCCAACATGTACAATAATCGCCTACTTGCAAACTTTAAGTAGGGTGACTTTTCCACCACCTCATAATTTTGCACGCCGGCCGTTGGTTCAGCAGGGCTTCAGTGGTGATATTGAACTGTAGAGGGGCCTCAGAAGGCCACGATGTCCAATTATCACCTATATCAGTTTATTAAGCAAAATGGTTTATGAAATTAACAACGAGAATAACCGCTTACTTATATATTTTAAGTAGATTAAATTTGAATTATTTTTCAGCTTTTATGCTCGTTCCCCATTATTCCACTTGAGGTAAGTGGTACTACTAATAATATGCATCCTAGTGACCTCTTCCAAGGTCAGAGAACACCCCCTAACATACACGTGCTCACCGTTGGCTCAGTAGGGGTTACCGATGATATTAAAATGCACCTCAGTGTCCTTGCTCGAGGTCAGCGAACCTCCCCCCAACTTCCACGCGTAATTTTTTTTAGTTTGCAGGATGAGTGCGCGCTGATTTGTTCCCTGATACGTCCCACCTGTTCTACCACTTAAAACCAATTGCCCATACAGGAACGGAGCACACCTCGCTCGCACTGTGGGGGGCCCTCTATAGATCCTTACCGTTTTGTCTTGCAGCTGTAAATTTCGATGATCCAGCTAGACTTTCATTGAACACGTGAAGAATATAAATGCAACTTACGACTGTGAGGATGTTGCGTTTAAGGTGTACACAACGACAAGGTAGCTTATAATAGAGTGAGTGAGCTTTTCAGACATGATGAAGATCTCCTCTGCAGTACTGATGATTGCCATCTTATTGACCCTTCACTGTTGCATGCCTGTAATAATGGAATTAAAACTTGTTTCCCATTAAATCCCTTTTGTTTAGTTAATCTTTAGTGGACGCTGCTGGCCGACGCCCTCCATTGCTTTGTCAGGCGTCATTGTTACAGCCAGTTGCCTCAAGGTTATATAATACCTCAGTCAGCGTGTACAGACGCGTTGACCTGCAGAGACTTGACCTACTTCCAGTTGGACACACACACGTGTGTCTAGGTTCTCGCGGCTGCCCAAGCATCTTTCGAACATGTCCCTTTTTCCCCACCCTCGGCCGCCAGACATCACATAGGACCATGGCACTCCGGCAGAATGACTAGTGCTCCGAAGTCAAAACTCTTTCCATCTATTCTCCATTCCTCTGTGTACACAGAATAAACTATTCCTACTATTCTGGCCTCCACTGACTTCTTCTCAACTAGGTTACCATGTTCTGAAGATCGCAGTTGCTAGGGTTTAACTCACTAAACTCCCTGCGATAAATCTAGATTTTAAGCACAGGTTGTTTAAGTTTTGGCTTAAAAGCCCAAAAGAAAGCATTTTAAGTTGTCAGGTGAAGTCATTTGTATGGTGAAAAATAGGTCACATGCCCTTAATGCGTACCTGCCACGTGAATTTTCACAACGTATGAATTACTATATGATCTACTTGAAATAATGAGCAATGTTCACAGCATTGTTCACCTACCGGATAATGCCGAACTACAGGTTCCATTAGATAACTTTCCGTCTTTCCTTTTTAAAGATTATTTATGCAATTTAAAAAGTATGCTTAGAAAGCCGTTGTAACCGCTGCAAAAAGTAGACTGCGTCTAGGCGAACTGCAGGCAGAGCGTCACCATTTACCCAATCCACCAGAATAGACTCCTCAGTATGAGCACCGTAACAGTCTTCTACCACCAAGTGGTGGATCGTTCACACAGTTCATGTCTGCTTCTAACGACATTTTGTTCATAGGGACGACGCCCTCAGACGGGTTTGTCGTAGTCGATGGTAAGTTACTATGCGTGAAGACCAGTATACAGTATCCGCCCGGGTGACACAGAATTACTCTATAGCGAGTATGATAATGATGAGGACTCTTCACTTATCAAAGCTTGCTAGGATGGGGGTCGTAGTCAGCAACTGTTGTCGTCAGTCCGGGAGTACGCATGCTTCCCCGTCGACAATCACGTCATCCTCATTGAGATCAACGGTCGTTGGGCTATTTATGACTGGAAGTGTTGCTGGTATATGTGGCGGACGCTTGGCAAGTTTCACCAACTATTCGTTGCAAGGCAGTGAATGCATGAATAGTTTTAAACATTCTAAGCTCGCTTTTTCCCGTTGGTTTGCAACGTACCATATCTCAGCGAATTTCACAATGCGGACGTCCACAGAGAACCAGGAAGCGCTTGGTCACTGTTAACGACTTTCATAAGGGCCATCTCCCTACATTCTCATCATCAGCTTCGTTTGGCGTCACAAATGACTACATTTTAACTTTTTCAGGATCCCTCAGAGCACTGTGACTTAACTGCTGAAATGTTCATAGTCTTGCCCCCGTTGTACGCAAGTTAGCAAAAAAGGGCAACGAACTGCTTCGTAGGCAACAAAAACCGCCAAAAAGTCGACGACGGCATGGCTGTAGACGTTGCATCGACAAAACGTGCGACAAATTGTTGACGAAATACCTAATGCGATAGATCAACCTGGTCTACTATACGGCGAGTGCAATATCTGCCCTGCGCAAGGAGAATGCACAACTGTGGTTACAACTACTGGGGTTCATACATTTAGCCAGAGGCCCAGCAAGATAGCCCCCACCGGTCTTTTATCGGGTACTGATTCTGGAAAACTTCGACAGCCTTCTTTATAACCTCACGCGGTCAGACATACGCAAACACTTAGTCAGTCATATTTACCATATTAAATCTTTTTCAGATTAACTACTTGGCTACCATTGGCGGAGACAACATAAGCAATTTTTAGAAAAAGAAGATGCGATCACTGGAACAAGACGATATAATGGATAATTTAAGTTTTCATGATCGGCCTCTGGAAAGAAGACTCTTGTTTGGCTCTGACTGCCATGATGTTTTTGTTGTTAAGCAACAACGCCTTCTGCTATCACGATATTCAACGCAGAGGTATTCAAAAAGTGGTGCATTGACAACGAATTCGACAAACAGCAGCTGGAGAAGGCTTTCCAAAATGCCTTAAAAAGGGACCATGACCGGTTTTAGAAGAAGAACCTCTGGTCACCGTCAAGCATACGCCACAACAGTACGTCCACTAAACATCTGCAGATAACGTTAAGGCACCAAGTATTACAAAGTCATAGATATTATCCTGAGATAGTTTGTACACGTACGCCTTACAGTACACGAATCATTAGTTAGTGTCTTCTCAATTTAATAACTTCCTCCTAACCTGCTTTCAGACAAGCGCCAAGGCAATCAAATGAACCAACGCACATAATAATACTTGCAGATATAAGGCCCAAGGCCCCAAAGAAATCCTACAGTAATGTGTTTTGACGTTCAGTGTATTGCGATCTACGATTGAACCTTTTTTTACTTACAAAACTGGACAACTATTTTCCTACAATTGTATTTTTATAGTTTTTACCGTTATTTTTAGTCACAATACATTTATTTACTGTAAAAGGTATTCGAAAAGTTTCTTAACCACTGGATTTCGTCAAAAATTAAATTTCAACTCTTGAATTCGATTTGAGATCGAGAAAGTAAGACAACACAGGAGTTGTTTTGAGATCCGTTTTTTCGAAGTGTCACGTTTGACTCAACTTTTGATTGTTTTTGGGGATCTCCTCAGCATTCTAGCAGTTTTAAACCATCGTTTTCAGTAGCACCGCAATAACACGGACAACTTAGTTGACAAGCGCCCATTCAAGCAAATCTTAGAATGTTTTAATGGACTTCATTTTTCCTTTAATCCATAAATTTCCAGGTTCTTTAATTATAAGTTCATTTTTCACCGACATCGGGCACTTTTCGTACTTTTGTTTCGTCACTGAGTACGCAAAGACCTATCTCATAACCCTGCTTAGATTTAGATCAGTCGTGCTATGTTAACTAGTCTAGAACCAAGGCTAAAGACCTGTTGAATCAGATAGAATTAATCTTACTCATCTACTAGATGAGGCTGCGACCTCTTCTTCTCTCTTTCAGAGTACAAATTTGATCCCTTGTTGAAATCCTGACATACGCTATCCCTTTCTGTTTCTATCAGACAGAATAGTCATTCTAAACCCTCTTGCTAAGTTCTACTATTCATATCCTATCCACCTAAGCAGTATTGCATCTCAGAGCGATAACATTGTGTTCAACCAACCATCTTCTCTCCGCCAGGACGCTACAGTTTGGGCAAATGGTAAGGCTTCTGCCCCTTATTCCGCTACCTTCGTCCAAAACTACCCCTTTTCACATAGAAACCCAACCGCCGTACCTCCGCCAACCCCTTGCTTCATGCTGACGCTGCCTGCTTTCGAGGTTGATAACAAAATTATCTGAATGGCTATAAAAACTAAAAATTTTTAGTTACTGTTCTACTCGAGCAGAAGTTCTGTTTTTTACTCAATTTTCTCCGATTTGCGGCTTGCTGGTGACCCGTGAACTCTGGAGAAGGCCCGATACAGCAAAGCTAGCTACGCTACGTCAGCATTCTGAAGAAACCCTTAAGGACTTCGCCACTGAGTTAACTCGATTTGCGTCATTCGACTTTCCATACACATCCCTCAGGAGCGAGACCAGCCCATCCTCCACCGTTGTATTACGGGGCTCTTGGACTCTAAATAACTTCAGTCAGTCAGCATATTTGAGGGAAAAATAGGCTTGCGCCTTTGAACTCCCCATTTGTCACATCAAAATCTCAATAATTATAAACAATGTTCAAAAGTTTTCATCCAGGAAAATATAGACCCTCAAATGGTGCAGTGATTTTTTAAGGTTAATTTGTCACATAATCCACGTTTTGTTGCGAATTTCAAGTCTCTCGAGCTTACGTGTTTTTAGTCTCTATCTCAGTATAGAAGACACGCTACTTGGAAATTATTCAAGAATTGACTATATATTTCCAAAGTATGGAATTTTGTACGTGAAAGTCTCAATCCGATCGCTCTGAAAAATTCCTCAGCTGTGAATTATTTCCAAAGTTTGGAAATTGCTTCTTGGAAGTGTCGATTTTGTGAAAAAAAAATTCTGTGCCATTAAAATCTGCACATCTCCGAATTTCACGTCGAGGCTGAGTTGTTATATCACTGTGTTGTTATATACCCTTTTCCTAATATCGTCATAATATTTAGGATAAAGTGACTCTCACGTTATTTCTAAGGCAATTTTATAACCAAATACATTTCATTATATCTGTCAGGAACTCAATATTTTACTCAGACTTGCTGTAACCTGCTTGTCTCAGTAAACTTGCACTATCTGGCCAATCGATCTTCTTTCCGCCTTACTCCTACGGGCTCTTGGGTTGGGCTTCCGACTTAATTGGCAGTATCAGACGCAGGTCGTAACACAATAAATCGTGCACAACATGGCAAGTTTAGATGCTACAAGTCGGTTAGCACGAAACGTTTCGCCACCACCGGATCTCGAACCCGGGTTGCCAAATCTGGTTATTAGCGGTGTTAGCACTTCAGGCAGCCCGGCCACTTCGACACGGGCCCTTGACAACCATATCAAGATACGACCAGAAAGTAACTGCCGATATGGCCACTTAAATAAAGTTATTAATTCTCCACCTCCCGCCAAACGGCCAAGATGTCTACTACGTTTACCGAAGTTAGACTGTGAGGACTTCATCCTCGGCCAGGAGTTTTCGGAGATGAAGCAGCAACTTTACCACGAGGTAAATAAACTGAAACAAAAGAAAGCCCATCTTAAAACGCATATTTCTTATACAGCGGTTACAACAGCCCTTGTCGGCCAAAAACCGGGGGTAAATAAAAGTACATATGCTCAGATAGCCTCGACCGGTTAACCTGAAACTTGCATATCATCTGCCGAATCAAGTAAACCAGCGGACCTCTCACTCGATCGCAAAGAAAGTCAAATAAATCCGCAGTCAACGCCATCGTTACTCGGCTCAGGCAGCACTTGCAATGATCTGGATTTGCGTCCTAGCGTCACATCGTTGCTCGATGCTGCACTAGAAAGCGATGATACAGAGGTCGATAAGATCATTAAGCCAAAAAGCATAGGGCTAGAAAGGCTCGAAAGTCTAAACGGGCCAGGGGTGTGCAGTCAGCTAACCCACAAACCGGCACATCAGGACCCATCGAACCTAAAGTACCGGATACAGAT
>JAYGXS010000002.1:93415848-93433253 GCA_036362985.1 Ligula intestinalis
GCGACCCCGGATATTAGATGTTTCGATCGTAGCCGTAGATACCGTACAGCGACAACACCTTTTTGGTTCGACTCAACTCTTGGCCTTGTTCTCACAGAAACTTTTGTCGGGTAGGGCATACTACATTACCTTTGGCCGTTAACTACTTGCTACTTACCTGGCCGTGAAGGATTTAAAACATTTTGGTAGTTCACCAATATTAACGGACCACAAGCCGTTTTCTCTGCTCTTCAATCCCTTATTGATGTGCACAACCCCAGGAGGACTGCCCACCTAGACCACATCTCGCATTCTTCCGCTGAAATCCAGCGCATTGAGAGCACGAGGAATGAGATAGCCAACATGCTGTCTAGACCTTTTCTATCTGCACCCCATCTATTGCGCATAATATTTAAACTGGAGTGAATTACGGTATGAATTAGGGATATTTGACTCCCTATCTTTGTTCTAAACCGTTTGATGTAGGTAGCTGATTTCGCTATAGGGCAGCTTTTTTGCCCAACCGATCTTCACTTGTTCGTAGTATCGCAGGGGGTTAAGTGACTTTGTAGTGTTCGTTGCCCGCACGATGCCTGTCCGCCCTGTCGTGACCTCAATCTGTCTAGACCTCAAGGTCGTTGCGGTCGCCAGACTTACTGCACGAGACATGGATTACCCACATGTTGTCCACCCGCACGTAGTCCAACCAATCACTGGCCGACCTAGCCAATAAACGCTCTCTCACTCTGTTTACCGGCCTGACTGCTCTCAAACTGGCACTTGGGACCCGATCAATCTTCTGGATGGTTGTGTTCTCCCAAGTCAGACTTCCTCCATCTATTTTCCGTCCTGTGTACACAACATACTGTTCCTACTACTCTGGCCTCCGCCGACTTCTTCTCTACTAAATACACATGATCTGATGATCGCAGTTGCTGGGTTTGACTCACTTAACCCCCTGCGATAAGTTAAACCCTAGCGACTGCGATCCTCAGATCATGGTTACTTAGTAGAGAAGAAGTCGGCGGAGGCCAGAGTAGTAAAAACAGTATGTTGTGTACACAGAGGAACGGAGAATAGATGGAAAGAGATTTGACTTGGAGAGCATACGACCAGCCAGGAGAGTCCGCCGCGTCCGAATGCCAGTTTGATAGGAGTCAGGCCTGTTGACAGAGAGAGCGATTCACGAGTGCAGTATGGCTATTCGTCGCCTGGCCAGAAAGCAGTTTTTGCGGCAACTGTGATTGGCTGATCCAGGCGTCGAGAACCGCAATCATGAGATTCTAGTGCAGTTTACTTAGACGCGAGCTAGTCACAACAGTAGCATGGGATCGCATTATCGATCATTTATACTTGCCAAAACGGCCGCCGCTGCAAAAAGGCCTTGCCTGGAAGACCGGGCATAAACTTTAAAGGTGAATTAAGCCAGAATCATAAGTGCATATGACAGCATAGACATCGTAGTTGTCACATTTGACTTTAAGTATGCCCACAGGTATGCAAGTGAATAAGTGAAATCAGTAAACTACGTCCATAAATATGTTCCTCGGCTCCTTCCGCGTGTTGGCCTTCTGTTACGTATGTGTTGCGAACCTGAGAATGTCGCGGTTTACTGAGGTTGGGAAGGCTGCCCACTAGTGTGAATACCAGATAACGTTATCAGTTTAGTCTATGTTGTGTGTTAGTGTCTGATAGGTGTACTGGGAGTCAGATGGCGACGGTTCCTCCCTAGGCTCTGGCCATGTTACGCCTGGCGTTTGTGTCAAAGAGTCAGGCCGTGCTGTTGCGCGCACAGACGGGTTCACGGTCCCTGTCCAGCCACGGTCTGCTAATGGGGGAGAGAGTGAGGTTTACGGTTCAGCGCTTTTCCCTCCCTATAAACAATCTGACGCGCTGCAAACTACCACGATGCACTCAAAGCCGTGGCTTGAGGAGTTGCCAACTAACGAGATAACTAGGCCTGCGTGGTCATATCAGTGCGTGTTGTGTGGAGTGGCTGACTGGGGCCTTGAGATTCAATCTGTAGTGGCTCCTTCTTCAAGTGACCTTTATGGCACTCCCACTCATTTGGGATCTGAACCATCTCCACCTTTGCTGTGGTTTTGTGGATGTTGTGGTCGAAATTAAATGGGTCTCCGCCCTCTTCGGTCGTATTTATTTGCCCAAGTGGGGGAGTGGAAAGGAAGGCGCTGCGAAAGTCTACTCGCCATGCAATCCAAGTCATCGCCCCTGCACCATCCTGCTGCAGAGTAAGCGATGATCCTAATGGAAACCAAAGATCGAAATATCGAAATTCTATGGTTAGATGAAAGCTGTGTCAATGTGCGTTATGTACATTTTTAATCCCATCGTGGTTGTCTGTGAGCATTTAAGTCGGCCTTTGAGGAATTTATATGCTACATCTAAGTTGATACGGCACTTGATGCATAGATTTACTCGCCTCTAGGCATTTGCGACCTTTTCTAATGGTGCCAATGCTAACAATCGGTGTTTTCTCCCACGCAAATGTATGCCCGGTTTCCAGTGTGCTGTCTCATTTTCTGACCGCTAGCGGATGTAAATATATGCGGACTGAGATATATTTCCCTGTTCGGCCACAATATACTGCATGAAAAATGACATACGGGATGTTGTAGGCAAAACATTTTCGATCAAGCTAGCCAGCCCTGTCCTTGGAGTGCACAAGTTGTGAGCGTAAGTTAACTGCGAGGTGGTGGGCTATTTGCATCTGATGCTGCCTCAGCTGTCTTTTGACAAGCTCAGATACATTTTTCATGTACGGAAAAGTTTGCCAGGTCACTGCTTTAGCTCTCTGGATAGCTTCACCATTTGAAATACACTTCTGCTTGGAGCCTTAATGCAAAAAATTGCGTTGATATTCATTTTTGGAGAATAATTGAAAGCATTATTTAATTTTTGCCAGCTTAATTTCTTCATCAGTGTAGTCTGTTTTTGCTTGATTCAGGAGAGTGGAGACAGAACTTATTTTGTGAGAGACTGGATGGTTACCGTCAAAGAAAAGGATAACCTTCGCATATATTTCTTTGGGATAAATTGGCATATGGAGTGATCTATAAGTAGTTGGGTGTACAAGGAAATCCATAAATGGACGTTGAACGTCAGTCTTCGTCAGTAAAATTCCTGGAAATGTAAATTTGAAATGTTTGTGGAGCAGGTCTTAAGTATTTATCTTCAAAATGACAAACAGGTGATCTGCATAGCGCAGCTAGAATTTTGGTTTTGGACGAATAATAGAGCAAATTTTGAATTAAGTTCCTGTCGTCAGAATTTATTGTGGCTACGGCAAATCACCGGATGTACAGGCGTATGACAGAACGTTGGTTAGGGGCAGACTAAGTATCGAGAAAATTTGCAGCAAGCTGGAGTTTTGTCGGCAGGGATCTGTAGAAAAAAGCATGGAAAGCCAACATGTACAATAAATGCTTGCTTACAAACTTTAAGTAGTGTGACTTTTCCACCACCTCCTAATTTTGCACGCCAGCTGTTGGTTCAGCAGAGGGCTCAGTGGTGATATTGAAATGCAGAGGGGCCTCAGAAGGCCACTATGTCCAATTACCACTCAAATCACTTTGTTAAGCAAAATGGATTTTAAAATAACCGCTTACTTTTACATTTTAAGTAGAGTGAATTTGGATGATCTTTCAGATTTTTTTGCTCGTTCGCCGTTATTCCAGTTGGGGTTAGTGGCACTACTAAAAAATGCATCCTAGTGACCTCGTCCAAGGTCAGAGAACACCCCCTAACAGACACGTGCTCGCCGTTGGCTCAGTATGGGCTACTGACGACATTAAAATGCACCTCAGTGTCCTACGTCACGGTCAGCGAACCTCCCCCCAAATTCCACGCGTAATTTTTTTAGTTTACATGACGAGTGCGCGCTGATTTGTTCCCCGATACGTCCCAACTGTTCTTCCACTTAAAACGAAGTGCCCATACAGGAACTGAGCGCGCCTCGCTCGCACAGTGGGGGGCCCTCTATAGATCCTTACCGTTTTGTTTTGCAGCTGTAATTTGCTATGATCCAGCTAGACTTTCATTGAACATGTGAAGAATATAAATGCAACTAACGACTTTGAGGGATGTTTTGTTTAGGGTGAACACAACGACAAGGTAGCTTATGATAGAGTGAGTGAGCTTGTCAGACATGATGAAGATCTCCTCTGCAGTACGGATGATGGCCATCGTATTGACCCGTCACTGTTGCATGCCTGTAATAATGGAATTAAAACATTTTTCCCTTTAAATACCTTATATTTAAATAAACTGTAGTGGACGATGCCAGCCGACGCCATCCATTGCTTTTTCAGGCGTCATTGTTCAAGGCTAGCTGCCTCAAGGTCATCCAATACCTCGGACAACGCTTACAGTCATGCTGACCTGCAGCGACTTAACCTATTTCTACTCGGACACACACACACGTGCGTCTAGGCTCTCGCGTCTGCCCAAGCACCATTCGAACATGTCCCTTTTTCCCCACCCTCGACCGCCAGACATCACATAGGACCACGGCACTCCGGCAGAATGACTAGTGCTCCGAAGTCAAAACTCTTTCCATCTATTATTCGTGCTTTTGTGTACACAATAAAATATTCCTACTATTCTGACCTCCACTGACTTCTTCTCAACTAAGTTACCGTGGTCTGAAGATCGCAGTTGCTTGGGTTTAACTCACTAAACTCCCTGCGATAAACCTAGATTTTAAGCAAAGGTTATTTAAGTTGTCAGGTGAAGTCATTTGTATGGTGAATGATAGGTCACATGCCCTTAATGCGTACCTGCCACGTGAATTTTCATAACGTATGAAATACTTGAAATAATGTGCAATGTTCGCAGTATTGTTCACCTACCGCATAATGCCGAACTACAGGTTCCATTAGATAACTTTCCTTCTTTCCTTTTTCAAATTATTTACGCAATTTAAAAAGTATGCTTAGAAAGCCGTTGTAACCGCTGCAAAAAGTAGACTGCGTCTAGGCGAACTGCAGGCAGAGCGTCACCATTTACCCAATCCACCAGAATAGACTTCTCAGTATGAGCACCGTAACAGTCTACTACCACCAAGCGGTGGATCGTTCACACAGTTCATGTCTGCTTCTAACGACATGTTGTTCATAGGGACGACGCCCTCAGACGGGTTTGTCGTAGTCGATGGTAAGTTACTATGCGTGCAGACCAGAGTACAGTATCCACCCGGGTGACACAGAATTACTCTATATCAGGTAAGATAATGTTGAGGACCATAAATAAATAAATAAATTTTATATTTTAGGCCCGGAGGGCCTCGTCATTGCAATCTTAGTGCTGTGGAAAAATAAATACAAAGTTGATAAATGCTGCTCTCCATGAAACAACCACAAAGACAGCGGGAGCGTTTAGAAGTGTTGATAGATAAATTCATATTCACCAACATATCGTCGTTTGAAAATAGTAGTCAACGCATGGTGAACTAAGAAGGAAGCAGTGAAAAAACTCCTACCATTTAAGCTGGGGCGGAGTTCAGCGAACCCCCGCTTAAAAAAAACAAAACGTAGGAGAAAAAAACTGCTTAAAAAATTAAGGGGGTTGGTTGAGAGGATTGATTGTAGTGCAAATGAGACAGAACTGTTGATGAGAACGAATGAGGGTTGGAAATGCTTCTTGTGATTGGAGAAATCATATAATAGCAGAGGCTGTCTTTCACCATTGTTACACCGCCCGACTGGCTTCATAATCAACCATCAGGGAGATGAGACCGGAGGAGACCATCGCGGACAACAGAGTCAGGAAGATGAGGGAACGGCAGAGGTCACCTGATCATCAACGAAACGTCCGAGATGTGACCTTGTAGACTGCGGAGTTTAGCGACGAGCTGGCGAATATAGCAGAACCGCCAGGAGCATGACTAAAGACCATGTAGCCTATCGTCAGGGTTGTAAAACGGAGAATGGCGAAAACGGCAATGGTGACTGGACAGAGAAGTGGACGAAACATCTTTGCCAATATCACTCAAAGGAGGAAGAAATAGACATGTATGGAAAAAATTTGACCTAAACATAACCACCTCAGATACCAGGAGGACCGGTTTCAAAGTCCAAAAGTTGTGGCTTTGGGAAGGAGACGGATAACAAGGACTTTATATATTCCGAAGTTAAGTGTTTACGTAATTTGACTTTAAAAACTGCTAAGTTAGACGACAGCCTAATTTCGAGGGGAATATTATTCCAGAGGAAGGCATATTTGGAGGCAAAGAAGTGAGAATGGTTCAAAGTGGAGCTTAAGCGGGGTGCAGTAATCCTGGAGAAATTACGAGTGACATAAGGTCTATCTGCGGGAATGAGAGCATTGATTCGTGGAAGGTTAGGGGTAGAGTTAATGCGAAAGAGTAAACAGAGGCAACTTCGAGTCTTCCGACCCAAAGAAATGTCCTGTTCTCTAACTGACAAATTTACCAAAAGCCGTCTGTGCGGTACCTTATCGAAGGCTTTGCTCAGGTCAAAGTAGGTAACAACCACGGATTGCTGCTCGTTACGGAGGGAAGTAACGTGGTTAAGAAAAGCTAAGTGAAACGTCTCGCATGATCTTCCGGGTAGAAAACCATGCTGCGAGTCACTTAAAAGCTTATTTTTTAGGCAAAAATAGAGAATTTGATTTAAAATTATCTTCTTCAGAAGTTTATCTAGGGCCGGGGTTTTATGAATAGCGCGGTAGTTAGCCATGTCTGAACGAGATCCTGATTTAAAGACTGGAAGAATAATGGATGTCTTCCAAGTGTCAGGAAAGTAACCATTTAAGACATAGGTTGAAAATATATGGCTAAGTAATTTGGGAAAGATCGAAACTCTTTTGAAAACTGAATTGGGGATACCATCAGTTCCCAAAGAATGCGAGTTTTTTAGACAAATTATCGGCTTACGAATCAATTCTATGGAGAAATAAATGTTTCTGAGAGTACTGTCTGAGTATGGTTGAAATTACGGGACCGGTTCGGATTCTGTCGTTAAATGTTTAGCAAAGAAAGCATTGAATAATTCAGCCTTATCAGACTCATCTATTACAAATGTTTTGTGTTCATCAAGCAATGGGGGTATTTCAATTCCTCGTTTTGCGTATGACCGACAACGAAACAGTTGTGCAACCAATTTTGCAGAGTTTGACTCGCTTAGGGTGCAAGATTCCCTGTGCTGGTCACGTACAAGACGAATCTTTGACGCTTATTCGAAGATCTCTGCGATCCTAAGATGCACAGACAGCGAACTAGTAGATCTATCTTTCAGCTGCCTCTTCAATTTCTTTAGTCTGGGCAAAAGAAAATGAGGGACGGTCGATTCTGGTGTGTAGGGTTTCGCAATTTTGGTTGGCACAAATTCCAGCATTTTATTAGAAACGACCGATATGAATGCAGAAAGATATGCACCGTCTTTAATGGAAGAGAGGCTCTGTCAATCTAATGAGTCAAGAAAATTGTTGATTGAGCTAATATCTGCGTGGTCATACGCATGATATGTAAGACTAGCACTAGCCTTTTCCGTAGAAGGAAGTGGAAGGCAACAGTGAATTAATGTGTGATCACTTTGGAAGATGTCCTGCTTAAAATCAACGAAGAGAGGGGCAATAACATTTGTGCAAATCAGATCTAGGATATGATGCTGTCTTGTTGGAGAACTAACCAGTTGAGACCAGTGAGGAAAATTAATGGTATCTAGGAAAGGCTGAAATCTAGTTGGACAATAGTTTGAAAGCCAGTCAATTTCAGGAAAATTAAAATCTCCAGCAATAATTTAACTTCAAAAGTGGATTCTGAAATAAACTTGAACATTTCACACAAATTTGCATCTTCTTCAGATGAAGAGTTAGGAGGATTATATACGCATCCGATAATCGACTTTTGCCGGGGCAACAGGATAATAGAGGCGAATCAGTAATTTCCAGAGAAAGACGTGCTTTTTAGATAAAACGGAAAGTGCCTAAATTGCGTTCTAATATAGGGAAGACAACCACCACCATGCTTTTTAATGCGATCGTGACGATCGAAATTATACTCGTCTATGATAAGGGAGGAGTCAGAAATGATTGGATGGGTCCAAGATTCTGTTATGCATATAACATCAGGCATCATCTCGAAAGCGATAGCTCGAAGTTGAGCCATTTTATTTATAACGGACCTGGCATTAAGCAGTGTGAAATCTAGTGTGTTTCGAGTGACAGGACTATGGCTATCCTTATTCATAAAAAAAGAATTTGAGGGTGGGTAGGCAAATTGTAGGCCGTTATTATTTGTGGAATAAGAGCTGTTAGCATACGGGTAGCCAACAATGGATGGCTGATAAGGTCTGAGATATCTAGGGGCCTCGCTTTCTGGCAGGGAAAAATGGGGAGAGGGTAAACCAAAATAAGCTTCTGGGGCGTTCGGGAGGAATGGGGGAGGCAAGAAGACGTGTAGAAGTTAGCAGGTTTGGATGGTGGAGGATGGGTAAAGGAACTGATAGGGGGCAACGGTCACATAAAATTAGTGTTGGGGCCGCTCGCGTAAGGACTAGTGGGGTTAATTAGTGAATTTTCTGTACGGCAACTCTGATTAGATTTAAAACTATACCAGTTTGGGTTACTGCCGTGCAAATTAAATTTTTCGTGGTTCGGGCCCGGCGTGTTCAATAACGCATTATATATGGGGATAATATGACTCCCACGGTCAAAAGAATAGCGAGGTTGTGGTGGTGAAGCGCTCTGCTTAAACGCTTTCGACGGTGTTGGCGACATTCTAAATGAACTTGTTGCCGAGTTAGAGGCGGCGGAATTTATCGATCGTGGGACAGAGAATGTATTTAGACTAGTATTAATCGTAGTAGATGACGGAGCGGCGGGCCTTGACGGTCCCAACATCAAGAGTAATGGGCTAACTGGTGCACTGATGTTAATGAACCTATGACTACACATTCGGGAGGTAAGGATAGCGGGTGTACTGACGGTTATGAAATATGAATAGACTTCTGGGAGGCAGGGATAACGGGTGCACTGACGTTAGTGGGTGTATGGCCAGGTATGCGGGGGGGGAGGTTAAGCGAGTGCATTTACCCTATCGGGCCTACGAACAGATTTAGGAATAGTAGGCTGAGAAGTCATTGGTCGACTGGACTGGAGAGCCATATTTCTTCGCTCCATTGGTGTAAGATCTCGACAGAGGAAACTTTTAGTCATTTCTAAATATCCGGAAATGCGACTTCGTTGAGCAAAGATTGAGTCCACCTCGATCGGTGAAAACCATTTAACGAGGGTGGGCGGGGTTTTGCTACGCGATTGGAGGCGTTAGGCTTCTGCAATTTTGTAGTTGATACCACCCGAACATAGATAATCTTTTGTAGTATCCAAAGGGCGATTTAATATGGAGGCATTTTTAGCATAAAGTTAAAGCTTCGCTTTTGTCTATCGAAAGCTTCCATGGTTATAAGATGGACGAGGGAGTCTAACTTTTGACAATCTTGTGAGGGCGCATCTGATAATTTTCCATCAAACAGATTGTCTAGTATTGACAAAACAGAACCAAACTTCATCATGAAGTCATTACAGTTCTGTAATGCAGATAAATCAATTTGCTTAGCCTTGACAATGGGCTGCATGTTGATATCAAGGCATTGACTAATAGGCGTGGTCAGGCACCGCTTGGGTCTGGGAGCAGATATCTTACGATGAGCTATAATTTTCGTTCTCATAATTTTTATGGAAATCTGCTTTAAATGTGAGATAATATATAAAAATTCAGCCTTAATGATTTTACCACAGCTGGTTGTTAAAATCTCTTAAAATTGTTTAACAAACTACATTAGTTATTACGTTCAGAAAAAAACAGTTGGTATGATTTTCAGATTATGACTTACGAAAAATAATCAGAGGGAACTTCAAAAATACTGTAGCTAATTTTTAATAAGTACTTTAAATTTATTTGAAAAAGTGTATTCAATATTGGGAAACGACTCAGCCTTTGAAGGTCTCGAGAATATTCTGATCTTGACGATTTCTTTCACTAGGCCACGAATTTGCTGGTTTGAAGAGGTTTTGTTCGGTTTAAATAGGAAGCATCTCGGTAGAATTGGTAGGAAAACAAAGTCTTCTTAAATTCCGACTTAAAAAGATCGTCCACGCAAGAAAAATAATTCCAGCGGTGCAGAAAAAAATTGTTTACGAACGGTTGCAGCCACAATATCCTAGATCGTAATTTATGGGGGAAATCGATGTAGAATTGTCCTAGGAGGAGCGAGGGGAAATATCAACTGTTATCTTGTAGGGTCCACCCTCTTCACTTATCAAAGCTTGTTAGGATGGGGCCGTAGTCAGCAACTGTTGTCGTCAGTCCGGGAGTACGCATGCTTCCCCGTCGACAATCACTTCATCCTCATTGTGATCAACGGTCGTTGGGCTATTTATGACTGGAAGTGTTGCTGGTACATGTGGCGGATGCTAGGAAAGTTTCACCAACTATTCGTTGACAGGCAGTGAATGCGTGAATAGTTCTAAACATTCTAAGCTCTCTTTTTCCCGTTAATTTGCAGTGTACCATGTCTCAGCGAATTTCACAATGCGGACGTCCACAGAGAACCAGGAAGCGCTTGGTCACTGTTAACGACTTTCACAAGGGCCATCAACCTACATTCTCATCATCAGCTTTGTTAGGCGTCACAACTGACTACATTTAACTTTTTCAGGATCCCTCGGAGCACTGTGACTTAACTGCTGCAAAGTTCATGGTCTTGCCACCGTTAAACGCAAGTTAGCAAAACAGGGCGACGAACTGCTTATAATAATAATAATGTTTATTTGTAAAGCACATCTTTGGCACCGTCAAAAACCCCGAAAGGTAGGAAAAACCTAACCAAAACCCCTTCTTTCGCAGTGACTATTTTATTTGTTTTGGTCTTTTGCTAGGTCAATAGTGTGCGAACTAAGGAGTTTGTTTTAAGTAAAAAAACCTGGTTTCTAGGGAACAAATCTATAAAAACATTAAATAAAATAGCTATACATTGTACGTGTTACGGTTTTATAGTAAGAATACTTGGGGTCTGGAAAAACTGTCATGTCCTTTAACTGAGGTTTACTTAGCCGCGGTCAGTTTGAAGGCGAAAAACTCAGCTGAGGACATCGCATCTACCGTATTCATGGGTCTGCTCGATACGGAGATTACAATTGTTGTCCAGTGGCACAAGTTTGCTAATTAGATGAGACGTTGCAGATGTCTGAGGGGGTCGAGGCAGCTGCGAAACACCACCATCATTCAAGTGTATCGGCAGAAGACACTTGGCATTTCTTTTGTCGAATATCTAAGTAAGATTAAGATTAACATCATAAGTATTGATACTTCTGATACATTATAAGAGGAAACAATCTATATTTTAATATATTTGAAGAGAAAACTATTTTATTGGAATGGATAAATTGTTCTTAGTTTTTGTTATTATTTTAAGGATTGGAAAAGGAGGCAAGGCACAATTTTGCTTAAGGTTTGTTTTGATCAGGGTTGGAAACCATCGACTGGAAAGCCTCCAGCAGTGGCCAGTTTTCTCCAAAATGTGCGGGAACTCTCCTGGACCGTTCCATCCCTTTTGGTCCGAATTGGACGTCAAAGAACTGGTTAGCAAACTGTCCTATTTTGTTCAGAAATATATGTATCATGTCATTTGAGATTAACTGCTTGGTCTTTATTCTAAATTGTGTTAAACTGTGGCTTTTGTGAATATCGTTGGGTAGGGCATTCCATATGATCGCATATCTTATGGTGTAGAAATTTGATCGCTGGGCCGTCCTAGCTTTAGCGTTATGAATTGTATGCTGGTTGTTTCTAGTGGGACGGGAACCGTTTTGGTTTGTTAACATATTATTCCTAAGGATGTTCTGATTATGTTTCGCTTTATATAGGAAAGTTAAACCATTTTGGAGTCACCTTTGCCAGAGGGGTTTAAGACCATATCAATTGTACATTATTGAATAGGAGTCTCGGGCGTCATCGCGTTTACACAGAACTCTGGTAAATCTTCGCTGGATTTTTTCTAGTTTCTGTCTGTCATCTGATGACATGGTACCGAAAAATATTGAGCGGTAATCTACAATAGGTACAACGTACATTTTGTAAAGTTTAGTCTTAAGTGTAATTAACGTGAAATTTTTACTTATGAAGCCACATAGTTGATTTGCTTTTGGTTCGATTTGTTTAACATGTGGGGATAAGTCAAGAGTATTAGAATAGCTAAGACCTAAATCTTTTAAAGATGGTTGCTCTTTTATTTCTTGACCACTAAACATTATGGGGGGAAGTTTTAGTGGTCCAAAAATCATGAGATGACATTTTGTTGGTGAAAACGGCATTTTCCACTGAACACTCCAGTCGTTTAGTTGTTGAAGATCTAATTCAATTATTTTATGCACACTACTTATCGAATTTTTGTTATAGGCATATGCGAGTGTTAAGTCATCTGCACATAAAAATGTATTAGCAGAGGTTGATATCGTGGATAACTCATGAATGTAAATTAGAAATAAGAGGGGACCTAGGATAGTGCCTTGAAAAACACCACTGCTTATATGAGCTGGTTCTGATACTATATTTCGAAGTTGTACTACTTGGAATTGGTTTTTAGGATAGGATTTGCGGAAATCAAGGAGGGGGGGCCGAATCCCGTGACTCACTAGCTTCACGATCAGTCTTTTATGGGGAACTTTGTCAAAGGCTTTTTTAGATCAAAGTAAATTGTAGCTACCCTGTTCCCATCATCTCGATTTCTGGAGACGAATTCCAAGAAAGTGAGTGGCAGGACTGACATGACTTTTTAGGTAAAAAGGCATGTTGAGAGGGGGGTATGAGATTTACATTCGTCAGATGGTCTAACATTTGGTTATAAATTATTTTTTCTAAGATTTTTGCTAAAACCGATGTCTGGTGAACACCACGATAATTTTGGGCATTGGACCGATTTCCGATTTTGTAAATTGGGGTGATACATGATTTTTTCCATATTTCTGGATAAGTACCATTTGACTGCAGAAACGAGAAAAGGTAAGACAAAAGTAATGGGGCATATGTCATATGTCTCAGTATGCAAGGAGGGATTCTATCCGTTCCATATGATGTGGAATTGGACAGTTGGCGGATAGCTTTCTCTACAGTTTCTTAGTTAAACAATATCTCTTTTAATACTAGTGCCGTCATTTCTGTTGGTTGGGGGATTGGTTCTTCCTCGACTGAATAGTTGGTTGAGAAATACTCGTTAAAAACATTTGCTATTTGGTTGTCATTTGTTATTACTATTCCTTGGTCATCAAGCATGATTTGGGAGCCTTGTTTTGATTATATTTTTTTCCTGAAGATTTGGGCTGTCCCTTCTGGGGACTTCATTGCCTGATGTGCTGTTGCTATCGTCTTATTTGTTTCAATGTTCTGAGCTAACTCGTGAATCTCTGTATTGCGTCTGAGCGTAGGTAGAGGACTAATACATGGGTCGTGGAGTTGTTTTTTTAAGTTTTTTAGCCGTTTGGAAAGGAAGTTTGGGATTAGTGATTACTTACATGGAGATCTCTCGTCAATTAGGGTATCTCGAATTAAATTAAGGATGGCATAAAACATGTTCACAGGTTCTAGAGGAGATGCTGTTAGGAGGAAAGAGCTCTAATCCAATGACCGAATGTAGTTATTCATAGATTCAATGTCAAGATTTTTGGGGTTTATATAAGTGTAACTAGGATCAGGTCTTATTTTAATGTTAAGAGGGAGCACTGTTATTATTGTCTTATGATCACTATCAAAGGTTAAGCTGTCGTAGTGCGTATATAAGGGCCAGATATCATTTTTGTGAATAACATCGAGTATATTGTTTCCCCTGGTTGGTTTTCTTATTATTTGCGTCCAATTATAAAACACAATTGATGATAATAATTCATCATGTCTGGATGGGACTGATAGTTCTGTCCAGTTTATTTCTGGACGGTTTTAGTCTCCTGCAATTATCTGACATTCGTTTTGGATATTTGATAGAATATCTAGTATATTTGTAAGGCCCGTGTCATCATTTCTATATTCCGGAGGGGTTAACGACCATCCAATTAAAATGTTTTTAAGGGTCTTGGATGTTATTATAGCGAAGCACGCTTCGCCATTGAACGTCTCCTGAAGAACCTCAAAGCCACTCTGTTCTATGGTAGATCTCATGTAGATCATACAACCTCCTCCTCGTTTATTAGCACGGTCCTGTCTATAGAAAGTGTAGTTTGCTATCAAAAGTGAAGCATTCGAGGTTGATTCGTTTACCCATGTTTCTGTTAAAAAGACTATATCGGGATTGTGTGTGTCAATAAAAGTCCTAAGTCGTGGAACTTTGTTTACTATCGATCTAGCATTAATAAGAGCAACACTTATGGTGTCGGATACAAAAGCTGGAATCTCTTGTGAAAAAATGGATTCCTAGTACTTGTTTGATTGTGTTGAGGGCTCATGTGTGGAAATTGTGTGATTGTTGGATAATATGGTGGTGTTGGACTATTTGTGGCGAATTGTGCATTATTGGAAAAAATTGGTGATGAGAATGATGGAATTCCATGGCATTGTGCAACTATCGGAGGGTATGGTGTTATGCGAGGTGGGATTTGAGTGTGTGTGTTATATTGAAAGGGTTGGGTGTGCGGTTGTCGTCTTGTGTATGGGCTAGGATACATGGGTTGAGAGAAGGGGTTAGGTGTCATTTGAGGGTGTGCATTTAAATACGGATATTCGTTTTGATATGCAATTCTGTTTGGGAAGGGTGGTCTATTCTGGGTTGTTTGGGGGAGATAATATAACGCTGGTTTACTACTTTGGTTCGTTGAGTTAGGACTGTTATTGCTATTTATGGACATGTTTAGACGTGTGTTGTTATTTATCAGTGTATCTTGATTAGATCCAGGATAAGTGTCGTTCATGTCTAATGGGGTTGTACTATTTCGGGGTCTTTTTGTTTGAACCTTATTCTTTCCTTTAATTGACTCGGCAGGTTTATTTTTTGCTTTCTGGTTGTCATTATTATAATTAGAAGAAGTCGCTCTCACGTCACCTAAGCTGATGCTAAGTTGATGGTTTTCGTTTTCCTTCCCAGAGGAGGAGGAACTCGTTAATTGTTCCTCTGAAGTAGCATTTTGTGGTGTTTCCGTCCTTTGCGACTATATGTGGCTGACTTTGTTTACGCCCTTTGTCTTTGCGAAAAACTTGTGTGCGCTGCATTGGGGTCGAGTCAGGACCTATATATGCTTTAAAACTCCGGAAACGCCTATTTATTTCAGAGTTTTGCAGTAGCATTTGAGCTTCGGCGTCGGTAGATAATGTAAGCAAAATCACTTTGTTTTTACTTCGCGAATTTAGTCTTTTGATAGACACTATGCCTATACTTATCCCACATTGTTGAAAAACGTTTTGTATTGCTACCATTGGATTACTCGTTTGAGGAAAGTTGTGAAAGATTATATTTCAGCTACGTTTTGATCTATCTGAAACTTTTGATGATACTAAATGCACCACAGACTCAATCTGAGGTAAATTCGTGAGGTTGCTTTCAAATGAATTGGAGTCCAGAAGTGAATTAAGGATCTTAAAAACAGGTTCATACTTTTCAATAAAGTTTGTTAAATTTAAGAGGGCTGACAGATCGAGTTGATCCAGAACAACTTTCGCGTCAGTCATTGTTTCTAATAAAATTTTCAAGTAAAGGATGTTTGAATGCTAAATATATGTCTAAGAAATGTGTTTTTGACAAATAAACTATAATTTACCAGAAGAACAAAACAAATGATTTGTACAGCGTTCTATAAAACAGAGGACAATATCTGACCAAATCAACGAAGGAGTTTGGTAGCAGATTTTGGCTAAGATAGTCAACTGTTACTTACTGATAATTTATTTAAGAAAACCAAAGACTTTGAGTCGTTTCTTCTCTTATATAAATCAATTTATATAAAGCTTTCACTTATCTTCGAATTTGAACAAACCGCATTCAAGGCAACAACAACCGCCAAAAAGTCGACGACGGCATGGCCGTAGATGTTGCATCGACAAAACGTGCGACAAATTGTGGGCGAAATACCTAATGCGATAGATCAAACTGGTCTACTATACGGCGAGTGCAATATCTGCCCTGCGCAAGGAGAACGCACAACTGTGGTTACAACTACAGGGGTTCATGCATTTAGTCAGAGGCCCAGCAAGATAGCCCCCACCGGTCTTTTATCGGGTACTGATTCTGAAAAAATTCGAGAGCCTTCTTTCTAACCTCACATGGTCAGACATACGCAAACACTTAGTCAGTCATATTTCCCATACGAAATCTATTTCTGCAAAGTGACCCTACAAGATCACAGTCGATATTTCCCCTCACCCCTCCTAGGACAATTCTACATCGATATCCCCCATCAATTACGATCTTGGATATTGTGGCTGCAACCGTTCGTAAACAATTTTTTTCTACACTGCTGGAATTATTTTTCTTGCGTGGACGATCTTTTGAAATCGGAATTTAAGAAGATTTTGTTTTCCAACCAATTCTACCGAGACGCAACCTATTTAAACCGAACACAACCTCTTCAAACCAGCAAATTCGCAGCCTACTAAAAGAAATCGTCAAGATCAGAATATTCTTGAGACCTTCAAAGGCTGAGTCGTTTCCCAATATTGGATATACTATTTCAAATAAATTTAAAGTGCTTATTCAAATAAAATAGCTACAGTATTTGTTAAGTTCCCTCGAATTATTTGTCGTAAGTCATATAAGGCTGAATTTTTATAAATCATCTTACATTTAAAGCAGTTTTTATCAAAATTATGAGGACAAAAATTATAGTTCATCGTAAGATATCTGCTCCCAGACCCAAGCGGTGCCTGACCACGCCTATTAGTCAATGCCTTGATATCAACATGCAGCCCATTGTCAAGGCTAAGCAAATTGATTTATCTGCATTACAGAACTGTAATGACTTCGTGATGAAGTTTGGTTCTGTTTTATCAAAACTAGGCAATCTGTTTGATGGCAAGTTATCAGATGTGCCCTCGCAAGATTGTAAAAAGTTAGACTCCCTCGTCCATCTTATAACCATGGAAGCTTTTGATAGACAAAAGCAAAGCTTTAACTGTATACTAAAAAATTCCTCCATTATCAGTCGCCCTTTGGATATCGCAAAAGATTTTCTATGTTCGGGTGGTTTTAACTACAAAATTGCAGAAGCCAAACGCCTCCAATCGCGTAGCAAAAACCCGCCCATCCTAGTTAAATTGTTTTCACCAATGGAGGTGGACTCAATCTTTCCTCAACGAGGTCGCATTTCCCGATATTTAGCAAGGACTAAAAGTTTCCTCTGTCGAGATCTTACACCAATGGAGCGAATCAAGGATTTGGGCATATCCTACTCTAATAGTCTCAATTTGTCAG
>JAYGXS010000002.1:93435180-93446476 GCA_036362985.1 Ligula intestinalis
ATCAAGGATTTGGGCATATCCTACTCTAATAGTCTCAATTTGTCAGAGCACTGTGCCCTGATAGTCTCGAAAGCACGCCGAACCACCGGATTTATCCTTAGAAATTTTAAGACTATCAATGTTAGAACTAGCCTTTATAATATGTACGTGAGACCTAGTCTTGAATACTGCTCGCCTCTGTTCAGTCTTCTGCGTACTAGTGAACGGAAGAAAATAGAATCGGCGCAGCACTTCTTCACTAGAAGAGTTTTCACTACAGAACACCGTAACTTAACCTACCAACAAAGGTGCGAACTTATAAAGCTGGATCCCCTATGGCTTCGTCGATTGCAGAAGGGTCTATTTTTACTGTTTAAACTTTTGAATGGTCAAACCTTTAATCCTCTTAGTACAATAAGGCAGCTTGAGCACTCTCGACGCGCCAGTCATCGAGACGTATTTTTATTTCTTCCTATGGCACGCACAGTTAAGTACCGGCAATTCTTTTCAGTAAATGCCATATCAATCTGGAATAAGCTGCCCAAAAGTATTAAAACCCAGCAAAACTACCCTATGTTTAAGAGAGCTGTAACTAGTTTTCTACATTCAGGACAACTTTCACGAATTTTGGGTGCTGACTCGGTGGAATCTCTCTTTCACTCTGATGGCGTTCGTGGACTTTGAACCCCGCCAGGCTTCACTGCTGAAGATAATGCGGCTGAAGCAGCAGCCCGCAGTCTGCTAACCCTTCAGCCGATAGCTCGCAACTTTTGCCGACAGCCATTGAAGAAAGACTGAGAACACTGTGTTCTTGTGCCAACCCTCTCCGTCTGGAACTAATGTTTTTAAACGATATGAAACAGTTCTCCTGCTGATGAGTCAACTCAGCTTACAACTGTACATTTATTCCGTTTGCATCATACCTTTGAAGGCAGGTTTTTTTCACTTGAAACAAACTCCTAATCTCGCCCAGTGTTGACGAAACAAAAAACATGAAACAAAACCAATACTGGCTGCAACATAAGGAGTTTGTTTTAGGTTTTTTCCGGTCTTCGAGGTGTTGGAAGGCGCCCAAGAGGTGCATTACCAACTCTTTACAATTGCCTGTAAACTGGCATAAAAAACATATTATTAATATAAATACGGCTCTCCAGTCCAATAGACCAATGACTTCTCAGCCTACTATTCCTAAATCTGTTCGTAGTCCCGATAGGGTAAATGCACTCGCTAATCCTCTCCCCCGCATAACTGGCCATACACCCACTAACGTCAGTGCACCCGTTATCCCTGCCTCCCAGAAGTATATTCATAGTCCCATAACCGTCAGTACACCTGCTATCCTTACTTCCCGAATATCTAGTCATAGGTCTATAAACATCAGTGCACCAGTTAGCCCATTAATCTTGATGTTGGGACCGTCAAGGCCCGCCGCTCCGTCATCTACTACGATTAATACTAGTCTAAATACATTCTCTGTCCCACGATCGATAAATTCCGCCGCCTCTAACTCGGCAACAAGTTCATTTAGAATGTCGCCAACACCGTCGAAAGCGTTTAGGCCGAGCACTTCCCCACCACAACCTAGCTCCTCTTTTGACCGTGGGAGTCATATTATTCCCCCGTATGATGCGTTATTGAACACGCCGGTCCCGAACAATAAAAAATTTAATTTGCACGGCAGTAACCCAAACTGGTATAGTTTTAAATCTAATCGGAGTTGCCGTACAGGACATTCACTGATTAAGAACGCTAGTCCTTACGCGAGCGGCCCTAACACTAATTTTATGCCACCGTTTCCCCTATCAGTTCCTTTACCCATCATCTACCACCCAAACCTGCTAACTTCCACATGTCTTCTCACCTCCCCCCATTCCTCCCAAACGCCCCAGAAGCTTATTTTGGTTTACCCTCTCCTCATTTTTCCCTGCCAGAAAGCGAGGCCCCTAGATATCTCAGACCTTATCAGCCATCGATTGTTGCCTACCCGTATGCTAACAGCTCCATACCCGTCAGTACTTATTCCACAAATAATAACGGCCTACCGTTTGTCTACCCACCCTCAAATTCTTTTTAATGAACAACTGTAGCCATAGTCCTGTCACTCGAAACACACTAGATGTCATAGTGCTTAATGCCAGGTCCGTTATAAATAAAATGGCTCAACTTCGAGCTATCGCTTTTGAGATGATGCCTGATGTTATATGCATAACAGAATATTGGACCCATCCAATCATTTCTGACTCCTCCCTTATCATAGACGATTATGATTTCTATCGGCACGATCGCATTAATAAGCGTGGTGATGGTTGTCTTCTCTATATTAGAACGTCATTTAGGCACTTTCCGTTTTATCTAAATAGCACGTCCTTCTCTGGAAATTACTGTTTCGCCTCTATTATCCTGTCGCCCCGGCAAAAGGCGATTATCGGATGTGTATATAATTCTCCTAACTCTTCATCTGAAGAAGATGCAAATTTGTGTGAAATGTTCAAGTTTATTTCAGAATCCACTTTTGAAGTTAAAATTATCGCTGGAGATTTTAATTTTCCTGAAATCAACTGGCTTTCAAACTATTGCCCACCTAGATTTCAGCTTTTCCTGGATACCATTAATTTTTCTAACTGGTCTCAACTGGATAGTTCCCCAACAAGACATAATCATATCCTAGATCTGATTTTCACTAATGGTATTGCCCCTCTCTTCGTTTATTTTAAGCAGGACATCTTCCGAAGTGATCACACATTAATTCACTGTTGCCTTCCGCTTCCTTCTATGGAAAAGGCTAGTGCTAGTCGTACCTATCATGCGTATGACCTCGCAGATATTAGCTCAATCAACAATTTTTTTGACTCATTAGGTTGGCAGAGCCTCTCCTCCATTAACGACGCTGCATATCTTTCTGAACTCATGTCGGTCGTTTCTGCTAAAATGCTGGAATTTGTGCCCACTAAAATTGCGAAACCCTTCACACCAGAATCGACCGTCCCTCATTTTCTTTTGCCCAGACTAAAGAAATTGAGGAGGCAGCTGAAAGATGGATCTACCAGTTCGCTGCCTGTGCATCTTATGATCGCAGAGATCTTCAAATTAGCGTCAAAGATTCGTCTTGCACATGACCAGCATAGTGAATCTTGCGCCCTGAGCGAGTCAAACTCTGCAAAATCGGTTGCACAACTGTTTCGTCGTAGGGCCTCCGCAAAACGAGGAATTGAAATACCCCCATTGCTTAATGAAAACAAAACATTTGTATTAGATGAGTCTGATAAGGCTGACTTATTCAATGCTTTCTTTGCGAATCATTTTACGACAGTATCCGAACCGGTCCCGTCGTTTCAACCATACTTAGACAATACTCTCGGAAACATTGATTTCTCCATAGAATTAATTCGTAAGCCGATAATTTGTCTAAAAAACTCGCACCCTTTGGGAACTGATGGTATCCCCAATTCAGTTATCAAAAGAGTTTCGACCTTTCCCAAATTACTTAGCCATATATCATCAGTATATCTCTTAAATGGTTACTTTCCTGACACTTGGAAGACATCCATTATTCTTCCAGTCTTTAAATCAGGATCTCGTTCAGAAATAAATAACTACCGTGGTGTACATAAAACCCCGGCCCTAGCTAAACTTCAGGAGAAGATAATTTTTAATCAAATTCTTGATTTTTGCCTAAAAAATAAGCTTTTAAGTGACTCGCAGCATGGTTTTCTACCCGGAAGATCATGCGAGACGTGTCATTTAGTTTTTCTTAACCACGTCACTTCCCTCCGTAACGAGCAGCAATCCGTGGTTGTTATCTACTTTGACCTGAGCAAAGCCTTCGACAAGGTACCGCACAGACGGCTTCTGGTAAAATTGGAAGCCATTGGCATCCGTCCCCCTCTCCTCGACTTCATCGGTTCCTACTTGTCTTACCGCAGCCAGAAGGTCCTAGTGGGTAATAGTTACTCCACTTCTCAGCTGATAACGAGTGGCGTTTTTCAAGGCACTGTCTTGGGTCCAATACTCTTCATTCTATACATAAACGAAATTTCGACTGTTCTAAAAAATTCACACAATCTCATTTATGCAGACGACCTAAAATGCATATACTCGTTTTCTAAGGACACGGCAAGCCTATGCGTTGATAAAATAAATGCGGACCTAATTGCACTCTCACGTTGGAGTGCTACCTGGTAGATGGAATTCTCTCCATCCAAGTGTAGTTTCATGTGTTTTGGTCCCGCCAAGCTTCCTCGTCCCCTAGGCTTTCAAAATACTCCAATTTGAGAACGATCCAGTATAAAAGACTAAGGTCTAAGCTACACCAATAAACTAGCATTGTCGCCTCATGCGGATCGAATATCTGCGAAGGCTGCACAGATATGTGGTTTTATATCACACAATTTACTCCTGCTGGAATGAAGTTAAAACGATGTTTCGTCCACTTCTCTGTCCAGTCATCATTGCCATTTTCTCTATTCTCCGTTTTACTACCCTGACGATAGGCTTCATGGTCCTTAGTCAAGCTCGTGGCAGTTCTGCTATTTTCGCCAGCTCGTCGCTAAACTCCGCAGCCTACAAGGTCACAGCTCGGACGTTTCGTTGATGATCAGGTGACCTCTGCCGTTCCCTCATCTTCCTGACTCTGTTGTCCGCGATGGTCTTCTCCGGTCTCATCTCCCTGATGGTTGATTTTGAAGCCAGTCGGGCGGTGTAACAATGGTGAAAGACAGCCTCTGCTATTATATGATTTCTCCAATCACAAGAAGCGTTTCCCACCCTCATTCGTTCTCATCAACAGTTCTGTCTCATTTGCACTACAATCAATCCTCTCAACCAACCCCCTTAATTTTTAAGCAGTTTTTTCTCCTACGTTTTGTTTTTTTTAAGCGGGGGTTCGCTGAACTCCGCCCCAGCTTAAATGGTAGGAGTTTTTTCACTGCTTCCTTCTTAGTTCACCATGCGTTGACTACTATTTTAAAACGACGATATGTTGGTGAATCTGAATTTATCTACCAACACTACTAAACGCTCCCGCTGTCTATGTGGTTGTTTCATGGAGAGCAGCATTTATCAACTGTGTATTTATTTTTCCACAGCACTAAGTTAGCAATGACGAGGCCCTCTGGGCCTAAAATATAAAACTTATTTATTTATTTATATATTAACTACTTGGCTACCATTGGCGGAGACAACATAAGCAATTTTTAGAAACGAAGATGCTATCACTGGAACAAGACGACATAATGGATAATTTAAGGTTTCATGATCGGCCTCTGGACAGATGATTCTTGTTTGGCTCTGACTTCTTTGATGCTTTTGTTGTTAAGCAACATCACTTTCTGCTATCACGATGTTCAACGCAGAGGTCTTCACAAAGTGGTGGATTGACAACGAATCCGACAAACAGCAGCTAGAGAAGGCTTTCCAAAATGCCTTTAAAAGGGACCATGACCGGTTTTAGAAGAAGAATCTCTGGTCACCATGAAGCATGCGCCACAACAGTAAGTCCACTAAACATCTGCAGATAGCGTTAAGGCGCCAAGTATTACAAAGTCATGGATATTATCCTTAGATAATTTGTACAGGTACGCCTTACAGTATACGAATCATTAGTTGGTATCTTCGCAATTTAATAACTTCCTCCTAACCTGCTTTTAGACAAGCGCCAAGGCAATCAAATGAACCAACGCAAATAATAATACTTGCAGATATAAGGCCCAGGGCCCCAAATAAATCCTACAGTAATATGTTTTGACGTTCAGTGCATTGCGATCTACGATGAAAACTTTTTTTCACTTACAAAACCGGAAAAATATTCTTCTACAATTGTATTTTTATAGTTTTTACCGTTCTTTATAGTCACAATACATTTTATTTACTATAAAAGGTATTCGAAAAGTTTCCTTACTACTGCATTTTGTCAAAAATTAAATTTCAACTTTCGACTTCGATTCGAGATCGAGAAAGTAAGACAACACAGGAGTCGTTTTGAGATCCGTTTTTTCGAAGTGTCACGTTCTCCTCAGCATTCTAGCAGTTTTAAACCACCGTTTAGTAGCACCGCAATCACCGCGGACAACTAAGTTGACAAGTGCCCATTCAAGCAAATCTTAGAATGTTGTAATGGACTTCATTTTTCCTATAATCCATAAATTTCCACGTTCTTTAATAATAAGCTCATTTTTCACCGACATCTGACACTTATCGCACTCTATTTTTTCATCACTGAGTACGCAAAGACCTATCTCATAACCCTGCTTAGACTCAGATCAGTCGTGCTATGTTAACTAGTCTAGAACCAAGACTAAAGACCTGTTGAATCAGATAGAATTAACCCTTGTCATCTACTAGATGAGGCTGCGACCTCTTCGTCTCTCTTTCAGAGTACAAATCTGGTCCCTTATTGAAATCCTGACACACGCTATCCTTTTCTGTTTGTATCAGACAGAACAGTCATTTTAAACCCTCTTGCTGAGTCCTACTATTCACATCCTATCCACCTAAGCAGTATTATGTCTCAGAGCGATAACATTGTGTTCAACCAACCATCTTCTCTCCGCCAGGACGCTACACTTTGGGCAAGTGGTAAGGCTTCTGACCTTTATTCCGTTACCTTCGTCCAAAACTACCCCTTTTCACCTAGAAACCCAACCACCGTACCTTCGCCAACCCTTTGCTTCATGCTGACACTGCCTACTTTCGAGGTTGACAACAAAATTATCTGAATGGCTATAAAAACTAGAAATTTTTAGTTACAGTTCTATTCGAGCAGAGGTTCTCTTTTTTTACTCAATTTTCCTCAACCTTCGGCTTGCTGGTGACTCGTGAACTCTGGAGAAGGCCCGATAGAGTACAGCTAGCTACGCTACGTCAGCATTCTGAAGAAACCCTTAAGGACATCGCCACCGAGTTGACTCGATTTGCGTCATTCGACTTTCCCTACACATCCCTCAGGAGCAAGACCACCCCATCCTCCCCCGTTGTATTACGGGGCTCTTGGACTCTAAATTACTTCAGTCAGTCAGTCTATTTGAGGGAAAAATAGGCTTGCGCCTTTGAACTCCCTTTTTGTCACATCAAAATCTCCAGAATTATAAACAATGTTCAAAAGTTTTCAGACAGGAAAATATAGATCATCCTTTGTCTTACAGGAACGTTCAGTGCAGCCTGCTCTGGACATTCCAGATAATCCGATGCCACATTTTCTCCCTAAAATTTGAGGATTTCTTCCAATTAGCCACCACTACTTACCTGCGTGGCCATCCTTACAAGGTCACAAACGAACGCACCCGATTAGACCTCCGAAAATATTTCTTCATTCAACGCGTGGTCCGGCCTTGGAACTTGCTACCAAGCGAGACGGTTTCCGCTGACACAATTGCGGAATTTAAAAGAAGACTTGATGTGATTTTATTTGACAAAAGGCGACTTTTACAACATGATTTCCTACTGCTAGCACTGTGAACAATTTTTCTGGCTTTAGACCGTTTTCATTCTTTTCCGTGAAAATTCACTCGAAATTCTGTTATGATATCATATATGCTCCTCCCGACTGCACATTGACTTTAAGAATAACCTTGTTTGCGTAAAATTAATAGGGTCCTCAAGGGCATTTCTTGCATGTTATCCTTACAAATGGTGCAGTGATGTTTCAAGGTTACTTTGTCACATAATCCACGTTGTGTTGCGAATTTCAAGTCTCTCGAGCTTACGTGTTTTTAGCCTCTAGCTCAGTATAGAAGACACGCTTCTTGGAAATTATTAAAGAATTGACTGTATATTTCAAAAGTTTGGAACCTTCTACGTGAAAGTCTCAATCCGATTGCTCTGAAAAATTCCTTTGCTGTGAATTATTTTAAAATTTTGAAAATTGCGTCTTGGAAGTGTGTATTTTGTGAAAAAACTCCTCTGCGCCACAAAAATCTGCACATCTCCGAATTTCACGCCGAGGCTAAGTCGTTATATCACTGTGTTGTTATATACCCTTTTCCTAATATCGTCATAATATTTAGGATAAAAGTGACTCTCACGTTATTCCTAAGGCAATTTTATAACCAAACACAGAGGTAACCGGCCCGTATCGACGTTCGACGAAACGTCTTCTCTCAGAGGAACGGACTCCCGGAAGATGTGGTCCTCTCAGATACTGTTGACATTTTTAAACACAAACTTGACTCTCATTTGCTGAGAAACTGTGGCAGATATAATGAACAAAGTGTCAGTAGCAGCACCTTACAACTGGCTCACATTATCGCTGATATTAAGCCTACATTTGTACATTTGTATTATGTACTATTGTTACGGTGGACCAATTATGCGATTTTAGTTATGAATAGGGAGCTCAAGGGCGAAAGCCTTCTTCCCTTAATAAAGTGACTTAAAGTGACTATTGTATCTGTCAGGAACTCAATATTTTACGCTGACTTGCTGTAACCTGCTTGTCTGAGTAAACTTGCACTATCTGGCCAATCGATCTTCTCTTCGCCTTACTCCTACGGGCTCATGGGTTTGGCTTCCGACTTAATTTGCAGTATCAGACGCAGATCGTAACACAAAAAATCTTACATAGCATGGCGAGTTTAGATGCTACAAGTCCGTTAGCAAGAAACGTTTCGCCACCACCGGATCTCGAACCCGGGTCGCCAAATCTGGTTATTAGCGGTGTTAGCACCTCAGGCAGCCCGGCCACTTCGACACGGGCCTTTGACAGCCATATCAAGATATGACCAGAAAGTAACTGCCGATATGGCCACTTAGATAATGTTATTAATTCTCCACCTCCCACCAAATGGCCAAGATGTCTACTACGTTTACCGTAGTTAGACTGTGAGGACTTCGTCCTCCACCAGGAGTTTTCGGAGATGAAGCAGGAACTTTACTACGAGGTAAATAAACTGAAACAAGAAATAGCCTATCTAAAAACGCATATTTCTTATACAGCGGTTAAAACACCCCTTGACCATCAAAAACCGGGGGTAAATAAAAGTACATATGCTCAGATAGCCTCGGCCGGTAAACCTGAAACTTGCATATCACCTGCCTAACCAAGTAAACCAGCGGACGTTTCACTCGATCGCAAAGAAAGTCAAATAAATCCGCAGTCAACGCCATCGTTACTCGGCTCAGGCAGCACTAGCAATGATCTGGATTTGCGTCCTAGCGTCACATCGTTTCTCGATGCTGCACTAGAAAGCGATGATACAGAGGTCGATTAGATCATTAAGCCAAAAAAGCATAGGGCTCGAAAGGCTAGAAAGTCTAAACGGACCAGGGGTGTGCAGTCAGCTAACCCAAAAACCGGCACATCAGGACCCATCGAACCTAAATTACCAGATACAGACGCCCGCTTGGTCGTAACTCGTAAGCTCGCAACAGATGCACCAGTGAGTCACAAGCAGAATATAGTTGTAAAAGGGGCTCCAGATATAGCGTCAACAATTATACAAGAACGAGTTGACACTGATGTGGACTTGGATTTGGACATGTCTGACGACACACCTGAAACCTGCATCTGTGGTCATGTGTGAAGCCCACGGGCTACACCATCGTTACTTGTCTTAAGTGACACTAGCAATCATCAGGATTTGCATCTTAGCACCACATCGTTGCTCGACTCGGCACAAGAAAGCGATAACCAAGAGGTTGACAAGTTCATAACTCAAGAGAGGCATAAGCCTAAGAAAGCCAAACAGTTCACGGCTTTGCATTCAGCTTACCCAATAGCGAGAACATCAGAACCGAGTCTATCGGATACAAGTGCACCCTCGGCCAAAACACGTGAGCCCACCACATTTGCCTCATTAAGCCGCAAGCAGAAAATAGTTGTCAAGGTGGCTACAGAGTCAAAGTCGTCAATTGCACAAGAATGAATTGACCATGACGTGGGTCTCATGCGAGTTTACGCCAAACCGTTGCTAAAACCAGCCGAGTCTTTCCACATTCTTAAGACATTTCGAATAGGGAGGGCTCTAAAAGCTACGGAATCGATTTCTTGGTCACGACCTCTGAAAGTTATTTTAGAAACTGAAACACAGGCGAAATTCTTGCTAGAGCGCAAACCATCCTTACGGAGTTTGCATTCGCAAGTTTTTTTTCAGCCGGATTACGAGTTGAAAGAGCGGAGAAAGATAAGACATCTAATAATATAGCTGGAGAAACAAAGAACCAATGGCGAGACAAATCTCAAAATAAGAGAGGGACAAATAGTTTAAGTCAAAAGGACATCTCTCTGGTCGAAGCCGGTAATAGTGATGGCCTAGCTGTCCCGCTACGGAAACCTAAGACATGCCCTTTTAAATTGGCCGTTTTAAATGCCAGATAAATGATTAATAAAATGCCTCTGCTTCAGGCTCTGGTTTTCGTCAACCGCCCAGACATTGTTATGGTAAGAAGAAGAAGTCTCGATCGCTGGGACAATATGTTTATTCGCCTGACGTTTCGCTATCCGTCGTGGATTCGTCATCAGAGACATGAGTAGCAGAAAGGTTCTGCGGCTCATTGCTATGGTAACGGAGACATGGGCATCGGCCTGTGAAGCTGAATCTGAATTCTCTGTTCTAGGCTATGCATGCGTTCGGAACGATCGAAACAATTGCAGTGGCGGAGGAAGCTGCATCTATATAAAGCAGCCACTTGCATTTCTCCTGTTGGACTATCCACAATTCACAGCGGTGGAGGAGAGCTGCTGGCTACGAGTTGTTCTAAAAAACAAATACTCCTTACTTGTTGGCTGTGTTTATCGCCCACCTAATGCCAATGCAGACTACGATCTTTGTCTCTCGCAGGCATTTCATGCCGCAGCTGACCTAAATCTTAAGTATTGCTTGATTGCAGGTGATTTTAACCTTCCTGACGTGCAATGGTTTCCATCATCCGGTCCTTCAAAGTTTGAGAACTTACTTGAGGCAATAGATATTGGCATGTGGGATCAGGTAGTCGATTTTCCCACTCGAGGAGCAAACATACTCGACCTAATTTTTTGTAGGGGATGCGAACCACTTTCAGTGTCATTTTTAGACGCACTTGGGAGTTCAGACCATCTTACAGTTGTTAGTGAACTAGAACTGGAGGCGGATGAAGCATTTTCCCAAAAGTATAGTTTTTATCATGACTTCCGATCAGCAAACACGGCTGACCTACTGGCACATCTAAACGCTCTCGACTGGTCTGAATTTTTCCAATTTTTGGATGTAAATGTTTGTACCGATGCACTGTACAAAGTGTTGGATCCACTCATCCTCCACTTTGTCCCCCGTAAGAAAGTAATACATGTCAAGTGTACTTCCTTCCGTAGGTATTCGTTTTGTCCCACTCCCTCCCATTCAACAGT
>JAYGXS010000002.1:93446486-93458980 GCA_036362985.1 Ligula intestinalis
GCTTAAAGCACCACGCGTATACTCAAGTTAACAAGTAAGAACCAGGCATCTGGTTTATTATAGAATCCCAATTCTACATCAAGGATGAAGTGTACCTTCCTCTGTCTTTCCTTCGTAGGCTGCGTAAACTCTCTCGTCGTTTGCATTGGCAGAACGACACTTCCGTTCTGCCCTTGATCACACTGATCTTTGAGCAGGCCAAGAAGCTCTCCGAAGAAAAGCAGATGGCTGATGAGATCCACTTCGCTGAAAACCCTTCCCTTAATGTTGCGAAACTCTTTTGGCGTACAGTAAAAGCGCAGAGGAAAACGCAACACCCCATACTTCAAGATGCTTTAGGAAACCCCATAGCTGACGCTAAGTTGACCGCTGATAGCTTCAATGCGTTCCTATCCAAAACGTTTAGTGAAAGCTCGTTCGCTGCACCTCCGGTTATCCGGGCTTGGACGGGTGCCATACTCGAAACCATAAGTTTTACCCTCTGGGATGTGACTGTAGCCATTCGTTGTTATCGTCAATCCTATAGTCCAGGACCAGATGGCGTCCCAGTTAGCCTTCTTAAAGCTGAAGCGAATGATATCTTTCCGTCTATTCTTTGTAAGGTATTTAATCTTGCTCTTGAGAGCGAAAGTTTTTCTTCGATTTGGAAGGAATCACACATAATGCCTATTTGCAAGCACGGCCGATCGACGTCATTTGACAAGTTTAGGCAAATAAATACACTTCCCGCAGCCACGAAGATCTTGGAGACCTCGATCAAAGAAAAGATGATGCGTCCCTTGACAGAGAACAACCTGCTCATAACAGCTCAACATAGCTTGTTCGAGAAACGATCTTGTGACACCTGCCATCTCTCTTTCTTTGATTATGTGCTGCAATTTAGAGACAATAGTTTTGCCATTTATAACGTCTTTTTTTGATTTTACTAAGGCCTTTGATCGGGTGGATCATAACCTCCTCCTTCTGAAACTTGCCTCCTTCGGCATAGGTAGCAAGCCTCTGAACTTCATATCTTCTTATTCGGATACTCGCACACAACGAGTAAAAATTTCCAACGTTATCTGCAACCCCACGCATATGAAGAGTGGAGTTATACAGGGTAGAGTACAGGGTCCGCTCCTATTTTGCCTGTTTGTCAACGAAATTTCAGATTTTTTTCAGTATGGCAGACCCTTCATGTATGCTCATGATTTAAAGACTATAAAGGTTAGAAGTAGCCTTTATAATATGTACGTGAGACCTAGTCTGGAATACTGCTCGCTCCTATTCAGTTTTCTCCGCACTAGTGAAAGGAAAATGATAAAATTGGTGCAGCACTTCTTCACTAGAAGAGTTTTTCTACAGAACACCTTTACTTAGCTTACCAACAAAGGTGCGAACTTATAAAGCTGGATCCCCTGTGGCTTTGTAGATTGCAGAAGGGGCTGTTTTTACTGTTTAAACTTTTGAATGGTCAAAACTTTAATCCTCTCTGTACAATAAGGCAGCTTGAGCACTCTTGACGCGCCAGTTATCGAGACGTTCTTTTATTTCTTCTTATGGCACGTACAGTTAAGTACCGGCAATTCTTTTCAGTAAACGCCATATCAATCTGGAATAAGCTGCCCAAAAGTACTCAAACCCAGCAAAGCTACCCTATGTTTAAGAGAGCTATAACTAGTTTTCTACTTTCAGGACAACTTTCAAGAATTTTGGGTGCTGACTCGGTGGAATATCTCTTTCACTCTGATGGCGTTCGTGGACTTTGAATCCCGCCAGGCTTCATGCTGAAGGAAATGCTGCTGAAGCAGCAGCCCGCAGTCTGCTAACCCTTCAGCTGATAGCGAGCAACTTTTGCCGAGAACCATTGAAGGAAAACTGAGAACACTGTGTTCTTGTGCCAACCCTCTCCGTCTGGAACTAATGTCCTTAAACGAGATGCAATATTTCTCCTGCTGATGAGTCAACTCAGCTCACAACTGTACACTTATTCCGTTTGTATCATACCTATGAAGGCAGGTTTTTTCACTTGAAACAAACTCCCTTTCTCGCCCAGTATTGACAAAACACAAAACCTGAAACAAAACCAATGCTGGCTGCAACATAGTGAGTTTGTTTATATTTTTTTCCGGTCTCCGAGGTTTTGGAAAGCGCCCAAGATGTGCATTACCAACTCTTTACAATTGCCTGTAAACTGGCATGATAAACAGATTAAATTGTATGTTTCTATCAAGTCGGTGTTAGAATATCTCCACAGATTGGCACATAACAATCGCCTCGGGAAGGTTTTTTCATGGCTCTATGAGCCGATTAGGAAAAAATACTTTCTCACACACTTAGAGCTATTGCGTTCGAGCTAAAGCCAGATGTCATATGCATTACAGAGTCGTGGACCCATCCACTAATTTCTGATGCTTTACTCATAATAGACGAGTATGATTTCTACCGTCAAGACCGCCCTATTAAACGTGGTGGCGGTTGTCTTCTCTATATTAAAGCTATTTTAAGCATTTACCGTTCGACCTAGATGCTGAGTCATTCTCGGTCAATTACTGCTGTGCATCCGTTATCCTGTCTCCCCGTCAAAAGGTGATTATTGGATGCATTTATAGTCCACCTAACTCATCATCGGAAGATGATGAAAAGCTTTGTGAAATATTTAGGCTGATTTCAGAGTCCACCTTTGATGCTAAAGTTATCGCTGGGGGTTTCAACTTTCCCGAAATTGATTGGTCATTGAACTGTTGTCCATCCAGATTTCAGCCCTTCCTAGATACCATCAATTTTTCAAACTGGTCTCAGTTGGTCTGTTCCCCAACAAGGGATCAGCATATTTTAGATATAATTTTCAAGAATGACATTTCCCCCTTTTTGTTTACTACAATCAGAACCTCTTCCCAAGTGACCATACTTTGATCCATTGTTGCATTCCGCTTGCTTCTACGAAAAAGACTAGCACCACTCGTACCTACCGTGCGTTCGACCTAGCTGATATTAATTTAATTAACAACTTTATGGACTCACTAGACTGGCAGGAGCTTTCCTCCACGAACAGTGTAAAAATTTTCGGTTACTTAATGACAGCAATTTCAAATAGTATTTTGGAATTTGTGCCGATCAAAATTGTTTAGCCTTATACTTCGGACCCCACCGTTCCTCATTTTCTTATGTCTAGACTGAAGCCATTGCAAAGACAGTTGAAAGACCAGTCTACTAGTTCATTATCTGTGCACCTTAGAATCGCAGAGATTTTCGAATTAGCGTTTAATATTCGCCTTGCACGTGACAAACATAGGGAATCTTGCGCACTCAGCGAGTTAAACTCTGTAAAATCGATTGGCCAACTGTTCCACCGTCGGTCCTCCGCTAAAAGAGGTCACGAAATCCCCCATTTACTGAATGAAAATAAAAACTTTGTGCAAGATGACTCTGAGAAGGCTGAACTGTTCAATTCGTTCTTTGCAAAACACCTTACGACGGAATCTGAACCGGTCCCGTCGTTTCAGCCATGCTCAGTCAATACTATCAGTACCATATATTTCTCCATAGAAGTAATTCGTAAGCACATTATCCGTCTAAAAAACTCGCACTCCTCGGGAACTGACGGCCTTCCAAATTCACTTATCAAGAGAGTATTCAGCTTCCCCCGACTGCTAAGTTATCTATTCTCAGCTTATCTTCTAAACGATTTCGTTCTTGACTCATGAAAGACATCTATTATTCTTCCAGTCTTCAAGTCAGGATCTCGTTCGGACGTAAATAATTACCGAGGTGTTCATCAAACCCCGGCCCTAACCAAACTGCTGGAAAAGATCATTTTTAATCAAATTCTCGATTTTTGTGTAGAAAATAAACTATTAAGTGCCTCACAGCATGGATTTCTACCTGGAAGATCATGCGAAACCTGCCACTTGGCATTCCTTAACCTGGTTACTTCACTTCGTAATGAACAGCAATCAGTCATCATGATTTACTTTGACCTTAGTAAAGCTTTTGACAAGGTGCCTCATAGGCACCTTTTAGTGAAACTTGAAGTCCTAGGCATCAGGCCTCCCCTCCTCGATTTCATTGCCTCTTACCTGTCTAAACGGAGCCAGAAGGTCTTAGTAGGCAATAGCTACTCGATGCTTTAGCCGATCACGAGTGGTGCATTACAAGGCACGGTTTTAGGTCCCCTCCTTTTCATTCTTCACATCAATGAAATTTCAACAGTGCTTAATAATTCGGAAAATTTCATTTATGCTGATGACCTTAAGTGTATTTACTCATTTTCAAAGGTCACGGTCAGTATTTGTTTTGATAAAGTTAACTCAAACTTGCATACTCTCTCAAGTTGGAGCGCTACATGGCAGATGGAGTTTTCTCCATAAAAATGTAGTTTCTTGAGTTTGGTCCCGCAAGGCTTCCTTGAACCATTATCTTCCAAAATAGTCCACTGTCAGAAAGATCTACGATAAAGGATTTGGGTCTTACTTACACGAATTAGCTTGCATTATCACCTCATGCAGATCGAATTTTTGCCAAGGCCGCACAGATATGTGGGTTTATATCGCATAACTTTTTCCTTCCAGAAATGAAGTTAAAACTAAACCGCATGTTTGTTCTTCCTATACTAGAATACTGCTGCCCGCTTTTTGGCCTCATGACCCAGCATGACCGTAGTAAGATTGAAAAGATTCAGCGAGTTTTCACTCGTAAAATATTTTCTGTTTCTGGGTCTGGTATGTGTTATACAGATAGATGTCAATTAGCAAACATTAAATTTCTATGGATAAGAAGACTCGAAGCTGGTCTATGCTTTCTGTTTCGCGTTAACAATAGTCCTAATCTCCCACAAATAAACGCTCTCCTTCCAGTAGACCGACCTTACGCCACTCGTAAGTCTTCCATGATGATTTTACCATCTCGTAGCTCCACATCTAACCGTTCTCGCTTTTTTAACTTCAAATATGCTTTTATTTGGAACAACCTTCCTCTCGATATTAGACTGTCTTCTACACTGTCGATTTTTAAAGGCAAATTATATAAGCATTTAAATTTAGAGGAAATAAAGTTGTTACTGTCTGTTTCCTTTCCAAACACGCAAGTTGTAGATTTTGAAAAGGGTCCTCCTGGCATTTGAAGCTCTTCCCAGAATACTTAAATGGTTTCTAAATATGTTAGCATTTCCCTCTGCAGAGTCAAGCATCACTTCCAAGGTCTGCGAATTCTTCTTTGTTTTTGCAACCTTCGCTGTGGTCTTCGAGATTGGCTCTGGAATCTGGTCGGTCGCAACTCGATGATGTTGCCTTGACATCTACTGCCTTCTCCTGCCTTCCGGATGACCCCTTCTTAACTCAACGATATATTATTTTTTTCCATGACCATACACGTCCCGAACTCTCAACATCAAGTCCCAAACTAAACACATCAAACCCTTTACCTATTAAGGCAGTTTTTTTCTCCTAAAGTTTTTTTGAACTCGGTGGCCCGCTGAACTCATCCACCGATCTAGGAGTGTTTTTTTACTGCCGATGACAATTATTTTATAAGAGTTCACTGCTTATCATCATTATTTTTATTTTCACGATAGCACTAAGTTTGTAACGACAGGGCCCCTTGGGCCTTAAATATGCAAATTATTATTATCACATCCAATCGTCCTTGGGGCACATACAGTTTGAAGGGATTTCCCCGGAGATTGGTTGTGGTGGCGTGCTGGAAAAGTCGTCACACATGAGAGCATAGTCCAAGCCACGCACGATATGGAAGCATGTTATAATCCTGTCACATCCACGGTCGCCAGGCTTGAATCGCCTTATGAAGGTTCCCAAGATTTTCGAGAAACAGTCTTCATCAAAAACCGTGAATGCCCGCTTGATGGCGTACAACATTGAATTTGCAGTTTTAGCCACCTTACAACATTGTGTAGAAGGTTTGACGTTGTCTGTCATCCAGATGCCGAGATCTTTCTGTATTCCTGCTTCTTAGAGTGGGATTCCGTTCAGATGGTATGGTCGCGCATCAAGGACCGAATTTCGAGTTCCCCGGCGCAGCAGAGTGCATTTGTTCGAATTGAAAGACAGCAGCCAGCTATGCGACTAATCGTTTAATCAACAAAGATTTTCCTGGAAGTTATCTTCACCGGCAGCACACTTGATGACCTTCCATATTTTTACATCATCTGCAAACATGGCACACTCGCAGTCCAATTCCTGTACGCAATCATTAACGAACCAGCGAAAGACGATGGGTCCGAGTACTGAACCCTGAGAGACTGTGCTCTTCATTGTTGTCGTCCTAAACACACCGTTTGGGAACGACCAGATAGTAAATTCTCAATCCACGTAAGAAGTCTGCCTCCGATACCCACCAGTCTCAACTTATGCAGGAGACATTGGTGTGGAACACTGTCAAAGGCCTTCCAAAAATCAATGTAGGCTGCACGTACGGTTTCTTTTGCATTAATTGCCCTTGTCTAGCTTTGCATCGTATGAAGCAAGTTTGTTTCACATGAGCTACCCCTACGAAATCCAAATTGCGCATTCGACAAAATATTGTGAGTTTCACAATTGCTTCTTGATGATCTTCTCCATTAATTTGCAACATATGGAGGTCAAACTCATGGGTTTGTAGTTGGTCGCAGATGCATGACTACCACTTTTGTAAAGCGATGTAATATGCGCTAATTTCCAATCCGGGGGAACCATTCCAGTATCAAACGATTTCTGGCACATCAGTGAAAGCGGTTTAGATAGCTGTCGCGTAAGTTTTTTGAGCAATTTGGCAGGAATTCCATCTGGACCCGGAGATTTACATTCCCTCAAGCTTTTTAGTTCTTGGAAAATCGTCTCTTCTCCAAATAAAATATCCTCAATATTTGGTGCTCTCATGACCTCGTCTACAGTTGCGAAGAAGGGAGGTTCTTTGGTGAAAACTGACTGAAAGAACTCAGCAAAATGTTCTGCTTTGTTTTTACAGTCGGAGATTTCGAGACCATCATCATTTTGCATAACAGGAATCGGGTTCCTGTTGCGTGTGCTTTTCCGTAAATAACTGTTTAGCAACTTTGGATTATTGACAGCTCGACAAATTAAATCGCTCTCAAAGTCCAGTCATGCTTTGAAAACCATTCTATTTACCATGTTCCGCTGGATTTTGTACTGTTCCAAATCTTCGTTGCGGCTTGTGATGCAAAACTTCTTCATTAGCTTTCCTTTTTTATTGATGTCTCATTTGATATCTCTTTTCAGCCATGGAGGTCGGCTTGATACCCTGGGCACTGAAAGTGGACAATGAATGTGCATAAGATGCAGCAACTACTCCTTTAATGTATTCCAGTCGTCAGTGACATCCACGCAGAGAAGACCCCAGTCTATTTGTGATGCCCCTACTCTCATTTAGAGAAGTCACCTCGCCATATATTCGGCCTTGGTTCGTCTACTGCACGGGGCAATGAAAAATGACCAGAGTTCCACGAAAGTGCAACGTGATCACTTCGATCTAGTTGAGTTAGGCAGTATACCTCGTCTGCACTGTCGGGAAGCCTGGTGAAGACTTGGTCTAAACAGCTAGCATGTTGCCCTCCACATGCTCTAGTTGAAACGAGGACGTGTTGTGTGAGAAGAACCTCAAGTGTTCTTTTCAGAAGTTTGTGATCAAAGGCATATTTAGAACAATTCGCCCGCAAATCGTTCCAACTTATGCTGGGCGCATTGAAGTCACCCATGAGTACAACATCAGGTCGACTTCCCATCTCCTTTATGCACACCAGTAAACACGCATCTTTATCAGTGTCTGTCCACGGTTGTCGGTAGACGGTCACAGCTTCAGGGGCTGCAACTTCGGAGCCTTAATTGTCAATCAAATAACCTCTATACCCTGGGTAATCCTTTCAGGCTTCTCGCACACACTTTATTCGTTCTTTACATACACAGCAACCCCTACACCTTGGCGTTCCACTCGGTGTCATCTAAATAGTTGGTATCCGCATAGCACCACTTCTTTATCACTGATGCTCTGTGACAGCCAGGTTTCTGGTATTGCTATAACATCAGGGTACCCATCGGCTACCTGTATTCGAAGCTCATCAAACATCGAGAATAAACTCTGGGCGTTAGCATACAGAAATTTTAGCCGGCTAGACTCCGCAGTGTCCAATGCGTTTGTGCGCGAGTTTGCCACTTCTACTGGACCGCAGCCATCATCAAGATTGACTGCTTTTACAGCGGCCGTGATCATGCCTGATCTAGCCGGCCTCAATGATGTCATGAACGGTACCCCTCCATGCTGACGATTGGTGTCAGCGGATATGGAAAGCTCCACCCAGTCTCTTCTCCAGCGACGAAGACTGAACATACAAGGTCCAAGAACTGCTCCCATGTTTTGACGGACGGTGTCAAGCCAAGTCTTCAGTTGCCCTCCTCTTCGACTTTTCCAGATGGGTTGCAGCATAGCAAAGCTCGTGGGGCGGATGACGGAACACGTGTCCAAACCACCTCAGTCGCCTTTCTTGAATGGTTTGAGATATCCTCGTAATACGATCGCCGCGGGTGCATACTACCTCATTTGAGACAAAGTCGCAATATTTAACGCCAGAATCGTCCACAGGCACCAGTGGTCAAAGACCTCTAGTCCTCGCTCATCTTTAGTGCGCACTGCTCACCATTCACATCCATAGAGAAGGACTGACCGGATGGATGCAGGGTATACATTAATCTTCGTGGTGATGGATATGTCAGGTCGGATCCATAGGCACTTTCTATAGGCGCAGTGATACGGAGACAATGTCATCCTTGCTCTGCCCATTCAGCAGCAGCCTCGTCCTAGGTATTTAAAGCTGTCTTCTGCTTCAAGTTGGTGGCCAAATATCCCCACGGGTGCTTTCTTATGTTCAGGGATGCAGCTCGAGAACAACTTTGTCTTTCTGGAATTTATGGACATGCCAACCGACATAGCGATCTCATTTAACGGCGACACTACCGACTGTAGACCACCAAAGCAAGGGGGCTAACAGTGCCATATGATCGGCGAAGTCGAGATCAGTTAGCCGGCGTCCAGGTACAAACTTAATGCCGTTATCTTCATGTAGGGCCTTGCCGAGAAGCTAGTCAATGACATAATTAAACAGAATGGGCGAGAGAATGCAGCCCTGACGGACACCAGACCGGATATCGAACGACTGAGAGAGATTGTTGTGGACTAGGACTGGTGTGGTGGTAGACAGTAAAACGATGTTATCCCTAGATGTCGCGTCACTGTTCACCTCGCAGAAACCATAGAATGTTTGTGTGACGAGATTGTTAAAAAAAGTGTTCCTTATCGGCATGCCGATCGGAGACATGAAGCAATTACTCTTAAGCTGCACTTTAAACGTGCAATTCAGCTCTAATGGCCAATTTTAGCGCCAAATCGATTAGGTAGCGATGGGATCACCGCTTTAACCTCTTTTAGTCGAAACTTTCATGGGAAAAATGGCGAGCAGCGAACTTTATCCTATTATAAAAGACCTTCCAGCCTATGCTCGCTATTTGGATGATAAATTTATGATAGCAGATGGAAGACTTGAGCTTGACACATTCTTAGATAAAGTGAATCAGGTGCACTCAGCGTTAACCTTCACTTTGGAAGAAGAGGACAGACAGTGCCTCCCCTTTCTGGACGTTCTTCTTAGTAGAAGATCTGATGGATCAATAATTAGAAGTGTATTTCGCAAGAAGACCTGGACAGGGCAATACACTATTTTCTACAGTTTTAATAATAATAAGGTTTATTTGTAAAGCACATCTTTGGCGCCATCAAAAACCCCGGAAGGCAGGAAAAAACCTAACCCAAACCCCTTCTTTCGCAGTGACCATTGTATTTGTTTTGGTCTTTTGCTAGGTCAATAGTGTGCGAAATAAGGAGTTTGTTTTAAGTGAAAAAAACCTGACTTCTAGGGAACAAATCTAAAAAAAGCATGAAATAAAATATCTATACATTGTAGGTGTTACGGTTTTATAGTAAGAATACTTGGGGTCTGGAAAAAACTGTTATGTCCTTTAAATGAGGTATACTTAGCCGCGGTCAGTTTGAAGGTGAAAAAATCAGCTGAGGATATGGCGTCTACCATATGCATGGGTCCGCTCGATACGGAGATTACAATCGTTGTCCAGTGGCACAAGTTTGCAAATTAGATGGGACGTTGCAGATGTCTGAGGTGGATCGAGGCAGCTGCGAAGCACCATCGTCATTCAAGTGTATCGGCAGAAGACATTCGGCCTTTCGTTTGTCGAATATCTAAGTGAGATTGAGATTTACATCATTAGTATTTATACTTCTGATACATTATAAGAGGAAACAATATATATTTTAGTATAATTGAAGAGAAAATTATTTTCTTTCATAATAATTTTTTATAAACATTTAGATATTAGTAGAGGAATATTGGAATAGATAAATTTTTCTTAGTTTTTGTTTTTTATTTTTATTTAAGGATTGGAAAAGGAGGCAAGGCACAATTTTGCTTAAGCTTTGATTTTATCAGCGTTGGAAACCGTCGACTGGAAAGCTTCCAGCATTTGCCAGTTTTCTCCAAAATGTTCGGGAACTCTCCTGGACCGTTAGATCCCTTTTGGTCCGAATTGGACGTCAAAGAACTGGTTAGCAAAGTGTCCTATTTTGTTCAGAAATATATGCGTCATGTCATTTGATAATAACTGTTTGGTCTTTCTTCTAAATTCGGCTAAACTGTGGCTTTTGCGAATATCGTTGGGTAGGGCATTCCATATGATCGCATATCTTATGGTGTAGAAATTTGATCGCTGGGCCGTCCTAGCTTTAGCGTTATGAATTGTATGTTGGTTGTTTCTAGTGGGACGGGAACCGTTTTGATTTGTTAACATATTATTGCTAAGGATGTTCTGATTATGTGTCACTTTAAATAGGAAAGTTAAACCATTTTGGAGTCGCCTTTGCCAGAGGGGTTTAAGGCCATATCTATTGTACATTATTGAATAGGAGTCTCGGGCGTCATCGCGTTTACACAGAACTCTGGTAAACCTTCGCTGGATTTTTTCTAGTTTCTGTCTGTCATCTGATGACATGGTACCGAAAAATATTGAGCGGTAATCTACAATAGGTAAAACGTACATTTTGTAAAGTTTAGTTTTAAGTGTAATTAATGTGAAATTTTTACTTATGAAGCCACATAGTCGATTGGCTTTTGGTGCGATTTGTTTAACATGTGGGGATAAGTCAAGAGTATTAGAATAGCTAAGACCTAAATCTTTTAAAGATGTAAGCTCTTTTATTTCTTGACCACTAAACATTATGGGGGGAAGTTTTAGTGGTCCAAAAATCATGAGATGACATTTTGTTGGTGAAAACGGCATTTGCCACTGAACACTCCAGTCGTTTAGTTTTTGAAGGTCTAATTCAATTGTTCTATGCACACTACTTATCGAATTTTTGTTATAGGCATATGCGAGTTGTAAGTCATCTGCATATAAAAATGTTTTACCAGATGTCGATATCGTGGATAACTCATGAATGTAAATGAGAAATAAGAGGGGACCTAGGATAGTGCCTTGAAAAACACCACTGCTTATATGAGTTGGTTCTGATACTATATTTCGAAGTTGTACTACTTGAAATCGGTTGTGAAGATAGGATTTGAGGAAATCAAGGAGGGGGGGCCGAATCCCGTGACTCACTAGCTTCACGATCAGTCTTTTATGTGGAACTTTGTCAAAGGCTTTTTTTAGATCAAAGTAAATTGTAGCTACCGTGTTCCCATCATCTCGATTTCTGGAGACGAATTCCAAGAAAGTGAGATGGCAGGACTGACAGGACTTTTTAGGTAAAAAGGAATGTTGAGAGGGAGGTATGAGATTTACATTCGTCAGATGGTCTAACATTTGGTTATAAATTATTTTTTCTAAGATTTTTGCTAAAACTGATGTGCGGTGAACAGCACGATAATTTTGGGCATTGGACCGATTTCCGTTTTTGTAAATTGGGGTGATACATGATTTTTTCCAGATTTCTGGATAAGTACCATTTGACTGCAGTAACGAGAAAAGGTTAGACAGAAGTATTGGGGCATATGTCATATGTCTCAGTATGCAAGGAGGTATTCTATCCGTTCCATATGATGTGGAATTGCACAGTTGGCGGATAGCTTTCTCTACAGTTTCTTCGTTAAACAATATCTCTTTTAATACTAGTGCCGTCATTTCTGTTGGTTGGGGGATTGGTTCTTCCTCGACTGAATAGTTGGTTGAGAAATACTCGTTGAAAAGATTTGCTATTTGGTTGTCATTTGTTATTACCATTCCTTGGTCATCAAGCATGATTTGGGGGCCTTGTTTTCGATGATTATTTATTTGTTTCCTGAAGATTTGGGCTGTCCCTTCTGGGGACTCGATTGCCCGAAGTTCTGCTGCTATCGTCTTATTTGTTTCAATGTTCTGGGCTAACTCGTGAATCTCTGTAATGCGTCTTAGCGTAGATAGATAACTAATACATGGGTCGTGGAGTTGTTTTTTAAGTTTTTT
>JAYGXS010000002.1:93468324-93501337 GCA_036362985.1 Ligula intestinalis
GAATGCCCCTCCTTCTTTTCATACCTCACACGCACGTAATATGGTTTAAAATAACTGGATCGCGTGAGCAAATTGTTTGGACGACTGTGGTCTACGAGAGAGGCCGCAACCAAATCGCGATTTCTGCAAATACTCCTACGTTTAAATTGGAAAATCGGCATCCCAAGAAGTATAATTATGTAGAGAAAGCACATTGGGAAACCATGATTGGGAGTGCTGTTACCACCCTTATCAACCGAGCAAGAACGCATTGTTCTAGTCCCGAACTCTTCCAAGCCGAACTCAATTACCTGGTCAAATTGTTTTCAAAAAACGGTTACCCCAGACAGTTCGTGCGTCGATGCATGAGGCGACAACAGTCAAAGCAAAAAGAAAAGGAACCAGATTGTCCCGATCAGACACCCAATCCAATCCAAAACGATAACGAACGCTTCCATATATTAAGAACGTGTCCGAACTCGTTGAAAGACACCTGAGGAAGCATCGAATCCAAGTGGCGCACAAACGGACGAATACTCTACGAAATCAGCTCGTACACTCTGAGGATAGGGTTGGCTACTTGGACAGAAAAGAAGTCATCTACAAGATTCTTTGTGGCGGCTGTAATGCAGTTTATTGCGGACAGGCAGGAAGATCAGCCTCCACACGCTTACGCGAACATCAACGAGCGGTAAATAGGCGATATAACTTGTCCGAAGTCGCCGAAGGCCGCGAATTCCTCGAAGCTATGCGCTTGCACGAACAATACATAAACAGGCACTAAGTTAGCATCGTCGTACTGAAGCCTCCAGCAGAAGTAGGCCAGACGCGAGCTAATCCAAAGGGAATGAAAAACATGGCAACAAGGCACTGACATAAGCGCCATGCCACGGCATTATCGATTTTCCCAAGGACTTTCGATGTTCGCCGTTTTTTGGCCCATTCACTTCTCTCTACGTCTGAAGACGAAGCGGGGCTCCAGCTTCGAAAATTCACCTAATAAGCCATCGTTTCCCAAAGTGCTTTCTCTACATAATTACTCCTACGTTTAATTTAAAAGGCCGAGATGGCAAGCCTATGTTTTCAGCAACTCTCTATCAGGCCAGTACATTTGCAGGGGTAATTAAAATGGTAGAGTTGGACAGGGCTTCTAAGTCTACTTCAACGTTGCGAAAATCCCCATTCGATAATTCAGAAGGACAGTTGGCGAGCATACGTATACTTTCGATAAATTCTCTTCAGGCCATTACATTTATATGGAAGGGGAAGGTACAGGGTGACAAGCAATCAATTAATTATCGTTCTAATCAACTTAGTCTTGGGAATGGGGGCTTGGGGTTTGGGGGCAGTGACAGGGTAATTAGGAGAGGGGGGAAAAGAACGCGTGGAAAATGCTGGTAGTTCTGCGGCCGTTGGCCATGCTAGGCTGGGAGCCTGAAGAATGTTCTTCTGCGTGCACAACACCGGCTTCATCAGGCGAATGGCCGTGGCCTCCGCTGTTGCCAGCAGCCGTTGACCCAGGGACTTCGAGTAATCTGGTGAAACCTTGTAGATCACCTTAAAGGCTTCGTTCGGGTCAACACGGTGTCCAGAGTCCACCATATGAGCAAGAATGGAACTGTTGATGTTCCTGACTTCACCTTTGTTAAGCCATGCTGGCAGACTTTCCTGTATCCTCTTGGATAAGCGCCGGCTCGTGCGACCTATGTAACCTGCTCCACAGGAACAAGTAAATGAGTAAATGCACATGGAAGTGCTCTGGGCTGGCAGCTTATCCTTACCTTCGCCGTGTAGGACCGGGTTTGTTGAGAATAACACCCGAACTTTCGCCGCTGAGAAGGTTCGTGATACGGCTTGGTTAAGGCGTCGGCTTAACAGTTCACTTGCTGCGTCCCTTTGAAAGGGGACTTTGAGGTAAAGGGTCTTCTTTTCCACGGTGGGTGTTAAGGTTTTGCGTTCTCTCTCCATCATGTTCTTCTGAATAAACTTGTCAGGGTACCCGTTCTCTCGAAGCAGGTCCTGGATCTTCGTGAGCTCTCTTTCGATAGTATCGTCCGAGCAGACCACTTCCATGTGCATTTACTCATTTACTTGTTCCTGTGGAGCAGGTTACATAGGTCGCACGAGCCGGCACTTATCCAGGAGGATACAGGAGCATCTGCCAGCATGGCTTAACAAAGGCGAAGTCAGGAACATCAACAGTTCCATTCTTGCTCATATGGTGGACTCTAGACACCGTGTTGACCCGAACGAAGCCTTTAAGGTGATCTACAAGGTCTCACCAGATTACCCGAAGTCCCTGGGTCAACGGCTGCTGGCAACAGCGGAGGCCACGGCCATTCGCCTGATGAAGCCGGTGTTGTGCGCGCAGAAGAACATTCTTCAGGCTCCAAGCCTAGCATGGCCAACGGCCGCAGAACTACAAGCATTTTCCACGCGTTCTTTCCCCCCTCTCCTAATTACCCTGTCACTACCCCCTTTTTATCAACTCAAACCCCAAGCCCCCATTCCCAAGACTAAGTTGATTAGAACGATAATTAATTGATTGCTTGTCACCCTGTGCCTTCCCTTCCATTTAAATGTAATGGCCCGAAGAGAATTTATCGAAAGTATACGTAAGTCTACTTCGTTTTAATGCTGCCCGCATGGCGAGATCGGCGTGTAGAATTCCCTGTGTTGGGGGGGGGGGGAAGGGGAGGAAATTGGGGCACGGTTGCGGTCAGGGGTCGGGTACATGGAATGATAATTACAGTCATTTGCACAAAGCGAACGGCTGTCACTAGGGCAGGGGCGGGGGGGGTTTGCGATCGCCATTTTACGTCCAGGTCGGCCACGACCTCAGTAATGCGTCTCAGTGAGATGTAACCTCGTACGGGGCAGCCTCTTAACTACAAAATCGGCACAATGACCTTTCACACCTAGCGGATTAACGCTGGCGCAGACAGAAGCTAACCGTTTATATCGTAGGTGTGTAACTGCTAGTTTTGGCAGTTCACGATCCACACAAACCTGCTTTTGGATGGATGCACCAGTGTCGAGCACAGATCAGTCTACAGCGAGTGAATTCCCGCTCGTTTCCAACCCTCGGAATTATCTCAACTACAACAAGCGGCGCCGACAGCTTTTCCGCTGTCGAATGTACCAGGTGCTGTATGGTTTGACAAATTTCGTATTCTTGGTAAGTTATTGGCCTCATGGCAGAGGTTTTTTGTCAATAAAAAACAGCAATATTTAATCAAATGGGAACCTCTTGCAGTCTATACACAGAATCGACAAATTTTTCTCAGACAATATCAAGAAATGGGGGGAATTTACATCACATTAAGAGAACTTAACAAAAAGCCGTCATTACAAAATGAACGCGACTCAGGTTGAGATGAGCACTTTTGTTCACTCGTCCGTGATATAAAGGACGATGGTTACATTTTAGAAGAAGATCCGATCGCCTAGATAACTATTTTATTCACCTGATGTTACGACATCCGCTGTGGATTCTTCATCAGAAATATCAGCATAGTTGAGTATGACGAATTTTATCACATTCCTGTCAGATGGACGAGAGGTTTTGTGACTACCCGAATCCACATTCAATGAATATTATCATGATTGAATGGAATTCACAGCATCATGGCGCTTTTTATTGCAGCTTCTTACCCGGCTTCACTCAGATCGAATCGCTAAGTCAAATTCCAGCAAAATTGCCGTCGTTTTATGTAGATCAACAGAACCTGAGAATTTGATCATCCCACAATTGCACAACCATTTTTGAATTGCATCCCAAGCTGTGCCACCTAAGTTGACGGTTACTTTTTTGTAAATTACTCTTCTCTCAGGATATGTCAGAAGAAATTAGAAGCCTTAAAGCTGCTCAAAATATAATTTACTTTACTGCTTATATTAGCTGACTTACGTCATGAGATGTCAACCGAACTACTACTTCGGTAGAATGCTTTCACGCATTCGTTATCAAGGTCCTGATAGGACTAAACTATGACTCTGTAAACACTCTCAAGCCTTTCCTCCATGTGTCCTGTGTATTGGTTGTTTAAGCCTTTAGTTCTCTACCTGATGATGAATAAGCGAAGAGGTACGGTTGCTGAACTTGACTCCTTAAAAGTGTAAATATATTTGATAGAAAATAGTCACAAAACCATTGTTTTTTGGCCTTATATGGTAGCGAATCGCGCCTACGTTAAATATAATACCTAAAAGAAGACTAGTTTTTGGTGTACAAAAGGTTCTTATGAGGACATGGCTTGAAACTATGAGCTATCCACCCATACAACATCGTATCTGCCCATTTATTACTGCTGCTTCTGAGACATGCATCATGGTCCACCGTTACTGCAAAATTGTACGAGCACTATATGCAATTTTCTTGATAGCTTTGTAAACTGTATGCATTGTCCTACACGGACTGTATATGACCGTCTCTGCCTTAGTTCACGGTTAGTTTGAAAAAATCGCTAATTATTGCCCTCAAAGATAGTGCCTTACTGGCTCTAAGAAGCATAAATTATAAACATGCAGTTCTTAACCTCTAAACGCAGGCACAACTCCAGGTTTGAATAAAAATTTTTCGGAAAAAAACAACAGTATTTGGGATTCAAAAATGCTATTTTTTCAAACAAACAATTTGAAGAAGACGCATTTTTTCACTAAACGAGCTCAATGACTAATATTTTTTGCGTATCTACGAAAAATAGATACTGCTTAAGTAGTATTTTTTACTTAGTAGAGTTTAGCAGGCGGCTGGAAAGGAGCCCACTCAAAAGCTGACATTGTGCTGTGACTAGATTATCAATATTAAAACCTCGCCAAGGAAATTCTTTGTAGTCCAAAACATATTTGAGAAATTCGGTTAAAATTTCGAGTGAAAAGGTATCTACAACAATGCTACCAGGGTAGGATGAAATTTTCCACGAATTTACAAATATGCCTTAGCACTTTAGCGGCTTGTTGGTCATATCTAAGATCTAGTTCACGGACGGCTTAATTAGGCCACAGGATCAATGCAAATATACACAGCCTTCGACAGTCCCAACAGTTTATTACTGAAGTTTATAACAAAACACTAACAAAGTTGCATAAATGTCGCAAGTGATTGCATCGACAAGAAGAGGTATTCCCAATTCACAAGTCAGGGAAGACGGTGTTAGTAGACAGAGCTTTACTGCTGGGAAATGAACGGTACAAAGGCTGTGTTATCAAACAGATGCGTCTGTGTGACCGTGAGGTTGTGTGTATTTGTGCAGCTTTGCCCGTCTGCAGCCAATAAAATGAAGCGGGCGTATCGATTGAACTAGGAGTTAATACGCTTATCAAGCAGCGAGTTGATCGTTAGTGTGAGAAGGGCCGATAGCGCGCGAAGTGGATACTTAGAAATGGGCGAAAGGCCTTTTATCTGGAGGGTTTAGCAGCGAAGAAATTGCTTGGGTGCCAAGAAACTTTGGATTCTGTGCACTTCTGGTCTGCTTTTTCCTTCTGTAAACTGACCTGAACGGAACTTGCCAATACAAGCGAACATCCGTGTCCCAGGAAGCAATCGAGAAGAAGAAGAAGACTCGATCGCTGGGACAATATGTTTATTCGCCTGACGTTTCGATATCCGTCGCGGATTCGTCATCAGCGATCGAGTCTTCTTCTTCTTCTGAACGGAACTATTTGTTTAGTAAATGGCTTTTTGCAGCTCAAGTAAATGCAGTAAGCAAAATAACAACCCCTACCTTACATTTCGATCTTGATATTTCATGAGATAGGCCTGTACTGTACACACCAGCCATACACAGCCTTCGACAGTCGCCTCCCCGAGGATGCTTGTGTGTAATCTTAAGCCGCCTGCTCACACCTCTTGGCGTTGGAGTTGCACACAGGTAAGAAGCAACCACCAGGCGTCGGGTCATGAGACCCAAAGACCCACTGCCACGGCAGGAAACGGATGGAGTTGTTTACCAGATCAGGTGCAGTTGTAGACAAAACAACCATTTCGGAGAATCTAAGAGATTACTGCGGAAGCGAACGACCAAGCACACGGAGGCATTGAAGAAGAAAGACGCTATCGCCCAGATTGCAGTTCACTTGACGCGATTCGGCCATAATTTCAAGTTTAAAGAGCCTAAAATCCTTGCAAGAGGTGAGAACCGCGTGAGCCACGAGCTACTCGAGCCCAGGTTCTCAGGCCCACAGTCCATCAGTTGGCGCAATGATTTGGTTTTCCCATACTCTGTACTGCGAAATTGTCTGATCAGGAAAATCAGTCACGTGGGAAGGGCTGGACTCAGCAACAATTCTGACGACAGCGAACATAATTTTCGTGCAATTATCTAGCCCCGCATCCGCCACAGACAACGAAATCGCGGCAATTAATGAGTCGAATGTGAACTGCCAAGACATCACCGCAACAGTTACGACCCCAAGAATTGGTCACAGGAGCTGATAATTATAGTTCGTATGCGGATGGCCGCTACAAACTATCAGCAATGCTCAATCTGTGCATATGTCACCTCAATCTATGCATGTTTAATATTATCTTACGGGTACATATGATTAAAAGTTTTTGACAGAATCCGGAACGTCAGGCTTACAGAATTTTTGTTCCAGTGATCGCATTTTCATCTTCTTAAGCAATACGTTTCGAGAAGTTTAGCATCTTTGATGAGTCTCAGACCAGCTCCAAGCCTACGTGAGTAGAAATATATCAGTCGGGCATACCATATCATCTGCAGGACGTTGGGCCATTCGGTTTAATGGTATGTTGGCCGTTCCGTCCTCGTCGCTGTTGCAGTCGACCAAGCCGGCGGTCATAGTGACTCCTGTCAGGTGCTGGCAGAGCTTGTCCAAATGCGCGATACCTTCACTACGATCGTGCATGTGATTAGCATGTGCTTGAAGAAAGCTAATGCCAAGCTAGGGACTGCGCTCGAGCTGGCCTGGCCTGGACAGACATCGGGAGCATGGGTGAGGAACGTCAGGGGTGTTGTTGATTCAGTTTCGAGTCAGCGCTCATATGCCTTATCTAAACCAACCAATCAGGTCCTTCATCTATTAACGCGTTAACTTAGCGGTCGAAGACGGCGAAGTTGACGAAAACCCGATGGAAAAGATCACCTGGATAGCTCTCCGGACAGGGTTGTAGGAATTAAGACTAAGACGGTTAACCCTAACAGCTACAATCTTCCAGGCCCGGTTCCTTAGGAAATGGCAAAAGTCTTGGGAAGGCAGAGTAGACGGAACTGTATATTGTTTACAGAAGAGTTAGGGGGAAAGTTTCCAGTAGGTCTTGCAGGGCGTCCGACCATGAGGCCAGTGGGAGAGGGCGGCGTCGCCGACCGCGACGCACCCAGGCGGAATCCCAATTGGTCGTCGGTGCATGAATTGACCAAAGGCCTGGAGAGCGCTTGGCCAGAGTTGACTGGCTACGAGCATTTCGGGATGCTGATAGGTCGACCAGTTTGGGGCGTCTCTATGCGCCCGATCGTGCTAGGACAAAAGTCGCGCTTCAATGCGGACATCAGCCATCGCGTTGGGAAAGGCGTGACAGGGCGACCAAGATTTATCCTGGGAGAACACGTCAGTGGCGTTTGAAGGAGGTGGGCTGTAAGACCACTACAGAGTCGTTTAACGCAATAACAAACAAAAACATTTGGGAGCATAGGAGGAAGGAGAGCTTGTGACGCAGAAAATTTGTTATAGTACAAAAAAATGAATGATTAGGAAAAAGAGTTAGATAAAAACACAAAAAATTAGCACGATCCTCTACAACTGATCCATTTCGGGGCGAGGGGTAGTCACGAGATATCAGATAGATAATAGTGAAGATGGCAGCATTGTCGGCAACCGAGCGTTTGAGCGTTCATCAGCGGGTGCATACAGCTCCCATACTAACAATCAAGCCCTCAAAATTTTACTCGGATGCAACAATAAGTTGGTTGCATGCAAATGTGTTTGCCATCGGAATTTATGTCAAAAGTTACAGTTCTTATGGCGGTGATCGAAAAACTCTGAGGAAGTTTCTCTTCGTAGTCAGATTGTGTGTGTTGCGAATGTTTGTGTCGAAAAGAGAAGGTTCTCCGAATCAAAAGTCACGAGAGATAGTGCTGGTATGAACTACTTTACTGCAAAGTAATGAATTGTACAAAGCCTATGTGACGAGCCAGCTGCCACCTATGTCTACACGCCAGTTGTGGCCATGAGGCTGTGTGCTGTGGTGTAGTTGAGCCTGTGCGATTAGTACTCTGTCGCTTACAGCCAATCAAATGAAGCGGGAGTATCGATTGGCTCGGAGCTCATACTTTCATCAAGCAGCGGGTTCATCGATAGCGTGAGAAGTGTCGATAGCGCGCGGAGGCCATAATTACGCGTGAGAGAAAGACCTGGCCGAGCGAAGGCAGGATGAGTCGCGCGCAGTTGCGCTGAGCGGCAGGCTCCTACATGAGCACGCTGAAATGTAGGGTTCAGTAAGTGGACATCCGAGCAAGCGCACCTCCGGCAAAGGCTGTTCAGTTGAACAAAATACTCATGAAAGTAAGCAAAGAAGCTAAACTCTTTAAAGGCTTAACTTTATGGAAGATAACGATTAATCGTCCCAGGCGTATTGGCATAGTTCTTTTTTGGGGGTTAATACTTTAAAACTGCGTCCGTTGGTTCAGGTGCCCTCCCAGCATGCAGTGATACCGGAATGACATTCCAACTGTGAGTCGAGTATATTCGCATACATTCTATTAATTTTGACAATCCGCCCGTTTGACTACCTGAGTCATCATCGTCCACCGTGTACCACCCGGAGTGCATCGATGACTTACGAGTTAGAAAGTGTTAAGTGCGGTGGACTTGAACCGCACCTATCACACTCACTTCTGCCTTACATACCTGTCTTCGATGGGGAACGAACCATAAGACAATCAGAGATGGGCGCGGACGTAAGAGTTGATATGAAATATTGCAATGGCTTAAATTATGAGGGGAGACCCCAGTCCCTACGACTTTCAGACTCGGTTCCATATGGGAAGAAAAAAGGTGGGACGCAAGTTGGGGAATGAAAAGTGTGTCTTGCACAGAACTAGTAGATAATAGGTTGGAGGAAGTTGGCGGTTGGACAAGTGCACTTAGCAAACTGCGAGGACGGCTTCTCAGATGCGAGATCGTGGACATCGTCACAGCGTCACCAGCCAGGTGATCATGCGTGAGTCGAACTTGAGGATGATTGGCCAGTTAAACACCAATTTATCCTCTCAATTTTCGACACCCAAAGCCAGCTGCATTAAAGTGTAGACATTCCAATTCCAAGTTTGCAAAAGTCAAAATTATAGACCATATCGTGCTCACCGGAATTTTCGTTGAAAAAAACAGAGCGTATATTGCTGACCCGCCTACAAGAACACAAAGCGGTGGCCTGCAGGCTAGACCCAAACTTGCAACTTGTGATGCATATCGGAGAGACAGGCCACAATTTCGATACTCAATGAGCGACCATCGCAGGCCGAGGAGCCTCAAAGGCGCAAAGACTGATGCTTGAGGCATGATACTATGACGTTATCTTCGTTAACAGGCATCTTGACCTGCCCGAGGCCTACAAAGTCCTACGCTATTACCGGAGTAAAAAACGAAGCAAGGTCATTCCAAACTTAGGATTTACAAACGAAGACGGCTCTGTGACGAAACCACCGGAACAGGGAGCGGGATTATCAGCATCCTGTCTCATGGGGACAAACACAACACTGACGGCCGTCAAACAATGCAAAAATCCACACGGAGGGCCAAACAGCGAACAGCAAAAGCTGATCAGTTCACAACTTTAGATTGCTGATCGATTAAAGCATGTTACGTTTTAACAAGGGACAGCCGGACCAACTGTCTGAAACGTCAGCGAACCAAAAAATTCATTTCGGTGCGCACAATATAATCTGTTAGACTTTCTAAAGGCCACGAACAACTCACCCCAATGATCTGGTTCCTCATTTGATTAATTGAACTGTTCTAGCAATTACCCACGCGGAGGGTGAAATACTAGGAAAAAAGATATAGGAACTGCCTTTGTACTTCGTAACCACCGTCTCCACCGTGTTTGCATGAACATTTTTTTTCATTCTTCAGGTTCTTGGGGCTCTTGCCATTTTTGGTGCTTCGCGTACACTCTACGTAATGGCCGATTTTGATCATGGCCTCCTGCACTCTGAGTTCTTTCGTGATCTTCGCAGAGAAGTAAAATTTATCTACGACACTGTGGCCTACATCTGTCTAGTCAACGGAATACTGCTTATCCTGGCAGCCGTTTTTGGCCTGATAAGTGAAAGGTCAGACAATCACTGGTTTTCTACCGCGGTACGTGCTTTCATCTTACAGCCAGTCTGATATAAACTGAAACAGTGCTGTAAATGTAGCCAAAATCGTGATGTCACCGCCTAAGTACGCCGTTTATGAGTCCCCAAGGAAGAACAGGACAAGCAGAATGCAAAAGCAGAGGTCTTTTAGCGTAAGTGGAACAACATAGTTAAGGTTACAAACGATTATAAAGCTGTGACCATCGAGCCAATCAGATACTGCTCTGGCGTGGGTAGCGACAGGATTGGCTTTTGACTCATCGGCTGGATTGTCAGAGTCCTAGCCTGGCCGCAGCTTTGAGATGCAAATTATTGGTTAATTGTCAGTCTACGTTCGTCACGTGTAGGCTAATCGATAGTCTGTCATGAGCACGGCTCGCTGCCTAGCTTCTAGCAGACAGGACCTGTAGAACTAACGGGGTAATACCCAAGCGTGATCAGCCCGATTATGGTCGTAAATCGATAGACGTGCCAGCACAATAATGTGCTTAAAGCTTACTTGAAGCACAAACTCTGTGTTGCTTGGCCTAGACTGTGATAGTGATTAGAGATCTGACCTAGGTGCGATATGGTACAAGCTTAGGTTAGAAGAGATTAAATTTTACCGTTGAACAATGATAAAACACTAAAAAATATGTTAGCACTATGGCGGCTGAAAAAAGAGAAAAAGTAAGCCGAAAAGATTGGCGTTTATCTTTCTTGGTTACTTAAATGCGAACATAATCGGTTCCTTGACCGATTCTACCAATTTGTGTAGACGCAAGTTGACCTTTCTACAAATGCAGTAAACAAACGTGGGTTACTGACAATAATAAAGGACCTACAATTTGAATTCTCCGGACACCAAGAGCATTTTTTTCAAATGAAAGTTCCACAAAACGGTATCAAATCAACGCAATTTTATAGAGGGAAACATAAACTCATTAGCACTATAGGAGAATATGCGAGTTCCAGGAGTAACTTCAGAAGGATAAGCTGCGATTACTGGAACAAAGGTTATATTTTACTGACGTTTCAGATTCCATCGATAATCCTTAACCATAGGTTATTGTAGGAAAGTCGAAGTCATGTGCAGATAAGGGTGATGCATACACAGGTTGCATGTTATTTATAGTTCGTAACGGTCATCCGCATGCGTACTATAATTGTCGATGAGAAGAAGAAGATTCGGTCGCTGGGATCATACGTTTATGCGCCTGACGTTTCGACATCCCTCGCGGATTCATCATCAGAGACATGAGTAGCAGAGGCAGGTGTCAGTCCCGTAGCCACAACATGAGGTCTTAATTGGTGTGGTGATAGCTCATTTATTGCCACAGTTTGCTTGTTAACGTCGGATGCGGGCTTGATAATTGCAAGACAATTATTCTCGCTGCCGTCAGAGTTGTTTTGGGCCTGGTCTCTCCCACGTGACTGATTCTTTTGGTCAGGAAATGTTTCAGTACACCGCATGGGAACGCCAAATCGTTGCGCTTGTTGATGAACTTGGGGCTTGAGAACCATGACTCGAGCTTACAGGCCAGAAGCAACCATCAGACGCCGGGTCATGAGACTGAAAGACCCATTGCCACGGCAAGAAACGGCTGAAGGCGTTTATCGGATCTGTTGCAGTTGTGGACAAAGCTAATACGTCGGAGAAACCGGGATATTACTCCGGACACGAATGGCCGAGCATGCAGCGGCGGTAAAGAAGAAGGATGCCAACTCCCATGTTGCAGCTCACTCGATGGGACCAATTTTATGAGGCCAAAATCCTCGCAAGTGATGACAATCCCGTGAGCCACGAGCTGCTCGCGTCATGGTTCTCAGGACCCCAGTCCATCAACAAGCGCAATGATTTGGCATTCCCATAGGGTGTACTGAGACATTTCGTGAGCAACAGAATCAGTCACGTGGGAAGGACCGGGCCCAACAACAAAACTGACGACAGCGAGCATAATATCCTGCAATTATCAAGCCCGAATCCGACGCTGACAAGCAAACTGTGGCAATTAATGAGCAATCACCGTACCAATTAAGACCTCAAGCGGTGACTACAAGAACTGACAATTAATGTACGCATGCGAGTGACCGCTATGAAATTTAAATACCATGCAACTTGTGCGTGTACCACCCTTATCTACGCATGGCCCCGACTTTCCTACAATCACCTATGAGTTAGGTTTCCCGAGCGAATTAGAGACGTCAGGAAAATAAAACCATTGTTCCAGTGATCGCATCTTATTCTTCTGAGAAACTTATTAACTTTTCTTCGAAACGTATGAAGGGAAACCAATCACAGTGAAAGCGTAAGCACATTAGCAAATCGTTAAAACCTACTTCTGCCTTACTCAAATTAGAAATAGAGATCGGATGCCCTCAAAAATATCCAAGATCTGTGCTAGCATAAATCGCTATATGAGCAGTCAGTTCCGCGATGTAGATGGTGTTGTTGGTTTTTGCTTAGTGACATTATACCTTTCAATTTATTAATGCTGCCTGTGATGCATAAAGCATGACCTACGTCTATTGTAGAATTTTGTCAGATTTATGCCGTAGGCAAAAACGCTTCTGCTTTAAATATAAAGTACACCCTCTGCTGTTTGGAAACCTTGAATTCAAGTGTATCAGTTGGTAAATTTAATAATAATTCGGCAATTTAGAAACTTTTCGAAAACTGAGAGGTATAATATAAATTTAAATTCATACAGGTAGCCAAAATCCATGATAAACATGCATGCTATTCAAATAGCCCTTCTTTTTTAGAATCTAAATTTTAAAAGTGGCCAGAAAGGTGCTCATTTAAAAGCCGGCATCCTGACGTGACTCTTTTGCAAATGAGTTAAGGCTAAGCCAGTTGAACCCTTACTTCTGCGATCTTCCGTGCCCGGTTCCTTAGAAGAAGAGAGAAGTCTTGGAAAGCCAGGGAGTAGGAACTATATTGTTTACAGAATGAGTTGAAGAGTAGTTCATAGGAAGGTTGACTCGGTCTGGCGCACCTTCGACCGTGAATCCATGAGTAAGAGCAGTGGCGGCGCGTCCGCCACGCACCTGGGCGAAAGACCGAGTGACTTGCTCCTTGCCTGCCGGGCCGTGGAAGCGTTATCAAAAATCTATCGCCAATTAGACGAGGCAGAAATATCGATTACCTATAAGTGTAGGCGCCAGCGGGTCGATAATCCACGAAGTAGATGAATACTCACGGGTGTAAGCTCTGGCAGGGCGATGGCAGTGTCCGTGGCAGGATCCTACAACTAAGAAGACTTAAGATAATCAGTGTTGCAAACCTACTCAATGTTTCTTTGGGAGTGATTATCAGTCTTTCACAAATTGCGGCATGTTGCTTGTAGCACTCGCCATACTGTACTGTACATCTCTGAGACGGATTACTTGAAAAAGCACATTTGCCTTACTCGAATTGTTAAATGTTTTCACGGATGTCATCGCTGAAGTAAATTTACTTATTTTTTGCATATGCACTCGATAACTTGCTCATCCATTCCATTTTAGTACACATGTTTCATCGGCCTGCTGGTTGGCTTGGCTGCTGTGAGTGTCATCGTGATTACACTTATCAACGACGAGGTAGGTCGCGTTTTTACTGTATAAGCTATATGCTGCAGATGTATAACCATTGGATCGGTGTTCGGATATTCCTGAGTAAAAATTTCACAAACACGGTGGTTTCCATAATTGCTGGTGGAAAGTGAGCAGCCATCGGCTATAAGTAGTATAATTACCAATGAAATGTTTGCGCTTAGCGTGTAGCTGAGGCGGGAGTGTCTTGGTGAACCTCTCACCAGCATTTTCGACCGACATTTTGCGAAGGTTGCAGCATTTGGCAGAAGTGGGAGGTCGCCAATCTAAGCCTCCATACGCATACGTGCTACTAATGGAGGAAGACTGTTGAAGCTCCGTGGACATTTCCAGTCTAGTCCTTCTCTAGTGCAACGAAACCCCTGTAAAAAAGAAAGGCGATGTCCTTGAATTCAGATCCCAAATGCCCTATTGTATTGACCGTTGTGGAGCACAGATAATGGTGCACTCATGTATGATGGCTGAGCTTTAAAGCAGTGCGGATTGGTGAGCTGTCAGCAGTGTGTCAGTTCTGCTGGCGCAAGTTACAGTATCGACAAGAAGTAAGTTAGCCAACTCACAAGTCAGGTAAGACAAAGTTGATAGGAACAGCTTTACTGCAAGACGATGAACTGAACAAAGGATGTGTAACGAGCCAGCTGCAAGCCATTTTTGTCCACGAAACTGTGTGTTGTTATTTAGCTTTGACTGCCTCTACCGTATGTAGACAATCAAAGGAAGCGGAAGTATCGATTGACTAAGTGCTTATACGCTTATCAAACAGCGAGTTGATCGATAGCATGCAAAAGACCGATGGCGCGTGGTGTGGATAATTATGCGTGACAAAAAGGCCTGGCATAGTTAAGGCAGGATGAGTTATGTGCACTTGCGCTGGGTGGTAGACTCTTACACTGTGACATTCTAGAGGCGTTATGTATAAGCAATGCGCGGAACGCTCTGGGCCAATATCCTTCTATCACGGTAGTCGACGAATACTGTTCGATTCACACTGTCCTCGTTTGCAGCCAGAGACAGTTTGAACGTGGGAAAAATAAAATGCTGTTAGTCTCTGATAATATTCTTATGCATCATTTTGCCAGCAATATGTTCGGTATGTTTCAATGAATAACGGAAGATTGCAGGCATGTCTGGACCGTGCATGCTATAGTAGAAGTTTATTCCAATGATAAGTAAACACAATGAAGCATCAGTTCCCATATGGTTTCCTGATAGAAAAAAATTAACCGATAAGTACAGATCCTTGATTAGAATCGTCCCAGTAGCAAAGGATAAGGCCTCATAAAGCGTTTACCGCTTTCCTTACGACAACATGAATTGCAGAACAAGAGTTGATATGCGGAAAAGTTTTTCCTGTTTTACGGACGATTTTTTAATGCTAAAATATACTTTTTAAAGTCTATTTAAAATTTTATTGGCAGAAAGTACACTGTATTACCATATGTGATCGGTGGAAAACTGTTAGGGCTGCACAGCGCACCGAAGTGGGATTATCAGAACTTACATGTTTCAGGTGGAGAATTCAGTTAATAGAGAGACCTCGACGGTGCGACAAGCTAATATTACTAAATCAGAAACCACTGCGAAGTTTACATGTCGTTTTACATCATGTCATAGATCCTGAGTGACTTCAGATGCAGCCCTTTAAGACAAAAAACACTTATTTTTTTATAAGAAACAGGTGGTAAATGATAGGTGCTTGAAACTTATTTGACTGACCAGATTAACAAACAGGCAACAAGATCTAAATCTCAATCTCAACGAATTTCCCGTAAGAATTATATTTTGCTGGTTGATTTCTCCTAACGTCACGAATAAATGATAAAATTCAAATGATAATTGTACATTCACAGCCAAATAATTCGCGCCATGTTGTCACGTTTAACTTCATTTTTTTCAACTTAAGGGAAATTATGAAGAACTACGTACACTTCAGCGAGACTTTTCTGCACACTACACACCTTCGGAAAAATTTTCAATGGAAACGAATGAATATTCACGCAATTTTTCTGGTTATATGGATCGTATCATGACCAACGTAAGTATGCCAAGAATGGCAAAACCTATGTGGATTTAAAAAAATTTCTTATCAAAAAAGATCATTTTGCAGACCAATAGCAGTGGCAAGGAAGACCCTTGCCTCCACGATCTTCAGGCTCGGTTCAGTACGGGAAGAGATGAAGCTTGATGACGATGTCAAACGCTGTAGTTGGTTCAGTATGGTTCAAAATATTTAGGGTAACAGGCAATGACTCTGAAGACCCTATTGAAAACAGTTTAGAAGGAGAAGAAGTGATTACTGGAACAAGAGTTTTATTGTCCTGACGTTTCGAACTCCGTCGGGAATCCTAAGACATGCGCATATCTCAGACTTGTTTGCGATTACCTATGACTAACGATCCCCGACGGAATCCGAAACGTCAGAACAATCAAACTGGTGTTCCAGTGATAGCTTCTCCTCCTTCTGAACTGCTTCTCCTGTATTGAAAACAGTTAACAAAAAATATACAAAATTAAATATTTACTTTAAAATAGGGAGTAGCATATGCACATTGAACATTTTGTTATCTTTGAAATGTAAAATGGTAGTTGTTAAATATAGGCAAACATTTGATCTCAGCAAAGAGCGTGTCACAGAAGCTCCTGTTCAAGATACGTACCTATATTCATTCTGTTTGCGCGCATAAAACTACAATTTTAAGTCAAGCAGAGTCGTTTAAGGTCTTATGATTAAGATCCGGAAAGTGATGTCACTTATGGTTAAAAATGAGATAAAATCATAGTGACGGATCATGCTACTATGACGTCAATATGGTCAGCTTTAAGGAACACGTCATAAAATTTGTAACAGTACGCTTAATGCAAGGCGTAAAATATGCAGACTTTTCAGTGAGATTCTTACTATGTCAAAAAAACTGCAGCAATAAAAGTTTGTTTTATATAGCTACAAATTTGGCAGCATCTATTTCTTAATTTAATCTGTCAATTTAATGAAAATTGACCGTCACAGTCCTCATATAAGTCACATATATTCGGGCTAATACTTCAGTGTATTCTAGTTTACACATCTAAGTGGAAATTAAATATAAGAAGAAAGAGAAGCGTTTACCGGGAGAGGTTTATTACAAGCCTGACGCTTCGGGTTGTGGTCTCGTCTACCCATCTTCAGAGAATGGATACTGTGGCTCACGGTCCTCGTCTTTATGTTGTCCTTTCTTGCGTTTGCCTGTTCTACTAAACACGTTTGAACCATTCTGCGTGTCTTTCGCCGCATCTTCAGTCTCCTCGTCTGCCGGTCTCCTGCCTGTCGCCGTGTCGACCTATTGTGTGTTCGTTCCGTGGCCCTTTGTGACACCATGACTGATGATCGGAATAAGCATGATGGCCACGGTGGTGGCTAACACGTGGTAATGCTACCTGCGTTGGTATCAGACCCCTGTGTGTTCATCCCGTCGTCTATCATGGCATCTCTAGTCGTGTCCAGCATGCATGCGTTGGCCGCGCTGTTGGCTGCCCGCATGCTTATCTCAAGTGCGTTGGTGTTGGCCTCTTGAGCGTTCGGTCGTTTGTCCCCCTTCATGCCCGGACTTGTTCCCAGTGCTCGGCGCCCGTTGTTCAATGTCACGTCTGCCCCGGATAAGAAGGTCCTTAAAACAACATAGGGGGCCGGTAAATTTATGTAGCGGTTGACTGCACAGTCAGTCGACATCCAGGACTCTTCAATCTGCCTTGATGTGTGATCATCACCTCAGCCCACAATTTTAACCATGTCAAAGTTGAAGTCCTGCCCCACCCCTACAGCATGGGTTGCTACCTCCGACATACTCATCTATATTGTCTTACTACCTGTCTAGCATGGTTGATGAAATCTCAGCGGGTAGCGACCTGCATGCTGGCGTCGAAATACTTTACACACCAGAGGGCCACCATCCTCGATGATGGGGGAGGACCATTTATTTTCGTGGGTACTGCTGAAAGAAGCAAATATGTGAGTGACCAGAAGCAGTTCAGAAATAGACGATGCGATCGCTGGAACAATAACTTTATTTGCCCGAGGTTTCTGTCGAGAATAGTTACTTAAAGGTAACCGTAGAATGGTGCTAGACATCTGCAAATTGGGGTGACAAAGGCACTGATAGCGCGGCATTTATGGTTCGTTGGGGGCCACGCGGCCGAATGTGTACTATAATTATCAGTTCATGTGGCCAACGCCTCAGGTTATAATTAGTGCGGTGATGGCTTGGCAGTTCACTTTAGAGTCATTGTTTGCCGCGATTTTTCGTCCATGTTGGATGTGGGCTTGATAATTGCGCGAGAATCTTGAAGGCCGAGGTGGAGAAGAGTGCCACGGGGCCAGCGGTAGGCCATGGGTCAGGTGGTCCTAAGCAAGCCGGTGTCTCGGTACAGAGACGTTTCTCTGTGTCTATAGTCTGCTCTCAGCTGCCTCCCCTTCGGAGCGAAAGGGAACCGGGCCTGACCACTGAGATGGGCAAGCGTTTGTCTGGGCCTTCAGTGCGTGCGCTTTGGCGTGTGCAGCGTTGGTCCGTGTCTAGACGCTGCTAAGCGCGATAGCGCGACCGAACTCGAGGACATCAGCTCGAGTTCCGGGAAGTTTTTTTTTCTTAGTAAGGAGTGTTCACCACCGCTGGAATTGCGGTGTCCGGATAAAGAGGTGTCGCCTCCGTAAAACAATATCCCCCTTGTAATGTCCGGAACACTCTGGTCAGTCCTTAAAATCTGATGGAGGCAGCATAATTTTTTTGCAAGCCATACCTATATTCGCATCACGTTTCCAGGGTGCACAGTCTCTGGCAACAGAATAATGCAGAAGTCGGCGTATCTGATCCGTAACCTCATGGATATGCAGTAATTTAGTGACTGCATCCTACAAATACTCCAATCCCCCCAGTGTACGAACTACCTGTATCTGCTGCTGTCTCCGATGATGAAAACAAGAGTGAACTCGAAACGTCAGGCGAATAAATGACTTTTTCCAGCGATCGCTTCTAATTCTTCCCAATTACTTCCCGATGCTCGCATTTTCGCTTGTATCAGTCGTCAGTTTTTTCCGGCTAAATGAAAAGAGCCTTATGTGTCAAAAGATTTGAAAGCCATCTATCCAAATAAATCTGCGCCATGCATAAAATTTTACCATTTCATTAGAATATTTTATCGGTAGAGCTGGAGGGGCAGATTTTAAATGCCTGTACAAATACTTTTTTGGCACAACATATAAACGGTAAGCGTTTTTGCTGTCATAAGTTTTGATTAAGATAAAATGTTACAATTTCATGTAGAATATTTTATTGACAGAGCTGGAATAGCAGACGTTGAATGCCTGTAAAAATACTTCTGTTATAATAGAAAACTATGTGTTTTGTTTATTTTGCAGGGGTAATAGGCAATGCCTTTGAATACCCTTTTATTTACATACCGGTGCGTTTTATACGTTTGTACAGGCACACTATTAAAATAATATTGACAAACAGTGAGTAGCATTTTTTTTACAAATAGCTCTTGTCAGGTGTTAGGCCGAGTTCCCACTGTCGAGGGACAACAGGGGACACACGTAAAAGTTGGGTGCAACATTGCCCTATTGAAATAATACTGACAAACGATAAGTAGCATTGATTTAAAAAAGACAAACGCCTGCTATTCCCTGTTGCCCAAAATACAACCTGGTCCGTTGCTTGCATATTATTTTACACACACCATTAAACGCTAATAACTTACCCTCGCGGGTAACGATATTAAGGGCTATGTGGCCACTTGGAACATGTCAGGAACCTGGATGTTCGACCATCGATTTCGATGAGGTTCACCAAGTACACCAACAGGTTCGTACAGAAGGTGGCAGTCTCAGGGGTTCGCTTTACAGTGATAATAGAACGTAGTTAGCAGGAACCTACAGTTCAGGTTAATGGGTGAATCAAATATTGATGCTTTCAGTTAAGTCAGCTCGACTTTGATTTTTACATGTCACCTTTTTATTTCAGTTGGAATGTTGTGGTTTAAATGGAGTGCGCGACTTCTATCCTGAAGAGCTGGCATCTAGAAGGTCCGTATCAGTGTCCACAGGGGAAGCTGTAAATCAAAGTCTGCTCTTCGAAAAGGAGTTTCATGTACCCCCTCCTTGTTGCAAGTTTATTGGTGAGTTTGGTATACCTAGTTTGCGCTGTTATTTCTAGAAATACGTGTTAATGACGCGAAATTTTAGACGCAGAAATGGGGCTCAAATGTTGGAGCATTGGCTGCGCGAAAGCCTACCCTGCTGTGTGGGTTCGACTCTCACCAAGGCTGAAAATTTTTCTTTACTGGGTCAATTGAACCATTGTCTTCTACCGTAGACATTTTTTTGCACCTTCAATGGTAGAACATATGAGCACATAAAATGAACGCCGAGGGGTTCCCCAATAACTGGTCTTATCACAGAACTGGTCTTAACCGAGCTGAAAAATTCACTTTCAATAAATTTACACTTGCGTTCTGGTGCTGAAACGTTGACGACAACTTCGCTAATATCAAGTAGAGGAGGTTAGTAGATTTCCAAGACCTACTGCATCGGGTACAGAAAAAGCTTCGTCAGCTGCTGCCTCCATACGTGCCCATGCTGAAAGAAATGGAGAGGCACCAACACGCTGGCACCCTTTGCCTTCGATAAATAATGAAACAGAATTAACGGACCATATCGCTGTAGAGCTCGGCGTGGATATTACTCATCATCTGACAGCTACCATGTGATCACAGATTGTGCAAGTAAAAGACCCATTTGAGGTACGTGAGCATTCTGGCGTTGTTAATTAAGTGTCACATCGCGACCGTACTTTCTGTTATACAGGACACACTGGATGAGGAGATAGTTCGCGAACAAAAAGTAAAATGGGCAAGGGCGACCCCCTCTCCCAGATCCTTACCCACACCCTGGAAGAAGGTGACGCGTTAAACTTCCCGGGCACGCGGAATGGAGCATGAGCCAGTACTGAGACGGATTGAGAACTACTGGAAGCCTGGGTGTCATACTTCAACTCTATCCAGATTAACATAGATGTACCGCCCTGTTATTATGCCCTCCGTTTGGGCGACAAAGACGCACGGCCCAGTTTTTAGCCAAGGATACACGCTGAGACGACGCGGTGAGACAACTGTGGCGTGGGCTCAACCAATCGAAAATGCTACCCTCTCTCCAAACCGCCAATTTCGTAGCATCCTAAATAAACATGTAATGAGGTTCCTTGGCAATTTTGAGTACAGGCGGGTCAAGGACGGTGTTGAGCTTGCACCCAGAAGCCGCCTAACTGATCTTGATTACGCCGATGATATTGCGCTGTTAGCCTCAAACTTTGCTAGTCTATAGTCAGTAGTGTCGCGGTTAAGTGAGAGCGCTATGTCGGTTGGCATGTCAATTAATTCTAGAAAGAAGAAGTTGTTCTGGAGCTGCATCCCTGACCAGGCAAAGGCACCTCTGGGGATTAATGGCCATCAACTTGAAGAAGTAGACAGCTTTAAATACCTTGGGGCGAGGCTGCTACCGAATGGGCACAGCAAGGATGACATTCTCTCCCGTATGGATGCTGCTCGCTGGGTTTTCTCAATCCTTTGAAAGCCCCTATGGATCCGAGGCGACATCTGCATCGTCATAGAGATTCGTGTATATCGTGCATTCATCCGGTCAGTCCTCTTCTATGGATGTGAATGCTGGACTGTGCGCGCTGAAGATGAGCGAAGGCTGAAGGTCTTTGACAACCGGTGCCTAAGGACGATACTGCGGGTAAAGTATAGCGACTTCCTCTCAAATGAGACAGTCCGCACCCGCTTCGATCTTATCACGAGGATATCTCAGGCCATGCAAGAAAGGCGATTGAAGTAGTTGGGACATGTTCTTATTCGTCCGCCCCATGACCATGCTATGGTGCCTCGGCCTGGCGCCGTAGCCCACCCAAAAACGTCGAAGAGGAGGGCAATTGAAGACTTGGCCCGACACCGTCCGTCAAGACATGGAAGCAGTCCTTGTACCTTCTATCTTCGGTCTCCGTCACTACAGAAGAGACTGGGTGGAGCTTTCCAGATCAGCTGCCGCCAATCGCCACGCATGAAGAAGTACCATTCGTGACATCATTGAGGCTGGCTAGATCAGGCATGATCACATCCGTAACAAGTACAAGTAACAAGTACCCCTATTTCCCGTAACTGGACTATAAACCATGCCTGTTCTTGCTGTATTCTGATTCTCTCTGAGGATGGCCGCCTGCACGAATCCGAAACATCAGACTAATACAAGTGCTATCTCAGTGATCGCGCTTTTGTCGTCTTAGCGCCAAGGACCTGAGAAGACAGAAGACGAAGAAACGATCACTGAAACAAGAGTTAAATTGTCCTGCCGTTTTGGATTCCGTCGGTCATCCTTAGTCATAGGTAATCTAAGACAGGCCTGAGACATGCGCAGATAAGAATGAACTTCCTTGAAACTGTTTCCTGGAACTCGCATATTCAATTCTTTTGGCAAGAACCAAAGGCTTGCATATTCGCGTCCATTCGGAAGTTACTTTCTAGGCATACTATATGATACCTTCTCACAAGTTGCCCGAGAAATTGTCACCGTTAAGGTACTGAATATTCTGAGGCCAAATTAATTTGAAGTACTTGCGTACTTACATGATGCCTCATTTGTCAATCATTTTTTCAGTGAGTAATACTAAGGACATCGCAACTTCTTCAGACGATCACTGCGTCATACGGCCCAATTCCACCGTGTACGACATTCCATGTCAAAATTCTCTGAAAGCCATGAACGCCGCCGTGAACATGAAGATTGTTGTGCTGTTTATCCTAATACTCCTGTGTTTGGTAAGATTGGGCTGAACTTTGTTGTATAATTAATCATAAGTTGTTTAAATTACAAAACCAAAGACGAAAGAAGCTTCGATGCCCAGTTACTGTGATAATATCTCAAAATCTTGGTTGCAGACCATCTAACATTCCAAGAATTTTTATTCGAGCGAGAAGTGTGCAATTTTTAACCTGGGTTTTTAGTACGCAAAAACTTTGAAAATACAACAGCTAACTACAGCCCTTGAATAAGGATTTTGTACGACGCTTTGTGACTCACCGTTACGAAGCCATATATAATTTTCATCTGTGGTACAAACATACATACGAATTTCATTATTTTCCCATGACCAATTTTCAATTTGGAATTCTCGGGTGGCATCATACTAGGAGCGCTATGGTAGCGAATTGACAAGTTGGAAGTCGTATCCTAGAAAGCCTGTGGAACTAGACCATGCGTTGAAGACGATTTTTTAATTGTACTTTCCCTAGGGGACAGATATACTTGAGCGATGTCCAAAAACTGTTCTCGAAATCAGGATAGGCAGTGGTTCCTACGTAGAGTAATTATTCTGAGTAGAAATACTTAATTTCAAAGCGATGTCTTCCAACTAAGAACCGCAAAAGCATTTTGTAAAAATCTTGCGGAGGAATAAGTTATTTTTTGAGCAGAAGTTTTATCGAACATTGTAATCCTGATTTTATAGGTCCGAGCCTTCGGGCTCCCGCAGGAGTCCATCGTCAGAGATAGGAAAACAGCAACAAACAGGGTGGCTAATTGTGGCGTGTGTACAAAACAACTAAAATTTGAACGTGTAGAAAATCAATAATTTCGTTGTTTGGCCGCCGACTCGCCACTGCGAACTATGTCAGTCTGTACTAATCGGCGAGATCGGCGTGTTGGGTAGGAAGGTTTACAGAAATAAAATAATCAACGAAAACATACAACATTTAGAGGAAAAAGGGTCAGTCAAGGGGTTTGGGGGTAAGAGGACCAATTAATCACCAGTACCGTGAGATTGGAGATACCTGCGCAGCGCAACATATGCGGGCGCCAGCTCACTTCACTGAGTTGTCATCCGATGCCCAGGCTTCAATCAGTTATCGGCCCGTTTTGCCGTCAGCGACTGCGATGTTGAATTCTTGACACATCTCGTAAGTGTGGGCCGCCACTTGCGATAATGTGTAACCCCGTCGAACAGCCAGCTTATGTTCATGTATGTGCGAACCCAGCTTGCGTCCAGTCTGTTCCATGTAATTTATAGGGCAGTTTAGACATGATATGTGATACCCTTAGTCCTACTGCTCCCTTGTATTCAATTGATCCTTGATTCTCATGAAACGGCTGTGCATTGTAGTTCTGGACTCCTTCAGGGGCCCAAAAGCTCAGACCAATAAAATCAGGATTCCGGTGTTCGATAAAACCCCTCCTCAAAAATACACGTTCCTGGAAGGCAAACGTTTGCGTCAATTCGTGGAAATAAGTCGTATCAAGTTTTTCTGTGCGTGGTTTACCTAAATGTTCGATAAAGGATGAAGTTAACACATTAATTTTGGGATAAGCGAAAGGAAAGATATATTTTCTGCAAACATTTGGAAGGTATGCGTTCCCCAATTTTAATACCTAATCAGTTAATGGACTATACAAGTTATGTGTGTGGCTTTACCCCCTTCTTCGGCAAAACAGAAATAAAAAAAACCTCCTAGAGGTGGAGTATTTTGTTGAATTCTAGGGAAATTGAGAAGAAGAAGACGACCTCGTCTATTGGACAATACTTTTTTCGCCTGACCTTTCGATATCCATCGTGGATATATCATCAGAGGTATAATCAGAGCGCAGTAGCAGATTCTGGTAGTGTGTGCACAGCGGTTTTGCCGTAAAAGACAGTTAGGGGTAATAATAAAATTTATTTAAAGTCTGACGGAAGGTGTAAGAAACCATGAGGTTACTGTCAATGATTGGGTTATGGTTGGTGTCACGGGAGTAGGAACTCTTTCTGAAGTTTAGTGGCATACCAAATTTATTACGGTGCAGTGGTCATTTTTATTCCTCTGTCCTGCCAGAACGGAGAGAAAGAAAAACATTTGCTCGTAAATAGCTTTAAAAAATTGCTTGGTTGATTTCCAGGCTCTAGATATGTGACCATACGTCAGCATTTTCTCCTGATATCGCTCTAACATTGACCCCATACCAGTCTTATGCTTACGAATATCTGTAGCGAAGCGGTTATACCTTAGGCATGAAAATCTTTCCAATGACCCCTCAGGTAATTTTGTAGGATGTTCAGGCCACTGCGAGAATACAGCTATGGGTAGGATGTAGAGAGTGTGACTGGTCTTGCCCAATTTTCATTGGCTTAGAATGGCATAGGTCGTTTTTTATTTTATATATCTTCTTATTATCTCATTACAATTATTTAAACATCCTCCAAGAAAAAGACAGTTTTACTTTCGATTAGAAGAAAAAAAGGATTACATACTTATGCTTAGCATATGCAACCTTCAGTATAGGCTATTTTATTGCTGCATTTGTATGACCTTTGATCTGCTTTTGCTTGGTACCGAACCCTTTAACATGATGTTCTAAATCCATTTTATTTTGGGCAGGTCTCCGCAGTGATTCTTGAAAAATTACTACGCAAAACACGCCATAAGCTCAACCACATGTTCCATCGTCTGTCTTACAGGAGACACATCCAACGACGAATTAGCATATGACCGGTTGTGCGCATTGGCAAACCCATCTGGCAAAGAATTGGATGAAGACTTTTAGCACTTTTCTGTTCATTATTTGTGCAAAACGTTCTGCTTATTAAAAAAAACTATTTACAAGTGTGACCAAATTGCTTGTCTACGTAATTTTTATCAACATGAAATCTGTAAAAAGTGGAAGGAGTTTTTTATTGTACTCACAGAATAAGTAAATGCCGAAGATGAAGACCACAGGGCCTTTTGCGTGGAGAGACATTCAAATGACGTTTCTGACTTAAACTGTAGGAGCTCTTCAGGTGATAAGTTAATTTTAAAACCGGTTATTTGTTGACCTGAAACTCATCGACTTTGTCGTGACCCTCTCGAAGAAGAATGCGCAACCTGGGTGTTCGAATAAAAGACATATTTTGTGAATTATTAGATTATTTGTTACAGGGAAATTTAGGGTTCACTACAGCTTATTTTTCACATAAATGTTTACTCATTTCTTAGCAGTAGGCATGCTTTACATTATAATGGCTTAAGCTGTAGTAAAGTTTTTTCGTTGTGTTTATTTTTAATTAGTTTCGTTTTGGTTCATTTTTGTTTCCGTTTCGGCGAAAGGCAGTTGCTTTTCGGCTCAGAAGCAATCTCTATATCAATTATATATGACCTCTATAATAACTTTATAAAGATCATATAGAGTTGATACAGAAATAATATATAATTGATATAGATTTGATGATTTCGTGCATTTGGACACCTTTGAGCATTCTTGTTTCCTACTGGTTTTATTTCTTATTTTAATTATCCCGCGTCAAGTTTTGGTTATTTAAATAATTATTCCTATTAGTTCCCACATTTAAGCACTCTACTCTTCTTCATTATTTCTTGTTTTTCCTGATGTACACCCCACCCTATTCGTCACCTCTCACGCATAACAAAAGGATGGGGCTTTCACGTGCATTAGTGGACCCTAACTCTAACATGTCATGATCAGGAACCGGACTGTTTTCGCTTCCTCAATTAAAAAACGAGATCCAATGTTATATGTGCGATGGAGTGCATTTTTTGTATGCAGTTTTGCCAAAATGTGCGCAGTATTTCTGATACTAATTGACGTCCATATATAACCATGCCTAGCGATCATAGTCAAGTACCATCCAAGGTTCGCATCCTCAAGAGGCAGGGTGAAATCACGTAATGGAGGGCAGCCACCTGATGGGATAGCTCAGACCGCACTGTAAGCCTTGACCTTTTGCAGCAGTGTTTTCTACTGCAAGCCAGGTCAGCTCAGCACATTCTTAAAGAGGATGCTGGAGTTTGCGGCCAGTTTCTGGCACACCTGTCTAACAGACAAGCATCTGCTAGTGATGGTATGTTCGCTGTAAAAAAAAATGATCGGACCTCCATCACCGCCCACTCTCTCTCTCTTTCTCTCTCTCTCTGTCTCTGGCGTGACACCATTTCCGGGTCAGACTGACTGCCCACGACATTGACGTCAATGCCAATTGCGCATTTGCGCATGAAGGCATAAATTAGGGCTAAGCTGTGCTTAAGGGGCATACGTGCCCGTTATCCTCTACCCAGGTCGTAAAGTCCTTTTACGGAGCCTGGTGTGTCTAATTTACATGAGGGATTGAACATCAGAAAAAAATACGCCATTTAAGCACTTTGGGCAGGCTGGTGTGGAAATTGTGCTCTGTTAAAGTAGACAACCCAAATATCTAGTTCGGTGATGTTGGCAGAATTCAGAGGGATTTTTTAAATCTTTTTTAGGCTAGAGTACAGAAAAAAGTAGCTGCATTTCAGAGAGACAAGGGTAGCAGGAATAACTTAAGGTGACTTCGTGAAAACTGTCTTGTAGCGTCACCTAAGTCTCTATTTTCCTCTCCCAACCATCTTATGGAATTGGTGGTTTAACATTTAATTCTTAGTTAAAGAGTGCAAATGAATCTTCTGCTGATAGTGATCAAATAATATTAAAAAAGAGCCACTTATAATTGTTTGAATGAGTTTACTAGAATCCACTCCATTAAAATAAACTCCTGTTGCTCTGGCAACTGATGCTCATTGATAGAGGATCGTCCTTATGTTGGCGCAGTTAAACGAAACGTTTGGCAAGTCGGGTTACTGAAAATATAAAGGTAGTTTATTATTATAAGTCAGTAAAAAATTGGACCTCTACCGGACATTCTAAATCGTTTTCTACTGCTATCTGCGCCTGGACCCATGATAAATAAGAAAATTAAATTTCAGTCGCGGGAGATGAAAATTTAGCAAATAGGCATTGAGAAACGTGAAGCTTCTTTTGAAATGTTTGGACAATAGTACGGCCACTTCGCATAAAACAATTTTAGTTGTAATAATAAGGAAGGTTTGGCAGATTTGGTTGATTCAGTTGACACAATTGTGAAAAGTTAGCGGCCTCAGTGGGAGTCTTTTGCACAGCCAACGCTCTGCCATTAAGCTAAACCCGCGAATTTATCACACTTGGATTGATTTAGCCGCCCAACCTCCTGCTCTTATGGAATTCACCATTATGGATATAGTGAGCTCACTGACCGGACAAGATATCCTAAGTAGTCATCTAGGATCCACCAGAATGACTACTTAATTGTTAGAGTTTTAGATAATTGCTTAGGACATCCTGTTTGGGCACTCAGCTTACTGGATCCGGTTTGGTGGATTCCATACGAACAGTAGGTTAGGCGGTTCAATTTAACCAAGTCTGATTAAATTCACGGCGCACGGTGAGCCTCGTAGCTCGTCGTTGGCTGCGAAGCCGAGTTTTATCCGTCCATAATGCAGTGATCGTTATATATAGACTTAAACCTAGGGCATACATGTTTGCTTTAAAAGTCAATGCATTTAAGTACGACATATACTTAATTCTGGAAATGGAGAAAGAACTATTTTTATTCTATCCGAATAGTAACGTATGTCAAACTGCAACATCAAGTGAGTCGCTTTTGCCTCAATGACAGAAGCGGGTTTTGCTAAAGAAAAACGGGCATAAAAATTGCAAAGAAAATCGCCTTTTTGGAAAAAGCAAAGCATTTACGTAAGTTGAACTATCAGTAGTGTAATAAACACTTAAAGAAGAGTAGAAGAATAAACCAGCAGAATGCCCCAAAAGAGCAAAGCTTTAATGTGCTGGGTCATGTTTTATGACATCAAGATAGAAACATTTACGAAAGGTAGAACTGTGAACCGCTAAGATTAAACAGGATGCAGGAACTGATTAGGTCACTGAGAAAGCTTACGAACAATTATCAGGATTCTCAAAAACCATTTATCTTTTATAGAAAAATGGGTTGGCAGTGTGGTCCTCTTCCGCTTTACCAGTGACTTTTCATATTTAGTTGATCAAGTAATGTTCATAAGAAACAATCGCAAGATTTTAAATAAATTACTTGTCAAAGCGATTCTGTGATGAAGATCGTTAAGGAACAGTGTGCGACCATCCGGCGAAAAAGCGTCTGAGTTGGAGCTGAGAATTGAAATACCAGCCATAAAGAACCTAGCTGTTTGTCAAAAGTGATCACATGGGACCTAACTCGGTGGTATATCAATGATCTATGAGGCAAGACAACAGTTAAGTCAGCGAAGGTCAGCTTCATCGGTCACACCAATTAGAGCACCACAAATGAAGTGGAAGTTGAAGCCCATGATGGTTCACTTATTTCAAATTAACGAAGTCCTTCAGGCTGAATCTGTTTCTCATAGCACCACAGCGGACCAAATTTACTATCTGCAAGTGTGAAGCGTTTGCGTGAGGCAGTAGAACAGAACGACTCCAGCTGTGACACATAGGGAAGTGACTTTTTCACCATGACAATGCTGACAACAATAGCTTATGTAGACCCACTCATTAATCCCTACTCCCTGCATCTTTTCCTACAAAAGCAATGATTAAAGGGAATTAGGACAGGCAGTGGAATATATTTTAATAAATGCTTAATTTTATTTAATTTTGCTGTATTAAGAAGGTTTGTTAATTCAAATCTGTAGATTTTCCTTATCTGTATTATAGTTTAGCTTATGGCCGAAAAACCCGATTATCATATTGCTGGTCTTTTGATTTTCCCGAAAAATTGAAATTTTGGTTAGGACTTCATCTACTTGAACTTACCTGAGGTCCAACTTACCATTCTGGAGTTAGATTATTATAGTCCGCGGCGCGAAGCCCCGCGCACACCTTCAATTTACCTGCGGAACAACTTTCTCCCAGCGGCCGCGGGAAGCAACTTCGACTGCATTTTTTCACTATGTACTTACTACTGAAAATGTCCTTTCTGTCTACCCTATTTCCCCACCCGAAGACTCTATAACCACCGTTTTTGCAGGACAAAATGCTGGGACTAGCGGTGTATGAGTGGGACTACATAAGCTACTTTTGCCACAACGCTCTTTGCCACACAGCGTTCAAAATTCGCACTCCCTTACTCACCTGACCTACCTTCCCGCGGCTCCGTCTTCCTCAATGTAAAGACCACAAAAAGGTACAAGACTTTTAAAACGCAGAATTCGTCACGAAATCACAGCAGGCATCTAAGAGTATTCGTTTAAAAGAATGCAGAAACATGCTTTGTTCACTAGGAGACCGATTGAAGCAAGTTCCTCTGGACGGTATTTTGCTTTATTTTAATAAAAGGGTATTTTAAGTAATGTAAATAAGTAAGACAATTATAAATAAATAAATAAATATATATATATATATATATTAACATGACAAAAGATACGAGGTCCAGATAAATTATCCCGCTCCCCATCCCCCAAAGAAGATGAAGAAGAAAAGGCGCCTTCATGGACCACACTGTATTGGTGCTGACGTTTCGGAAATACACTATTTTCCATCATCAGAGTGGTGGGTTGTGTGTTCCTGCTTGCTGAGGGTTGGAATGCCGCGCAGACCATCTGGTGTTGTAGCGATGGCTGACGCACGAGCGCTGAACTTCGTGCTGTCCGTGGATTGGCTGCGGCACCTCCATTGTGGGTGGCTGGCGCCCGTGTGTGTCATCTGTTGCCTGTCCGTTTGTCGTTAACGCGTCTACGTTAACCGGCCCGGTAGTGTGACCATCGCCCGACCTCCCCTCTGAGCCGGATGCGCGGATCAGCCCTCGTTCTGGGTCTGGTGTCCGTCGGTGGGTAGGTGAGTCATCCCGGTTGTGTGCGCGGCGAAGAACCCTCTCTGCCCGTCCTTCTACATCCCCCGTCGCCTGTACGTCTGTTGTTGTCGTCATCAGGTCTGTGTGCGTATTGTGTGCACTTGGCCGGCTACTATCGGCTCTCCTTCCATACTCAGGTGGCTGGGGGGGGGGGGATGGGGAGCGGGATATATATATATATATATATATATTGCAGAAGATAAATTGGCGAACATACGTTTGTTCTCGATAAATTCTCGTCAGGTCTTAACATTTATATGGCATGAATAAACTATGGTGGTTGGTGGACAGGTGAAGTGTTTTCGTTGTCACGGTGGGGAGGAGGGGGTTGGGGGGAAGTTGGGGGGAAGCTGGGGGAGTTGGGGTCAGAATGTCAATGTCTAGACGACCCGGCGTCCAAGACCACCGATAAGGTATGCGTGGCTAGACTTGGGAGTAGGTCGTCTCTGCGGGGGTCCGTTTCCGAGGCCTGTGGTCTGCTGTGGGTGGCCGTGTTACCTAGTTTCGCCCATGGCAACTGGGGCGCCGCGACGAAATTCTTTTGGGCACATGGCAGCGGTCTGCGTAGCCTAATGGTGGCCACCTATGCCGTCGCCAACAGACACTGTCAAAAAAGTTTTTAATAGCTTGAAGGCACTTGTAAATCACTCGGAAGGCCTCTTTGGCATCCACACGATGGTTTGAGTCTACCAGGTGCGCTAAGATTGAACTTGTTACACCTTTAAGTGAGCCCTTCCCTTACCATGCGGGTATGTGTTCCCTTACTCTTTTGGACAAGGGCAGGCTCGATAACGGGCCCCGCAGAGACGAAAAAGTCCTAAGTCCAGCCACGCACAACTTATCGGCGGTCTTGGACGCCAGACGGTCTAGACATTGAAATTCTGACCTCAACTCCCCCAACTCCCCCCACCCCCTTCCTCCCCCTTCCTCCCCCCTCCTCCCCACCGTGACAACGAGAACACTTCATCTGTCCACCAACCACCATAGTTTATTCATACCTTAAAATGTAAAGGCCTGACGGGAATTTATCGAAACAAACCTATGTTCGCCAATTCATCTTCTGAGATTTTCAATGGGAATTTTCGCAAAGTTAAAACGTATATTAGTATATTATATATGATGAATAAATAAGGGTAAGACTGTCTTTAGCGGTCTTACACGACTTTGACTTGAAATAATAACCTAATTTTTTCCTTTTTTCGTCAAATTCCGCCAACATAAGGTCAAATGTCCATCAATAGGCATCAGTTGTCTGAACAAAAGGCGTTTATGTTGATGCATTTGATACGATTTAACTAAGTAAAACAACTATATGTGGAATTTATTTAAATATTTTGGTAACTTGCGAGAAAATTACATAGTAATTTACAATCGTAAACCAAGACATTCATAAGGCAACTGAGGGGGGAAATATATATTTAGGCAGCTCTGCAAGACAGTTTTGCTTAAATAAGTAAGTAATCTAACTCTTTGTCAGTAGCCTCTCGTGAGAGAGTTTGACTGTCTCAAGCGGTGACTCTCACGAAGTGACCTAGGGAGTAGACGCAGCAACCATTTAACTCCAGTCCTCATTATCGACGAGGTCTTACACTTGGGGCATCCAAATGCAATAAAATTTGCACTTTGATCTAATCACAAAATGTGGGCAAACCACAATGACAGTTTCATAGCTAAATTTGAGTAGATTTCTGAACGCAACTATCAAATGCTTTACCAATTACTCTAGACTATTAGTAAATGATTGGGCGTATGTCAACTGCAACCCGGGAAATGCCAACACCTTTTGATTGCCAATGATTAATGACTGAATGGGATATCTAGTTTGTGAAATTAGCAGTAGGTTAGGTAGAGCACAGTTTTTTCGTAGTTTGGAGTTAGTTTACTGGAGGGCTTGGCTGCCAGATGTCTCGGTATTCAAAATAGCTTGGACCTCACAAATTGCTGGGCAAACGCAAAACAATAAACTGTGGTTTAGGGTTATTTTGGTGATACCTACTACCTGCAACTACCAATAAGGCATTGCTTTTTTAAAGAGTGACTTATTATAAGAAAATTTATAATTTTACTTCGGCATGTTTGATCAAGCGTTTATTGTGGACATTACTTTCTTTGCCAATGCAAGCGAACATCCGTGTCCCAAGAAGCAATTGAGAAGAAGACTCGATCGCTGGGACAATAGGTTTATTCGCCTGACGTTTCGATATCTGTCGCGGATTCGTCCTCAGAGACATGAGTAGCAGAAAGGTTAAGTATGCACAGGCGTTTGCAGTATTTATAGGACACAGTCATTACTGCAAGCATACAGCGACAATTAACGTTAATTGCCTTCTTGTGCGTGGACTGCTTGTTGGACGGCACGCGGGCTCTGACCTGTTGAACTTTCGTCACGGGCGGTGAGCTCGGGCATGATGATTGCTCGGCCGTCTGGCTCCCCGGTGTTGGCGTACGATGAGG
>JAYGXS010000002.1:93501347-93620416 GCA_036362985.1 Ligula intestinalis
CCTCATCGTACGCCAACACCGGGGAGCCAGACGGCCGAGCAATCATCATGCCCGAGCTCACCGCCCGTGACGAAAGTTCAACAGGTCCGAGCCGGCGTGCCGTCCAACAAGCAGTCCACGCACAAGAAGGCAATTAACGTTAATTGTCGCTGTATGCTTGCAGTAATGACTGTGTCCTATAAAGACTGCAAACTTCTGTGCATGCTTAACCTTTCTGCTACTCATGTCTCTGATGACGAATCCGCGACAGACGTCAGGCGAATAAACCTATTGTCCCAGCGATCGAGTCTTCTTCTTCTTCTTCTCAATTTGTTTCTTTATCCACAATAATTTTTCACGTTTAGATGTGTCTATGAATCGAAAGGCCATCTACATCCGAACTAATAACCACAACTTCGTTTTTTTGTTTGATGCTTTTGGGAAATATTTTATTGAAGAGCCTTTGGTGAACACAAAAAAGAAGCAGAATTTCTTAAAAAACAATGACATTCTGCCATTGTCCTTTAAGTTTGCTCACGTTGTTCGTATGATATGTTTAGGTTCACGAGTGATTACCTGGTATTTCGTAAATTTCAACCGTTTGCATGAAAAAGGGCCTCATTTTGTAAGGTGAGAAGTCATAATTACAGCCGAAGACCTAAAAACTCTCTACTTAATCATCCGTAAAATGTTCAATTTACCAACTAAGTTTGTCCGTCCCAGAGAGGAATTTCTTGAGGCAAATATGTTGGTCAACTCACGCTCTAATTTCACAGGGAATAATTCAAACTGCAATCGAATTCAAGCATTGAATCTGAATCACAAAAGATCCACCTCGTGTTTTACCACTGCACGAATATCAGGCATATGCGACAGCCTCAGAATACCTCACATGAAGTGGACTTACAGTATGGCCTACAATTTGTATAACATGCTGGCATATGCGAAAGATTGATATTCTTTCACTAGTCGGCATTGTGTAAGGTTTTAGGGTAAGAATATCTTTTGGATTTAAAAAATTTCCTAGTCATGAACTTTTTATACGATTGTGAGGTATTTATGTATTATAAATCACATCCGTCAATTTATTAATGCCACCTATAATGTACATATCCAGCATGTTCAAAATCTGTTGAAGTATTTTATGAGAACTAGGTTACTTCTTCATCAGAGCGTAGGAAAAAACGAGCTTTTCCTTAAACAGACTGAACACAATGCGCAGTTTTTAAACCTTGAATTTAAGTGTAGCCGTCATTAAATTTAAAAATAATTCGGTAATTATGAAACCTTTTTTTAGAACCCAAAGATACCCTTTCTTTAAAGAAGGCGTAATTTCCTACTAACCGAGTACAAGAAAGTATATTATCGTGCAGATTTTCCATAAAATATGTTTAAAGTATTGTAAAGGCGGTCAAATGAGGGATAAAAGCGCATGCTTCTTTAGAAGCCACTTTTTACAGTACATGCGGTTTGTTAGCGGGCAGAACGAAGCTCATTGAAAAGCCGGCATCCGATCGTGACTGCAATGACCTCAGCATAAACTACACCATCATTAGCATTCCAGCCTTACTTATTGCCGTTTAGCGGCATGCTACATGAATTCTGGACTGTACTGTAGCTTTATCTACCACTGTCATGACCTCAACATTCCTGCCGGAATGCTTTTGTCTATACCTGAGGCGGCACCATAGGTCAACGCTTGTGTTTTGGGTGCTGTGAGAGTCATTCCTACAAACAAAAACGGTTCAGATAAGCGTATGCTGCATTCGTAATCAGATATATGCGGTGCCGTAGCGTCCACCAATACGACCAAGCACACACATGCGACAATTAGCATAATAAGGTGAATCAGCCACGTGGGTGACGTTGAGTGGATAAACTAGCTGGCACCGGACGGACGGACAGACCGTCTTAGTCGGACAACAGATATTCCGCCTGTCAGGCAATAGAACAACACGCGCCGCAGCGTGAGGACATTCGATGAACTACTTGTAGGCACAGTTCAGGCTTTGTAAGCTGCTCTGCAATGCGGAAACTCTCTGTAACTGTCCTGTTATGGTTCTGTGCATGTACCATCTCTTCGGAAGATTTTTGCGCAGTTGAGTCGACAGTCAATGTGGTAGAAGATGCCACCAGTCCAGAGCTAACCAGAGGCGAAGGAGTTGTCACTACCACGTCGGAGAGCTCCCCTAGCATAATGGAAGGCGTTATTAACGACCCACCGTTGGATGTGAGCCAAGAAATTGCGCTTCAAACCACTCCCACTGCCAAAGAATTTTCGTTGCTCACTGTCAGCACAACAGAAGCAAACGCGGACGACGTCATTCAAGCAACAGCAGCAGCTGACCAAGTCTCGGATGGGGGCCCTTGTTCTCTGCCCTCCATACCCTTCCTTCCTTTGACAACGCCAACAGCTGATGGTTCATCTCCACGCTTCAATTCTGTGGAGGAGGAAGTTGTAGAGGAGGAAGCATTGGTGGATGTGAAGTCAGATCACCTAACTAGTGTCTCGGAGTTGACGGCGCCGGAGCGAAGTGAAACCCAGTCGAGTGCTGCATTAACTGTCTCAACAGAGAGTGCGACTAGCCGCCAATCAGACAGTGTTGCTTTCGAAGACGTTACGGAAGAAAGGCTGCAGTCCCCCAAAACCACATTTTCTCCATTAACTCTGCCGCACACCGCTGCTGAAGAAACTTCAGTAACCACTGCTGTGGATGCCGTCACATATGAGGATATGGAGGTAAGTACGAATGCAATCGATGACAGCACGGCACCTACAGTGATTCCAACAACCACCAAGGTTCAGGATGCGTTGATTGAAGCAACTCCTGAAAGAGAAGCCAGTTCTGCTGAATCAACAACAAGTAACGGGCCAATTTCACTGTCGGAAAGCACTCCTGTGACGCCGGAGATCACAACCTCGACGTCTGCCCCCGAGCAGATAAATTTCGTGACTACTCTACTTGAAGATAACATCTCCAGTACTGCTTTGTCCGACAGTCCTGCCCCACAAGTATCTTACACAACAACACCTAAGACATCATTGCTGGAGACAGTGGCGTCATTTCCCCCTACGGAAGCCCTACCTAAACAGCCTGCCGAATCAACTCTTTCACCTTATACACCAACTGAAGGCGACCTAAGCCTCGCAACTTCGGCAACTCTAATAGATGCTTCTGAGCTCACCAGCAGTGTGCAAAGTTCCAGTATTAGCACAGGAGAAGTGGCTGTGATCACAGATGGCCCTTTGATAGCTGAAAGTACTGTCCAGTTCACAAAGACTGAGCCAATAATTGGCAGCAACCCATCATTATCAGTTACAACTGCTAGCATCGGAGAAGTTGCATCAATCACAGACGATGCTGTAATGGCTGAAACTACTGTCCAGTCCACAACCACTGAGCCAACATTTATGAGCAGCCCTACATTACCAGATGCTCCTGCAGGTGCTTCTGACTCTGCCAGCAGTGTGCAGAGCTCCAGTGCCAGCCCCGGAGAAGTTGCTTTGATCACAGACGACCCTTTAATATCTTTAGTTACTGTCCGAACAACAGCTGAAAGCATTCTTTCAGATGTTGCTACAACAGCCCAGGAGAGCGCACATTCTCAGTCATCAACTGATGGAAGTTCCCCATCTTTTACAACAACAACGTCGGAAGAATTGAGTCTTTTACAGGATTTTGCGACTTCTCCGATCCTGGAAGTGACATCTTCCGCGGCTGAGACAAGCACTGATGGAGTAGCGGAGATTTTGACAGGCACCGCTGAAACTGATGCAGGGTCGGTGGTTACATCTACATTTTCGCCTAAAATTGACAGCACTCTGACGAATGACATTCAGCAAACTCCAACTCAGAAATCCTACTCTCCGACATCCGTAGAGCCTCCCGGGACTGGTTCAGAGAGATCACATTCACTGACGACTGAGAGTGTTGCTTCTGATGAGTCAAGTTTTATGAAAATCGGAAGCTCTAGCCAATTCCATGATTTGTCACAATCGACCATTCTAACTACGACATTCAAGCCCACTCAGAAAACGACCTATATCCAGGAGGAGCATACAACCCGAATGGCCGAATCCACGGCAGGTGTTAGTATTACTACTATGACATCTAAAGCTGTAACTACATCCCCTGCGGATATTTTAATCGCAGAACTTACAACACAAGCGGAACCTATTTTACTCACGACTTTACCTTCTCCCACAACTAGCTCAGAATCGTATCTCCCGAATACGTCATCCTCTCCTTTCCTGTTTTCAAGTCCTATCAGTACGACTGTAGCTTTACCATCACCAAAAACTAGTGCCCCTTCCATTACCGAGCTCACTACTCCCGTTCCGATTTCGAGCGTCACAAGTCCACTGCCAGTAACAATACAAACTCCCACAGCACCTGTTAGTATGTCCCCAACGCCAGTTAATTTACCACAAACGGATATCTCATTGCCCAGCGCGTTTTCTGAAGAAGAAAAAACTACAGATATGCGTGTTTCACTAACGTCTACAACGGTTTTGCCAGCCTCCCTAACGTCAGAGAGTATCATTATAACTCTGCCGCAGAAGCCCTCTAGTGAAATAACCATACAATCTAAAGACGTTACCTCACCGACTACGGACAGTTCATTAAGTCTAGATTTTGTGTCCTCTACGGGGACCCCGGTCTCCTTGACATCACCTACGCCATCTACAGTAGTTATCACATTAGAAGAGCAAAAAGTCACTTCCATTCCACCTACTTTATCTATAAGCACGTACCCTACTTTGGGGCCGATGGAGTTGTACACGGATGGCGAAACCTTTACAAACACTCAAACCTCGACTACAGAGGCTCCAACATTAACTTCAGTCTCCCAACCATTAGCAACCACAGCTGAGATCAGCCTAGTCCCTGTCGTCACTGAAACTATGGTTGGAGAGCAGACGCCCGCAACTTCCAGATCTCCCACCCCGTTGCATACGATGCATACTACTCTGCCAACGACTGAACATGAATTCACACCCAAGGCAGGTCCAACAACACCAATAGAGATCAAACCTGGGGTCTCCGTTGGCCTTGTCACGGAGGAGACGACGTCAACCGTTGGTCCGATTTCGCTGCCACCTATCGTGCCAAAAACCTCTGACGTCACCTTAGATACCCCACACGAAGCCACTGCCGTCCCGGCAATTTCCAGAGGCCTAGGTATAGCTTCTGCGGTCTCAATGGGCCTCATCATCATCTTTGTCAGCATCCTGCTCTGCGTTTTCGCCATCTCCGCCGTGGGTGGCTGGCTAGAATACCGCAAGAAGCAACGCAGGCGACGGCCCCAAGCAGTGAACCTGGTGCGGGTGGAGCGTGGCGGCTCGGATGATTTTACCGACGGCTGGATCCAGGGCAGACGGCAGCCACAACAGCAAGCCTGGATGACCTGCCAATCGGCGGCCCTACAGCCGCCCTCGGCGGCGCGACAGGAGCCGGTCGGCGGCAAGTTGGCGCGTCAGTGTAGCTGCAAACACAGACGCTTCCTCCACCTCTTCCCCGGCGGGCGACACCACACTCTCTGCATGCTGCACAGTGAAGGCAAACAGCAGCCGACGGAAGAGTTGAGAGCACTTCGCGTGATCTCCCTCAGCGACGAGGACGAGGTGGAAGCCATCAGCTCCGAGTCCATGCTGCTCTCGGGCATCGGTCGGCGACGGGTGAGTGGAGCCTCCGACGTGGCATTGACTGCCGAGCAGCAGCCGGTGCGACCGGAGACCAGGTCGACGGGGAAAGGGTCACCCATACTCGAGGGAGCAGACGACGGGGAGACCGATAATGGCAACAAGAAGTGGCTCTTCATCGATGAAGTATAACAACGTCCAGGAATCTCTTTTCCTAACAACCTTCTTCTTCCACAAGCCTAAGCATAGACGGCTAAAACTATGTGCGTGTGCATGTGGTTGCCATCTTTTATTACAACTATTGGTTTGCACGTGTTTAAGTCAAGTTGTTAATGTGTGTTCGGGGCACACGCCCCCTGCCCACTGTTCTATTTACAACTCTGGATAAAGCTCTTTTAATGGCACTCCATTTTTTCTTGGTTATCTTATAATCTTTGCTAAACGCCGCATGAAATCTGGTTCTTTAATTTTGAGCAAACCGCACGTCACGTTAAAAAATTATGAGGATTTGTTTGCTCTTTTCCAAAACTTGGCCTTCACCCATCGTGAATGGGATCTCATAAAATATATTTACTCCGTTTTGCAGCTAACCACGATCTTCTGTTACATCCTTACTTATTTCAACAATAAGAAACATCACATTAAGTCAGCGCAACTGAAGATCCCACATTGATATGATTGTGCTAGTCCAGTTGACTGAATAAATAGGAATCTGGTAAATCTTGGCCTTATTTGCCAGTTTAAAAAGAGGTTATGACCTACTGCACTCAAATATCAGACAAAATGCTTTGTGAAGTTTGAAAGATTACTGCTTTGCGTTATCAGCGAAGCCTTTACCCACACTGAGAAGCGTTGACATAACAAGTAAACGACATCCGTAGATATCAGCTTCTTAATCTCCTGAGAAAAATAATTTCTTTTCGCGGTATATTTAAGAATATTTAAGGTTTATAGAAGGAACCCGAAATGGTTAGTATATATTTAGGTTAAAACCCATCAACCACTGCAAAATATCCACTTGCTGCCGACAGAGAGACTTCAATAGTGTAAACTAATGTTGAAACTTACCATACTGACAGCCTAAGTACTAGGTACTGGGCGTTTTACCTAGTAACTAGACTGTTAGTATGGTAAGTAACAACACCAATATCCATCAATTTTAGTGCAATAAGAGGGTTAAACACATCGTTATAATATAAAAAGAAGATGAAAATAAACCTTCTTGGAGCAGCTCCTCTTTGGCCAGTTTCCCACATTCTTTTCCGATGGCTTATTGCAGCAGACCTGTTAGTTAACATTCCTTACAAGGGGAAAAACGGCGCCGGGGCCTAAAAAATCTGCACACCGCATTCGACTGAGAGGTCATCTACGTTCCCAAACCTTCCTCTGATCTTCTTGCGGCTCGCATAATCGATCCTTCTCCTGTATAATTTTAACAGCGACAATAATTAATGCATTATTTACTCTCTGACCGAACCCTGACTCATATTTTTATAGTAAACGCATATGTGATTGCTTGAATAAATAGCAACATACTAGTTAATTGCACAAAGTGATACCCACTGCGTTGTGAAATCGCGCAGGCACTGAAAAGTATTCTCCGGTAAGCGAAAGTAATTTCTCTGAGATTAGTAGTTTATTCATTCCAGGCTTCAGTTCCTCAAGCGAAACTATCTTAAAAGCATGGGAAACTCTATAGTTCGCTGCCAATCTACTGGATCACCGTCACGAATGCACTTCGAGAAAGCAATTGAGTGGTTGTGCAGTGCTTGATACGCAACGAGCAGGTCAGTATGCCTATTTATTGACTCCTCTGTGCAGGTGTCACATTTGAATACTAAGTGCAGCTGGCTTAAAAGGAAGTAACGATATGATTGTTTTTTCGAAACTCGGCCTTTATCCATGTCTTCAAAATGTAACCTTCTCTAAGCAGATGACCATAACCGTTTGTTTAAGCAGGTCAACATAGCCAACAACATGAAGACAACACATGATCCCGCATTGATATGATGGTATCAGGCCGATTGCTAAACTGAAGGGGTTCCGTAGCCTACTCTCCACGTTCACCAGACCTCACAGTTTCCGAGAGTGTCGGGGGGGGGGAATACAGAAAAAAACCGGAAACAGGCAGTAAATTGAAAACCAAATTATTTAAATATCAGAAAGAAATATTAATTGATGTTTTGCTTTGTTAGCGAAGACCATACCCACACTAAAAAAAAGCTGAAAACAGACTTTAAGAAAGCGATTACACAATATCCAAAGGATTAAGTAAATAAAGAATATGAAAGGCATCTTAATAATGAGCGAAGAACATGAGAATAAAATATATTCTTGGAAGAGCTCACGTTCGTTTTGTATTTCATACTTTTAACTTAAAATCTCTTCAAGAATTTAATGACAATATAAATATGGTCTTTTATCAATTGCTCGCGATGACTTCCGGGTGACAGGCAGTTCTGAGTCTTGTAAAGGGTAAACACCGCATTCAATTGAAAAGTCATCGACGTTCACGTACACTTCTATCGTCTTCGATCTCACCAACTCGATTGCATTTCTGTAGAATTCGAACGGTGAAGCAAAATAATGTATCTTTTACTACTCGACTGAAACCCAGATCAAGTTTTTTATTCATGTTTAACGCTTTAATAATTGATTAAATAAATGTCATAATATTGGTTCAACGTTCAAAGTGATACTTACTCCGCTCAAAACTCACGCTACCCCTTAAACTTATTTCCCATTGACAGAAAGTATTTTTATGCGATAAGTAGTTTATTCAGTCGATGTTTCGATTAATCATGCAAATCACTCTTCAAGGTATGTGGAGAGTGTACAACGCACTGCAACTTAAGCTCATTTCAGTCGTTAATGAACTTCAACTAAGCCATTTACTTGTTGCGCAGTGCTCGATATGCGTCAAGCAGACCAATTTGTCTATTTCTAGCCTCCTCGGACAAGTGCCAGGCCCACTGAAGTGAGAGCAAAATTCGGTCATCCAACGGGTCCCAGATTACCGCACTCTCAAAACCAAATATATGTTCGCAGAAAAAGGTACTTCTGAAAGTTTACATTTCCATTTCAGAGAGAGAGATAGAGAGTTTGCCCTTGCTTAATCTTATACAGACATTTTCTTAGTTTCGCCAGCATGGTTATTCATACATGGTGATATGTGGTTATCACGCATGGCCTTTGTGCAAAAAGGTAGCGGCTGCTACAAGCAATATTCTCCTACTTGTAACAAACGGCATTTTGTACTCTACATTGCATACTGGATATCTAAAACGATCGAGCCCTGGTATTGCATGAGGTCTTTAATCCTGACCTGATCGATGCTGCCAGGATGTATCATGATGGTTCATAGCGTTAAAAATACGTGGCTCCAATCGTTGCATTACGGAATAAGGTGCCCAATATTCATTTATATGCAGAAATGAGGGCTGCTGATGCATGTGTCTTAAAGTATACAGCGTGCTTAAAACCACAAATGCACGATGAATACGGTGTTTTGTGGCAAAATGTGTCATGTTAGAGATGGACAATCAAAAAATATCTCAGCAGTGGTTTCCATATTCACACTTCCCTTGGAAAGAAAAGTCAATAGTTAATGCAAGAAGTCCACAATATAAAACTGTAAAGAAAAAAAAGTGCACATGCATACATAAAAATATAATATTATCCGATAATAAATTATATTTGTTTCATAAAATAATTTCAAACATGTTTTTAACAATGCTAAATGTTATTCAACCAACTAAATCAAATTAAAGTGGCTGAGGACATTAAATTTGGCACACACACCAACGTATAAGAAAAGTCTAGACGTTTCTTTAAGTGGGAGTTTTAAACCTGATTGAATAGCTCCATACCAAGCACACAAATGTTAATGTCGGTATTTAATCGAGTAAGAGTTAGCGTAAACTTATCTTATAATTACAAACGCATACGTGCAGCATAAGTACAGTAGACTCACTATCGCGGAATGAATTCCGAGAATTATGGAACAAGTTTTCGATTGGAACATATTAATTGAAGATGGTTGTAATAAAGATGATCATACAGTCTAATTACAACATATATTAGACACACAAGATGCTCTCTTTCTAACGAGCTTTTTTCTGACCGCCAAGACAAAACATTAACCACAAAAAAGTGACTACTTAAGTAGTATGCGTTTTGTTCATTAATTTCGACTGCCTTTTTAGATGCAAATATATTTTTTGGAAGACATGCACGAAAACCTATTTCTTGTACTATTTTGATAAAAAGTTACACCTGCTTTAAATTTTATACTTAAAGGAAGGGTATCTTTCGGTTTTAAAAAAATTTCTAAATTGCCGAATAATTTTGGAACTTAGTGACCGCTAAACTGGCATTCAAGGCTTACAAACTGCACACTGTGTACATCTTGTTCAAAAGAAAATTACGTTTTCGCCTGCAGCTTGACGAAGATCTTATATAGTTCCCATAAAATATTGCCATAAATTTGGAGCATGATTTATACGGTAAAGGCAGCATTAAAAAATGGTCGATACGGTGTTCTCTGAGTAAACACTGAAAATTGTAAAAATGCTCATAAGTAGAAATTTTTTAAAACCGAAAGGTATCCTTCTTTTAAGTATAAAATTAAAAGCAGGCATACATTTCTACCAAAAGAGAACAAAATAATTTTTTCGTGCGTCTTGTCAAAAAAAATATTTTTAATCTATAAAGACAGTCGAAATTTACGACAAAAAAGGCACTCTACTTAAGTAGTCACTTTTTTAAAGTAAATGCCTTGTCTTGGCGGTCAGAAAGAAGCTTGTTAGAAAGCCGGCATCCTAAAGTGTTAAAAATATGTTGAGATTAAACTGTATGATCATCTCTATTACAACTATCCACATAAAATATGTTCCAATCGCAAACGTATTTCAGAATTCCGGCAGTCATTGGTTGAGATAGTGAATCTACTGTAAATTGTATATGCAATAGAATGGTGTTACATAGATAGAAGTCCACTTGTAGTGGGGGTATTCTGTCATGTTCATTGGATTTCCGGCTAGAGCGCAGCGTCAAATCTTCACGTATAAAATTTTCCATAAATTTTATCTGTATTCATAAAGGCAATCCTAGTCAATGATTAAATGGATGCTTTTAAAGTAGCCATTTTTGGAGCATTCACTTTTTGTTAGCGGTCTTAAAGAAGCCCATTAAAAAGCCGGCATCATATTTTGACTGAAATGAATTAAAAATAGGTTACATGATCATCTAACTTACAACCTTCCTCAATGCTGATTAGCGAGTGAGTAGCAATCTTTCGCAAATATCGGCATGCTGTACGTATTTGGAACCGTACTGTAGTACGTAGTGACCATACAACCACAAGCTTAATACAATACCAGCTCTCGCTTTCACCTGTGTAGGTCATTCCTGATGTTATGGTGGATTAACGTATACACACTGTGCATTCTGTGACATTATCAAAGTTTTCCGCGATTGTCCACATCTATTGCAACATTTTATGAGAACTGTATGATTTCTTCACTAAACCGTAGGCAAAAACGTACTTTTCCTCAAGCAAGCTATATACAGTGCGTAAATTGTAAACCTTGAATTCAGGTGCAGTAGTCTGCAGATTTTAAAATCTTTTGGCAATTTATAAACTTTCTAAAAATGGATAAAACACTTTCTTTCGGTTTAATATTTAAAAAAGGCACAATTTGCTAACAAACGAGTACAAGAAAGCCTTTTTGTGCATGTTTTTAATAAAATATATTTGAATTTAAAAAAAAGAAGTCAAAATTAATGATAAAATGTATGATACTGAAGAAGCCATTTTAAAAGTACGTTCTTTTTGTTAGCAGTCAGAAAAAAGCTCGTAAAAAAACGCCGGCGTCGTATTGAGACTGAAATGACTTGAGAATGGTCTACATGGTCATCAGAATTTTAACCGGGTTGCGCAAATCCTTAGCCGTACTGTATACAGCTGATTCAAGCAAAATGTCATATTCGTGGGCATAAATGTGAAAACCATTATTCGAATAAGGGTTTGAATGTTTAACAGTTGAGTGCATCTTCCAGACGATTTCAAAATTGCGCGAAAAATTCTTACGCACGCTGAATGTTTGTCTAGTTCCTTCTGCTAAATGGTCGGTTTACACTCACAGTCATAAATAATTTATCTGTCCGCTTTGAGGGTGGTCTCTGCGCCAAAAGTGTTTGGGTGCCACACCTGCCATTATTTGCATTCGTATACACTTATGTATGTAGCCTGCAGTTGCTGGGTTGTTGCCACCGCGCGCCTCGTCATCAGCGTACACACGAGTGACGAACGCTAACAGTCATCCTGTTTTAAGGCCCGATAGAAAGGCTTCAGGGTCGCGCAGGCCTGTGGTGTCCAAGTTATCCCGGCTTTTAGTGCACCTTGATAGCTTCAAACGCTGTCCTTTATAAGTGAGTGCCAACGGAAACCCACCCGGACGCGACCAAACGACAAAAATTGAAAGTTTTGGCTTCCAATTTCCAACCTGAAATTTTTTTCGGCAAACGACAGCTCGACTCCTGAGCCCTTTCGAAATTGCGGTGGCCCATAAACCGGATTCAAGCATCCGACTGCAAATAATGAGACCTAAGTACCCGCTGTGGGCAACGGAACAATTAGCAATGGTTTACAGCATACCGTGCCAAGATTGCAGCAAAAGATACGTTGGTAAAACGGGTAAAGGCCTCTGCACAAGACTGCAGGAACACCAACTTGTAGTCAATCGCGTGGATAGAATGTCACTGATTTACGGCCACACTGAACGGGAGCAGCATAGTTTCACCTTCGGGAACACCAAAGCCATCGGCTGATTCAATGAAAAGATGGCCAGGCTAGTGCTCGAAAGCAGTTCCTCGATAAGCACAATCAACAAAAATATTGATTACAATCTGGCTTACCAGGCTCTACGTACTAGAACTCAGTCAACCCAGACGAGGCCGATGGCACCAACAAACGAGTTGCAGCAGAGGACCATGGCTAGTCATGGCTCACAAGACCCTATGATGATAAATACAATATAATCGACTATATATGACTGTTGTTTAACGTTCATTAGTGATTCTGAGCGACATCAGGACCATCGATACCGACGATGTCCACCGTTTGTCTTGCATTATGACAGATGCGGGAACGGTGAAAAAGCGTTAATGGGCTAGCAGTGAATGTATGCACGTGCAGCAGCCATCACGCTCTCCCCTGCATTTCTAATCTGAACCAAGGGCTAACACGCCTTCAGGAATATTGAAGGTAAGCTCGAAAAAAAATGACTGAAAAAGTTAATAAAGGCTCATTTATGAGTTCAGAAGATTATTAAGCGAGTATACGTAGCTTCGAAAAACATTTCTTAAGGATATAACATTTATATGGGAAGAGGGTTAAAGGTAACATGCGGCCAATTATGTGCATAATCACAGGCAAATTAGTCATCGAACAATGGGGAGGGTGTTGGGGTTGGGGTTGGGGTTGATAGTTCCCTGCTGGTTACGAGGTAATGAGGGTTTGTTGAATCCTGACTGGGCAGGGGGGGAGGCTGGAAGGGAGAGAAAGCACGCAAAGATGCAGGCAGTTATGTAACCTCTGGCCAATCCAAGCTCGGAGCTTGCAGAAGCTTCCTTTGCGCGTACAAACGACTTCCAAACACGTCTGCTCCGCACAAACCAACACCCAAGATACGTCTCAGGTCCAAAAAAAAGGCGTACCATAAAACCTACTGGAACAAGGAGCGATTGCAGTCTTTCGCTCCTTCCTTAGAGGAAGACAAACGTATGCATTTAGCTGAAAGTCTTTAAAGCCTGAGCTAATAACAAACAGAGTTCATTGATGTAAAACCTTACCGTACTAACAGTAAAGATACTTGCTGAGAAGCCTTTTAGCAAGTTCCTAGGCTGTGAGAATGGTAAGTTCCAACGTAGATTTATACTACTAACGACTGCCTGATGGCAGCAGATAAATATTTCTCAGGGGTTCACGGGTTTCAACAAAAATTTCACTTACAATTACGGTCTATGCCTTTAGACCTTAAATATACTGGTATATACCACGAACAGAGATTAATTTCTCAGGAGGTTAAAAAAAGCTAAACAGTGTTCATCTAAAAGTGCGTCAGCATCATGATAGCGCAACACCTAGTGTCAACTTAAACTTCTTTTTCCCTTCCCATCGGCCGGTTCAATTTCCGAACCAATCACTCACCTGATGCGGTGAACGCATGCAAGTAACTGACAGATCTGGACAGTCCATCAGAGTGAGCCATAAACCACTTGTCTCCATTTTAAACATCAGCGTTTGCTGACAGAAGCGAACAGGCCGGTTGCAGTCGCAGTACAGAAGTTTAGTAACATAGCATTTTGAATTCGCATTTGAACTCATGATCAGAGGCAGTCACAGATGAGACCCAGACTTCACACAACGGGGCGTGGATTTTTAGGATAGCACATGCATTTTCGGGTCAGAGTGAGCATATGCAGAAGTAATCGAAGATCAGGGCCCCACCCATACTTGTAAAACGCGCTTATTCCTTGCGCGCTAAGAGCGATGAGGGGCGTGGTCATGTGTGGTTATGGCATTTTGTCTGAAGCTGTTTACCACAAGGTCACCTGGAAGCGCATGTAGATTTCGCAGATATTATTGCTTAGACTACTAGAGCATTAGATTCTAACCGCAAAAGTCGCTAATGCGAGCTTCAGGTGTATAAACTGGCTGACGACGGCTAGTACGCCAGAAACGTTCATTTATTGTCTTCCTTGTATTTGCCGTCAACGTTATCCGTTTTAACAGCATATGTTGACAATTTGAATGCATATTGGTTTAATTCTAGTTAGATATGTCACAAAGTAAGACGAAGTTCAGTTAAGAAGACTATTGTTTAAATCGCGATAAATATATTGGTCAACTTGAACTGGTTTTATTTCAGGAATTCTGAGTGTTTGCCATTGTGAATGAGATCCTGTGACAGATTCAGAAACGATTACAGCACACAAGTGGGCTTACAATGAAAATAATGTTAATGATAAAGTTTTTCGTCAAAGAAAAACATTTATTCTGTGAATAGCAAACAAATCACTCCCATTCTTAGATGTCCTCGCACGCAGCAGACTGATGGAACATTCCATACTTTATTTGTAAAAAAATATATCCACTATAAGGTCATCTTACACTTTGGGAGTAATCATCTAATGTCCAAGAAACCCAGTTCTATCAACAGCTTGCTCAATCGAACAAAACACGATGTACGGATGAAGAAACATACCGAACAAACATGAAGTGCCTTTTCAAACTGTCTTCCCGAAATGGGTACCCTCCTAACTACGTTTTTTTATGCACACGAAAACAGCAGTTAAAAAACGGGTATCTTCAGGACTGCGACCAAAATACAACCAAAGCCAATGAATTGGCAAACGCTCTCGTATGTCAAGAATGTATCTGAACTTGTCAAATGAACGCTATGAAAGCACAAGAGATAAATTGCACACAAGCCGGCAGCTATTTTGTGCACACAGCTTTATCATACTAAGAACAGATTGGGCCCCTTCAACAGAAAAGCAATCGTGTTTAAAATACCGCTTACCAGTTGAAATACAGCGAATTCTGGTCATATCGGAAGAAACGCATCCACCCGCGTACATGAACAGCAGTTAGCGGTGAGAAACAACTATCTAAGGGAGGTTGACATGCACTCGCTGGACACAGGACGCTCATTTGCATGGGAGCAAACCCAAATATTTTACGCCTGCATAACTAGGAAAGGCTGCGAATTCCTGGAGGCAATGCACTCAGACGCGGCAGGCGTTAACAGGCATATCGACTTGGATTCGGAGTAAAAATGCCTCATTATCAAGTTGCGCCACCGACGGCATTATAAAGGGTGAGTGACAACCATTTCCTTCTTGAACACGTAAGTACATGCACGTGACAGGTTTTTGCGTCCCTGACCGCTTCATAAAATGAACGTGACGATTATCTTCCCACATGCTGGCCTACCATAGGATATTGGTTTATTCGTCGTTTTAAGTTAACTTTTTTGAAATACTCTCATTTGTCTGATGACGAGCAGGGAAACCAGAAACGAAGACTCAAAAAATAAGCATTATTCTTTCCCAAATGACTTTAGCGTTTACAACATTTATCACTTGGGATGCCGATATTTCAAGACAATGAAAATAATCCTGCGTAGCATCTATCAATCTCACTTTTCGGCCTAAGCTTGGAGCACATGGCCAACAGAGAGTCAAGATGGTTGGAGCTGGATCAGACACAGTGACTTCGAAAGTCCAAACGAATGTTCGTCAGGAAATAAGACACAAAGACAAGAAAAGCAAGATTTCGCAACATCAGCAAGGGATCGCCTCTGATTTGCAATAAATGAGCGTGCCATAGAGCCCATAGTAAGTGGGCGGAATTGAAGCATAGTTTTTCTTTCGGAGATGCGGAGCAACATGTCCTGTCAATAAGAAGCCTTTTAAGCTGTGCTGGATTGAGATTAAATCACATACATTGAGTTTCTGTGAGAGCATAATGACCAGAGTCAACTTCAAGTACTCTTTTTCTTTCGCCTTTGCCAGTTCACTTTCCAAGCCAACCAATCACCTGATGCGTTGACCACGCGCAAATGATAGACAGAGCTAAACTGACCATCTATGCCAAACATTCACCACCTGCACCCATTTAATACATAAAGGTTTGCTGAAACAGCAGCGAATAGGCGGATTCCAGGTAGCAATGCATAGAGATTAGCCGCAATCTCTGGACTCGAAAGCTCAGTTATTTGACGTTTCTGATTTAAACTAGAAACCATCATCAGCGAGAGACGCAGATAGGGACCAGGCTTCACACAACGAGAGTGGATTGCTTGATGTGAGTAGGGTGTCAGAGTGGGCACATATAGAAGTTAACAAAGACCAGCCCCCTACATACGTAAAACGTGCCTGTTTCATGCCTGCTGCAAGCAATTATAAGGGAAACAAACTACCAGATAGGGATGCCACTGTGGATCCTAAAAGAACTACTGACGTGCTGTACACAAAAACTTACAGTTTCTGTGAAATGGACAGTTGTGCAAGCAATTGGACGAAGTGGCGATGCGGTCATCACTTGGACCATTCCTCGCAAATGTCTTTATGGACAAGCTCGACGAAAAGAGTCTCAAAAACACAATCAATGGGCTTGAGTTCGATGGTCAATGCGTGGACGATGTATTTTGCCTGACAATTAAGTTACTTATATTGATATCCTAGTTAAACAGTTTAACATGGCCCACACAGCCCTAACATTTATTGCAGAAATGGCGGTGAAACAGAAAACTCACTTTCCTAGACGTCCTCTTTCACAGACAAGATGATGGCGCAATACAATGCCTGATATTCAGAAAGAAAACCTGGACGAAGCAATAAATTAACTTTAACAGTTTCCATTCTCTTAATTTCAAACAAAACTTAGACCAGGCATTAGCAGCCAGAATCCGACGCATCTACTCTCCCAAATTAGTTAAAGTAAAATTGCAAAAGCCACAAAACACACTGCGCAAAAACTGCTACCCCGAAAGGGTTCATCCTCCGAAACATCAAAGAGTGTGTCACAACCGCTGTCGTTGCAACGACAAAAAAGAAAGATTTATTCATAGGATTGCCTTTTCTAGGAGACGCAGCAAGAGAACTAGTAAGGCGACGTCTAAGGGCAGCAATGACAAGTGCCTTCTTAGTGGCAAACCTACGCGTATTCTTCACCAACCCCCTTTTATGGATGGGGGGCGGTAAAGACCGACTACCGTTGCCGGCCGCATCCCTGCGCATTTATTCATTCACCTGCTCCTGTGGGGCTGGATATATTGGCCGATCAAAACGACGTCTGGAAAAGAGGAAGTGTTCACATATTCCAGTCTGGCTCGGCAGACGAGAAAACCGATCGATCTCCTGGTCAATTCTCGCACACTTGATCAATACAAACCACCAAGTTGATGCGAGATAGGCCTTTCAAGTCATATACTATTCTAAAGACCTGCGTAAGCAGGTACTCATCACAACCGAAACAGTGACAATTCGCTTAGCAAAGCTTGCTCTCCGCTGTCAAAAGAGGCAGTCTGCCTACCCTGGCCAACCACCCCAGTTAATACAGTGCCGCCAGAACAGACCTCGTCCTCAACTACGCATGCCGACAGTGAGAACACTCCGTACTCCCACTCTACCCTGCCTGTCGGACCCAACGCCACCAACGGGCTATAACCCACATGCGTGAGACGAGGGAACACCAGGATGACTAATTGAACACTCACCCTACTCCCTCCCCCTACCCCCGAGCGCTATTGAATAACTATAACACATATAACTGACGATTGTTGTCCTTGCATTGTACTGGCCCGATGATGAATTTTGGAAAACATATGTTTACCAAAATGCATTCTCAATGTGGGATGTGTTTTTCGTGGTGCATGAACTGATGCGGAGATGTGTGGTGGCGAGCTTTGGTCTAAAATTATTTACCGCAAGATTACTCAGAAGTGCATGTGGCTGTGTAAGCCCGCGCGATGGTTAGGCGGGCGTGGGATGTGCGGTTAGATGCGACAAATGCCATAGGTGTATGTTGGCAAACCGGTTTGACCTTCTCAGTGCGCTGTTTTCGTAGGGGACCGAGCAGGCCAATGCACGATGTGCATGTGGGGTGATAGTGTTGGGCAGATTTGTAGGTAACTGGTGTGTGTGTGTGTTGATGATGATGATAGCGTTGTTTTCTTTGTGACACTGGGGAAGAAAAAACTGACAGTTTTTTACGATGTGATTTGTGTTGGTTGTGTAGGGGGTGGGTTTAGCATGTTGAAGTGTGGTGGTGAATTCCGTTGTCATGGGCGCACATCTGACTTTTCAGTCCATATGTGTGGGCAGTGTGGGAACGTGAAACGAGCGCGGCGGTGTTTGGCTAGGCAGTGGAAAGGCATGTGACCAGCCGGGGCAGTGCGTGACGAGGGTACGTTATCGCAACGAGGAAAGTGTGAGAGTATTAGTAGCAACAGCTAACGGAAGGCTAGTTGTTTTTTCACCGGCGATACAAGTGCGTCCATCCCATCTCAGGCGACCAAACAGCTAGGCGGTGCCCTGTTGCTGGCGATCGGGCAGAGAGAGTGAGATCGACCCTCAGTGGATTTCGTTAAAAACAAGATGACGCACTCAAAACTATCTCAATGTATTTTAAAACGTTGCTTAAGGCCTTTTCAACTGACGGGATGACTTGGAAACCGCAGTCAATCCGCTCTGTATACTGGTGCGTGAAGTGGTATACCGCACACTGAGACTCAATGGCCCCTTCCCAATCTGGTCTTAATGGAGCTTCTATGTGGGAGACTACCTAGCAAGGGGATGTTGTTATGGGGTGTGTTGGAGCGTGTTGCGCGCAAACCACCTACGCCCTCTCCCATCTCCGGTCTTCTTTAGTTTTATCCTGACATCGGGTTCAGGTGTAGGAGTGGTCGGAGAGTGCGGCAGATCCAGTGAGTCTGCCTTTACGATAATCCAGATATAGTCACCGCCTCTACTCTCAGCTATGCTGATCAATTTTCCGTCGTCCGCTGCTTAGGCTCTCATTGCAAGCTGACCGTTTAACACGCGTTTATATATTCATGATTTTGCTGACACAGTTTTTTGGATTTGCCTTTGCATTACACAAATGGGGAACAACTATATATTCGTTCCATGCACAGGATTCTGCGCTAACACTTACACTTAAGGAGTAGGGATAAATTATGCATATATTCCATTTAACAATTGAGAATTCATGTTGGCACACGTATATTTTCGGCAATTAATTATCGGGCCAATACAATTCAAGGACAAAAATAGTCAGTTATAGATGGTCTAGTTATTAAATAGTTCGTGGGGTAGGAGGTAGCGGTAAGGGAGTGAGTGTGGGTTTAATTAGTCATTGTGGTGTTCCCTCGTCTAACGCATGCGTGTTCTAGCCTGTGAGTGGCGTTGGGTCCGGCAAGCAGGCAAGAGGGGGTAGGAGGGGGTGTTCTCATTTACGGCATGCGAAGTGACTGATGATGTCTGTTCTGGCGATATGGTATTCACTAAGGTGGTTGGCCAGGGTAGGCAGACTGTAGCTACCAGCGTCGTTCGACAACAGTCAGCGGGCTTTGCTAAGTGGTTTCTGCTGTGGCGAGCATTTGTTTGTGCAGGCCTTAGGCATAGTGTGTCGAAGCCTGGTCTTAAAATTGAAACACCTTTTATACGTCAATTTTCATGGTTTATTAAGTTAAAGTCTACGAGAATTAAAGTTGAGATCAATCGGTTTTCGCGTCTGACAAGCCACGCATCCTTTATTCCCGAGGTCGCGCACCAGCAGTCTGCCTAGCCTGGCCAAGCACCCCAGTGAATACCGTGCCGCCAGAACAGACATAATTTGTCACTTCGCATGTCGACAGTGAGAACATCCCTTCCTACCCCCTCTTGCCTGCTTGTCGGACCCAACACCACCAAAATGGCTGAAATCTGCATGCGTGAGAAAAGGGGACACTACGATGACTAATAAAACCCACACCTTCTACCCTGCGAACCATTTAATAACCACACCATCTATAAATGACCAGAGTTTTCCTTGCATTGAACTGGCCCGATAATGAATTGCTGAAAACGTACGTGTGCCAATATGAATTCTCAATAAGGTATGAATGACGGAGGGATATTTCTTTCCCAGACGCTACTTTGGTAGCCGACTTTGTGAGTAGTAAAAATGCATGTAGTTTTGCCGATTAAAGTAAATAACATTAAACACTCGTGTAATATTTACAGAAATGCACGCTTAACGCAGAAAGAACACCGGGAAGAACAGGCCATTCTTAACACCCAGGTATATTCGGTACGTCTTAGTTCAGCGAAAATTCCCATTTCTACGATGGAAAGGTCGTGTTGGCAAACGATCGTTTTCGTTTTCTGAAAGCAAAATTTGAAATTCATAAGTACATTAGAAGTGCACTTTACATTGGTGATTCGTCAAACCAAAATGTCCCGATAACTTTCCGACTAATTTTACTGAAAGTCAATCATTGGTTCCCCTTAATCGCACTATACCTGCATTTTACAGTCAGTTGGCTTCCGGAAAAGGTTTCCGCAACTATGCAGGTTAAAAACCCGCCAAAGGTATCGAGTTTTTTCACAATTGGCTCAACCCAAGTTCAGCAAATCTGCCAAACCTCCTTATAATTAGGTCAGACTAGTAGTCATGCTGGTGAATTCTAGATGGTTGCTTAGGAAATCCTGCTTGAGCAGTCAGCTGGCCGTTCCGTATTGGTGGATTTCATAGGAGCGGTAAAGTTGGGCGGGTAATATTAACACAAGCGTGATCATAATTCATGGCGCCATGTAGAGGGATTAATTTCAGTGGTAAGAGCGTTGACTTCTGGTAGAGGCCTTCTCTATTACGCTGGTTTCAAGTCCGCCAAAGGTCTCGGGTTTTTCTTTATTGTGTCAACTCAAACATGGGCTTAAGTTGGACTTTCTTATTCCATAAAGTCAGACTGAAACCAAAACATCCCCTATCGACCTGAAAACTGAATGAAAAAGACTTTAAATTTATCAAAACACATAAAATTGCGTTGGGTTTTGTTTTAACTAATCAGTCTTTGCAGGTCTTCAATTTTTCTCTTCTACGAAAAAAACGCAATTTTCATGGAATTGCTAACAATAGACCATTCACACAGTTTCGACCAGCAGTAACATTAACATATCAAACTGAGCGTCTTAGCCCTTTGAAGAACCATCTGTTCGGTGTCTTCTCCCAGGAGACGCATGAAAGGAAAGAAATTCACCATGTCGGAAAACCTCCCTCCCCCAGATATCTGAACAAAAGCAAATCAGCCAGGTCCCTCCGTCTGAACGCGGGCAATGAGAGCTGGTTTTAGTTGCGAAGCCATTTATTCAAGTAAAAGGACATATAACTGTTTAAAAGGCATGTTTGGGATGAAAGGATTCGCTCTTCATAAAATGAATGTCGCGAGTAATGCTCTTAAATCGAAAACCACAACATTAGCTAAAAACACGAGAATACGCAGTTTGTCTCATATTTCTTTTCTATGAAGCAACACACGCAGTTTTACAAATAAAAATTTGAATATATGCAGAGCATTTTTATAGCAGCGATAACATATGCACACTTTTTAACAAACTCACAGGGAATCCGTTTCCATGTCCTGGCAAATATAATATACGGATGCACAGACGTTAGAAGGCTATTCAGTGTTTGGCTAAGATTAGATGGAAAATCGCTTGATCAAACAGTGATGCATATCAGGTATAAGGTGAGCATTTCCTACAGTCAGTGCAGTTATGATCTAAGAGCGTTTTAACTAGATTCCTGCGTTATTTTAACCGATTAAACTCGCCATGGAAACCCAACCTATGCAAGACAGTTACAGAAGAATTTATTAGTGGTAATCTGTGGGGTCAGCTGACTTGCTCGCGCGCCCCTGGGCAACAAAACAAATTTGGATACAAAATCAATACAGACTGCTGCTCGAAATAAAATGAAACTTTTAAAGCGTGACGTATTTGATGGTATGCTGAGCCCTACGCTTTTGTTGATCCTCAAACGTGCAAACATGTAAAAAACCTACTGCCCGGCTGCTTAAAATGCGAGATGGTAAATGTAGTCTGGCGATAACAGAAATAGGGGAAACAGCTTGCCTTTTTACTGTTCGACCATTATACCTGTGAGGGGTCAACGTGCGCACCACTGGCATAGTGAATGTGGTTTGCGTGTGAATTAATTTAAGCTGGACTTCCTTATTCCTCAAAGTCAGACTGAAACCAAAACATCCCCTATCGACCGGATAACCGATTGAAAAGGACTTAAAATTTAACAAACACAGAATATTGCATTGGGTTTTGTTTAAACTCATCAGTCTTTGCGGGTTATCAATTTTTCTCTTCTACGGCGCAAAATGCAATTGTCATGGAGTTGCTAGCACTAGACCACTCACACAGTTTCGACCAGCAGTAACATTAACATATCAAACTGAGCGCCATAGCCCTTTGAAGAACCATCTGTTCGGTGTCTTCTCCCAGGAGACGCATGAAAGGAAAGAAATTCACCATGTCGGAAAACCTCCCTCCCCCAGATATCTGAACAAAAGCAAATCAGCCAGGTCCCTCCGTCTGAACGCGGGCAATGAGAGCTGGTTGTAGATGCGAAGTCACTTATTCAAGTAAAAGGACATGCAAATGCTAAAAAAATAAGAGCCGCCTCCAAAGAAATCCTTGACCATAAATACACGAAGGAATTTATTTTGTATAGGTAAAATAAATCACTTGCGTGTTAGCAGCATCAGCCATTTCCGAAGTTGATTGTTCCCAGCAGGCACTTTTGCATGATACTCCTTTTAAAAAAACTAAAGAAGAGTACTGAGCTTAACCGATGTTACCTCTGAAGTCGCTGCTCCTTTGCTCTTAAACGGTTCTAAAAGGGAATTTTTGAGATGTTTGTAGTCAGAACTTCAAAAAAATTAAATCGGCTTAAAATGTTTTTTTTTTAATTTTTTTTATTCAGAGAGAACCTTTCTCTTAGTTAAGCACACTGCAATTCCCTTTGTGCCTCATATTTCATTGTCTTTTACAAAATATGAAGTTCTACAAGGTAAGATTAAAATAAATACGCGGCGTAATTTACCAGAGCTAAAATGCAGCTTTTTAAACGAAATTATCGGCGATCTGTTTTGATGTGCGGTCAAAAATAATACACGAATGTGCAAAGCTCAGATGTCGTTACCTAGTTTGGCAACCAAAGTATGGAAAAGGGTTCGACCTACGAGTGGTGCATATTCTGGGATAAATACGCATGAACATTTCCTACAACCGGGGAAATAATGCAATCAGATTCGTTTTATTAACGTTCTGCTTTTCTTCGATATATTGAACTCATCATGGGACCGCAGCTTACTCAAAGTAATTTTAAAATAATTTATTAGAGATAAATTCTGAGGCTAACTGACGTAGTCCCCAATTTCAAAAACAATAAAATAACCTTTGAAACCAATACAAGTGCAAGAAAGCAACTTAATACACTTAGGGTTGTACTAAAAATAAAAATAATAGTCAAGAACCGTGGCGCTCTCTCAAATATGCTGAGCCCTACGATCCTGCTGAAACTCGGATGCGTTCATTGGTATGCGATCCATTGCTCAACTGGCGGTGTTAGAATTAAGGGTTAAACAGCCTACAATTTTAATGGTAAACCTTCATACCTGAGAATGTCCACCATGCGCACCACTGTAAGCTGGCATAGGGACGGTGATTTTCTTGTGAATTGAAATATACAGGGTGTCCACGAAGTCTGGGTATATAAGGGACAAATACAACAAAAACAAATACAACAAAACAATTTTATTTGATTAAAATGTTAAGAAAATATATTTTAAATATGATTTCCATTATTTGCACTGCATAATTCGATGCGCCCTGCTAAATTCTGGTGAACTCGATTGAATAAGGTGCACATTTTTCAGTGCGCATAGCAAGGAGGCGTCAGTATTCACGGTCCAATCAGATCGATAATTATTGACGCGTTGTCTAGCCACGGCGTTGGACTTTGCGCTGCAGCTGCGCTAAGAGGCTAAGGGTTGTTTACTAATGATGGAACTCTGCTGTCCCAACAAAAATAACCAAAATAAATAAAATATTAAAATTCTTATGCACCCAGACTTTGTGGACACGCTGTAGAAAACATAGACTTGTGCAGCATCTCCCACACACTCTCATTCTCGCACATATGGGCTGCTTGTTAAGGCAGACCCAATAAGACCGGAGACAGCAGGCCGTGTTCGAAGCTAGCGCGGCTGGACCCACTCCTGAGCATTCTGCCTGACACGGCTGGAAACGAGATTTGCATTTAACTACACAAGGCTTTACATTTAGACGTTTGGACAGAGAATTGAAAAACTGCTAATGTGAAAAGTCGTTCAGACCTCATTCAACAATGACTTTAACTTCCTCCAGACATTGTTTATGGAAAATGATGGACAATTTCTTAAACTGCTGAGCAGAACATGGATAGAAGTAGTCTAAACGAGAATCCAGTATTCCAAATTTGTGTTTTGACGCACTTGGTCTGCTGACGTAACTACCTAAGCACGGCACTTGCTACCGTCCATCGTCCATTGTTATTCTGTGACGTGCGTCATATAGTAAAAATGTCACATTATCGTAAACACCCTATGTTATTCACTGTAAACACGTGCAGAAATAATTGTGCTTTTGCCGTATTAAAAGGCAAAACGATTGGCCACATGACATAAATATATTAACATTATATATGTAATTTCATTAGTGTACAGTCTCATGAAATATGAATATTGAAATTTTTTATGCGTGGCGAAACGCACATTTGAGGTTTTTTTATTTTATTCATGGGGTATTCTTGAGGTGCAAAATTATCCTTATTAGAAAATATTTCATTTTAAATGCATAGATTGACAAAAACCTGGACCCAGTATGTCCAAGGTCAACGTTTCCTGATATTCAAAGAATTCTCTATGGTCATAAATGCGATGGACCACGCCTTCATTTTGTGCGTTTGGTAATATAAAAAGCACTAAAAATACTAGTAAAGTGTTTATTCTATCTGCTCCGAGAATAAAAAACATTTTTTTGCGTCCATGAAATTGAGTTAAAAGCAAGCATAAAATAACGCATTCATGTCAGGAAAGAAGGGCGTATTAAGCTCAAAAAATTATATTTTGCAAACTGCTAGGTTTAGTGCCATAAAATTGAAAAGTAAACTAATATGGCTGTAATTTATTAAACCACAACAAAAAACGACCATAAAAATTAGCTTATTGAAGATAATCTGAGGTATGTCATCGATTTCTCTCTCAAGCCGTAAGCAAAAGATATCTGAACCATTTTAAAATACAGTTCAGTCTAAAAGACTAAGGAAAGTTTAAACAAAACTGGCGAACAAATCTCAATTTTCGCAAAATGTACCACCATGCGTTCTGGTTTTGCAATCAAAGAATAGCGCCCACAGTTAAATAATTATGCTATGAATGCTCAGGTATGCACAAAATATCGAGTTTTTTTCATTTTTGGCATACACGTTTTTTCGCAAATTCACATTTGTCAAGTCTCATCTTCAATTTTTCTTCGGAAAAGGTATATGACGCAGAAAACTGACGCCCCTATATCTATTTAACACAGTATCTAAAGACCTTACTTTCGATAGAAAGCGTTTCTATGATCTTAGGCATATTATCTATGTCATGTTGCGGATATTCATTTTTTTAAGCAATGTTTTTTATGCTTCGATTATTCCTTAATTATGGTCCAAACCCACAGGTGCATTCGAAAGAGTATCTAAAACTCATTATTTAAGTAAACACATTATTTTAAAGGTATTGGTAAAAAAAGGAGAGCATTATCCTTATTTATGGAGCATTGGATGAAACCATTGAAAAAATTTAAGCGTAAACCATCATTTCAAAAACGATCTGAACCTCTTCTTAATTGCAATTAGTTAATAATTGATGAAAATATGATGTAAGCAAAAATGTATGTTTTTTTTGAACAGAACTGTGTTTTTAACCTTTGCATCTGACAATTCCATTTCAATTTATGAGGCCCCCCGCAAATTTTCGCAATTGATCTCACGAACTATGTTACTCCTGGAACCTTTTAATCGGCGTGATCAAGCAAAAATCGTGTTGCATTTGTCCACCGTAAATCGTGAAATTTATAAACGGAAGAAAAAATTAACACTTTTCATGAAACCCTGTAAGAATAGACAGTCAAACTTCGGGCCCTTATGCAACAGCCATACGGTGTAGTGCTTCTTATACGGAAGGCAAGAAATTATTTTCAAACAAGGTATACCTGTGCTGTTTTTTTACATTAACAAGCATTTTCTCAATTGTAACATTAAATTTAACCAGTGCGTCCAATTTCCTTATTTTCAGAATTTTTGGCTTTTTAAAAACAAGTCTTGTTCGTAAACAACGTAATATTACTTGATAGAGCGCAGTTTATCATATTTTGGAAAACAATCATTAGCTTACATCTTTAGGTCTTTAGGAGAAGCAGCGTAATGTGCGTTTGCATATGACATATTTAGTCTTAGGGAAAAATGCCTTAATCTTTTGTCTTGCTGTCGTTGTGTTATTCAACCGAGTAAATATATGTAAACTTTTGAATATCTTTAAACAGATTAAAGTGCACATGTATCTGACTCAGTTTTCAAAGAAATCAATCGATTACATCTTGGGGGATTATTTTTCTAGATTTTTGGTATTCAGTCTTCATAAACGAAACCACAAACACTCCTTAAATTATTTAAAATAAAAACGATATAGCATGCAGCTCATTCAGTTTATTTAATGCAATCAAATCAGATTAAAAAAAACGAATTCTTATTTTGAACATTCATATAAATCATAAAAGTATAAGATTAAGAAAAAACTTTCCAAAATAGGTAGACTCTCAGAAAGGTGTTTTAGTTGGATATTCAGCTGACGAATTGCTGTGTATGTTAACCTTTTTCAAAGTAATGTCCTCATGAAATTGTAGACTTTTTACCAGAATATTAACTATTACCTGTGAGTAGGAATGAAAGAATTTAGTCTTTTCTTTGTGATGGATTATCATTAGCCATAGTGGATAATTTCCATTATCTGTTTTAAGCTTGCGAATGCAAAAAAGAAAATTAATTATTCTTCTGTCTGTTCCGTTTATAAATAACGCATGAACGAAATATATGGTTCCCAAATCTATATTTCTACCTGCCCTTATTTAATTAGGAATGTTTAATATTACCTTAACTGTGATATACATGGATATTTTGCTTATTCACAAGGTAGGCGGTGCGGTAAATCAAAGTGCAATCAACAATTCTGCAAGTAAATCTTCTGCAAAAACGTTCACATTTGAGCTAAATATCATTTTCAAAGCAAAAATCTTCTTTTTGTAAATAAATGTGACCTCAATTAGCCACGCTTGCGTCTGAAAAGTTGAAAAAAAATTTTTGGTTCTGAAAGCGATATATTTTACACATTTTGTACTTATTTTTGAGTTCCTCATAACACAAGGCCTATTCATAAGATGTTTGATCCTGTTCTTCTCAATAGCACAGTAAATTTTCTTTGATATGAGACGAATGTCAATTTTGGAAAACTTCATGCACATTAGCCTGCATTAACTTATGTAAAAGAACAATTATCTTTACTTCAATGCATTCCCAGGATTATTTATACTCAGCGAATCAAACTAACATGACTAAAAATATGCCTAAATTGCAAGTCAAAATCTGTCATGAAGTTTTCACGATTTTTGGGCCATACTGTATGAACGTATGTACTATATGTAAGACACTGATTTGTCACAGAGCTGCTTCCCACTGCCTTACTTTGCCGGAGACGGATGAGATGTCTGGGGCCAGCCAGCCATTAAGCATATGAAAACAGCGTGCTGCGAAGTCAGACGGCGTGTCGACATAGGCCATGCATGCCTTTATTCCTGTTTTACAGGCTAGACAAAATTGCATTTCTTCCACTGCAGTAAACACGTGCATATTCATGTACACGAGTTATTTATATTCCACTGACGTTTCCGACTTGCGTTGCATAAACCATGGCTACTAAATATACTAACAGATGTGGCAGGTTAACCATGAACAGTCAATTTGGTGGTTTAAATTAAAATGAGTTAAAATTCAACCAATACAGTATACAATGCACAACAAAATCAGAGTAATAAAACAATAACTAGTTCTGCTTTTGAAAATTCCCTTATATTGAACATTTGTAGGTAAGTTTGAAGTAAGCACATTTCAAAATTCCGTATTGGTAGTAATTGTTCGAATAGAAAAGATTGCGTAACTTCCGATGTCATTTTATTGTAACAGGATACACACAATAACTGCTTAATGAATATTTTTTGCTCCAAGATTAATACAAGTGTGTATGCATTATGTGAACCAGTCTTCAGGTTTTCAACTTATATGCCTATTATCCACTAGTAAGTTATTCTCTTGGGCCATCAAGAATCAGTTAAACTTTAGTTTGATGAAGAAAACGAATATATGGTTTCAGAGAAAGTAAAATATAAGACGATAATTCCTTTGATCCAGTCGTGAAAACCTCGGCCACCACATTACGATTCCATCTTACGTCAACAGGAAAAAGCATAAGTACAACCACAGTTTAAGCCATACGATAAAGTCATTTTGGTTCCATTACCCAACCCAGCCTATTGGAAGTTTTAAACAGGGTCCAACGAATAACTCAAATCAGTCGTGCCCCCTGCTAGTGTATCGTAGTTCTATTGTCGCTGACTATGACGTCCAGCACTCCATTACGACGTAGGGGCACCAATTATTTCCGAACAAACTAGTTTAACGTGTGCTGACCAGTAAACGGTTTTTCTCACTCTCTAATTCCATTGCATTTCTAGCTTTGAGGGCAGGATATTGTCAAAAGGACCAGGGGTGTGCAAAGTTACATGGACAGGTAGGGGTAAGAAGCTCAATGAGAAGTAGAAGATGACACGATTGCCGGGACAATACGTTTATTAGCGGCGAAATGATGCCAATTCTCAAGTTGCGGCTAATTCGACGAGACCAGGTCACCCATTCAAATTTGATGAGGCCGAAGTTCTCGCAAGAGGTGACAATCAGGTGTGCCGAGAATCACGCGATTCATGGTTCATGGGCTCCCAATCCATCAACAAGTGCAACGATGTATCGAATCCATATTCGGTGCTGAGGCTAAATTTGGCTAAAGCAAATCGCCGTTCGGGAAACAGACGGACCACCATGTCATCTTATGCCAACTCCACAAGGCCAGATTGTCATGGCTGACAGAACGAAGCAGAACACACTCAAGGCATTTATCGATTTTTCTGTACGGTTAAATTTTACGGCAAGACCCTGTGCACACACAAACAGTTTATGCTACCGTTCTGTGAGTATGTATCTGAAGATAAATCCACGACAGATTTCAAAACGTCAGGCGAATTAACATACTGTCCCAGCGCTTGTGTTGTCTCCTACTCCTTGATTACTTCCTGGGACTCGCATGTTCGCTTATATTAGTAAGAAGCTTAATTGCCTGCCCCCCACACATGACACAGTTCATACCGTATATGAATGAGGCTGTCAACCAGTTTAAGATATTGTCATGGTCACATCACGGGAATCAATTTCAGCCTAGCTCGCAGTCCTTGGGTAGATTCATGTTAAACTTTTAATGGCCAATATTTCGGTCCCATATATGAACTCCATAAAAATATATCATATATATGTTACAGTAAGAAATCTTATGATTTGCCGCGTAGCTGCCCCACCGTTTTGCTTCGCCGGAGATGGATGACTTGTCTGAGGCTGGCCGACTTTAAGTGAATTGGAAAAAGTGTCTTACGAAGCCAACTGGCATGCTGACGTATGCCACGCATGATCTGATACCTTGTTTACAGGCTAGAGCAAATTGCGCACTTTCCACTGGAGTGAACATGTGCATATACGCAAAAATGACTTAACTTTTGTAAGTTATTTGCGTCGCATGCAAATTGGTGGAGAATTTTAAATAATAATGAGCGACCTTAAACAAATAAGTAAGTCAACAAAATTAACTTAACTGTTCCCAGTAATATTATGAGACTAACTACAACTATGTACAAAGTATGTCCACTCCCTACTCAATGGCAAACCGTATACACAAGTTGATGGAGTGGCAGTGGAGAATCCCCTTGGTTCTGCCTTTGCAGATATATTAATGGGTCATTTTGAAGCAAAAGTTAATTCAATATCCAAAAGAACAGTACTCTACATGACAGATGTAGATGATATGTTTGCGATTGTTAAAAACATAAAAAAGTCGAAGAACTATTGTTTACGATGAACAGTCTGCACCAAAAATAAAATGTATGATGGAAGAGGAACGTGAAAACCAGCTTTCTTTCCTAGAAGTTAACATGTTCAGACAGAAATACGGTTCTATTAAACGAAGAATTTTCCACAAGAATGCATGGAAAGGACGGTACTTGCATTATCTAAGTTTGGTTTCCATACAATGGCAAAGTACATAAGTTTTCATCCTCTTCTAGAGGACAAGCAAATTCTGCTCAAATAATAAACTGCATGCCGAAATTGCCAGCCTCAAAGAAACTCTACTAAAGCGTGGGTAACCAGAACGCTTCAATCAAATGTATGGTAAACCCTTACGGCAAAATGTATGCAACAGTCATCTCCAAAAAGCCTGTTTTCATATGCATATACTTCAAGGGTAAAAACACCTTAAACACAATCAAGAGACGCTTACGCAACACCATTAAAAGGACTTACTTTGCTGCTGAGTTGGTCTTTTGCAACCCGTCATAGACTCTTCCGATTCCAACGGCGAAGGATGCCTTGCCATTGTTCACCACTTCATATTGTTCATGAATTATCATGCACTTGTGGATGCAAGTACATAGGGCGAACACAAAGGTAATAAGCAGCCAGAGAAAAAGAGCACTTGCCAAGTTGGATATTAAAAGAGGAGATTAGGACTGCCTGTTCTTACATTCATGAACACCTTTTGGATACGGTCCATTCTGTGGACCCCAAAACATCCTTCCGAGTACTGCCTTGGGCATGAACAACTCGTACCTTAAGCTTCCTCAGGTAGCCTCTATACGACGGTCAAAACCCGACATATGGAAAGGGCTGGAGCATGTTGTGAACCTTGTTTTGCTCTGGTAAAGTCTGGCTTCTTAATCCACACCTCCACCTGCCCGCACCTTTCCTTTAACCTATTTTCCCCTAGCTCACTGTCCACAGTGCTTCAATTACTTACTCTACTTATTAAACTAATCAGCCCAATTTATCAATTAACCTTCCTGACCTGTTTCTATGACCTCGTCTGTATAAATGCAATTGATGTATTTTGTGATTCGTTACTCACTTTATTGAGCGAGGGGATGCAGCTGATGAGCACTCGATAAATTCATGTTTCCATTAAATTCTGCTGTATTCGCTCTCTTCAAATTAAAAGAAATATAAAATGATCAGTATTTTTCATGAAAAATAACGTTTTCTTAAGAATACTTAGGTTCAACACCCGTGGAAAAATTGCAATAACTTTAACTATAATCGTCATGGAAATGTACTATCGCACCATTTCTACGGAAAATTACCATTCATTACGGAAATTTCCATACACGTTTCAGGTATTACAGGGTGCCCCACGAAAAACCCCTAAATTTATGATAATGTTTATACTGTTATAAAAATTAAAATTATTGATTACAATTATAACTAACAACTTTATTGTGTAAGTAACGAACTGTTACCTAATAACAAGTTACAGATACCGCTCAAAATGCTGTCCATTAACTGCAGAACAGCGACGTAAGCGATCCATCCAGCTCTGAGCTGCTCGACGAATGACATCAAGAGGGATGTTGTTCCATGTGTCCATCAACACATGTTTTATTGACTCAATATCAGTGATTCCTATTCTTCGTCTCGGAACCTCCTGTAAGAGTACACTCCGAATACAAAAGTCCATTACATTCAGGTCAGGGCTCTTGGATGGCCATTGCTGGGGTGTGATGAAATCTGGAGTGCTAACTCGGAGCCAGGCGACAGTGTCATTGGCAGTGTGAGGCTTTGCACCATCTTGCTGCCACGTCCAGGGTTCTCCCTGCATTGCTTGATCAATATCTGTAAACATCTGCGGGCACATTTCCTCTCTGTAAACAACTTGATTTACAGTTTTTTCGTTCTCCGACTCAGTGCAACACCTTCCTGCCCAGCAGCATCTCCTTCAATAAAATAGAGGTCTGTTTTGCCTTGCCAGGAAACAGCACCATAGCACATGATAGATTTTTGCTGCTTGTCTATCTCCACGAGCAAATCTTCATCAGAAATATCAGTTTTGACTTCCACTGCACGATATATGCATTCATTTTGCCTATTCAGTGGTGCAGACAAGCAGAATGATGATTCATCTGAGAACCACACTTGTTTCCATTTTTCTCCTTCACCGAAGCGCTGAAGCATGGCATCACACTTTGTCTTTCGAGCTTGCTGGTGTGCTTCAGTTAAAACATGGCATTGAATACGTCGAAAACATTTTAAATTGGATTTTGCAATTGTTTTGTGCACATACCCTTTTGACAATCCCAGTTCTTTACAAATTTCACGTTGACTTGAATGTCTTCTGTGATGATCTGGTGGAGTTATGGCAAGTTCCAAAACTGCTCACCTTGTTGGGGAATCGTGCCTGAAAGAAGTGCCACTACCAGGCTTAGGCACCTTTGCTACAGGTGATCCACCTTGTTTGAATGCAGCCGCGACACCTCTAAACTGGTCAGTTGTAATGGCACCAAAAAATGTATGCAAAATGTTCCGAAATTTCCGCAACCCCCATGTTGGATGTTCTTTCCGGAATAGGACAATGATCTCGCGCTGGAAGTTGCTTAGCTGCGGCATGGGTCTACGCGTCTTTCCAGAATATTCCTGGCATATGGTGCGCAGGTGGGCATTTTAGAACCTTCTCCTCTGCGACCACCACCCACGTTGTGTGGATGCTCCTCACCACTGAGCGGAACATGGCGTGGGCGACATGAATGCGGGTGAGAACCAACGGGGGCGGCTTCACTTCGGATGTGGCCCAGGTGTTCTCTTTTCTCCGCCATCGATCGTTACGGCATGGACGGTCCGGCCGCCGTAACAATCACAAACTTAGGGGTTTTTTGTGGGGCACCCTGTAGATAAAGATTCGGTAAAGATCTTCCTTTAAATTTCGGCAAAGTGTTAACCATTTCCAACGCGTCCAAACCTTCTGCCCTATATCCAGATATCGTTTGAGGCCTATTTTAAGATGTGTGCAGGACCGTAAAGTCTGCTAAAGAGTTTTTGACCCACATTTAATACCTGGAATTGGAGGCAGACGAGGTGATGGCGTCGTTTGACGTGATCTCATTTTTCACATCGATTTCAATCACTCTGGCTATTGAGACTGTTGATGGCCTTCTCCAAGATAAATACGACGAAACGAACCAAAAGCCCTAGCGAGTGTACATCATCAAGGTCCTAGAACTCTGTCTAAAAACATTTTTCACGTCTAATGGCCAAGTTTACGTACAAAGAAAGGGGACATCGATGGGTTCACCTCTGTCTGGCTTCATTGCCGAATGTGTTTTGCAGATGCTCAAGGGGCTAGTGTACAGCTGGTCTCCCCTGAAGTTCTTGTCCAGATACGTTGACGGCGCTTTTGTTATCATCAAAAGAAGCAAAGTGCGGGCTTTCAAGACACTGCTGAACGCCACTTTTCCTGACATCCATTTCACCATAGAAGAGTAGGTCAACAATCAATTATCCTTCCTTGACGTACAAGTAACGTAGATAAAAGACGGCAAGATAAGGACAATAACCTACCGCAATGTAACCAATACCACGCGCATTCTCCACGTCAGAATCAACTACCCCATTGGTCACAAGCGCATTTATGTTAGAACCCTCTTCCAACGCGTTCAGACACACTGCCATGACGAAAGTGGGAAAAAGGAAGAGATAAAGTACTTGCATGCCATATTTCACGCCAACGGTTATCCGAAGTCCTTTGTACGCAAGTGTCTTAAGAAGGCCCACCACGAGCGGTCGAAAGGAAATGACCCTAAGTTCTGGCTCGCAATCCCTTATGTGAAGAATTATCAGAGGCGGCTGCAAGAATCCTGAAACCATTCGAGATCGGTGTGGCTCATAGGCCGGAGTCAACTATCATACAGCAGCTCATGAGGCCCAAAGTCCCGCTTACTTTGACAGAACAATCAGCTGTAGTCTAGAGCACATCATGCCAAGACTGCAATGCAAGGTTTGTTGATGAAACGGGCAAAACCTTGGCAATAGTTTGCATGTACACCAGCTCGCAATCAACCGCCAGGATAAGCTGTCTTTGGTCTATGACCACGTTAAGCAGTATAACCACACATTCGCCTTTGAAAAAGAAAGGGTAATAGGCTGAGCCAACGATAAGATGGTCGGATTGCTGCTAGAAATTCGGTCCTCGACTGGCACACTAAACAGAGCCATGGACCTTCATCCCGCCTACCAAGCCCTCCGCAGAAGGCTAACAACGACTCAGAACGGAGCAATAGGTCAGGCGGAGAGAGATAAGCAAAGCCGATAGCTGATAGCCGCGAGCAAAGAGGGCGGAAACTCTCCCGAGTCACAAAAACGATTTGACATAGCTCAAAAAGACGCTCGTGAGGGCGCAAGTAATTCAAACAGCCACGAAAATCAATTGATTAAATCGATTTACACATGGGCATTTAACAAGGCAAATGTTCGTTCACATTTATCTGTCGTGAAGATACAATCAGACAACAAGCTTTGAAGATGAAAGCGAGCGATCTTTTGAAACGTCAGCCAGAATACCCTTTGACCCCAAACATTGTATATACTTCTTCTTCCTCTTCCGGTGATGATGTAAGGAACAAAAGGAGATATTTCTGAAAGGCACGTACAAATAACGTGACCTTGAGACATTCGTTTACAGAAGATGACAATGTGGACCATATTTATGAACTGCCGAAATCACCAAAACACATTATGAACACGATGAAGTCCCGCTGCAGAAGTCTCAAGGTTGTTACGACTAAGTTCACTTAAAAACTGCAAACTGACAAAAATATGTTCATATTACCTTTTCGTAAGATATGACAAAATTAAAGATGGAAGACTTCGACCTTTTTTTGCTCTACCCTTATGTATATGAAACGATATCTATGGAAACTAAAAGAACCGACTTTTCTTTTAATATTAGAGCATTTTTGCCATGGGTGATTACTTTTGTGAGTGCAAAAGTAGGCAACAAATATAAACTAAGCGTTTGCAGAAATGGTTGATTTTCTTTTAGTTCAGTTTCTGTATAACAGGTTCGGTTGGCGTACCAAATCACTGATGTGGTAAATAATGTTGTCAAACCTTTATTACTGTGTTTTGTTACTAAAAACTTCACACGCTGGAAAACAAAATAATTTTTGAAACTTAGATCGTTTTGTGTTTCGAAAAAAATGCCTTTACCAGATTTACATCATAGTAATACTCGATTTTCGGGTTCCGAAAGCGACATATGTTAAACAATTGTTCTAGAGCTCCAGGAGCATAACTAGAATATTTTATTTTTTAAAATTTTGAATATCAGACTACTTCCGATTTGGCCAAATTTGTACCTATTTTCCTTCATAATTTAAATATAATAGGCAGTTTACCCAGGACTTAATCAACCGATTAGATTAAAATGACATGAAAAAATCTCTGCTTTACTACCAAGTCCATTTTCAATCATGACTTCTAAATAAATCTCTTATTGCATTGAATGTCTTGAAATCGTTTTTTTGCCGTCTTTAAGCCATACATTTTCTTCAAATACGGTTTTGGTGGCCCTTACGTACAAGGCATTTTGACTTTGGATTAGGTCTTTTTTATGTCCTGGGGTACGTTTTATTTACAATAGAGAGGGTCTTGAGGTATGTACAAAAACTTCCTTTGATCTTACACGTCATGTTAGATTAAAAAATCCTGTCTTAACAAAAATCACGTGGGCGTACGGCCGCCGTTCGTTCGCACTCAAGAAGAGATCAGTTTATTTTTTTCACTATGGCATAGATATTGAAATGCTAGTTGTGTCGTGGTTGCACGTAGGCGTTAGACCAGGAGGTGCTGCTATTTTGAGTAAGATATTCTCTGCATCAACATTAAGGTCAGCAACGTGGGATCAACAAGAAGACCTGCTACTGTAAAAGGCGCTCACCAAATACCAGATTAAAACCAAGAGTGTGTTAAGGATTTGTTGAATTTATTAACACTGTCCTTTAAAATAATTATACTGGCATAGGATTGGGCGTGCAATATATTGATATAAGAGATAAAACTAACGTCCAATACGTATATTCCGTGAAACATGATGCCACTCTTGGTGATGTTCGGCTCTCGAGCCACCATAGCTTACGCTTGGAGTTTTATTTTTCATTTAGCCGGCGAAATTCCTTCCTTAGAATGTTTACTGTACAACAGTTTGCTTTTACTTGGAGAAACTTTTCTAATAAGTTTTATTCTGAAAATTGCTGATGAATATTTTATACCAATATTTTCCCCAGAAATCATGAATGTATGTATACAAGGGTATTTTATTAGGCAAGACATATAAGCATTCCTTAAAATACTTTATGTAGCACATATAATCGGGTTAGCAGAGTAAGCTGGAATTCAATAAAATACGTCTTTAAGCATTTTTAGAAACTGAGTAGTTAGTCGGATTACTTCAGCTAAACGATGCTAAATGTTGGATTACCATCCGAATTATTAGGTTCTTGGTGTCGTACATGTTAGCCTGCCAACATATCGTAATCTCAGTGCCAACAAATGCAGAAAAAATACCCATAGGCAAGTTGTAGCTTACAATTAAGCCTGCGACATGTGTTAGTAATTTCTTATGGAACTGCGAACTAATTGTAAAGAACTGACCGTATATGTTCTTGTAAAAAATGATCTATCAATCATTTTGTCTAGTTTCTTTCGCTGGTACTATGAAGAGGGAAGAGGTTATCAATGTGTTATTATATTTATTGGTAAGCAGAGGTGTGGACACTACCTCCTGCAGTCATGCAAAATAGCCAAAACTTTGTTGTAGATTCGATGAGAGTGCTTTGGTTAAATCTTGTCACGTACCATTTTTCAGCATAAGTGTAAAATATGTCTGCCAGAGCTAAACGTAATATTAAAATGAGCTTCAAGCAAAGTTCTTGTTATGGGAATGTTTCACAGTAAATCTTCATGCCATCATAAACTTAAATATATACTTTGAAGATCAGTGAGCTAAATCGAAAACTTCATCAATGAATGGCAGTCCTGGATGACCTCAACGATGAAATAAGAATGAACTTCAGCAGCTACGTACAGACTATGAATCAAAGATGTATGGAAGTAAAGTGGACAAAGCTTCTCCACATTATCAATCCGGTGAAGCATCAGTTCTCATTCCCAAAAGGTCCGGAGCGGTACGTACATTATTTTACTAATATGACGCTCGACAAACCCCTGCTTTAAGTACTATCCCTAGGACACAAATTTTGCTTTCCTAATAGAAAACCGAACAAATTAGGGGCAGAAGTGCAATTCGAAAATCTTTTGAGTCAGACACATGACCTAGTGCCGACAACGCCAGAGGCCAATTATTTGGAATCAACACTCGTTAATGGTTGCTATCAATGTCTAGGAACTAAACCTCTAAATATTGGACATATCACGAAAGAGCATTTGGAGAAACTCAAAGTTTTTGCGCCAAAATAGTGACTAATTCATAACAAGAAACGGACAAAGCTTCTGTTCTCATTCTTATGAATATAAGTATTATCATCCAAAAAATTGAGTCAATCCAGGCTGACAAAACGAAGTTCAAAAAGGAAAGACAGTTAAAGAATCAAATGGAGAGCATTGACACTTAATTCACTACTTTTCTCCGGAAACTGATGGACTGAAGAGTCCTTAGTGAACAAGAGCTAGAAATTCTGAAACCCACAGGCACTGTCCCCCCAAGGCTCTACGGTTTGCCAAATATTCACAAACCAGACGTTCCAATGCGGCCAATAATTGATATATGCAACTCACCATATCATGCAATTGCAAAGTGGCTGTCAGAAAAGTTGAAACCGATTCGGCACAAAATTAGATCGCCTACGGGACACGTTTGAATTCGTCGAGTCCATAAAAAACACTAATCTTAACGAGAAAACGATGTTATATTTAGATGTTGCCTCAATGTTCAGCAACATTCACCTCACAGAAACCATAGAATTTTTGTGTGACGAGATTGTTAAACAGGAGTGCCCAATCGGCATGCCGATCGGAGACATGAAGCAATTAATCTTAAGCTGCACTTTAAACGTGCAATTCAGCTTTAATGGCCAATTTTAGCGCCAAATCGATGGGGTAGCGATGGGATCACCGCTTTAACCTCTTTTAGCCGAAACCTTCATGGGCAAAAGGGAGAGCAACAAACTTCCTCCTATTATAAAAGACCTTCCAGCCTATGCTCGCTATGTGGATGATATATTTATAATAGCAGATGGAAGACTTGAGCTTGACAAATTCTTAGATAAAGTGAATCAGGTGCACTCAGCGTTAACCTTCACTTTTGAAGAAGAGGACAGACAGTGCCTCCCCTTTCTGGACGTCCTTCTTAGTAGAAGATCTGATGGATCAATAATTAGAAGTGTATTTCGTAAGAAGACCTGGACAGGGCAATACACTATTTTCTACAGTTTTGTGCCACTAAGGCAGAAACGAGGCCAAGTCCGCTGCCTCACAAACCGAGCTAGGATAATATTTTCTCCAGAGACACTGGAGGACAAACTCACACTGCTTAAAAGTACCTTACAAGAAAATGGGTTCCCCGATAAGTTCATCGATAAGTTTATGGAGGAACGTCCACCAAAACCGGAGGTACTGACGGCTGAGAAGAAAATTGTATTTCTTACACTGCCTTTCCAAGGTGATCCCAAAAGCGAACTTCTACAGCTTCGTCTGAACGCTGCAATCGCGCGTACATATCCAGCAGTAAAGTTAAGATTATTGTTCTCAAGCACTCCACTTCTCCGCCTTGAAGGCAAAGATAGACTGCCGTTCCAGACCACATCAATGTGTATCTACAACTTTACATGCTCCTGTGGGGCAAGTTACATTGGTCGAACGATTAGACGTCTATCCAAGCGCATGCGAGGGCATCGCCCTGTGTGGCTAAACAGAGGTGAAACTAAGTTGATATCAAGCGCAATTCTGGCTCACTTGTTAGACAGCGGTCATCGGGTAGACGTCAACGAAGCACTTAGAGTCGTCTACAAAGTTCCGGCTAAACACTCTAAGTTCCTGCGTCAGCGGATACTTGCGACGGCAGAAGCAGTCGCCATTCGTCTCACATACTTATTTTTTGTGCACAGAAAGCATTTTTTGTGGCCCTAAGGCTCCCGTGGCCAAAAGTCTTTTCAAAATCTGCCCTCACGCCTCTTAATACGCCGCGAAACAATGATGAGACAGCGGCATCAAGCATCCAACGGCCACCGACACAGCATCAAGACGTTGACACCTTGCGTCCTCACACAACCCAACAAAACCCGAGACGAGGACCACTGGATGACATTAACTAATTGTCTGACTCCTTCCCCTTCCCCTCTCCCCCCACCCCCATTTCTCTCTCCCCAATTAAGACTAGAATCTGATCCCCTTGATCCCCCCTTAATCCTTTTACACCTCTCTACCCTCTCTCTCCCTCTTGCTACTACTGATTGGTTTGCCTACAACGTTCGTTAACTCTACCCTCTCTTATATTACTGTATTGCCTGATGATGAATTAATCCAAAACGTTCGTTCGCTTAACTTGACTTCCTTAATGTTATGAGCTAGTGAATAGGCTAAGGCGTGAAAGGTTAGAGTGTTATGAATGGTTAAATAAGGTTAGAAGGAGTAGAATATTAGTAACACGCAAGTGACTCCCAGCCAATTGTAGTCCAGCCATGAGTGGGCCGGAGTCCAGAGTGGCATTCTGGCAAGTCGATCACCGGATCTAGAGGTCTGCAACCGAACAGTAGATCGTCGGGTCTGGGCGTGTCTGAGAATAAGCAGTCGCCACCGTATGGCCTGTTTGTGACTTCGCCTTGGGAGGTGGTTGGCCAGTTAGCCAGAGTGGTCCGTGACCTTAATCGGAGGCTCAACCCTCTAGCACGCACAGACTGGTAGGCAAGGAAGCTACACACTTGGGTCATGCCCCACAGGCATGTAAGCAAAGCAGGGCTCAGAATAAGAGGTCGCTACAGATGAATGTCTTCAGTGATGACCACCTGCTACTGTTTTCGCTGTCAGCCTGGCTTGTAAGACGGGACCGGATTTCTGTGCTTAGAACCTCGGTAGTTTTGGCTTGCCGGAGCTTTGCGACACCAAGGCGTCTCGCACGTCGCATTTTGGGAGCAGATGAGAGGTCAACCTTCAGGAGCATGCAAATGAGAACATGGTCAGATCCATGGTCCTTACCAGTTTCGGCACCTCGCATCGACCTGCTATCGTAGACCGAGCTGCGAAAGTGTGAACCAACTAGAATATAAGCGATCTGATTGGCGGTACGGCCGTCGTTCGAATACAAAGTCACTTGATGTTCGTGACGATGCCGAAAACATGTGTTGGTAACAAACAGTCGGTTCGCCTAACTTGACTTCCTTAATGCCTACATGGGTTTCATCGCTGAACTTAAAATATATACCATAGTAAAAATGTAACCAAACGCTTGTTATATTGTTATTTAGCAACAAAAGAGGTTTTGCCTGCAGTGTTTAACGAAAAGCCATGCACCTTAAGGTTCGGAAAAAAAGCCCTGTATCTATGACATTGTTTAATAATTTTATCCATGATTCTGATTAATGTATAGCAGCCCAAAATCACCCAAAAATATTTATAAATGCTCCTTTGCATGCAGGTACATTGGACGTTTTCAAAGAAAATTGGTACGAAGTACCACTTAGCATTTACAAAATTGGCTTTTCTAAGGAAAAGAATGAAATGCCACGGTCCCTGATTACAAACCACTTGCTATACAATATCTGATTGTCCATCTCAAAGCAGTTTTATAAATATCTGTTCGGGTGTGAACAAATCGTACCCTGCGCTTCTCCTTAGCAGCCGACATACGGCAGGCGAAATCCGACATAGGCATGCAGGTAGACCATATGGCCAATCTACTTTGTTCATGCTTATATTTTTCATGACTGCTGAGCTTGTTAATTCTGCGATCGTTCCTTTCCTATGTGATAGTTTGTGATAGCATTTTTAATCTGATCATTATTTGCAGTGAAACATGACTCTTGCTGTGCGAATCACACTTGTTGTATGATTCCATTCCTTATCTATGTCATTAACAGTCGAGTTGCAATTGAGATGCACTCTCGAAATATATTGGATCCATTAAATCCTGCTGTTAATTTCAGCTGTTTAACGTGCAATTTATCTTGCTGCTAGGATATTTCCCATAGAATCTCTAAGAGCTTATGCCCCAGCTGCAAATTCATTGCCTTTATGGCTGTTTTTGTATTATGACTGAGATACATATAAACACTCCGTTTTCATCTTCTTTGTCATCCACTCATCCGCAAAAAATTCAGAATTATTAAACAATGCAGGCAGAAGGGTGCAACAGCCTGAAGTTCCGGAGGATGATCTGGATTAACGCAGGAGACAACGCCACCAGACATGTGGTACTGTTTCTACATCGGAAGGTTGTTTGGCTCTTTTTTTTCAAAACCTAAAAAGCCGAAAAACGGAAACACGGTTAGACGACTGACCGTGCTACCCGATCTTCAGTTATTCTGTCAACTTTGCAAACTCGAACTGTGTTGCCATAAGGTAAGGGCAGTTGATGTCCTCTTACCTTTTTTCATCATTGAGTCAATGCGTGACTGTAGAACCTCTACTTCCCTACTGGATGATATTTTCAAAATATTGCGTCTTTTACTATTACACACAATACCAGGAAATTATACTAAATCTCGTTGAAAATGCTCAGCCAACCAGCTTGTCAGCAATGGCATATATCTGGTTTGTACTTAAAAAAGTAAATTTGGGAATCAGTAAATTTTGTATTTTTTACAGTTTTAATTACCAGAAAAGAAAGAACATTCGCCAACTTGCAGGCAAATGACTGACCACACCTTAATTTGAACTAAAAAAAATTGGTTTTCGAATGTAAAAAGTGGAAGTACATGGAAAATGTTGAAAGAAGTAGACTATATGTGTAGGTAACCAAATTAACCTAGAAATTATCCATGTTAAATCGGAGTTTGCAATATATATAATAGCAGCTTTGTCCATCTCGCAGCATTATATTAAAATAACCTCTTAATTGAAAGAGGACACACAAAATGCTGAATGTTAGCAGGTATTGCGATGCAACATCGAGAAATGTAATCATTGATGAACAAATAAGCCTGGTTAATAACATGCCTTTCCAGCGTTGTATAAATGAGGAAGGAGTACGAGCCTTAACAAACCAGGCATTGTAATGCCTTGAGAACTACCACTAATCAGAACTACCACTAAACAGAAATAGAAATTATAAAAATAATACTCAAAATACTAGCATTTATTCTATAAGCACACATCAACAAATTAAGAAATTTCTGCTGTTAGTATTACCCGAAAGCCTATAATAACTTATTTGCTCCTAAATCATTTTGTTTGGATTCTATCATAAGTTAATTTTTAATAAATACTTGGTTGGTAGCAGTTATGTCCCACCCAACAGAAAGCACAGGCAGAATTACGATAAAGTTTATTTTAACTATCTATACTGATTTTAGAGCCTTTAACTCAAAAAATCTCTTTTTTCCCCTTAACTCCACTCCCCCCCGACAGTTTTTCTCCTAAAAAACCCTTAGGATTTGTCTCACTGTCTTCTCTTATTTTTCCATCCCATGACTCAGGATAACTGGCCTCGCCAACAACGTGAGATAGAATTTACCTGTTTTTACGGCACACATACACAAATAGGGAATTTAAAGGTAATTTACTTTCATATCTATCAATATACTGATACTGATATTTAATTAACCACAAAATAAACCTTAGTCCTTACCCATATTTATCTGGACGAACGTGCAAATCTACTTGTTGATGGCGTGTTTCTACTCCCAAATCCTGCCAGAAATGAACGCATACACTGGATCCTACTTTAAATGATCCAGTTATGACGACCCAATATGGGTAAAAATTCTGTTCATTTTACAAGGGCATCTTATTGTACAAGTTTTATATATTATACGCGTCCGATATGAAAGTAATGACTGAAATACTAAGAAAACATTACTTCGCGCTTTGTTTACTGTAAAGAAATTCCCACGTTTGGGTTAACACTTAGCAAGGACAAGAAATGCGTCCTCCTAAACAGGACAATAGGAGAAAAAATGCACTTAAAACGGAGGCTATTAGACCATTTCAAAGAAAAATAAGGTAAATTTCATTGTACAAATTAAGGTAGTTTTGCAGTTAAAGTAAATATTTGGACTATGCTTAGATAGCTAGAGTTGAAGGTTAGTGCAAACAGTAAAGTGAAGGTTTAAGTGAAGAACAGTTCTCATGACAGGATTTCTTAAATAAATGAGTAGGGCAATTTCCAATACAAGTAAACATGCAAGTCCCAGGATTAATTAAGAAGAAGGTGACTCGATCGCTGGGGGAATACCTTTATCCGTCTTATGCTTCTATATCCGTCGCGGAATCATCATCAGAGACATACTCATAGCGCAGTAGCTGATACAGGAACTGTATGCACAGGAGTATTGCCATACAGGACAATTGAAATTAAAGTATGTGCAAAATATCGATGACTGTTTGGGGTGACCTGGTTGTCTATTCGTTCCCTTAATAGTGATTTTCTTTGGCCAGTTTTAATTTCAACACCGAATATGCATTGGGAAAATCGTTGCACTTTTTGATGGGAAGGAGGCCTGTGAACAATTACTCAAGTAGTTCTCGGCTCACCCGATTGTCACCTTTAAAGAGAATATCGTCCAAACCAAATATGCATGTGTGGCTGGGTCTTGTCGAATGAGCAGCAACTTAAGAATTGGCATCATTTTTCCGTACTGCTGCCATGTATTAGGCAATTCACTCCGGCTTCTCCGATACAGTTGCTTTGCCCATAACTGTGCCACATCCTGTAGGCAACTCCGGATGTTTCTTGCCTGGGCAATGGGTCTGTTGGTTTAATGATCGGACGCCTAATGGTTCTCTCCTGCCTATGTGCAACGGAAATCGAAACGTCAGGCGAAAAAAAATATTGTCCAAGCTATCAAGTCGTCTTTTTCTTGATGAGGTCAATATCAGGATTAAGATGAGGGACTACTTAAGTTAGGCAGAGCGCTCCTTTTACCATGTGGTCACATAGGAGATGCTTTGCAAAATCAACAGCAAGTGCTGTCAATTATTGCTGAAATGTGAGTGATTCCAGTGGTTTTACATATGAGCACTGCATTTAAAAATGCCCCTTTTGCATTAAATGAACGTAATTTAACGAGTCACAAAACTAGTTGACGCATTTTTTGAAGCGGAAGTTCTTTCCGCTCACATGAAACTGTGTTTTTTAAACAGATGTGACTAAGAATTAGTAAAAAACTAAAATATATCTCGCTTGAATAAGTTGAAAGGGATAAATGGCTGGCTATTCAGGAAACCTCATCAAAGCTACACGCAAAAGCAGCGGAAGCACAAATAATTTGCTCAAATAATATATAGAGGTTTCTGCAATATAAAAGTCGAAATTCCTATAAAGTGCTTCACGCAGTCTTTGCAATATTATTGCATAGATGCGAAGCGTACAGATTTCAAGATATAAGGGAGATTTTCATTACAATACAATTCAGCATCGGACAAGGTGATTTGTTTGATTTTTTTGAATCGAACACCACATAATTTACAAAATCAGATATAAAACAAATGTCAGCTGTTGATATTGGCGTACCGCATCAACTGTCAACATTGAATCCCAAGAGAGAGCTAATCGTGAGTTTCTTCAGCGGTCGGTGAAATTACTTGAAGGAATATAAATATTGGGAAATTGACATTCAAAGCTTAATGTTTTATGATCAATTAAGTACTTTGGGAAGAGTTATGTGCATAACGTGAATTTTTCCACGAACGCAGTTCTGTTAGCAGCTTGCTCAGCCGAGCAACAACACACTGCTTGGATAAAGAAACACACGGAACAGAAATAAAGTACCTTCGGAAACTATTTTCCAAACATGGGTATCCTCTAGATGGTGTTCGTCGATGCACACGACAACAACAGTCCAAAGACAAGCGCCAGTCCAGAACTGCAACGACTAATGCGCCAAAACAAACGAATTGGCGAACCCTCCTATACGTGAGGAATATTTCAAAGCTCGTCGAAAGACAGCTACAAAATCACCAAATACAGGTCGCGCATTAGCCATCAAGTACATTTAGCAACCAACTCGTACACCATAAGGACACGGTTGCCCACTTCGACTGAAAAAAAGTTGTACACAAAATTCCGTGTTCCAGTTGTGATGCAGTATATTGTTTCCAAACCGGAAGAGTTCTATCCACCCGTATGCATGAACACCAGTTAGCGATGGGGAGACTAGATCGCCATTCTGAGGTTGCCATGCACGCAATGGACACAGAACACAAGTTTGCATGAGAGCAAACCCAAATCGTTGGAACCTGCCCATTTAAGAAGGGTCGCGAATTCCTGGGGGCAATGCACTCAGATGGGGCGTGCACAAACAGGCATATCGAGCTTGATGTGAATGACAAACCATTAAAGTTCAGCTGGAAGCAAAAGCAGCCACCACTTACTACATGATCAAACACAGATGACAAATATTTATTTCCTCCCGCCCCCTCGGACCGCATAAACACATAAAAGTGATAACTATTTATCCACTGCCCAAACGACCAAATGCGGATGATGACTATCTATTCACACTCTGATGAACTATATAATCCTGTATTAGTCAGTGGTTTAGGTCCATTGTTTTTGTAGGCATATCATCCGTCTGAAGTTAAACTAGGAAACCAAATTTGAAAATTCACGTAATAAACATAACTAGTCCCAAAGGACTTCATTGCTCATAGAATATAGATATCTCCCGACTTCAACGAACAAGACAATGACCTGTTAGATGAGCGCAAGACTCTGGTCGAATAGGTGGCAAGTTCGTGCCTCTTGCAGTATACCACTTGGGACTCGGCATAACTGATATTCTGTTGGTATGACAATAATTCGTTGCAGATGAGTACACTGAAGAAAAGTGGACCCAGTTTGGCCAAAAGTTCTTTTTTATCCATTGCGTCCCTTATGCTATTAAACGCTGCAAACTTAATCACAATTGAGCATGTGCTACTATAAAAGAACATTAATTAAAAGTCAAAAAGGTTAACCATAGTTGTGCAGAAAACCTGAAAAACTAATATGCATTCCCGAAGTAAAAGTATGGAATAACGCATTATTCTTGAGGAAAGAAGTGCAAATAACGTTCAAAAAATTATGTTGCATATCCGCTACGTTTTGTGACACAAAATTAAGTAATAAATTTATAAGGCTGTAATGTATTTTACCACACCGAATAAGCAAATTTGAACAAGCATCTAGGTAAAGTTACACGAAAATTCACCTAGAAAGAAGATCTCTGATCATTTTCTCACTAGAGAGAGAGAGTGATTTGTTTAATTTTGAAAAGATCCTTCCAAAATTGTCGGACAACAACATCCTCCGTTCTTAAATAATAAAATAAAACACTGGCACATAAAGAGTAATCCATAATCGCAAATGACTGAAATTTTTGACTTCCTGGATAAATAATTTTGTAAGATTCGTCAAATATAGGCAGCTTACCCTCATAACTTCATTGTTTTTCAAATCAACATAAAGGGATCGAAATCGGTTTATAATGGCCGAAGTAGGCCGACCGACGTGCATATTAAAACAATCTGATGCAATCAGTATAAGGGGAGAAAATGGCGGCTCAAATTAAAATGCCCAAACAGGAATACAGTTCAATCTAAAAAAGTAGAGAAATCTTGAACGAAACTGGAAAAAAAACTGTCCGTTTTGGCTAAATAATAGAACATAATCCATGAATTCGCTGTGGTATTTAAATGAATAAATTGGGTCTAAACTTGACGAATTATATAAAATACTGCTCTATTGCTCACAGAAAATAGCGTTTTATCATTTTAAGGTCTATTTTTTTTTCCAATTTTTTACGAATAATAAAAAAGGCGCACACTTGTCCATATAAAATCTTTAATTTACTCTTCGAAAACACGTAAATTTCGCAGAAACCTTGGTTCAAAATATATAATAAAGGGGTATTTTAAGAGTTAATTCGGTGTATAAAGCCTTTTTGATTGAGTTTAGTCATATTTATATCGGACTTTTGTTGCAGATGTTAATTGTTTTTGGGCAATATGTAGACATGTTTGGATAACTGTAAAAGAATGGCTCAAACACATGGGAGCATTTTAAAGAATGCCCAAATATCATAATATAGGAAAATTTGTTTAAGAAATGACTTATTTTGAAGGTTCTGTTCAGCGGGTAAAGTTATTTTTCTGTTATTGACCACTGATTTCAACGCCTGAAGAAAGCTAGGTGTTAACCATCAATTGAAGAATGATCTGAACCTCGTCGCAATCAACAACAAGGAATAATTACGAAAACGTGTGACGGAAAAAAATTCTCTAAGTGCGCACAAATTGTTACTCACACGATTGCACCCGAAAATTCGCGCACTTGATCTCACAAAATATGTTACTATTGAGGCCATTCAATCGGCGTTATAAAGCAAAATCCGGATACCTTTGTCCATCGAAACTCTAGCAAGCTATAAACGAAAGAAACAACCTACAATTCGCGTGAAACCATGTTTGAAAAGGCAGTCGTACGCACGTTTTTAAGGTAAAAGCCACAGATTTAACTGACCGTTATATAGGATCAAAGCAATAATCTTTAAAATAAGTTCACTTCTATCGCTTCACTTACTCGTGTTTTGCATGAATAAGCATTTTCTTTGGAAGTTTCGGATTATCTTGAAGAGTTTGTAATTCTTAACAATGTACTATTCATTGAATTTTCACAGGCCTATCTTTGATTCCGTGCGCAAATACTCTCGTGCGCAAATACTTATCAAATGCACAATTAACACATTTGAGTATCTTTTAAAAATAGTGGTCGTCTTGGCCGCTTAAATTGGCGTTACTACTTTTTAAACTAAAATATTGGCCAGTTAAACCACTAACACTTCATAAAGTCAAACAAATCAGCTTTCGAAAAAAGAAAATAATTTACAATTTCAAAATTAAAATAATTAATTTTTTAGGCTCAAAGGTCATCATTTAAGTGAAACAGAGAATGAATTATAACAGGATATGCATATTGTTTTTTCCTGGATAAACACAAGTATATACGAGTCAGGTGAAACAGTCTTGAGCGCTTCTAAAAATGCCTATTTAAAATCAATTCGTTGTCGCCTTAGCCTTGCAGGAATCAGTGAACACATAATCACCTTCTTATTTTCATGCACAAATATTAAATTTTATCTAGCTATGAAAAATTTAGCGGTTTCTTTGTGTTTTCAACTAACAAAGCAAGGAAATGCGTAAGTACAAACAACACTCTATTTATCCGTTAAAGCACATTTCTAGCCTATGAAATCCACCACAATTAATGCGGTTTGCTTACTTACAAAAGGAGGTTTCAAAAAACCCATTTTAATCCAATAGATTGCTATTGGTAATCTACAGTAGATGCCAAAAATCAAGCATCATTTCGAAATATGCAAATGTTTGATGCACTTTTGATAATCGGCATTCACTCAGGTTGCGATGATGATTATCGTGATGTCTATTCTGAAGTTATTTCAATCATGATAGAATGCAAGCTTTCAACTGAGCACCATTCTGACCAATAACAAAGCTTATCTATTTTAAAAACTGGCTACTTAAGTACTAAGTTTTTTATAATTTATTTTGATAGCCTTTATAAATTCAAATATATTTTATGGAAATTTGAACAAAAGCTTATTTCTTGCACTTGTTTGAAAGCAAATTACGTCTTCTTTAAAATTTATACTCAAAGAAAAGGGTATTGTTTGGTTTCAAAATGTTGCTCAATTGCCGAATAATTTTCTAACCTAGTGACTTCTCAAGTCCAATTCAGGGTTTAACAACTGCGCACTGTGTACATCCTGTTTTAGGAAAAGTACATTTTCGCCTGCAGTTTGATGAATTAGTCACATAGTTGCTAGACGGCGCATCAAAGTTTGTAACCTATGAACTGATTCCTAGTTTACAGGCAAGACTTTCCAATGTAGTGAAAATGTGCATATTGGCACACACGAGTTGCGTTTGGTACAGATACTTCAACAATTTGCGTGGCATTAGGTTAAGAAAATTAGCGACTTAAACGACATTTAAACAATAATCACTGTTTTATGAGAAAAATAAACTTTTCCTAAAAATAATTATGCTCCACAGAAGTAAAATGTAGTTTTAAATTTAAGCAAATGTTTTGGTTAGTTGAAAAAAAGCATCTTAAGAAATATAATTTGATAGAAATAATTCTTTGGGACCTTATGTGCCAACGTCAACAAATGTTACAAAAGATTTCTTCCTGTTTCCCAAATAATATTTAATATTAAACTTGAACTATAATCCCTTAGTGAATGCGAAGGCACACCATTTTCTTTTAAACAAAATAACTTTTCATCTATCGCATTTCATAAAACATGTCAGGTATTGAATTAAATAAGATCAAAATTGTCCTTTGAATGCGGTTATGTTTCAAACATTTTCAAAACGTCCTAGCCTTCTACTACAAATCCAGATGTCGTTTAAGGCCCATCATAAAACGAGAACAATGATATTTTTCTGAAAAGCACATACCAAAACGTGACTGTTTAGAAATTCGTTTTTAGGAAGATGACAATATGGGCTGTTGCTATAAATTTCAAAATTGTGAAGTTTGATTAATGTTCCCGATATAAGTCGTATATTGTTACGCCTAAGACCACTTAAAAAACGGTCTTAATTAGGATTTCTCTCTTAAACAGGGCGTTTGGTGTTGAATTGATAAATATCTGCAAACGTCACCTTTTTCAAACATCCCATGAAATATAAGATGGAAGCTTTTGACCAGTATTTTGACGTATCCAAAACAATATGATATGATTGTGGTAGATGCCATCTTGCAAACAAGAATCCTCACGTTTCTGTTTTACAGAAATCATGGTAATGGGATTTTATAGGTGTGGTAGACAGATGGAAGAGAAAGGCACTTTGTAAAAATAAGTTCCATACAACGTTAAATTTTCTTATAATATTTAATGTGGTGGCTGTACGGTGACGCATTTGGGCGCTTAAACATAACAAAACTGCTAAAACAAATCAACCCCGAATCAAGCTCGAATCGACGTCGACAAACCTGAAAAGTGCAGTTTTTTTCCGCAAAACTCCCCTTTTCCCCAAAACCCCAGTAAAAGTTGACTTCTTTGAAGACTTTTTGTAATATTGAGCATTTATTTCTATAATGAAAATATAACTGTAGAAATTTATGAAAAAGTTATATTTAATGTTAAGTGTTTGAATTTTAAAATTCCTGTGACCGATTGCTGTAAGTAACTGGCTTTGTTGTGTTCGGTCTACTTGAGGGATAAATTGAAGCAATTCGCATATCAATTCTATCTTTTTGAGATAAGTTATGTGTATGCATCGTTAGGGGGTGTCATCTCACCTTGGGCGAGGTCACTGATTTTTATTCTTTAATATCGTCAATTATCCCTACTGGACCAACCGCGGTCGCTTGTAAGGTAGTTAATGGTCGCTGACCGTGGACCAGGTCACTGAAGTACATTTTTAATAGCATAAATAACTCCTAACGGGCCAACAGCGGGTGCGTTTAAGTTGAGAGTGGGGGCTATTCACTGACCCTGGGCTTAGTCATTGAACCTTCCTTTCTTTTTTTAGGAAAGTCATACTCTAGATGATATATGCCACTGTCTTTTTCCTTGCATCAAGGTGTCTTCCCCCTCCTTAACCGCGTCTGCATTAAATGCATTTCCTTGCGGTCTTTGGAACAAAGCTGATCGTGAATTAGTAAAGGTGAAGAATGGAAAGTAAGGTTGTCAAACGTTAACGCAAAGCCTATGGAACTTCTGTAGATGCAATTGTATGGTTAGGAAAATAGAAAACAAAATCCGATCGAAAACGTGTAACTGCCCGATTTCGTGGTATAGGTGAGAATTTTGTAGCCACATTGTCAAACCATTCAGGTTTCATATCAGTAGGATAAGTGCCCTGAGTCAAGTTGAAATTCACTGAGCAAATAAAATGCACGCCTACCGCAATGCATAGAGTAAGCATATAAGTATCTAGTAAAGTTCGACCACTACTAAGGAAACTTAAGACGGACTACTTTTGCAAATGAAACATTTTTTGAGAAACTCGTTTATTTTATGTGAGATCAGTTACTGAATTACGCATGAGGGGAAATTACAGAATAAAAGAAGTACTACATTTAAAATGCTTTATATTGAATAATATTACAATTTACCGTCATTTACACCATTATATGCAAGCAGTTTTTATAGTCATCCTAAATCGTGGATGTGGCAAGTTAAATGGGGTCAAAAGTAAATTAATGAATCACTTGTTGGAATATAAAATTTTAAAACTGTAATTGTTGTGCGTTTACGAACAAAAAATGATACTTAAACTGGATTTTCAGCACATTTAGACTACATTTTTCGATTCTGATTAAGAAATATTCTAAGCATGTTCTGCTTCTCTTTGTTTTCTTCCATATCTCTACGCTCACCGATAAAAAAGTTTGGTTTTTTCATGAATAGGAAATGTGTTTGCTATCAGTCTACTGCTGATTTCACAAAACTCGTGCCTTTTATTCTTAAGTATATTGAATCAAACAGATAGTTTTCCTGACTAAATGTCTTTCTTAGTATAAAGTCCACAGATCAAATCAAAATAACTTTCAAGTCTTATTTCAATCACAACTTGCGTCTTAAAGTTTCCGAACAGGCAATCTTGCAAAAGTATTTTCTTCGTTCGTTTCATCATACCCAGATTTGAATACAGCTATTGTGGTCCTTACGCCAACGCGCAAGGCCTCCTTACCTTAAATTAGGCTAAGTGCATGCTCAGGTGTGCATATGTTTTCCGAAAAAAAGATTGTTCGAGGTATGTTCTAAACGTCGTTTTCATCTCAGGCGTTTTGTTAGATCCACACCAACCGCGTCGTCCCACATCTATGTGGGAGGCCGGCCGCTGTTCCTGCCCACTCCAAGACCGGCCCGTGCATTTTATTTTTCCACATGGCATTACAAAATCAAGTGGGTGACAAACGCCGTTTATATTTACTCAAAGTCCGATCGATGTAAATTTGTTCTCAGGATGGCTTAGAGATTAAAAATGGAAGTTGTGTCATAGCCGTCTGTCTGCGTCGGATGTGAGATGCTGCCTGCCAATTGAGCAACTAATGATGCTTTCAATAAGTCTTCTTCAGCATGCAAATTGAGGCTAAAAACGTGAGACTAAGAATATACACCTGCTACTGCCAAAGATGCTCGTCAAATACGAGAAAAAAAACGGAGAGTATACTACGCTTTTTGACGATATCAACACAGCCTTCTTCGCACCGTTTATCTGTGACCAAATTCTGTCCCAGTATTTCTATAAAATACGAAGTCCTTCCTCTAAGTGTCTGGCTCCTGAGGCTTAAATACTTACGTTTAGGTAGTTTTTGTTTTATTTGGTTGATACATTTCCCTCTTTCGACTGTTTACTACAGCGTATTAAGCTTTCAATTCAAGACATGTTTCAAATAAATTATATAAGAAAAACATTTGATGTAAATTTTATATAAATGTTTTTACAAAAAAATCATAAGTGCATGTACATAAATCTATTCCATTTCGCAAGAAAACGAAGCATTCATGAAAAATGTCAATTAGCACTTAAACACATTATTAGGTTAACGAGGTCAGCTGGAAGCACATTAAATAAGTACATAAGCGTTTTTAGAATCGAAGTAATTAATCGGATAACATTAGCCGGGGGCTATGAATTCGAAGAAAATCCGGGTAATTAGGGTTCTTTCTGTCAAATGTGTTAGCCCACCAAGATCTTAGTACTCCTCTTCCAACACACGTAAAAATAATACCCATTGGCAAGCTTTGGCCCTAAATCATACTTTTGAAGTAGGTAAGTAATTCCTTATGGGACTGCGAATAACTTTTAATCAAATAATAAGTACTTGTTAATATTATGAGGTATCACGTGCTTTGTTCAGCTTCTGTTGCTAGGTCAGCCAAAATGGACGTCTAAAATGACATTTAAAGTTTTGTGTGAATACAAAGTATATGTGCAGCTCACCCGACTACCAAAGAACTCGCATTCTACACATAACAGGTTTTGCAATAAATACTAGCAGTATGATCTGTGTCAAATCTTGTAAACGGTTCATTAAAATAAAACTATACTATCTACTGAATGTATATATATTGAAATGCAACACCTTAACGTTACCGTAAATAGCATGCCGTAGGAGAATTCAAAAAGGAGGTGAAAGCATGACCATTAACCAATAAGTGCGCATTAATTTTGTTCCTGCATTGCAATGCCTTAAGAGATAATCCATTACCCAGAGGACACATCTGTAACAAGAACACTAGCATTACTGGAATTAACACAAATGCTAACTATAAGCGCACAACTCTGCGTTGATGTGCGTGTTCTCGGTGTTCTCCAGAAACACGTAAGCGGATGATAAAAAATCCTCTGTTTCTGCTGTTTTAACTATATTATAAGTTCATTTTTAAACAAAGTTTAATTGGCAGTGGTTATGATCCACCCAACACAAACGGTATGCGTAATTATTCAAAATGAAGGAAACCTATGTAAACAGTATGGTAAGTCCTGCAAGTAACTTCTGTAAGTTTGTAAATGATTAATTATTTCTCCCGTACCAGCGAAAATGCATTTACAAAAGCTTATGAATGATAATGAGCAGCATTAGCATATAAAGTACTTAAAAAAACAATAAGAAGTTTAAAGTTTATTGGTAAGAAAATTCAAATTTTCTCAATAATCTCCAGCTTTCGGCGACGTAACAATAGCTATTAATTGCAACAATACATTGTTATATGTTGTAATGTCTAAAACTTATAGCCACCATTTTCTTTATATAAATAGAACTTGTCCTTAGTCACATATTTTGCATATATGGTAATAAGTGGAGAACTCCGATGGTTTTACATATGCGCCTTGCATTTTGCTTTAAGCATACCTTCTTTTTCAGCGAAAAAACTTCACCCAAGTACAAAGAATTAGTATTGCAGTTATATGTAGCTCTTTTATTATTTTTTGTTCAACGCAGGCGACTGTTGTGTTTACATTTTTCATTGAAAGTAACTGCGGTTACTAAACCTCGTGACTTTATGAAGCGGAGAGCTGCTTTGCACTGCCTTGTGGCGGAAGACAATCTTCTTTTTACTCTTGATTTTTAGGATTTAACGCAGGTTTTGAAGCGGAAGATTCTTCCCGCTTAAGTCTGTAGCAAATCTACATTAAAAAAAACGAGAAGAATTTGAAAAAAACAACAAAAGGTTCTTTGCTCAAGTAATTTGTACGTGATAAATTGCCGCTTATTCAGGAAGCCTCACGCAAAGTCAGCGGAAGCAGAGCTTATTCCCTTAATAATATATACAATTTTCTGCAATTTAAAAGAAGCATTTCACTTAAAGTGCTTCACACAGTTTCCATATATAACTGCATGCTGCATTGATAAATGATACAAAGAATTCCCTTAAATTACGCTGCAACACCTATAAGGGAGATTAATTTGCATATTTTGAACCACATACTGTACTGCTATGACCAACGGAGAAACGATTGTCGTGCAACCGAACTGTTTGAAAAACAGCTCAACGAAGGCAATTTATGTATCACATTTTGAGAGATATAATGACTGAAATATTGCACTAAGCAAAACAGCTAGTAGAAGTTGGCTACCAAAATAGAGTCACCTGAATTTTGAGGCAATGTTTAAAAATGTCATATGTATATTTTGATATTTAAAACCTAATACTTATGCCTTTAAGTTCATTGAACGTCAAAATATAAAAAAAGCTGTGATATGTGCTTATTGGCATATCGTTGCAGAATGGTTATAGCGTTAGTCTCTGGTCGAATGAGTCCTGTGTTCGAGCCCCCGGTAGGGTATCACCTGGAACTAGATATGAGTGACTGAAGATGGCAAATAAACCCAAATGGACCTTACAACCTCGCTTGCTTTTGCCGGTGAGACTATTTATCTACGTTAACTAGCCATTGCAGCTGCTGCTGTTTTAGGAGTAGAAGTTGTGATCGCTGGAACACATATGGTATTTGCCGTACGTTTCGTTTTCTGTCGAAAACCCTTTATTTGAAGTCAATATAGGATAGGGTGATGCATGCACAGATAAGGAGTAAGCAATCGGTAACCGTTCATTAAAAAGTGTCAACTTTCGTCTTCTTACATTTTCACATATATCGTATGTTCTGTAAAACATGCAATTTTTAAATGCGTTTTCACGAAAGCATCCAGTTTATCTCTCATTATTAAGTAAAACTTGACTGCAATTTAGGATGTCTTACTGTAGCACTTCCGATGTGGTGGTCATAGCAAGACTTTCAGCCAATGCATAACCTTATATGACGATAATAAAAGCCTCATTGCGTACTACTTTGGATCTATAGTACGCCAGAATTCACATTACGCAAAACTGAAACTCAACATAAGTCAAACGATATCAAAGTAACTAATAGAAAAACTTTAGCATTCGCTTATAAAATTGAGTCGATATTTCAGCAGTCAACTTACGCACGAGAAAGGCAAAAGTTAATCTAAATTTGCCAAACAACATTACTTTTATTTAATGAAGCAGCATATATATATTCAATGGCCAAAGCAACTACAACAACGTCAAACCAAAGTGTAAGCACGTGTGTCACTAGCTTAGGCGATGTTGCACAGAAAAAAAGGACAATCATGTTCACATATTTGACTCAGTTAGAGCCCTTTTGCACTTTCAGACGTAAAGGTACTGAATAACTACATTCACATTCAGCAAAAATTTGACGTCATAAGATTTCTAAGACAGTGTAGTCTAAATCACATGAATAACAGTAATTTCTGCTAATCCGTTCTGCTTATAAAGTATACAAAATTATCCACATGCCTATGGATATTTTGCGAATATAATAGGCCACGTCAGTAACATAGAAAAATCCCTGGCTTGATATGCTGAAATTGTACAGTATGTGCATTAAGAAAACTGCAAGCAAGTGCAACCATGTGTGGTTATCAAATCAATTGCGAAGTAAAGAACACGAGACAGGGAACAATATAGAGATGTTTGAAAGGCCGACATGTAAAATAACCAATTAAATACAAATTTAAAATCGAAAGATTTTCCACATTAGATAATTTTTGTTCAGGGGAGGATAAGCGATTATATTGAACTAAAGAGAGGCCCTCAGAATGCCAACATGTACAGTTATCGCTTACTTCAAATTATTACGCAACAGGGCTGCAAAAATTAACCATGGAAATAAATGCTTACTTAAAATTTTTAGGTAGGATTTATTTCCACAATTTTAACATTTTTTCGCCCGCCGGCATTGATACCGTTGGGGTTAGTGACAATATCCAAAAAAATATATGTCAGTGACCTCGCGTAAGGTCAGCGAACTCCTCTAACTTATTAACGTAAAATTCTTAATTTACAATATTATTGCTAACAAATGTGTTCCTACAAATGCACCACTCATTTTATTCACTGAAATGAAGTGCCTTTATTGGAATGCGTTAGTGGAGACAAAGGCGTCACGTGAGGCCAATCCGACGCCTACGCAACGGTCGAGGTCGTCTGACCATCGAGGGGCCAACTAGACTAGGACAAAGAAGTCAGGCGGTCACTGCTGCCTGAGCCGAGAGCAGAGCCTACAGTGAGGTCACGCCTAGGACAGACGTATATGCGCACGCTACCGGAGTGCGCACTACCACTTGGCGAGCCAATGGGGAGTAAAGGCGACTGCTTCTTAAATAGCCAAGCTGCCAGCAGAACGGGACTCTCTTCTGGACACGCTGCCTAGACGAGACCAACGTCAGAAGAATGCTGCTGGACACGCGACGACCAGACGAGTCTACTGGACACACGAAACAGTGTGTGCTTACTTGTACAAGTGACAGTAAAGTAGAATCAGTTATCTTAGCCTGCCTTATCTTCCTAACACGCACTTGGGGAACATAACCGGTGTTGACACAGGAACACACGCAGTTACAACAGTGGCGACGCGGGTGCGATAACCAGTGTTGACAATGAAGCACACTCGGTTACAAAATTTGTCACATTCTACCGAGTGACAAGGCGCCACAAATCACACAGACAAGCCAGGACTTCGATTTTCAAGGACCAATTACCATAGGCCAAGGAAACACAAAAGCCGAAACACTGATGCTTCAGGCATGGTACTGAGATGCCAACTCTGCCAACAGGTATCTACACCTCCCCGCGGCCTACAATGTCTTGCGCCATTAGTAGAGCGAAGGATGAAACAAGACTAAATCGAAGGTAAGGATTGCAAACGAAGAAGATTCCATGACGAACAGGGCAGAGGAGCAAGCAAAGTTATCAGGACACTCTACAGGATGACATGGCGCCGCACTAATTGCTGTTCTTGACCCCCTGGTTCAATGATAGCTGACTAGCGTAAATCACTATAATTGTCTCCGACTCCACTGACATTTAATTGCCCTCCTTTCTACTCCCTTTGATAGCTGTTTCTAACGCCCTGACAACCTGATTATTTCGAAAAAATGATTGGCCAATGGCCACTTTAGCTTCCCTCGTTTAGTTGCTAGTTCTCACCACTGAAGATGGACTCTTGTAAAGGTTCGAAAGCGCAGGACTATACCTCTATTAATCCGGTGCTTCTAACGTCTTATTTTTTATCCAACCCTTATCTGTTATCACATAAGGGCAAATATATGTGATAAGACAGAATTATCTGCATTAAAAAGACGGTAAAATATGACCTTGAATGTATTTTATTGGGAAAAGTGTCATTTAGTGCCATTTTTTTAAAACAGAAAGAATCCCATCATACTCTATTTAAGTCATTGTTATACCGTCAAGAGGAAATGCGAACTTTTTTCTCTGAAAAAACCAGAAGTTGCAAACATCTTAAAAATAAGTCAATTCAAAATTAATGACCATATAATTGAGAAGTCAAGTTGGCAAACATATGTTTTCAGCAAATCATCATCAGGCCAGAACATTTGCAAGGTAATTAAAACTATACAGATGGACAGGGTTAAATAGTGCAGTCTAATTACAACTCATCGTTTAAGCGTCGCCCGCATGGCGGGGTCGGCGTGTAGAGGTTCGTGCGTCAGGGGAGGGGGGGAGGGGTAGGGGCGTAATTGGGTTAGGTTGTGGGGGTTGATCAGAAGGCAGATACATGGGGGGATAATTGCTGTTATTTGCGCGCAGCGAACGACTGTCAGCCTGTCCATCTGTATAGTTTTAATTACCTTGCAAATGTTCTGGCCTGATGATGATTTGCTGAAAACATATGTTTGCCAACTTGACTTCTCAACTTAAGAATGGGAATATTTGCAGACCATATAATTGTAAAAATATATTTATCATTGATCAATCAACCTTCCATTCATTAGATTTTAAGGTAAAACACTGTATTTTTAAATAAATAAATTCAGCAAACTGAGTAAAATAATTAAGACGCAAGTTAAGGCGACCTGTCACGTAAATGTATAAGTCTGTTTATAGCTTAATTTGCAGTTAAGTTTTACGGACCTCCAAGCATGGATAATGCCAAAACAGACATGTTTGGATTTTTTTCATTTTCCACATTAACCACATAATCCTCAAAAGCTACAATGTTGTTGAAGCAGTCTGCAGTAAGCTGCAAACAAAATACTTTTTTTCGTTAACCAATTAAATTTTAATGCAATCGTATCTGTTGGTTCTGCAGGGGCCGCGCATAATATTTGTTTTTAATTTATTATTAAATTAAAACGATGCCATGAAATTGCGTGAAAGATTACGGTGGTTGCCATTGTGTTTAAAACACGTCTAAAAAGACTGTTATAGGGACGCCAGCGGCCATGCACTTAGAGCCCACGGCCTCGAGTTATGCGCACAGGCAAACGGCGAACGCCAATGACTGCTGACGCAGCGCGAGGAAGTATCGGCCAGCGTGCATGTACGATGATCGTTCATGCAGATTGGGGAATTATCAATTCGACGGCATACGTAATGACCGCTCACAGAACAAGGCAAAATAGCCATCCATTGCAGACCAGAACAGTGATCGCATGCTTTTGGACAAGGAGTATTCTAGAAGGCTAGAGCCTTATAAATAGGCTGCATTGGTAAAGCTTAGGATCCTGCTGTCTTTGTATTGATCAGAATAAAGGCTTCTTATTAGGACCGCTCACTTAGCTTCTTCTGCCTATTAGTCGGGTCTCAACCTACCAAACTATAGAAAAGATGATATCGAACAATTGCTTATAGTTTTTCCGGCATATGCGGAGTAAATGGGGAATTGAATCGCAACGAACACTTGTCTAATGCCATAAAAGCTAACATTCATGGTTTATTTTACCTTAAATGAATGCAAAGTAATCACAGCCCTCTACATAAAAATTAACTCAAATGTAAAATCTTGCAAGTTTATGTTTAAAAATATATAGTACATAAATTCAAATCGTAAATCTCCGTTCAGCAGGAATTAACAGCTACATCCCTATCTCAGGAAATGTTAAACGAATTAGCGAAAGGGGTTCTATGTTACTAAAATAATGTTTACGTATGATTGTCATATGAATGACCTAATACATGATGGCTGACTTTTTAAGAGGCATCTTGCTGAATGCCTGCAACGCGTATTAACATATAAGACAGTGTAGCTAGTTAAGAAGTTTAGTCTTTTATTTTTAGTTTTCACTCAGTTTTTTTATCGGAATGATGCTTGAATGTATTATTGCTCGTACACTGTTAAGAAAAAATTATGCCAAAGCAAATTTACTTCTAAAACAAGAAACATCGTTCAGGCTGACAACATTACAAAACTACCAAATAATGGTAACATATACAGGCCATTTTATTTTGAATAAAATTTTCCATACTACGTGTGGCATAGATTCTGTCAAAGGAAAGTTATATATTTTTCTCTGGTATGAAAAAGTAGCCACAGATTCCTCATAAAATTTCAAAAAAACATTGCCGGGTCGTTGAAAACCTCTTTATAAGAATCTTTGCCGAAGAAAGGACAACAACAGTTCAAGAGCAAAATTTAATGAAAACGTAATTGCATATTTACTGAAAAAATTATCTTAAATGTATGCTGGTTTAAAAAATGGAAATGGAAACGCAGCATTAAAAGTAGACTTTTTATTGCAGAAGAAAAATTGACTTTTTCTAAAACCGGCATCTTGTTGCGAATAAAAATATACTGAGATTAAGCTGCAATAGTAATAAGAAGGAAACAATCCTTGTGTTATTTCGATTGAAATTTCCTAAGATAGATAATAAGCTTTTTCTTCAAATCTTATATTTATAAACTTATAAATCGTTTGTAAAAATGAATACGTACAGTTGAAAGAAAAATATAAGTATAAGTTTGCGTTTCTGCTATCTGCTTGACTTCTTTCCAAGGTACTGAGAAACTGCGTATAAAAAGTAGGGATTTTTGCAGCATGAGTAAGTGACGCAAATACTTACATCCCTCCGCTAAAATACTCGAAAATATGTGTCAAGTAGAGTTAAAGTATTAGAGGCTGCTTTGGTGTATATGCCATTAAGGTTAAGCTTAAAATAAAAACGATTTTATCTTTTAAATGTGAAGCATTTATTGAAATATTATGTGATTCCATGATAGTACGACTTCGGGAACTGTTAAATGAGCAGCCAATTGCTGTTAATTATTTAAAAGGTCAAAAAACTTTCAATAACTGCAGTTATATTCATATTTAAATATGTTGGACTTTACAAAAAAAACAACTTTGTTTTCAAAAGAATGATAATTGAGGCAGTTGTTAGAATGCAAACAACCTCTGCCTCCTTTACCCGACATAACTTCTTTGATTAGCGTCTACGGTTAGACTTTACGACCTAATTTTAAACGTTTACCTCAGAGTAGCTTTAACCTTTTTCTGACAAGCCGGTCTTTTTTATCCGCAATTCCAACTAAATCAGATATCACAAAATAAGTTTTCATTTGAAAGTAAATGCAGCCACTTAACCGTTAGCAACTCCAGTTTGCCTGTTTCTAGACCAGCTAGAAACAGCTGCCTTGCCTCCGAATCCCTTTTTTGTCCCTTCAAAACGCCCGTCTTATTTAAAAACGATCCGACGATTATAGGCTCTTAAATCTATGACACCTTAACAGGTTCTAATCCCTTTAGTGTTTTATTCCTTTCAATGCATCTTGATTGGACGACCTGTGTCACCTGCTATTGGTTCACTATGCTCATAGAATGATAGTACGGCATTTTGTTGAATCACATGTTAAAATACGTTGTGTCTAAAAGGAGCTTAACTATGAACCTCGCTTGAGCTGCCCATAATAATGTGTGGACCACCGGCACTGCGAATGTGTATGCTTGATTCCGCTGTTACGACTCTAATTGGATTAGCCTTGATATTCTGCATAATAAGCCTTTCCGCAAGTCTTTCCTGGACTATCACAAGCTCGTCTACCGGAAGTGCCTGCCTGCATGATTCCGATCCACTCAGTAAGATCATTCATTTCGATCAATATCCTACATTAACCAACATAAATAATCAAAATATCCTCTCCCTGGTACATATTTGAACATTATATTTACGGCAAAATATTTTTGATCGTTCGTGACTGGGTCATATGACCTAAGTGAGCTTTTTGTACGAATGTAATTTAGTATTTTTGCAGAAATTAGTAACATTAGGAAGTGAGAGGTTGCAGCTGCTGAGCACTTTCGAAATTCATCGATACATTCAAGACTTTTGTTTGTGCCACCCACACTATTAAGATCGCTGATTGTCAACTGTTTTGGTATTCCGTAGCTACGACAATGTTTCATGTGTAAAATTGTGAATGACTTCCATAAACAACAGGCTACTTTTAAATAAGCTGTTTTTTTCAATACGTTTTTGCATGCATAATGATATCATATTAAATAACTGATTCAGTTCTCTTCCTAAAGATTGTAAGAGAAATATAAATGACAAATGAAATTTTGATAATGTTTTTCAGAAAGCTTCCTTAGTTTATGCATCATTCCTGGTTCTCTGTCTGCAGTTAAATATGTCGAAAATGCATCATCAGAATCATTTATAATCCACTGCAATTAGTTCATAAGCTTCATTGGGTTGACTAAGAAAGATAATTTATAGTGATTTTGGCGGAGCATTTTAAGTCTTTATTCATCCAGACATTTGAACAACATTTGAGAATGATTAATCAGAGGAGGAGGTTTGTTTCGCTAATAATGTTATTCAACAAAGTTAACTGCACGCTCTATAAGCTCATGTTTGGTAAAAATGATGAAACATCGTTGCCAACTCAAGAACGTTGGGCATGACATTAATTATTTTTTAATGTTCTGGTTGTCTACCTGTAGACATCATCCTTAAGTCCACTCGCGAAGCCTGAACGCACGTGAACTATGTTGCCAAAATATGAGTCCTTCATGTTTTATTAAGGCTGCAGTCGTCGTCATAATTTAGGACAGAAATCCATAAAATGGGGAATGAGAAGTTCATCAAATTGCTGATATGGGCGTATTCTTTGAAGCCATGACGGGTTTATTTATTGACTAGTACATAAAATACACACAAAAAACACGTCATAAATAGCAGCTTTTCCATAAATACAATCGGTCTTATAAAAGACCGCACTACATTTAAAAATAGCACGTTATCTGCAAAAGCTGACGTCAAATGGTGGTAACTGTATAAGAAAAACCTAGCTTGAACATCTATTCTTTGTATGGTTCATAAATTACGTGTGGTATGAATGGGACTTCCAGTTGGAACATCCCCTGTTACTTACAGTACGCGCAAGACATCGTGCAACATACCGACATTTGCGAAAGATTTGTAGTCGTTCGCTAATAGGCATTCACTCAAATTGTGATTATGATTATCATGTAGTTCATTCTGAAGTCATTGCAGTCATGAGGTAAGTGTAACGTTATGAACACTACCAAAACGTATGCACTGTAAAAGGTTACTACTGAAACAGTGTACGTTCTTGTCGTCGGTTTTTACGGCCTCTATACATTCAAAAATATTTTGTTGATAAGGTAAACGAAAACGTAAGGTATTGTACACGTTTGGAGGCAAATTGTGCATTTTTGTCATGTTGTACTTAACGAAAAGTTACCTTTTCTTCTAAAAACTTTTCACATTGTCGCATAATTTTGAAACCTTCTGAATGCTACACCCGAATTCAACCGCGAACTTTGTATATCCTGCTTTAAAAGACGTACGTTTTCACCTTCAGTTTAAGGAAAAAAGTCACACAGTTCGCATTAAGTCATGCAATAGGTATGGAGCATGCTTTTTACACTAGAGGCAAAATAAATCAATTGACCAATACGATGTATTTTAAATGAACGTCTCACGGTCATAAAAAAGCTCATAATAAAAAAATTATTTTAAAATCTAAGGATATTCTTTCTCTTAGCAAAATAAATGTAAAAAAGGCGCAATTTTCTGACAACCGAGTACAAGAAATAATCTGTTTGTTTAATTTTTACATGCAATCTATTTGAATTTATAGAAATGGTTACTTTTTACAGCACATACGTTTTGATAGTGGCCAGAACCAACCTCGTTTTAAAGCCTGCATCTTATTATGACATAATATTTTCAGAAAGGGCAAAAGTATAATCTCTTGCACAGCCTGAGTCATAGCCAATTAGCAAAAGAGTATCAATCTTTCGCATGTGTCGGAATGTTGCACGAATATAGGTGTGTACTGTAGGATGTTCATCAAAAAATTAGTAAGACAATTAATGATAAGACGGTGGGCCAAACAGCCTTCATTCTGTTCCGTACAAAAGCCAACGAATTATGCATTTTCCTGCACAGATAGACGCTTATTAATCGTAATGTGGACTGTCTTATAATGATAACATAAATGATTTCTGGTGGGCCTGGAGCATAAGGTTGTACTTGGCAACCGATCAGTAAACATCTATTTTCTAATGCTTATACTCCTGAAGGATATAAAAAAGTGAGAAGGTTACTTACTGGATAACTGGTCTGATTTATATTCAACCTTTTACGGCTTGAAAACCCTAACCATACATCACATGGATTAGGACTCCATAACCAATGAGAGCCTTTAAGAGTTTAGCTGGTCATTTTTTCTGCTTGTAATGCAAGCCTTCTTTATCGTCGTTTTTTCAACACCGGTTTTACCTCAACAAGTCGCTTGCTCTAGCCAGCTAAGAATAAACGTATATGCCAATACAAATGTTGTGGTTCTTCGAAAGTTACGATTTAAATTAGCTTTAAAAGTAAAGTGTTTGGCCATTTTCCGTCTTTGATCAAAATGAACAACTTAATAATTGTCTACATAAAACCATTGCGTTAATATTACCGCATGTATGTTCAAGGCAACAAAAATAAATTTTGTTGGCATCATAAAGTACAACCAAGCTATTCTGCGGAAAAAGATGTGAAGTTGACTTTTTTTAACTAATTATCTTTGTGTATCGTGGATTGATGTCAGATTCGATTAAGTGGCCAGAACACGATCAAGATTGCAGGCCCATGTTCAGATGTCATAAGTATCTTTTTAACTTTTAAAATTTCACTGAACACTGCCGCACAAAAACGCAAAACTTTGCACAAATGAAGGCAAATTGCCCACAAGGATTCCGAGTACGATTTCATAATTTTCTAACCAGATATAAAAATTGTAAATGCTGAACGTGGAAACTAAGAGTTTTAAGTAGTCTTGGGCAAATGAACGGAATTGTTGGTGCTCGACGAACAAGCATAATCTCCATGACTTCAGGTGCAAAACGTAAGAATAAACTGGAAATCACTCGTCAATGCATATCATCTGTAATTTTGGCTTCATACGCGTTAGCTAAAAATATTATGCCAACAAGTATCGTACTCTAGGTTTCTCTTTGAACGTAGATTTAATGGGGTTTCTAAACGTAATAATCTAGCCTCTTTGTGTACCACCGCAAAAATCAATTTAACAAAATATTGTTTAACAAGTTTACTTCCGCCTTTGTGACGCAGCATGTCAGAAATCTGCAAACAGCAGTTTTTCAATTGAAGAAAATTTTCGTTTTCGGGGCCAAATTCGATTCTTGGACTAGCCTCTTTGTCTGTTTTCAGTTACTTAACCGTAAAAGTCCTCTTGGTTACAGTATTGCTCTTTTGAGGTCCAAGGCACAAAAACGTTAGTATTTTTGGATGATACTCAAACACGTGGGACATTTTTTGAAGTGTGCATTTAGCCTAAATACTGCCTGTTGTTTTAGTATTTTGTAGCACAATATTTCTAAGCCTCAAATTCACCAAATAAATTAAAAGAATATGACATATTTTACGCGTAATTTTTCACTCTACTTTTTTTTCATGGAAATGCGTGACTAGGCTACCTGATCTTTGTTTCTTGGATCATTTATTTTGGACGATATAGTTTCGTTAATACTCGGTACCTAATAAGTAACAATTAATGATACCACCACATAAAAGGACTTTTAAAACTCGATTCACTGCATTTCATTCGCATGGTTTTATAAGACGTTTGCAATTAGTAGACATTGTTCCAGAGAAGTAATTGGCATATTGTACGAAGTCAGCAGGCCTCTAGCATATCGGTGAACTCCAGGTATACCTGTTCAATAGTCCATGACTAGGCAAGAATTAAGAAAAACATTTTTTTTCAGGCAACATAGGCTAGCCACATTTTATAAACATAGGACGTAAGACGAAGTAGTAACACATCGCGGCAAATGTATGTAACAATTTTCTGCAAAGATTTTAATGACATAGCAGCAATTATGTTTCCTTTGCTGAGGTGTGGGGTACACGCGTGTTTGCTTTAATGGAAGGAAAATCAAATATTGCAATAAGTTAAATAACTTACTTGATGGTAGGATTTAAAACGTGCATACGCTAGGAGTACTTACAAAGCAGTTTTTGTGTTATGGTTTACGTAAACAGAACAATAAAAGTTGCTCACAAATATAATCAAAAACGTTAACATTAAGTTACCAGATGAAACCAACTAAAAGAGAGCGTCTCACAGAAATAAGCCAGGCTATATTTATGAAACCGAGTGACGTCTACAAATTTCCCAAAAATGATTGCATTTAAATTTTGTATACAAATTCGTTCAAATTTTTTTGATCGGTCTGTAGAAACATATTCACATGCCTCTTTGATACCTTTCGCTTTCCATGTAAGATAACCCAAACAATTTATTATGTGTTGGTCCTAATAAAAGTAACTATTTTGATTTTAAATCTTCACCGAATAACTACAGATGTGCAGTGGTTTGAAACAGTTACTTCAGAACTCGTTGTTAATTGACATTTTCATATTGTTTACTTTATTTATAAAACCAGGTTAATTAAATTCAGTTTGCATTTTTCTCCACAATATGAATAAGTACAGAGGTGTAGGATGTTTATAAAGTGTATTATTGATATATTGTTTTTTTTTCTAAATCAAACAGGATTCGCTACCGTTCAAAAGTTTGCCATAGTTGCTTGCGTCAGCTGCCTTATCTCCTTCGTCCTCAGTGTCCTGCGTCTTCTAATTCAACGGCTTTCAAATCACAAGCGATACAAGCATATGCTGTTTTTCTTTCTCGGCTGTTCCTGTAAGATATTCGCATATGACCTACATAAACTGTTGTTACAACTCCTTGTAAAGGGCACTAATTAGGTAAACCACTTGTAACAATGAATTCAACATTTTTGGGTACATCCATTTAATCAACTGTTTGTTATGTTTTTTGCAGATGCTAGACTTTAAGCTTAATTACTTCTTCAAACATGTAAACCTAAATCTGTAGGTACAGCACGTTCACTGATTTGATCTTAATATTTTGGTACAAGCCTTGGCAATCAATAGTATACTAAATGATAACCATTGTTTTATACCTTTTGAACAGTTATTTAATACATACACGTAGAAATCTTATTATGCAGTAGTCTTGTCGAATCTTAAGTGTATTTCTATACTTAAGGAATATATTTTCATTTATAAGCCTGCTTTTTGCATACCAGTTTCCAAACCATCTCAAGTAATCTTCGCTGTAATACGCCATTTCCGAAATTTTCTGGGTTTTGCGTACCCTTATTTGCGTATGAACATTGCTGTATTGGACTCATTTTAAGGCACTGTTTTCAGGATATTGACTACAAAGGAAAACTTACGCCGAGTAAACTTCACACTCCTTCAGAAAAGCATGGCAGTATACCATTATTCTAATTTTTGTGGCAAATTCAGCAGCAAAAAGCATGGTGATGTATTTTTTAGATATCTAACGATTATTTCTTTTATCTAACCAGAGCTTATAATACTTCAATATAAGATTTTTCCACACACTTTTATTGACCTTTAAGGGAATTTTGCAGTCTTGCGTATTTGCAAACCTCTTATTTGAGCCACGAAAGTGGCCTTGCATACATTGCTCAAAGATTGTGGATGCAAAGATTATGATCTCCAAAATGAGGGCATGGTGCAGTTTTTATTTAGAAATTCGACATAGACGACCTCAAGAAAAGGATCGAGTGTAATTTAGGGATTTAGAAGCAATAGGCAGTCTTGTTCATTGCTGCAATTTAGCTATGGATCTATTTAAAATTCCTCCAGCGTACTTGGTTTGATCGCATTCACAAAAATCTAGGAAACAGCTTGTGCTCGTTTGAACGAAGCAGTGAATAAACGATTCTCGTTAAGTAGAACCCGATTGCTTGCTCCCATGCATGCACCTCCAGTCAACAGTGATGTAAGGAGGTCAATAGCAACATCCAAGGTATTATTAATTTTCAAAATGTTTACTAACCATTGGAGTATAATAAGGGCTGATATCTCATCACATTTGCATGCCAAATAATTAAAAAGGCTGCATAAGTAGCCACTACCTTCGAGTTCCCATGCTTTTGTATTAATAGTAGGCCTTGCGTGATAGAAATGCGGCCTTTTAAAGCAGAAATTGCACCAAGGTGAATACGTTGCTTCACGTACGATAGTTGCTTTATCGTGTAGAAGGGACATCTAAGAGGATATTTAATCATCGCGCATACTATTACATGCCGTAACGTTTAAGCATTTGTTGTAACTTTATTTAAAAATAATTATTTGCAACTTCCAAAAACACAGTTCCATTATATGAGTTAAGTAGTAAGAACTAAAAAAACGTCGATAAGTAGCAATATATTGAGGGATTTGTAGGTTGAATTCCTTTGAGTTTCCTATTACTACATATGTGAAGTGCTAGCAGAAACATTGTATCTCAGACTGTTGGCGAGGTACGCTGTCCTGAGTCATGAGGTGAAAATACGTGCAGGCAGTGATAAAACTCCTTATAGATTTTTAAGAGAAAAACTATTGCTTTTGACGAGGGAATGTGTGGCAAATTGGAGAAATAGGAGTAAAAAATGTCCAATTTTTAATGTGGAATCTAACGGGGGCATGTCAAAGGTTCTCAGTATCATCACCGTGTGGAAGCTGCGACCTGATTCTTCCTTGCTGATTGCAAAGTCCGTCGACGTATAGATAACTGCAGGTCTGTACAAAAGAATGATTCTGCTTAAGTCAGATGGCACTTAAAATTATAAAATCGCATAAGATGTGCTAATATTGTTTGCATGTGTAAAAATCTCACGAAATGTGTGATGCGAAAACCACATTGAATAATTTGTTTGGTGACCGGCAAAACAAAAGCAACCTCTTTGTATATCCCATTGTATCAGTGACTGTCAGAGTATTACCCTAAGTTCACAGTACGAAAAAAGCAATAAGTCAGTAAGTATCCACATGGATACAAGAGCACATTTATTTGGACTCAAAAATGCTAAGTAATTCCTATTGCTATTAACAACTAAGGGTTTCAGTTCACAGGAAAATGTGCTAGTTTGGCATTATTAATGACGTCGTTTGAAATTCTATTTGTTACCAAAGTACATTATAAAATCGGAGATCAAGGCAAAGCATTATATGTAATTTTCATATTTTCTCATGTGCACCTTAGCTAATTTAAGGCTTCATGTAATGTATATGTTATCTTAAAAATACGCTTTATGCTGCTCACCGATAATCGCGCACCTTTTAGCATTCCATAGGTAAGCCATGTAAAAATGCGGCAAGTTAACCAGCAATTATTAATCAGCCTTTATTAAATTAAGCAAGAAATTTTTTGTTGCTGACACTTAAATTTGGTTTACGTGTAAAATTTCGTTCTTGTCATGAAAAGCTCAAAACAGTGTATAGCCTCATTATGGAAAGATTTTATAATGTTATGTTTGCTTATGCTGATTGGGTCACAACCAAATTAATGATTGAAAGTACAAATTCTAATGTTTTAGACAAATTTTGGACAGCATTCTTAAATATTTTTCACTATTTTAAATAAACTTTAAGTAATGTATGCATTTGATTGCGTGTACCCATAATGCAGTACTTTACTTCTGACCACAAAGGGAGGCCAACTGCGACGTTTTCGTCCGAAAAGTGGTTCATGTAGCAGTAAAAGATATTTTTCGAAAAAAATAGTCAACTCGTCTTCGCATTTAACAGATAATATACAATTTCACAAGGGGTTAACATATATCAGTTAAATAAGCCATATAAAAAGAAAATGCTGCATGTTTCAAAAGACTTCATTGCAACTTGAAGCCAAGCCTTGATATCAGGCGCAATACTATTCATTACTTTTTATTGCTATCAAACTGCCGTAAAATCAACAAGCAATCCCATCCAGCTTGAACCCTGTTGTGTAAGTAACTAAAGTCAAAATAGTAGATTAATTGCACTCATGCGCCAAACGAAGATGCTTTGTTATATCCTCAGTCACAAAGTTATGTAAAAAAATAAAAACTTTCAATGGAAAATTTTACAAAGGAATGCCAGTTCTCATTGAAAAGGAAAATACACAGTGCAATATAAATGATGTTCAACGAAAAATATTAGTGTCGCATTTTTTTCGATGTTAACCGTGCGTACTTGCACTTGATTTGGCCGTGATCATACTTAACTCAGCCGGCATCAATGATGTCACGGACTGCCGATAGAAGTGAATATACGAGTTCCAGCAAGCACTTCTGTAGAAGATGATGTAATAGTATTCTCCTGTCGTTTTTGATTCTATCGAGAATCCTTTATCGTATTTAATCATAGAATGAGGTGATATATGCACAACTAGCGTGGTAGCGGCGAGGCCACTGCATGCAGATCGTCTAACTACCTTAGGGGTGGTAGTTGTTGTAGTGACGGCTTAGCAGTTAATTACGGGTCATTGATTGTCACGATTTCGTTATCCGTGTGAGATACGGGCTTGATAATTGCACGACAATTATATTTGCTGTCGTCAGAGTTGTTGCTGCTGGGCCCAGCCCTTCCTGTTTGGCTGGTTCTTTTGCTCAGGCAATGTCTCAGTACGCAGTATGGCACCAGCAAACGGTTGAACTTGTTGATGGAATGGGGGCCTGAGAACGACGACTCGAGAAGAACACAGCTTACAATGATTTTGGCCTCGTAAAACTTCACAAAATAGCCGGCTCACGTATTGTTTTCCTAAGCTTCTGGCAATTTTCGACAGTAGAGCTATATAGCTTTATACAGTGTCAAATAAAGAGAGGGAGACCACATGTAGGTGGCACAAAAATTGCTTTCACAAGTAGAAGATGCGATCACTGGAACAAGAGTTTTGTTTGTCTGACGTTACAGATGCCCTCAAGAATCCTTTATCATAGGTAATGATAAGGAAGTCACAGCTTGGGTCTTAATGGATTTAGCACTGGCTTGACACTTCGCGTTCGACGCACTTTTTGCCACAAATGCCTTGTAAGCGTCAAATGCGGTCCTGATAATTGCGTAATAATTATGCCTGCTGTCGTCAGAATTGTTGTCAGGCCCGATTATGACTACTTTTTTATTACCTATGATTAAGGATTACCGAGGGAATCTGAAACCTCAGGCAATTTAAGTTCTTGTTACAGTGATCGCATCTTCTTCTTTGAACTGCGTTTTGGATCTCGAATACTCTCTACTATTTGCAACTGCTTTGAATCGAGTATTTGAAAAAATGAGCAGATGAACGTGTAGCTAATAAAAATCAGGAAGACCTACAAACAAACTTACGGCTGTATCCCAACGTTTTAACGTACAATATTTTTTATTATATTTTTTAAGATTACGTTTTAATTTTTTTACATTTAGGAAATGGTGCTTAGCAGGTCTTCTACTTCAACTTACTTGTGGTCCAACTTACCATACTGAAGTTAGTTAAGTTAAGTCCACGGCGCAGAGCGCTGCGCACATTTTCTATTTACGCACGAAATAACTTACAAAAACCATTAAAGGTATTTTCTACCAGTTTTGTCAAATAAAATATTTCGAACGACATTAGCAAGTCCATTAATATATTAGACGGTCATGGCGCACGTTCATTGGTTAATAACGTCCACCAGATCTGTCCATATGGGATCTCTCAACTACTTCCATATGTTGACGGACGACGCGGAAGTAGGTGTTATGCAGATTTCGTTTTTAACGCTTCCAGGTGTACAGAGCCGTGGGATCAAGAGCAGTATCACTAAGCTTTTCTCCTTCTGTCTGATGTCTTACTCATGGATGCCTTTCAATAAAAAATTAAAAAAAGTATGCCAGTTCTCATTAAATTGGAAAATACATTGTGCAATATAAATGAATTTCAAAAAAGAATGTTAGCGTTATGCTTTTTTCGATGCTAACCATGCGTGCTTGCACTTGATACGGCTTTGATCATACTTAACTCAACCAGCATCAATTATGTCACTGACGGTCGATAGGAGTGAATATGGGAGTTCCAGCAAGCACTTATTTAGGAGAGAATGTAGTAGTAATCTCCTGTCGTTTTCGATTATATCGAGAATCGTTAATCGTATTTAATCGTAGAATGAGGTGATTTATGCACAGCTAGCGTGGTAGCGGCGAGGCAACTGCATGCAGCTCGTCTTACTACCAATTGGGGTAATAATTGTTGTGGTGATGGCTTAGCAGTTAATTTTAGGTCATTGATTCCCACGAGTTCGTTGCCCGTGTTGGATGCGGGCTTGATAATTGCACGCTAATTATATTTGCTGTCGTCAGAGTTGTTGCTGCTGGGCCCAGCCCTTCCCGTTTGGCTGGTTTTTTTTCCCAGGCAATGTCTCAACTTGGCAACAGCAAGTGGTTGAACTTGTTGATGGAATGGGGGCCTGAGAACGACGACTCGAGCAGAGCACAGCTCAATAGGATTTCGGCCTCGTTTATATTCATAATGTGGCCGGCTCACGTATTGTATTCCTCGGCGCCTGGCAGTTTTAGACAGTAGAGCTAAAGATATATATACAGTCTCAAATATAGCGGTGGAGACCAACTGTAGATTGCACAAGAATTGCTTTCACAAGAAGAATATGCAATCACTGGAACAAGGTCTTTATTTTCCTGACGTTTCGGAATCCTTAATCATAGGTGTAATAACGTAGTCATAATAATGCGCAGATGGGGTGGAGGTATGCACAGGCTACACGGTATTTATAGTACATAGTGATCATCCGCAAGTCTATGTGATAATTGTTCACTTCTGTAGTTACACCTAGGGTCTTAATGGATGTAATACTGGCTTGACACTTTGTGTTTGACGCATTTATTGTCACAAAGGCCTTGTTTGGCGTCAGATCCGGGCCTGATAATTGCGTAATAATTATGCCCGCTGTCGTCAGAATTGTTGTCAGGCCCGATTATGACTTTTTTTTCATCACCTATGATTAAGGATTACCGAGAGAATCCGAAACGTCAGGCAAATAAAGCTCTTGTTACAGTGATCGCGTCTTCTTTTTATGAACTGCTTTCTGGAACTCAAATATTCTCTACTATTGGTAACTGCTTCAAACGTGAACATTTTAAAAAATGAGCAGATGAACGTGTAGCCAATAAAAATTTAGGAAGACCTACAAGCAGACTTATGGCTGTATCCCAACATTTTTACGTACAATATTTTTTTATTATATTATTCAAGATTACGTTTTAATTTTTTTACATGTAGGAAATGGTGCTATGCAGGTCTTCTACTTCAACTTAATGTCCTGAAGTTAGTTTAGTTAAGTCCGCGGCGCAGAGCGCCGTGCACACCTTCTATTTACGCACAAAATAACTTACAAAAACCAGTCAATGTATGTTCTACCAGTTTTGGCAAATAAAACTACAAAAAACATTAACAAGTCCGCCAATATACTGAACGGACATGATGCACGTTCATTGGTTAAAAACATCCGCCAGATCTGTCCATCTAGGGTCTCTCCACCGCTTCCATGTGTTGACGGACGACGCGGAAGTAGGTGTTATGTTGATTTCGTTTTAAACGCTTCCAGGTGTACAGAGCCGTGCGATCAAGAGCAGTATCACTAAGCTTTTTCCGTTCTGTCTGATGTCTTACTCATGGAAGCGTACTTCAGTTGAATTTTGCAATTGGGACGACGATAAACACGCCGGGAATAAGTTTTTTGTTCTTTTTATTCATAACACTTACCTAACTAGCAAACTTTCCTGGTAAGGTACATGCCAGTATGTGCATGGTGTAAATCACAGCTCCTGAAATGCAGAGAAAAGCCATTAGCACAACCCAACTGGGAACTATTGAGGTCACAGTCTGCATGAAACCTTATATTCGGGTGTAATGAAGGTATGCTATACGCCGAAAAGACCCACGGTGATGAAAATGCCTACAAATTTAAAAAAGAGAAAACACAACTGTAGGGAGCTGGCGAGCTGGTGAGGGAACCAGTCATGTCGAAAAAATTGATACAGTTCATGAAATACGCTATAAAATGGGTACCAAAAAAAGCGGCATACAACCGTATCATTTTTCTGCCAGTTACATTGCAGCAATAGATGCTGTCAAATAAAAGAAACTGAATGTAGACACCGATTTATACTGTGACTTAACTTATAAGAGGCAAGCACATTCCTTCATAAATAAAATGCACAATTATAATCACCTTATTAACTGCTACGCACCATTCAGTTCTAACTGCAAATAAATATGCTATGTTCTACAAAGCTCCATTGTACCAAGTGGGCATATTTATTTTGAAAAAAATTGAAATGTCCGATAATATTTCATAGTTTTTACAAACAACTTTGACTCCGCAGCGTCTGGCGAGCAGGCAAACTGGTTGGCTTAAAACAGTAGATGGGTTCTCTATTTTTAATACCACAGAATAAACTACGTAAATAGAAACCGAAATGACCAATGTACTTCACGACCATTCGATTGGCCGAAACTTAATGCAAACATAGTTAACGGCAAAACCTTCATATGTCTATAAATTATATCACGTGAATTATCTGTGCTTGTCGGATAATTTTTCTAAATTAAAGACACAAGATTACCTGCTTATTATCCATTGTATAGCCGTGAATGGCAGAACTCGTTATGTTAAAACCGGGAAAGAAATCTGAAGTTTACGAATTTAAATAGTGTCGCACAACATATTATGGAGTTCGAACGCATTTTGATGGATGCATACAGTTTACTATTGCTTGATTAAACACTTCCTTTTCGAATTTGAGCTGCATGAGCTGCTGTGAAGAACTTGAATTTAATTGCTCACTTATGTCTTAGTGACTAAACGCAAAGAAATTATCTGCATAACTAGATAAAATGTGACTAAAGGCCTGCTTTATTGCCAGGAATATTATTTTAAGCAGTCTTTCATGGTTTATAAAGAAAAAATCACCTAGTTAATGCCATCCGTACATGTATAACTGTCTTTTGCACATCGCAGTTAGCAGGTAAATTTTCCTTTAAATATCTCAGTTTACCCGAATGCCCCTGTTTCATTGCGCAAAATACCTTTTTATATCTTAAGAGCCCTGTTGTTGTATTCGTTAATCTGCGAATGATTTTAAATCAATAAGTAAAAATTAAATCTTGCCCTTTGTTCACGGTTTGCTAGCCTTCGCGTTGGTACATTTGTGTTTGATTGATCACATTGCAGGAGGAACCTTTACACATATATCCACTCCGATAAACGAAAAACTTGCTCTATGGAACGTGTGGTTCAATATGTTAACCGTAGTTAATAAATTAGGATGAAAATTCTATCAGCATATTCATTTTCTTAAAGTGACAATTGTTCACGGGAGCCCATATGGTTTTAAAACGCAAAATCGAAATCCGCGGGCATTAATAATCTCGCGATCTCTGGAACGATCGCATTTTTATCTTCTTTACAACAAGAACCTGGGGCATGCATATTCACTTCTATTCATTAATAATCTTGTTTGTGGGTCTATGAGAGGGGCAGAAGCTGTATGCATCAGCTGTCCAGTGAGATGAACGCCAACGTATACATTCGAATGCAAATATTGGCTCATTGAGCGTCAGCATGTCATTATTATCACAAGCTGGATATCCAATTTAATACAGAGCATTTTAAAATCAAATATTATTTTTGAACGGAACGCATGAGTGCTACCTAAAACCACGAGGGCATTATAAACTGAAACATAGATGAATGGGAGAAATTAATGTGAGCTGGAATATGCAACTGGCTCCTAAACTGACCTTATGCAATAACTCGCTTATCTGCGTTATGAATCATACTAACTACTTGATAATCAACTTAAACGAATTAAAAAAAATGCCAAATTACTTATGAATGAGTTTAATTGAAATTACATCGTAAAGAAAATAGCTAAAATTATATCACACCGATTAAAGAAATTGAAAAATTCCACAAGCACAAAAAGTGTTATAAATTGATCTGCCTAGAAATTAAGTGCTTTTTTAGAACACATGCATTTACAGGACATGCCATACTACATAAAAAAGCTATATTTTTATTCAAAAAACCATCTAAGATTAATAGAATACTATTAAAACAAGACTTTCTGATAGAGGAAGTTGCAAAAATTCCAAACTATAATAATTTTGTGACGAAGGCCATGTTCAAAATATAAAGGGTTGTAGGCAACATCTTTGAGAAACCTATTGAACACTTTATGCTTATAAAAAGGCCTCATATTGATATATCGCTGCGTTTTAATATATTTTGATTACGTTGTATGCTTGATAAAGAGCAGCAATAAATAGACAGTTTCAAAAGCATAAAATATCTGACCAATGAGTCTGCTTACAACTGGCAGAACCACTCTTTCAAAAAAACTATCGGCGGAGGACGCAATTGTTCCCCAAATCACTACAGCAAACACTTAAAAAGTATTTTGATAGCGCGTTTTTCAAGTTAAATGTTAACATTAAATAAAATACCGCACAGCATTTAAGCCACTTGTAACTATATTTTTTTCGTTTTTGCAAGCCCCATCATAATTCTTACTTAAAAGTGTGTAACCTAGCATAACTGAATGTTTGGGAATAATACTGAAAAATATTTACTACTATAAACATACTGAAAATATCTTTATATATTGACTAAGCTATTTGTAATTCATGTTGAAATCTCATCTGAAAGGGTATTCATTGTTAATTGGATATTTCTTTGTCCAAAGTTTAACCAAGTGTGAGACGTTTCCGATGATAACTTTAAGAGGATAACATTTTGCAATATGGCATGCATATTACATGCTTATTAAGTAATAGGAAAATACCGCTGTTTAAGTATGCAGTTGTTTTTTTGCCTATGACCATCAATGCTCCAAAAGATGATGCATTCCGTTGTTTTGCGGCTCCAGACGTGGATAATTTAATTGACAGTCCCACAAAGACACATAACGGTAAAGCAGTAGAACCAAGATTTCACTCCAATAACCAGTTTTCTGATGAGAACGATTATAAGTGATTGCTTTTCACCCTGTACCTTCCCCTTCCATATCAATGTAATGGCCCAAAGAGAATTTATCGAAAGTATACGTTTACTCGCCAATTGTCCTACTGAATAACCAGTTAGTTGCATAAAACACTGATCTCTCATGGCGGTTTCAGGTCCAGTCATAGAAACGTTTTTTGTATTCGGCTAAATGCATGATCCTCTTAACAACATATTATTAAAGCTGGAGACTAAGAGGAATCAGTATAGGTTACTCACAGGGTATATGTTATTCTACGTTTTAACATAATAATTCGCTGAAATTGTATGATATTTGCCTTCGCAGAAGTGCAGTTATGCAAGCAGACATTTTGTAAAAAAAATTCCCGTTTGCATCGTGTCCCATTTTCGCTATAAAAGGTCCTCCTTTAGGCTTTCTTGTCAGATCGACGAAGATCATAAAGGTCGTAAGCCTGAGCCATCTGCAGAAAACGTTTGTTTTCTCGATGTCAATCGAGGTCAGGATAACAAACAGTTTTCCCAATTTTATTGACAACACTCAGCAGCTCAGAACAGGTGACATTGAAATTAAAATGTGTCTCCAAATTCAACAACAGTGGACGTGGTGTGTGTACTCTCAACCACAGTCCGTTTCTGACCTTATGCGCCTTTGAACTACAAGCTGAATTCAAGTGCAACGAAGTTATAAGCTGGACGAATGTCTTTGGTCTATTGTACAGCATATTATTTAGCCTGGTCCAAAAGGGTTGTTTTGGTAGAATGAAATGGTCATTCTGAAATCGGTGAGAGGTATTTTAAGAAAACTTTTGCAATATACTGTATAGAGTCTTATAAGAAAGCATATTCATATGTGCAAAGCATTTTATGATAGAAACCAGCTAAAGTGTTTTTGCGTATGGTTTCATGATTTCAAGAAGCATGGCGTATGTAGAAATTATGGATATCCCTGAACTGGGCCTCTCCATCGTGACGGCGAGAGTTTACGAGTAAAAGCACATTAAGAAGAAGAGGATGCGATTACTGGAAAAAGAGATTAAATTTCCTGACATGAATACTTAATCAAAGATCATGTTTAGATAGTCTGAGCTATGCGTAGGTAGAGGTGAAACATGCACAGATTGCTCGGTATTTAAATTTTATTACGGACACGTGCGTGCATACTTTTGATTATCTGCTCCTGTACCTACCGCTTGGGGTCTTAATTGGTGCGGTGTTGGCTTGACACTTCGCGTTTGACTAACTAATTGCCGCGATGGTGGCTTGGAAAGTGCCCTACAATTATCCTTGCTGGCGAGAAGCAGACAACTTGATTGCTGGTACAATGTTGTTATTCACCTGAAGTTTCGAGATTCATGGCGGATTTGCCATCAGAGACGTAGTCAGAGAGCTTTAGCGGATACGGGTAATGCATGCACAGAAGTTTGCAGTATTTTATAGGATATAGTCATTACTGTAAACATTCAACCACAATTAACGGTAATTTCCTTCTTGCGTGTTGCTAGTTTGTTAAAACGGTACGCGGGTTGTGACCTGCTGAACTTTTATCACGCGTGGTGGACTCGGGCCTTAAAATTTCGCGGCCTTCTGGTCCTCCGGTTTTGGCGTGTGATGACGTGGTGGTCAATCCGTTCCCTAAGTGGTCACTTGATTTGGCCAAATTGAGTCTTAGAACCGAATATGAATTAGGCAAATCGTTGCACTTGTTTAGGGACTGGAGCCCGTAAGCCATGACTCAAGTAGTTCTCGGCTTACCCGACTGTCACCACTTGCGAGAATTATGGCCTCATCGCATTTGAATGTGTGGCCGGGTCACGTGGACTGAGCCCCAACTTGAGAATTGGCCTCATTTCGCCATACTGATGCCGCATGTTCGGCAATTCACGTCTTGAGAAGCCTGCCAGTTTTTCCGACAAAGTTGCTTTCTCCGGAACTGCACCAGATCCTATAGACGACTAAAAATGTTTCTTGCCGTGGCTATGGGCATTTTGTTTTCATAATCTGGCGCCTTATGGTTGCCTCCGGCCTGTTTGTGACTCCAACTCCAATTGGTGCGAGAACGCGGCCGACGGCTTCCCACATGTTTCTGACGTACGAGATCGCTCTCAAAATTTTGGAGTCGGTGCGTCTTTGTTGGCCATCTCGTTTGCGCCAGCAACGGATGACGAAGTCGCGCAAATAGCAATTTACTTTAATTACTCGTCGAAGGTAGTCTATCTCGGAAACTTTATCTTCTTATTCGCTGCAATGCTTCTCAACACGCCGATCGAGTGTTTTCACGCAACTGTGTTTCTGGCTGATTGGGTGGTTGCTGTTGTAATTTAGCACTTGCATCGTGTTTGTTGCTTTCCTGAATACTTAGTCTTTAGATCACCACAATCGTTGCGACCAACGAGGACGTCAAAAGTCCAATTGCAAGTGGTGCGAGAAATCCAAATCAGCACCTTTGGGACACAATATCACATACGATAAAGTGGAGCCCACAAATACACTGTAGACTTAATATAGTCATTGCTGGCTCATACCCGGGTGTAGATCATCCACGTTTCGAACCTGGACCTTGGTTATTGAGTGCAATACAGACTTACCACTATGCAGACACCATGAATGCATAGTCTGTAAACGGATTGTAGCCAGAGGACTCTCGTTTCTATTCGTATCACTTAACAATCGGCCTTAACCTTAATCACCTAAAAAAATTGAGCCACATACTTTTTAATTCTCAGGACAGCCTCTAACACTGGCCTCATGCACATTTGTGATGTCAATCTTAGACATGACTACATGCCATTATTTGACTTTTTTGGACTGGTGTTTCTCTTCAAAAAAACGAGAGATCGGGTTTAATTTGCATCTCTAAGATCAGTGGTTAATTCATTGCTGCGGGCTATGCATTACAGATAGAAGCGAATATAGGATTTCCACGGAGCAGTTCAGAAGTAAAAAAATGTTAACTGTTTGCCATACGTTTAGGATTTTTTCGAGCACCCTTTATCTCAGGTAACTTTAGAATAGGGATTTAGCGTTTGGTGCACGTTCATCAACGTGTGTCAATTTTGTCTTCTTATATTATCACCTCTTTGGTCTGTTCTGCTAAACCTGGCAATATATATTTTTGCGTTTTTTACGGAAAGATTCAGTTTGAAGCTTACAACTGAGTTAAACTGGAATGAAATTAACAGTTGCTTACCCTAGCATCCAGCGGTGGTCTTTGCAGTTATCATTGTAATCAGTACATGTATCACCTAATTCTTAGGTTGTTTCTAATAAAAGGTTCTCAGAAAAAGCAGAAATTTCATGCCAATAATCTATTCGTTTTATCGATCAAATCTTAAATTATGGTCATGTCTTTATTTGTAAAATTAATATGGTGTCCCATAAAATCCCTTTTTTTTGAACTACCGATTGGTTTATTCTATAAGGTTTCGGTAAATGCGTACAATTTACATAATCTTTTATCCGTTATCTGAGGGCGTGTGATAAATTTTCAAAATTTTTAATTTTAATTTATTTTCGATTATCTGAAGATCAAAGAAAACGAAATTTTGGGCCGAAGAAATGAATATGCTGGCATATTTTTAGTCAGGTTTAAAAAACACAAAAGACGCCAAAGGAACTAGTGCCAAAATAAGTGAGACAATATGTTAAAGACAACATAAACGCGTCTCAAAGAAATCAATTTCCATATGGCAGATGTTTTGTGATTTGAACAGAAGTCAACCATCGGTGAACATACTCTTAATGCATAAGTCATTGTAGATCCTTGGCAAACAATTGGGAATTTTCTCACATAAATTATAATTGAATAACCAACAAGAACCGGATATCAGTAATGAGTGGAAAGCGAAAAATGCAAACGCCTAGGAGTTTATACGCTTTGTCTGATGATAGTAAAATTCGGTTTACAAAAAATGTATAAAACGGGGATATTCATCTAAAGAAGTCTTTCTACGTCCTTAAAACAGGCAGCGCCTTGAGTTAAAGACGAAAGGATTTTCAGAAAAGTCCCTCTTTGTCGCCCTAAGACGTAGTGTTCATTGAACAGTAAATAATTAGCGTACAATTCAACTCAAACACTGCAACGTTCTATAAGCAAAGGGCGTGATCTAAAAACGACATATATTATGAATGCATAAGTCAAAGCCTTACATAAAAGCACTCGATTATTGAAAAAATACAACCTCCAAAACCAATGTCGCTCATTGATTCTAATAGCCTAACCGGCAGTTGAAACACTTTAGATTAGCTAGCACAAGGAAGGCTTGCTTCTTGAAACATAATACTAATCACATTGGACGATATTTCAGTGGGCGATAACAGGATCGCACTTAGATTATTTCTGAATATTAACTTATAAAGATTCAATGTGCAATGGGCAAATAAAACTCTTGTTTCAGTGAACGCATCTACTCCTTCCAACAATGCGCTCAATTGAGTCAAGGTTTTTTGATGGCATACTGCAATCTCAAGTTTGTTATTCAAAATTCCAAAAAAATCTGTTTTTAAATATATTTCATATATCAGTGGCGTTAAATTCCCCCGAATTCATGGCAAAAGAGCAAGGTTTCACAATCACAGCAGCAAATTTTAATTAATATTTCACAATTTTTTTGTCACAGACATACATAAGTTAACGATTATTATATCTTATTTTTTACGTGTAATATATATGAGTCACCCTTGGAACTTATTAGAACCTCTCTAGTTTTCGTCAGAACTGTACTTTGTTAAAGACCATAAATGCGATCCTTATACTCTTTCACTTTTAACTTGGTCAGGCGTTATAATATTAAGAGTCTGGAGTGTTGTGGAATAACCCCCAGGCTTACTAGACAAATAACTGGAAAAAGTGTGTTTTACATACAAATACGTACCCCAGCGAGTTCAAACACAGGCAACGAATAAATTCTTCGAGGAAAATGTTTCTAGTGCAGGAATATCATATTTTTAATGCAAAAATTTATGGAGACAAACAATGGCTTTCAAATGACAGGTAGACGAAATAACAAATCTATTGGTGTATTAGAGAATAGAGGGCGAATTTCGGCCAAAATTTTAAAGCCTGATCTACGTGTTTGAACAAATACATTGATGATTTATAATAGGATGTCCTTATTGAAACAACTCTTTGCTGCATCGTAATCCCTTATTGTACAATCATGCCTTTTCCCTGCCTGGTAAACTGGCATCTTTATCGCGCCCTTATAAATGATACAATTGTAATAATTAACAATAATTTCTCTTATTCTATTCATACGGCCCCTGAAGCAATCTCCCTGTTAATTTCTTTGGTGACCTGGGGTGACATTGCGACACACACGCCCTCCAGTGTGCTCCGCCGTCGGCGTACTGACCAAATACTGCAGTACCTGGAACTCCTCAGTCGCAGGGTCCATGACAACCGCACCGCTTTAGTTTCGTTTCTGCGGCAGCAACTGAAGATCCTTAAGGGAACAGCACACGCCGAGGATTTAGAACTGCCTAAGCTGTTTGCCTATCTGCAACTCAGCTGGCCCTTTTGGATTGCAGTTGTGGCTGAGTTCCTCCTGTCAATAGCCATTCTTCTCTTTCTGATGCGCCGAGACTGCAAAGTGCCCAACATTACATCGATCTGAGCTCCTGCCTTTGGATATCTTCCCTCTTTTCAGCCTACCCTTCTTAAACTTGTCGTTAGCCGTTATTAAGGATTTGAAATAATAGTTTGTCTGGCTTTAGCTGTTATTCATATCGTTATATTTGGTTATTTGTATGAACTTGTGTCTTTAAAATTCGACTGACAAGCAAGCGTTTTTGGTTCTTTCTTTACGTGTCACTAGAATTATACGGAGAAAGGTATAATGAGCCTTCTCGATATGGCGGGTGCTGAATTAAAAAAAAGGTTAAAGTTTGCAAAATATCGATAAACACTCGCATACTGGCATGAACCCATGTATGAATATTTAGAAATAATAGTGAACAACATAAAGCAAATTTGATACTTTAAAGAAATGTTAAAAGCAATCATTATCTGTTGAGAAGAATATGTGTTAAATCCTTACGTTGCAGAGAAGTTAACAGTTTCAATAAATAAGAACAATAAACTTAAATATCTCCTTAAATCCAATACAAAGTCACCACTTTCCTTAGAAAAAAGAAAATATCATTGTTATAAATTATTTTTTACTCACACATGGACCTTTACATGCTAAAACATTTTCAAGAATGCTAATTTTCCTCAAGCTCTTGTCAATAAATCCAGATTACATTCTTCATTCATATCAAAACCTTAAAAAGGAGATTTTGATTAAAAGCACTTCAGGAAAAATATTAATTTTGCATATAAGTCCCAAGTAGTCATTCGACTGGCGAAACTGTTGAGCAACAAATTAACATTTGCAAATAGCTTGTACAGACATATAGTCATCAAGTATGCGCGCATATTTGCAAGCCAAACTGTGTGATGTTGCACGCGAAAGATATAACAAGAAAATGGCGAAGCTCCGACGCGATCCTTTCCTCACTATGCAAAATCTGGCGTGCGTGACGTTTTGACAGTGCGCTAACAAACGAGACTTTAAATGTAGCCAACTGATGGGATAATGTGGACCACGTGGTTAGCTTGCGGTTTTGTTGACGTTGAGTGGCTGAAGGACGGATCCAAGGCCAGACAATAATCGCTCCTTCTTAAAGTGATCCTTATGATTCCCCCTTTTGTAGCATCCGAGAAAAGTGTGGTGATACGCTTGGAAGCTGCTCGAACTACATCATCCACCAGCATTCTCGCCCGACTCTGGTTTTTTTGACTTCGTCATGATGCCGGGCTCAGGTGTAAAATGTAAAAGACTGTTTTAGATGTAGCACATGTTCACCACTCCTAAAACAGAGATTAACATTTAAGTCATCGCGGTTGTGTTAACTTTGCGTAAACAGGCAAAGAAGTTCGTCGAAATCGACGGCGAAGCTATGGTCACTTTCTAAACAAAACTGTGCATATTTGTGTTAGTGCATTGCGAAGTGCAGGGCCTGGTTCTCATATCTGAGTGTGATTCTGACCTTTCCTTTAGTAAAAAATTGACAAAGACCATTTATTCTGTGTTCTAAAAAATCGGAAGAAGTGTCCTGTTTGCAGATAAATTTGAGAGCCAGTGGTTGGTTCACCCTCACCGATGACGGCAGTAATAGCCTGAAGTAAGCAGATAGTATTACCAGCAAAGTCATTTCTGCCTTATTAGTTGTCGCCAGCCAGTCAAACCCAGACCCAAGTGGTGTCCCTACCGTTTTTTGAACTCACGACAACTTTGATCATAGTCAAATGCCCTAACCGCTGAACCGCACGCTCGTTATCTCGCCCGTTGGTGTCACGGGATATTGACATTCATTGATGCAGTTTCACCTCATTAATAACTGGAATTCGTCTTTTCAGCACTGTACTGGGCCTTGAGAGAGGCCCTGACAGCCGTAACAGCTGGAAATAGGTGAATAACGTTACCGGCAAAACATCACTTTCATCTGAGTATGACTACCTGAGTAAAGGCTTATGAGCCAAGTATGGCCATTGTGAAATCCCGTCTTTGCCGGCAATGCTCTCTCTTGAGTCAGTTGACTCTCAACGGCCCCTAACCGAATCCAACGTTGAAATGTGTTTTTTTTTCTGCATTCAGCTGCATATTTAATTGCAGCCAATATGTTCCTATAAGTAAAAACTTCCAAAGTAACGCATAGAGCGAAATCATACATTAATTGAAGAAGCCATTGTGTTTGTGAACATGTAGAGATTCCTTATAAACGTCACCTAAGTAACAAAAAATAAGGATTGTGCAATACGGGATAGCTGGTCGTGCTAGTTATATAAATGGGCCATTTCAGGGAGAAATAAATAGCAAGAGCGTATACAAGTCGTTAATAATAGGAGCCATCTCTTAAAAGCCATTTTATTTTAAAGAAAAAAACACGGGACACTTAAAAAATAGACAAAAAATGGGTTATCAAATTAAAGGCAATTATATAGACCACAGCTATAGAACACACGTACAAGTAAGGAGTCAATGGGAGCCAATCCCATTTTTAAACAAGACATGAGCAAAAAATATCCACAAATTGCAACCATAAATAATCTACACTGAAATAGAAAAATACTCATTAAAGGTAGTTTCGGACTGATATCACCTTTACGAATACAAATTGCCAGCGGCGCTTGCAGAAATGTTAATGAATGTATCCTAAGAACGTTTGCTCCATCATATATCGCGAACACAAATTCCAGTGTTCTAACTAAATACTTTTTAGTTCACATAAAATTGGAAGTTAATAATGCATCAGGTTAATGGAACCGTACGCGGGTATTTGGAGTTGATCTTGCAAATAACGAGGTAATGACGATTTGAATAGACATATTGCGAACGCAACTATATTGTTAATGTTGTTTAAGGGTAAAGTAGGAAAAATTATTCCTCCAGCTTTTAGCCTCAAACAAACGCACAAGATTTGGAAGAAAAGAAGCAGAGGAGATTGGTGGATGTTGTCTTGAATTCATTATCAAACACAGTGGCAGTTATGTTAAAACGATATTCTTATAATCGTCAAGAATATTTACGCAACACAAGTTCAAGGATTCGTTTGATGACTTTCACCTATGCCATGAAAGAATAGTGTATTTTCCTTATTGTTCACAGTGTATATTGGCGTGGCGTTGTTGAAGAAGTAAATTCTATTCAGAGAATAGTTAAGAAGGCGGGAAGACGCTCTCTTCGACCAGTATTTAATTTGCCCCACGTTTCGAAATCTCACGCCACCTCATTGTCAAGAAATAATGCATCTACAGCTCATAGTGTTTTAAGCGCAAATCTCCCGGGAATGACCTTCACCTCTGTTATCGATTATTTTCGCGCAATGCGAGATAGGCATCAGGAAGACCGGTATGCCTGTTAATTGAATCCGCGTGCGAGTGCCATGCCTCATGCAAGAGGCGTAAAATTCGGTCGTCCAACTGACCCAGTATTCGCACGTGTTTGAAATCGAAGAAGTGCTCAGGCATGGATGTGTGAGCGGCTATCAAAGGAAGCCTGTCATTCAGTCGCACGGCCAGTTCGTGCTGATGCACTCTCATGAGAACGCGTTTGTCGCTTTCACCACAATAATTGGCTTGACTACAAAGGTAGTCGATGCAGTAAATGACTAAAATGCAAAAAATGATTTGCGCTATTATGCGTTATCCGAAAAAATAAACCCGTGAAATGAAATTGGACCACCCTTGATGAACGGCGAATTGGTAACGGCTACGGCTGAGAACATGAAGGGCAAAAATCAAGGAAGTTGAATTTTCGAGCGAAGTAAGTGAAAAAGTGATTAATAATGAAACTAAGGATGGATATAAAATGAAATGGACACCAAATGACTGAAAGGTAATTGGCTCGCCTTTTGATAAGGGATTCAATGATAAAGAATAACGGCTGTATTAATTAATTATTAGGCTAAGGTCTAAAATAAATGTTGATGAGGTGTGGTGGTTTTTTTGCGTGTTCTACTAAATTCGTTTAACAATGAAAGCACCACAATATATAAATATAATTTTTATTTTTTTCAGGTTGTTTAGAAATAAATTTTATCTTGAATGACCCGCATTGCCTCTTTTTTCTGGTTTTGTCAGAAATTTTCGATATTAAAACTAAAAACAGGATTCTTCGAAAGCCGCTTTGCACCTTCTTAAGAGGTTTTAATGACTAAGTATAATCTTTTGGTATTTGCCCATTTAAATACCTTTATAGACACGGTGATATAATACTATGCTGCATATAAATTTATAATTTACCTCAGAAACTGTCCCTTTAATTTATCATTTAACGATCCTTGAAATTCAAACTGTGTGATTTTCTCCAAAGTTTACCTACTTAGCGTGCTTTTAGGTGTTCTATATTGGGCTTTAATTGTTACCTAAGTAAAAAACTTAACTACGTTATAAACTTAAGGGACTGCGTGCTGTCTTTTCGTGTTGATTTGTGCTATACACTAGGATTTTACGAAGAACTACGTGCACTTGGCACAGTTCCCGGCTATTCAGAGCCATTTTACTTAGCCTGGACCTTGCAAAATACAGGCAAATACCTGAACATGACATTTTGTGACGGAAATTTTAGCTCAGTTGAACTTGCCCATTCCCAGAGTGTTGGTTTTCTCGTAATTAGTTGCTCCATGCTATATTACGTAATATTATATTTATGAGTTGTAGTTTTAACTAGAAAAATGAAATTATTCATCTTTGTTTTTCCGAGTAAGTATGCAAAGAGAGCATGTGCTTGCCCGTAAAGCTGCCCACGTGAATAGAACTTAGTATTCGCCAATCAAATAAGGAGACGTGGACTCCATTACGGAAAACCTGCGGCTGTAGCTAAATGTCAAACCAGGGCTTTTTGAAGATTTATTGGCCACTTAAAGAATCTTCATGGGTGATATGATACTATGTTGCAGACAATAGCTAGCGTTGTAACTTTTAGAACAAACGATCCTTTTAATTGAGGATCTAGCGGTCTATAAAAGTTAAAAACCGTCATTTGCTTCCACATTTGCATGCAAAACTAGACTTTTATGGCCTTAACTTTGGCTGCCATTGTAACTTGCATAATAACTACCAAAGATGCTCTATAGTCTGAGCACTGAGTAGTTTCTTTGATTGCTAATTTGCGCGCCATAAAGCGGCTTTTCAAAAAACTGTCCTTTTTGCGCATTTTACGAATAAATGCAGCTATTTGATTTGGTCAGGCATTTTAAAAAATGCAAAAACAAAAATGCTCCTGGAGTATTCTTTGATAAACTGCTTAGATTCGTTTAATTTGTCCATCACTAGAGTTGTTGTGCCCCTCCTTAGTCGTTTTTCTTCCCTTCTGAGCAATGCTAAAAATATAAGCTGCAGTTTTTATTTTAATATTGAAATCATTTTTATTAATTATTCACTGGTAAAATGCAAAAACAACATTTTATATCCTATGTACCTACATACTCTGCATCTTAAGTAGCACATTAGGTTTGCAAAACAAAGGGCGAGTTCTGGACTCTATTGCTGGTACCGTTCATCTCTAGCTTAATGTCAAAATAGTGCTTTTTTGAAGGATTATCTTTAAAAAAGCCTTTTGGCAAAAAATAGACGTAATCTGTTTAAGTGATTCACAAATTTTTTTGTAAACGTTTAAAAGTAGTATATATTGTATTGTTGTCTGCGAATTATTGATGCCATCTAATGATAATGTTCATTTGGAGGACATTGAGACAGTCTCATGACATGATCAGCAGTTGAGCTGCTATTTTTAGCTGCAAATCGTGAATTCTGACAGTTTTTACGAAGAATTATGCTTTGCTAAGCTAACTGCGAGTGTCATGCTCTCTTTCTCTTAGATTGTTCTATTTTCAGGCAGGGCAGTACATTTAAAACATGGGAATGATGCTTTGACACTGGCTATCGGTAACTGATCACACAAAGCTAGGTTAAGATCTGTATGAACAACAGATTAAAAAGAGATATGCGATGCAGACTCACGTTATAACGTCCACATTCCATTTCCAATATAAAACTGAGCATCGCTCTTTGAAAAAAGGTTGCGCCCGCCAATCTGACAACGTGTTTTTTCGTAGAGCATGAAGAGCGTGACGTTTTGGCAGTAAAATATGTTTCATTGTCAATGTCATATGGTGACGTATCCATAACCCAATACTGAAATATGTAGTGAGTTTCTGCTCCAACATTTATTTTTGCACAGCACTGAAAAGGTTACTTTGTTAAGAACGTAATGTCTAGACTTAAAGCCTAGTCGTTTACTTAAGCCCCGTTTACTTTGTATGATTGCGGTAGCTTCCTTTGCACATTCTAATAGACCACACATTTACCCTCTACTAGAATCTTATCGAGCTGCAGATGTATTTAGATCGACTGCGAGGTTTTAAATCCCGAATTAGTAAAATATATCAAAGGCCGTGCTCTGTCTCTCCTTCAATCCAACAGTTTGATTTCTTGTGATGATTTCTTTCAAGGCTGGGTAATTGAGTCACTATTCGAAAAGAGATGTATCAAGCTGCATTGTTCGTACGCAACACACGCTGTCCAATCAAAAGATATTTACTCCGATTAATAGAGACAGTTTAAATATAAAGGGTTCACTATGAATTCCTTCCGATTAATGTGCTGTTAGTTAGTGATGCAAAGTATGAATGAAGGGCACTACATAACACTAAGCGAAATGGATCTCTTATTCAACAATCAAGCCCCTCCGTCATCACAGAGCGTCACTCAGAAGGTATGCACATGGGAAGCCTCTTTTACTAGTGAAAATCGGGTAAACCTTTAAAAAGTCCCGTGTAAAATTAAATTGGTGTACGTGGTAATGTTTAGGTGCTAAATAGTTAAGACCTCTGCGCAGATTCTCATTTTGCGATTGAAAAGTCCGATTTAAAACATTAATTTTCAGTCATTCACCATCAGGCCGACATAGACAATAAAACCAGTCAGTGAATTGCAGTTTTATTTGACTTTCATGTTGGGGGTGGTGTTGGTGGGTAAATAAGCATCTGGCTATTGCCTCATTGGTTGAAAATCCAGATGCTTAATACCAACTCCTCCTCTTGCAACCTGACGATTATATAAACAATAAGCTTGCCTGTTTATTATTAATCTCACTGTATCAAACTGATAATAAATGACCAAAAACAATTGTTTGCTAATATTACTTTTTCAATAGTAAAGATTTATTTTGTTTTTCGTCGTTTTTCTGCTAGGCATAAACAGCTTTCTCTAGTGCACGTGGCCTTTCGTTAAATTCATGAGCGATTTAAAGTAGATGTTTAGCAGCTAAACAAAAACAAAACACAATTCCTAAACTCTATCTGTAACACAATTATAAATCTAGCACCAACCACAGCTCGCAATATCCGTTATAAATTGGTGCGTTAAAAATTGTTTAAAAATTACTCTACGAAAAGGGTTTATCATGAATAAAGTTATATTTTTTACGGAATAGCTCACATTGATTAAACACATTTTTTGATGCTTACTTGTGAGAAAAAGTGCCTACTGACTTGAGCGAGCAAAAAGTAATCCAATTTTTGTTAGCAATTTTAATTATTTGCAGCAATGTTGACTCAAATGACTCTCTCGTGGGCCATATTTGCTACTGATTTAATAAACTGCTGTAGGACTGTGCTCGCAAAAACCCACATGCATGCTTATTATAAACAAAAATGGGAATTCATTTAAATGCACTTGAGAGCAAATATTAGGTTTTATCAAAGTAGTATCCACTGCGAATACCAGGACATCAGTATTTTCGACTTTTTTCAGTAATGAGCTACGTAATTCCATGTTTGTACCAGAATACACTTTGCTGTGAATCCTAACGAAAAAATTATTGATAAGTCAATTCAACACTATTTGGTATACTGAAGAAGCATTACAAAAGGGACTGGTAAATTGCGATGCACAGGCCCAGAATCTCTTTGCTATAAAATAAGAAACACAGAGCTGTGGCGGACAGCCACGGCGCCTATTCCCAAAGCTCGCTGCTCCAAATTAGTGTCGCCTTTAACAGCTGTTACAATGCTTTATTTCACTGGCGCCCCCATCTTCCGAGGCTTGACCTGACAGCTGCTTCTGGCTTACCAATGACAGCTGCCCAACGTGCCTTGTTCTCCGGCGTGCCAGTTGACTCTCTTACATGTGCGCTTGCCTAAAAGCCACTTTACTAAGGCACCTCTCGGCCGATGCAGCAAAGGCCTTTGTCAGTGACATTCACTCGGGCAAGTTGCAACAACTCTAAAGCAACCCACTTTAACTTTCTCCGCAATCCTAATAAAAGCAGCCATCATCACTTCATACAACAAAATGACGCCACTCTCAGGCTTGGCTGTACGCAGCCAGGACCAGCCCTGGCTGCACACATTAAAACACTTACTCTGGTGATTTTTGCCTTTTACTTTCTACCTGTGGATTCAAACTGACGTTTTTAGAGATCCGAGTAACATCTCTACTAACATTTACAAAAACGGAAAAAAATATACATTCAATATAACATGACTATTTTGAATAATTTACCGTAGCCGAACACCTTTTGGGATAATTTCATAAATAGGATGTATATATAGGTCCCATAAAATCAACTGTACTATTAAATTTTGGACAGTTACCTACCCTAACATGTCTACGTCGCCTTAAAGAAGGTTTAGTACCGCGATCCTGATCTGCATATTTCTGTATAAGTGGATAAGTTTGACACATATTTTTTGAATACTGACTGTATTTGCTTCACCTCACGTACCTTGAGCACAAGTTCAAACTCCATATTGCAGCAAAAACAAAAAACACAAAACCCGCTGCCTACGCTGGGTAGCCAGGAAGCATATTTGGGTTAAATTCAAAGCTTTGCTGACGCTTCGTAGCTCAAAGGATAAAAATTAGGTTGTAAAAATATCTACCTTGCTGTGTGGATTTAAAAAACGGAGGCCACGCATTTTTTCTAATTGGGTCAACTCTATATGTGCTTTCTTAGTCAGAACATAATTTGTATATTTTTTTTCCAACTCCGTAGTTTTAGCATTGTGCACAAAACACGGCAAATTAAAATAAGGTGGTCACACTTGATATAGATTTGCATCCCTCCAATAGACTTTTTTGTGTTCCTTTCCGTACATTGCCAAGTAAGGGCAACATATTTCACCAAAACTCCAAATCGTTAAAAGATAACAGCGCTTGCAGATGCGCCCGTTTTTAGTACCTACACTGCGAAAAATGCGCTCCAGCAGCAAAACGTCTCATGAATAATTCTGCCTCAACAAAAACGTGAAAATTTTACACAAATGTGTGTTTGCTCATGCGATGGATTCGTGCATGAAAGATCAACGGAAATAAAACAGTTTTTGAGAGCTTGAACTGCCAGCTAGCGAAGGTATTGCACGATTTAAAACGCAAATCTCATTGCCTTTGGCCATTTTACATTTAAATACTGAAGCGCATTGTCCTATCTAAAATGTGTTTTTAATGAAAGTTAACAACAACAGAAGGCTAACGTTTGACAAGGTGTTATATTTGATTATTTTTGGCGGCAGGCGTCAATGTAATGTTGATTGCAAACAAAAAACATGACCAATAGGTGTTCACAAATCAGTGCGCAAAATATGTTTGTCCAGTATTGCCTTGAGTTGTTATCTAGAGTTCTCACGGGCGTTGCCTTAGCGCCTAATAATATAGGTAGATAATGTGTTGCCTACAATGGCTAGGGAAACAAGCCTGGTTATTTCTGGCTTCGTAGCCAGTTTTAAGTGAAGCATTTGTTTGAGGATGCGACAGATGCTAGAGATCGAATGAACAACTGCCTCTACTGTAGGTCATCATTTCTGTTATCCTGAATATAATTGTATATGTGGCACAATTTATACTCTGAAAACATTACCGAACATTACCCCCTATCTGCGCATGCCTCAGACCTGTTTACGATTACCTATGACTAAGGATTCCCGACGGAATCCGAAACGTCAGGAAAATAAAGTCCTTGTTCCAGTGATCGCATCTTCTTCTTCGGAAAAATACAATCATTGAAGTTTTTTAGGTGATATTGGAATATATTAGTGTGCGAAAAGGCGATATTTTGCATCGTCAGGGGAGCAGTCATTGCAAATATATCAGTGCATTAAGTCTTCAAGTTAGAGTGTTTAAAACTATGTGTAAATATATTTTTCGAACATGCTATAATTTGCTTTCGTTATAATTGTAGGAAAGAAAGAACACCCAGGCCTTACCTTACATACTATACCTTACAGGAAGTATTTTTTAAGAAGCAATGTTGATAATGTGCAAAACATTGAGGCTATGGTCGACAATAATTCCCATATTTTTAGTTAATTGCCTTTCTACGGAAATCACAAAAAACTGAACTTAACATCTTGGCTTACAACCAGTCGAGACTGCGTTTTAAAAATATATCAGCCATCCCAAGAAATGCCATTGCAAGGAAAGGTGTCCTTTGCGAAAATAATGAAAAACACTACAGCTGACAACTGTACACCAATTTTAACAGCAATTACCGCCAACACCGGATGGCCTGGACTGACCTCAGATCGACGCAAATTAGCCACTACGTCTTTTCGACTGTTATTATGTCCACCACGATGTGACGCAAGCTGCGAATATTAGTTAGCTTCCACACTACACGAATATAAAATGCATCTACAATTTAAAATGTAAACTGTTCTTTGCAAGTTTTACTCAAGCCTGACGATGAACTGGGGAATAAGTGACTAAAATGTACGGAAAAAATTGATCCTTTTCCTAAGGAACGCCTTTTCTTGAAACATTCGGATAATTTTAAAAAATCGAGTCTCCTAAGTAAACATAAGCCTTTAATGTAGAAACGGCTGGTCCGTAGTGTAAGGTGCCTTGGTTAGCAAGCCGCAACAAGTTTAATTGTATTTTTTATGTTCATTTTATTATAAGTGCCTGTGGCTCCTTTTATTGACGCGGTTTACGTAACGGAAACTCCTGCATTTAACTTTCATAAAAGTGATATTTGGTATTAAACCATATATTTCTACAGGTTATTTTGATTGACTGCGTGGATTTAATAATAAGAAAGGCTTTACTTTTGAAAGCTGATCACTTAGCTAAAAGTATTGAACGACTTTGTTTGTCGTCAGCTGACCATTAAAGATAAAGGTTTTTAAGGGGCAACTATTGTTGTTTATTTTAATAAATCGAAGGAATTTTCATGTCTGACTTTTGTTTTGAACGTAAACGTTTGCTCGGCAAAGGGTTTTTCCGTTCTTATTTATCTAAAAATATGCTCAAAAGTCACTTTAAATTAAAATTATACCTAAACTTTGCGTAAGTCAAATGCTTGTTAGAAACCATTAAAGCTTTAAATGGCCAAATATTAAACAAAAACATTGCGGTGCACCACTAATCCTTCTCCTTATAAGGATTAATTTCTTTATGAGAAATGGATTATGTGAACTGCTATGAGAAAGTCCAAATGTTGCGTGTGCAATCATGTCAAAGATCTAGAAAAGTGTTCAGTGCATATATTCTAAGCATGAATACGTTTGATTGTTTTGAATTATTGTGTCATATTTGGCCAAAATCACTTTTTCAGCGTGTTTCACATTTATTAAGGCTTTTTTGTCCGCACACAAAAACCAGAACATTTTTTTCACAACGGACAAGGAAACTTATGCTTAATATATCTGCCTGAAAATGGTAGGGCGTCCATTGAAATATTGTTTGTGATTTCTGACTATAAATAATTAAGCATAACCTATGCGAAGCTGTATGTAAATAAGCAATGTCACGTCCCAAAAATGACTGTGTTTCCATCATTGAAGACGTGTGAAGCGTCGCTGTGTATGGAGAATATAGCGGCCATTTGACGCCTTTTTTAATACTTTTGTATCCATCGTGAGGCTAAAATTATCATCATTAAATACTCGTCAACATCACACATAAATTATTTTTATCGATAAATCACGTGCACCAAATTATTTATGGACCTACGGGATCAAATAATGGTTCATTTTTACAGCCCCGAATGCTGTTTACTTTTTAAGATACACTTAGGATATGCGCATGTGTTCAAATTTCCCTCTTTCTAGCTAATAGGCATAGCATGTTTTGTGAGGATTGATTATTTGCGATGTTGTATTTAAGCACTTTCAAAATGGGAGAAAATTCGGGTAAATGTTCAGCATTTTCCAGTTCTGCATCAATTTTGGTGTCTTTGGATGAAACTTTTTATGTTGGCTTCGAAACACGGAAGTATGTTATGCGCATTCGCCAAAGTGCAGAATACATTATCAGACTTTTAACTTCGATCATGATCTGCAGTTTGCTGTATCATGACCTATGCTAGTTCTGCAAGAAAAGGATATGTTCAGGTTATGAAATGAAACCTCCTTAATGAGTAATGCTCACAAAATGTTACCTGATATATGGTTAATGTTAATAAGTTAGGTCATGTTACTCAGGATTATTTAGAGTAGGTGCGCTGAAATGATATATTTTGGCTCAATTATCGGTCCCAGTTTATTAGCCGTTTTTTTTTAAAATTTGCTCATATATGCACCTGCAACAGGCAACTGGTGTACCACTGAGTACAAATCGCAAGCACTACTACTCTACTTTGTAGCGGAATAACTGACTGTTAATTACAAGTTGTGGCATTATCGCTGTGCAAAAAACGGTTTTCAAGACAGAACGAATCTGCCCACTTTCGATCACTTCTCTTGGTATATGATAACACAAAGCGTGTATAGGAGCACAAATCAAAATAACTTACGCTTGGGGACAACGGGTTGGCCATGGAAACATTTTGTAAATGTTCCTTACATCATCCCCGGATGAGGAAGAAGAGGAGACGATTTCTGAGACCAAAGTATATTCAGGCTGACGTTTCAAAAGCTCACTCGCTTTCATCGTCAGAGCAAGGTGTCTGTATTCCTGTGTGCGTCAGATAGATGTGAACGTCCATTCGCCCATGTGTCAGTCGATTGCGCCGATCGATTTTCTTGGCTGTTTGAATTGCTCGCGCCGTCGTGAGCTATGTCAAGTCGTTTTTTTGACTGGTGAGAGTTTCCACCCTCTTTGCTCGTGGCTACTGGCTGTCGGCCCTGTTTATCTTTCGCCGCCCAACCTATTGCTCCGTTTTGAGCCGATGTTAGCCTTTTGCGGAGCGCTTGGTAGGCGGGATGAAGGTCCATGGCTCTGTTTAGTGTGCCAGTCGAGGACCAACTTTCTAGCAGCAGTCTGGCCATCTTGTCGTTGGCCCGGCCTATTACCCTTGCTTTTTCAAAGGCGAATTTGTGTTTCTTCTGCTTTACGTGGTCATAGACCAAAGACAGCTTATCCTCGCGGTTAATTGCGAGCTGATGCTCATGCAACCTTGTGCCAAGGCGTCTGCCCGTTTCACCGACATACCTTGCAGTGCAGTCTTGGCATGGTATGCTGTAGACCACACCTGATTGTTCGGTCAGAGGTAGCGGGTCTTTGGGCCTCATGAGTTGCTGTCTGATGGTTGATTCCGGCCTGTGAGCCACACCAATCCCGAATGGTTTCAGGATTCTTGCAGCCGCCTCTGATACATTCTTCACATAAGGAATTGCGAGCCAGAACTTAGGGTCATCTCCTTTCGACCGCTCATGGTGGGGCTTCTTAAGACACTTGCGTACAAAGGACTTCGGATAACCGTTGGCGTGAAATAGGGCATGCAAGTACTTAATCTCCTCCTTTTTCCCACTTTCGTCACTGCAGTGTGTCTGAACGCGTTGGAAAAGGGTCCTAACACAACTGCGTTTGTGACCAACGGGGTGGTTGCTTCTAAAGTGGAGAATGCGCATGGTATTGGTTGCCTTGCGGTAGACCGTTGTCCTTATCTTGCCGTCTTCCAGCTTCGTTACTTGTACGTCAAGGAAGGGTAATTGATTGTTGACCTCCTCTTCCATGGTGAACTGGATGTCAGGAAAGATGGAGTTCAGCAGTGCCTTGAAAGCCTGCACTTTGCTCCTTTTGATGATAACGAAGGTGTCGTCTACGTATCTGGCCCAGAACTTCGGGGGAGACGAGCTGAAGACCAGCCGCTCGAGCCTCTGCAAAACAGCTTCGGCAATAAGGCCAGACAAAGGCGAGCCCATTGGTGTCCCCTTCTTTTGTTCGTAAACTTGGCCATTAAACGTAAAGAACGTTCTTAGACATAATTCTAGGAGCTCAATGATGTGCTCTCGCTTGAGCTTTTGGTCGGTTTCGTCATATTTTTCTTGGAGAAGACCATCAATAGTTTCGATAGCCAGAGTGGGCGGAATAGATGTGAACAATGAAATCACGTCAAACGACACCATCACCTCGTCTGCCTCCACTTCCAGGTATTGGATGCGGGTCAAAAACTCTTTAGCAGACTTCACTGTCCACTGCGAATCCTTGGTAAGAAAGCACAGTCGCTGATACAGCCACTTTGACAACCCAAAAGTTGGGGTACCTCGTAAGGATACGATGGGACGTAAGGGCACTCCTGGTTTGTGCACCTTTGGTAGACCGTAGAAACGTGCCATTGCAGCGTCGGTGGTCTTTGCAGCCAGCGCCTCTCTTCTCGTTAGAGCTCTCGACTTCTTCAGTTTGTCGACCACTTTGTTTATGTTGTTCACGAGCTTTTTGAACTCGCCGGCAGTCGATGGTGCAATCGACTGACACATGGGCGAATGGACGTTCACATCTATCTGACGCACACAGGAATACAGACACCTTGCTCTGACGATGAAAGCGAGTGAGCTTTTGAAACGTCAGCCTGAATATACTTTGGTCTCAGAAATCGTCTCCTCTTCTTCCTCATCCGGGGATGATGTAAGGAATATTTTATCTGGACCTCGAATTTTCTCGCATATTAATTTTGTAAATGATAATTGATAACGTGGCTTATCATGGGGTGTTCACATGGAAGAAAATATGATGTTATTTTTCAAAAAAATGAAACGATTCAATAATAAGATTTAGGCCATTGAACAATCTTGGCAGTGCATTCCAAATGTATCACATTGGGCAAGAAAGATACATTTCCTTTCACGTTGACATAAATGTAATTTGACATTCACATAAAACATTGAAACATTTGCTTCTTTAAGACATTGCTATATCTGCTCAGTATTGTTTATGAATGAACGCCCTACAAATCAGAGTTAAAATGGGTCACGTATGCACAAAACTGCGCACTCGACATAAGTAGAAGGTAAGATGTGTAATAAAGTTATTTTTAACGGTAGTGAAAAAAAATTATTGAGAAACTTCTTTAAAACTGCAAACTATCATTTTTATAAGCATAAGCATCTGCAAAAACGTGATTTGCTTTAAAATAATTCTATGAAGGACTATTTTACTGCTCGTTATATGAAATATATCCGTTATTGTAAAAGGTTATTTAAAAGTTAAAAAGAAAATGCGAAAAAATATGTATCAATCTCTATGCATAGGGCCGATTTTACGTGCGATTGATTAATCGCAATTAAACAGACGGATTTATTGATATTATTTTTTAAATTAATAGGCAAAACGACGCAAATCATTTAGGTGGATCCAATTGAAAATATCTGCATAATTTTGGTTATTACCTTAAATCGCACATTCACCGTTTAAAAGTGTCAAGATTAAAACAATTTCTGATAATCACTTCATATTGCGTAATCTGAATTGTTTGTGGAAAAATGGAAAAAGCAACACCACAGCCAGGAATTTGACTACTGTTTACTTTCGAGACAAAAATAGAGTTCTAGATCTTATTTTTCTAGCTGTGATTTTAATTCGCAACATTCGCATAATTGCTTGGCGTCTTGGCCTCGAGTGAAATAACAAATATGCATGCTATTTGTAATTGCTTCCAAATGCGTTCAGTTAAAGTTACAGAAACTTTTATAGTAAATCGTGATGTTACTACCCGATATCCTTAATCTCGTAACCTATAGCTTTGACCATAAACATGGATAGCAAGATTAAACCCTCAAAGATTAATTGTGATGCCTAGTTACCAAAAATTCTAAAAACATGAATATTTAATTTCAACTAAATAGCGTTATTTTGTGTCGTCTCCAATGCTAGATTAGATCTAAATTAAAGACCTACACCACCTGGCCGTAAATGACTTCCAAATCCACCGTTGTATGCTCAAGGTTCGTGAAAATGCAGGATGCAATCTGTGAAACTAGATATTTGTTAGTCTTTAAAGTTGAATTTTCTCTTGAACCTATCATCAGAGACAGTTACAGATAAAAGTTGTAAGGAAGGCAAGTGGCGCGTTATTTAGAGGATGCTGTTGCCAGGCAATCACAAGCTAGCTACTTTTGACCGCACGCGTGTCCATTGAGAGGAGTCATAGTTGATAAAATAACGACTGATCGGTCTATATCCGATAAATCAAAACCTTTCGTCGCCATTTACTCTCTTTCATTGCTGTATCAAAGGCCGGGTTCGAGAGAGAATCCGAAATGTGGAATTAAAAAAGACTTCATTCTAGTGATCGTGCCCTTTTTCTAGTGAAACTTGCAGATGTGCTGCTAGGAGCGAAATCATCCCATCGCCAATTTTTTTTCGAAAACGGTCAGCAAAGATTCATTAATTAATGAGGCGCAAGCGATGCAACATATATCTGAAGTCCTTTGAAAAACCACATACAATATCTGAGCATGTTTTGCTATCAATGCAGGACAAATACAGATATTTTTGCATATGACATTTCAAAAAAACATCAATGTAGAGTTAATTGATATTGGCCATATGAAAACAGCTATGTGAGGTGATAATACATACAGATCCTACCCGGAGGTTATAAGCTAAAAGTGCAGTTTTCTGGGTTACCAGGTTGAAAGGATGAGGGGTTTGGATTTTTTTGACCGAATGTTGTCATAACACCCTTTCAAATGATTAAAGGTTTCCTCAAGAAACCAATGACCGAAGTCTCATCACTAAAGTGTACGGTGGTTCCCAAATTGAATGTTTTCTCACACTAATAACACTTATACTGACTATCCTGACTGTTTTCTTTCTTGTTTTTGAGTACATTGCACAACGAGGCATTAAGCTTTGTACCAACTAATTCCCAACTCCGCCCCTAAGCGGCATTTTTTGGAGGGCATTCATACCTTAAAAACAGATGATTGTTCAGAGTCCTCTATATGAGAAAGTATGCTCTTATACATCGAAGGCAGTGCTATTATATGTATAAAAGTCTGGATATTTAGCATTTCAGTGCAGTTAATAGAATAAACATGAGAGAAGTATTGAGGTCATATGATTAAGTATGTAAAGTGGGACCTTATTCATTCCATGGAAGGTAGAGATAGGAGGTTGCTTTGAAGCTTATTTAAGCGTTTCTTAACTAAGTCTATACCACTTAAGGTAGATTATGTTTTTTTGTTATTCTTTTTTTCAAATATAAATACAGTTGACAAAAAAATACATGTTTTAAATATTTACGACTGGATTGTTGTAGCAGTTTATTGCCCTGCGTCATGTAGCATAATTTGATGTCTTTGTCTTTAGTACTTAACAACCCATAGGAGCACAATCCCGTGGACCAGTTTTTGGACAGCTGGAAATCATAGAAACAGAAAGGGGCTTCGAGGAACAGTTTGTCTAACGTCTGGTGCTGTCTAAGTCTGGCTTATTTTTTACGATAATAAAGAGACGGATATCGACTACACTTCTTGTACTTGCTACATCTGTGATCATGCCTGATCTAGCCGGTTTCATTGGTGTCACAGGCGATACCTTTTCATGCGTGACGATTGGCGGCAGCGGATCTGCAAAGCTCCACTCATGGTCTTTTTCAGCGACTAAGACCTAAGATAGAAGGTCCAAGGCCTGTGTCAATGTCTTGAAGGACAATGTCGAGCCAGGTTTTCATTTTTTCCCTTTTTTAACTGATTCGGGTGGGCTACAGTGTCGGGTCAAATGTCAGCATAGCTAAGCTCGTGGAGCAAACGACGGAGAGCATGTCAAAACTACGTCAGTCGCCTTCATTTAATAGACTGAAACATCCTCCCAATACGATCAAAGTGGGTGCGTAGTGTCTTCTTCAAAATGAAGTTGTTATACTCAACTTACAGGATGTTCCTCAGGCATTGGCGGTCAAAGACCTCCAGTCTTCGCTCATCTTCAGCACGCACAGCCCAGCATTCACATTCATAGAGGAGGACTGATGGGATGGATGCACGCAATACAAAAATCTTCGTGCTGATGGAGATTTCGCCTCAAATCCATAGACCCTTTCGAAGGATTGTGAAAAACCAGCGAGCACCATCAATACGGTAAACATTGTTGTCCTTCCTCTACTTATCCGGTAGTAGCTTCGCTCCGAGGCAGTTAAAGCTGTGTACTTGTTCAAATTAATGTTTATTTATCCTAAGACGTGCTTTTTCCTGATTTGGGAAGCAGCTTGAGAATAACTTCGTTTTTCCGGAATTTATGGACATGCTAGCCGACATACCAATCACATTTACCCGCAACACTACACACTGTAGACCACCAAAGCTTGAGGCTAGCAGCGCAATATGACCGACGTAATCAAAAATGGTTAGCCAGCGTCCGAGTGAAAGCTCAACACCGTCCTCTTCATGCAGGGCCTCCAAAAAAATCCAGCCAATGTCGTGATTTAACAGATATGAAGAGAAGCTTCAGTTCTTAAGAACGCCAGAACGGATATCAAACGGTTGAAAAAGATTGTTGTGGACCATAACGCGTGTGCTTTTGGGCCGATAGTATGCTTTATTCACGGCAATGAGCTTTTTCACTACTCCATCTAGTTCCACCGTAACTCATGATGGATGGAATTGAATGCGGCGGTGAATTCGACAAAGTAGACGGCCGCCGGTTTCTGATAGCTATGGTGGTGTTCTAGTATGTGACCCACCGTAAATATTTTGGTAATATGTGGCTGAACCCGAGAGCATGGCGGGAGTAGTGTGCTTTTTAATCGATCGGTGACCGCATAGGCACACAATGTTTACCTTTTTGTTCCCCAGATATTTTTATTCATTATTTACGCATTGTTTTGTAATACAGTTGAGGTTAGCATTTCACTAAGTCTGGTTTGATGGATAATTTATTCCAGTTTTACCCACTGGGTTATTCTTAATCGAAATGCTGGTTTCATTACAATCGAGGCCGATACACGTACAGGCCATTAAAACCATGACCCACGAAATCCAAGTGATTGACAAATAGGGTGCTCAGTAAGCCAAAAAAACTGTACACAGCCAACTGTTAGACTAAATGAACCATCAACAAAATTTCTGCAAAAAAGAACATCCAATATTTTACGTCCTGTCGCAAAGAACATGAAAAATTTACTTAACCATCAGATATTGATGGGACGTAGACTGTTATAATTCCATAGAAATTTTCTGAAAAATCACCTGCGTTCCCCTAACTTGAAAAAAAATCCAAAACCCTCGATTTAGATGAGCTCTGGGCCGTGAAATGTCAGAGCTTGGCTGCCTAGATGTTTTTCTCTTAATTTACCATCACAAATCTTAATTTGCCAATGTGAACATTGTTATTTCGTCTTCTACATGCACAATTTAACCAGATATATAGATCATCCGACAAGATAGCAAAACAACCTTTTCGCCTATTTAGTCACGTTATCTCTACACTAAGCTGCTAACCGTTTTTTTAAATTTTTTCCTGGTATTTAACTGTCTTTTCTAAAAACGCATGATACCTATTAGCAGCCTTGCGTGGGCGGTATCCTTCAACTTATAATCCCTGCAAATGTGTATGGCGTATTTCTGCCTCATTCCGAAGAAAAATTCCATACAAGAATTGTGTGGGCAATGTCAAACGCTGTTTATGCAAAGTCGTATCGTGAACTGACAGATTTGTCTAAGCCGGCAGGTAGTGCGTTTATAGATTGAATGCTTTGCTAGCACATACCCTATCTTTGATGATAGTGAAATGCAGGTAAGTGAAACTGTTGAACATTGCGTACGAGGAAGGTTTCCAATAGACATCGGATGCTTTTTACTGTGTACAACTGCAAACGAGAAAATTTCAGGCGAATTCTGTGCGAGTAAACAGCTGTAACAAGATAGTAGTGCACATATTTTTGTAGAGAGTAAGCAGAATCATTGTTTTACATGAGGGTAATTGAGACGAAAATCCTTTGCATGGTTTCAGCAAACCAAATTTCTGTCTGACATTAACCGGGTTAAAAGTAAACTAGTCATCTAAAGCATGGACAGTAGGAATGATTGGGTCTCTGCAAAATCAGCAGTTATCCGATAAATTTCGAAACAAATTTTGTTTATGCATCATAATTTTTATTGATGACAGATGTAAGTAATCTCTAGATGTAAATATTTATACTGTATAAGCTGTTTGGGTTCTAAAACTTTCAAGTGGACCCTTTCCCGATCCCATGGTTCTAAAAAGTGTGGTTTGACCAACTGAGTGCATTTAACCCTGTTGCAAAAACGTCCTGCAGGCTTTAAACATTTAAGTTTCTGGGTTTGAGTGCAAACGAAAATATTCAGGTGAAGTCTATGCAAGCACATAACTGTAGCAAGGTGATGACGAAAATACTTTCGCAGATCATAAGGAGGAGGGTTGTTTCGATTAAGGGGAAATTTACTGAAACAATATGAGGAAAACAGATCTTTGTTTAACTCTTACGAGGTGAAGCAAGTAACTGCTAAAAAAAGTCAACACTATGACTGCCTAGATCGCTGCAGTAGCATCTGCAGAAGCCTAACTATGATAGCGATATAAGTATATATGCGAGTTTCAAGAAGCAGTTTGGAAGTAGGTGATGCAACCATTGGAACAAGATGCTTGCTTGCATGATGGTTCGGATGCTGTCGATAATACATAACCATGGTTAATTGTCAGTAATGTGAAACTAACATATTGGAGTCTACTTCTGCCTTACTAAGTTTTCTTTTTCTGAGTGCTAACCTCAATCGATAAAAGATTCAAAAACGATATACGTGTACATCTTATCTTTTTTTAAACTGCTCACTTTTAAAAATCTTCCAAAGTTCTAGAATGCCAGAACTTAAATACGTATTCTAACCATCTGAGTGAGCTTCACCGTGTCCCAGATAAGCATTAAATGCTGTGCATACTCTATTTCGGTTTCTCCATCCCACAGGAAGACGAAGAATAATGTAAGAGGACATGGACTGAATCATATTAAGACTGGCAGTTCGAACACACGCTCGGTTCCATTGTCAGAGACACTAGATCATTGTTCCTATTTGCCGTGACCTTTTCAGGCGTACTGCATGCCTGGAATTATATCCGTGACCGAAGCACGAACTCTGACCTGCCTGTTTGTTGCTGCTGCCTTACCGTGAGTTTTGTCACTGTCCTCGTACCGTTTGCTTCCTCTTCTTGGGGGAGTATGAAAACGATATGATATCTGACCCTCAATTTTATTCCGTATGTTAACACATAAACGACATATTTCGTCCTATCAGTGAACATGTCTTATTGGGGACTGCCACCTTAAGTTGGGTTGATTAACTGTCCTCTTCACCTTTGCCAAGATATCCTTTGGAAGATGTTATGATAGTCAAAATGTTAACGCACTTTGTTTACATCCCACCCTTAACCAGGATAGAGAGCCAAACAAGGGCCCTGTGATGAGAGGTGTGTTCTAACAGGCAATGATTGCGATTTATTTTTCCTCTGACGTCCACCTTAGTTCCTAAATTGGCAATTTATGTGCACATATAGGCACAATCACAATTTGGTTGACAGAACAAAGAGTTAAATTCATCTCCTGAATGCTACACGCGACTATTAGCCTAAAAAACAGACGGCTGTACAGTTAAGTGGTAATTTTGGTTTGATTTCTACTAAAGTCAATGAACTAGTTCTTAGGTTAAGCTTAGGTATTTTTGTCCTTAAACATTTATATAGGTCATTATTGCATAAAAATACTAAAAAGGCGGTTGCAAAACATATTTTGCTGTAAAAAAGCCGGTAGCTATTTGTTTGAACAATTATGTTACAAACGTATTTTTAATAAAAGCTGCAGGATTATAATGAAGCAATAAGCATTGTAATAATGGGGCAGTTTATGTATTAATCCAATGTCTCAAGACATACACCTAGATGACATTGTGTCCGCAAAATGCTTTAAGAGTTAAAAAATGAGGAAAATAGTGATTTTTTCATAAGCTTACATTTCAAATCTTATCAATATTTGCCATTTCATACAGTATTGTTTCGTTTACGACGGGCGCCATTTACCAAGTCCTATGGATCATCCGACAGCATGGAAAAGCCTAATGTTGATGTCCAGTTATTTTTTTCCAATATTTAACCGTAGTTTTTGAGAATATATAGGCAGTTTTGGCAGCGCTACATGGGTGGTATGTTTTAGATTAAAATTCTCGCAAAATGTTTTAGCTTTTACCCACATCATTTCCTAGAAAATAAATTTATTGACGAGTTGCGTGTCGAACGCTGAAAGTTAAACATTTATCAGATACGGTCTTAATTTGTTTTCTTAATCCACTCGTTTGCTAGCACGGACGCAATCTTTGATCGTATTCGAATTTGTGTAGGTGAAACTTCAAAAAGTGGACTAAATAGTGGACATCAGAAGAACACTATAATCATCCAGATGAGAAAACATGAAAAGCTCAGTCACATTCTCTAATAAGCTATTCACGCAAATAATTTCATAGAAGGCGTTGAATCCTAGCTTGGACCACAAAAATCGTTCAAAAATCCTAATTTTTATTCAAATAAATATTGCGACATATATAATCACTGAAATTTACTCACATTTCTTAATAACTGATCCTTTGATGGATGTGACAAATAAAGCCATCTTTTTCCTTTTACATTATTATTGTTAGGTGTTCATTTACTTATTCACCATTCAGCAATTAGACTTATAAAAATTGCTGCGCACTGAGCCACCGACTTCTTTCATTTACATGCGCAATATATTTGCTTTAGTATATTTCATTTGGTTTATTGAAGTTGTCATATTGAAGTTGGCTTTTTGTTTCAATAAAAGTTAGTTATTTTGTTGACTATTTTATTTTTAGATAGTTTTAAGTAGAGTCCGCTTAGCGTACCTTAGTTTATGTTGAAGTTATTTGATTTAAGTCTCAGTGAGGTATTATTGAACGAAAATTAGACAATTTCAGTAATTATTCCAGTTTTGTCTACGATTATAAGCTCCAACGAGACTTAAAGGCTAGTTATTAAGTTTTTTGGCAGAAAAAAACTTGCGGCATTCAGCGGGATTTGAACCCACATAGGAAAGAGGCCTTTTACGCAAGCCAACGCTCTACCTACTTGAGCTTGTGTTCAAGTTTGGCATAGCTAGGATTGTCCAGATCTGTTCGTCAAAATGTTTGCCCGCAGACATCCGATAAAAGCTTACATAAGTTTGTTGTTGTGTCATTGTCTGTCTTAATGCCAAAGTCCATTGAATGAAACTTTATCTTTTTAACTTTGTTAAGTTTTTAAAAACTTTGATTAAACTTAATTCGGACTGTCAGAATTTAAAAAAGTATTCTGACTATCTGAGTGGATTGCACCCTGTTCAAGAAATGCAGTGCATAATATCTCTTATTGGGAATCACCGGCTTAATTTGGAGGATGAACTGCCAATTTAAGTTTTGCCACCATGTCCTTTTTAAACTATTATGATGGTCTAAAATGGAGCGCACTATTTTCAAATTACAAATTACACTATGACAGAGAGCAAAACATGAGTGTGGAGATGGAAGTAATTTTTAAACAGGCAATCAATATGAGGAATTTCGTTCTCTGACTTCGGCTTCAGTTTATAAATTGACGATAAACTGTGCTACTATTGGCATACTCACAATTTAGTTGACAAAGCAAAGCGTTCATTTCATCGCCTTTATGATATGTCGATTAAGTGCACAGGCACGCAGACATATACACTTATCATTGATACCTTTTATTGTGCTTCATTAAATTTGAAAGAACGCAAATGAGGTTAAGATTGTGTATTTTTGCCTTTACCATCTAAATATTATTGTAAAAAGTATTTTGAAAATGTGGTCATGGGGCATATTTTGGTATTAAGAGCACGTTATGAATAATATTGACGACTACATTAAAGTGCGTCTCCCCAGACTTATGTCTGGGTGATATTGTCTATGTGTAATGTTTCATTAGAAATAATTTGCATCACATATAAAGTGATCGTATCTTTTTGACTCAATATGCACAACTTTCGACGAGATCATGATCGAAAAAATATAAAAAAGCCAATGTCGTTTAGCATGAAAACAAAGAAGAAAATAGCCTATCTGTCTTGAAGACACATATGCAATTTGATACTGTTGCCCGACACCAAAGATCGAAGGAGTAGACGTGTGTTACACATTTCGTTTAAAACTTCTGCTCAACCTTCAACCATAACATATCAATGGACGTTATTTGTTTTTACGTGAACAAATAACTTGAGAAGAATTGTACTATTGATTATCAAAAAACCTGATTACAAGGTATTTCAATCGGTTTTTTAATTCTGAACAGAGTTTCTTCTGAGCATATGCGAAATGGCTACTTCGTAAAAACATTCTACATTAACATCATAAATATTCTTCGTGATTTGCTGATATCCTGACAAACTCGAAAATATTTGATGGAATGCAAGAAAAATGTACTTATCTTGTACTTGTTTTCACAATTTATATGATCCTCAAATGTAATGATAAGGAAAGGCTTTTTTCCTCTTTGAGACCATTTTTGATACTTCGTAGTTTATGGCCAAAAATGTTTATTAACTATGCGCTGTATGCGTCATGTTATTATTATGTTTATCAATGTTGACCTTATTCGCTTCTGTTACGTATGTTTATCCGAACGTTGTGCCACGTTTTGCCTGCCGCAGATAAATATATATTTAATTTTTTAAGTCAGTTTTAATATTAAAACATTTGGTAAAAATGCAGTTTTCCGTCAATCTGAAACCATTTTTAAACTAATATAAAGTATAAATTTTGAAAAAAAGCATAATGGTCTCCTCGCTGAATAGAAAAAGAATATCACTTGCACATTTTCTATAGATTTTTATTTGAAAACCTGATTCCATCGAAAGGCTACGAGAAACACTCATATTGAGAAAGAAGCTGTTTTTCATTAGTTTTTTAAGGTTGCAAAAATAACCATCAAAAATATCCGAAGAGCAATTGGCAAGCATACTTTTCCTTCCAATACATATTCATCAGCCTGTTGCATTTATATGGGAGGGGGTAATGTTTTAAATGTAAAAATATACTTTTACTACTTTCAACGTTACAGGTACATTATTCCAGTGAATAGGAAAAGGGTTTGTTAGTGGTAAGAAGCAGATGATTCAGCGGAAGTAGGGAGAAGGGAGAGAGGAGGCGTGAAAACATAGCCAGTTGCTAGGTGGCCGTTGGCTTTGCTTGGAGCTTGGAGCTTGCGGCACGTTTCTCTGCGCCCACACAAAAATATTTTCCTCAACTGCATAGTGGTTGCTTTTGCTGTTGCTAGCAGGCGCGGAACTGTGGTTCAAGTTAGTTTGGTACATCTCTTGTTGATAAATAAAATAAGCATGCCAAAGAATAACTTATTCTGTAAAAAACAGTTAAAATCAATAAATATGACGCAAATAATGAATACTGTTGGTATCAAGAAATTAATATGATGCAATAACCATTGCAATGTATACACATTTGCTGAATTTGGGCTAGCACATTAAATATAAAGGCGTTTTTAGTATACTGATTAGTGGAATAATAAAGCATAAGAAATATTTTTTTCTGCTGTGAAACATCTGGTTTTGCCAATACAAGCGAACATCCGTGTCCCAGGAAGCAATTGAGAAGAAGAAGAAAACTCGATCGCTGGGACATTATGTTTATTCGCCTGACGTTTCGATAACCGTCACGGATTCGTCATCAGAGACATGAGTAGCCAAAGGTTAAGTATGCACAGACGTTTGCAGTATTTATAGGACACAGTCATTACTGCAAGCATACAGCGACAATTAACGTTAATTGCCTACTTGTGCGTGGACTGCTTGTTGGACGGCACGCGGGCTCTGACCTGTTGAACTTTCGTCATGGGCGGTGAGCTCGGACATGATGATTGCTCGGCCGTCTGGCTCCCCGGTGTTGGCGTACGATGAGGCGGTGGCCTGCCCACTCCTCAAGTGACGGCTTGCTTTGGCCACTTTGAATCTCAGGATTGAATATGGATCGGGCAAATCTTTGCACTTGTTGATGGATTGGGGGCCCGTGAACCATGACTCAAGTAGTTCTCGGCTCACCCGATTGTCACCTCTTGCGAGAATTTCGGCCTCATCAAATTTGAAGGTGTGGCCGGGTCTCATCGAATGAGCCGCAACTTGAGAATTGGCATCATTTCGCTGCACTGCAGCCACGTGTTCGGCAATTCGCATCTTGAGAAGTCTGCCAGTTTCTCCGATATAGTTCCTATGACCGCAACTGCACCAGATCCTGTAGACGACCCCAGTTGTTTCTTGCCGTGGCAGTGGGTCTTTCGGCTTCATTACCTGACGCCTTATGGTTGCCTCCGGCCTGTGTGCGTCTTTTTCTTCTTCTCACATCTGGTTTTGTTGTGGGTGAAATGAATTAACACCTGTGTTATTAACTTGCTTAAGAAATATATTGAGTGTTAAAAGTGGCCACGTTCCCACTTAACCTATTTTTGGTAAAAGGCTTTCTGCGACCGGGTCACATCTACTAATACGAATGTAAATGTTTAGCATATGCATAAATAATCAGTTAACTTAAGGTCACAACACTTCATGAATTTGTGTCATGCAGTTTCTAGAATGTAGTCAAATGTATAACGTTTTAATGTTACCATTGAATCAATACGTTTCAAGCACGTCCAACCTTTTTTTTAAATGTGCTTACATGCAGAATATGTCACATACAAACGACAAAGTCTACGTCCTTCACGACAAATATATATAAAGCGGATTTGTGCTACAAACTAGAAAAAGTGAACGGACATACGCCCCTTTTTTCTTACGCAGGTCGGTCACGATGACTTACGAATCATAATCAAGAAATATTTCTGACCAACATAGGGGGCGTGTTAACGGGAAGTATAGGTGTGCTGACCATTTGCAAACTGTGGTTTTATAACCTTCAAACACAAGGCCACTGATGTTTCCGTTTAATTATTTCACATAGCGTAGAATAGATGCAATATACGCAATCCCTTATTTTATCCGAAAAAAATGCTTTGAGACTTTGATGAAGTCTCTTATTGATGATCGCATGGGACATAGCATTTTCAAAGTCCTTATTTATTATATACTGTTTTCTCGTGCAATTTTTCATGTAGCAATACGAGAAATCGGCAGAGTTTATATGAACACCCAACAAAGAAGACGAATGCGCAGGCAAAGGCAACCAACGCAATCAACACATTTCTGCGCTATTTTCTGAATTTCTATGCATTATAGTCCATTCGAATGTAATTAATTTAAAAAAAATAAAATCTGCAACTCATTATCTTATCTATTGCCGAATTTTCCTCGTTATCTATAAACATATACAGACAGATGTGCAGATGAGTCCTCCGCAAAATATGCCATCTGCCAGTCTTCTGACCCGTGCCAGTACTTATTGATCGATAACGAAACTATCAAGCAGTCGGAGTTGAATCTGTACCAATGCTTGCAATCCATTTCTTAGGAACTGCAATTAGTCGTTGTAAATTTAATGCTGGCAATGCTAACGTTTCGCTTTTGTGAATTGTTTCATAATATCTGTAGTAATTGGCTCACCATGTTAACACTTATGGTCATAGTTCCTTTCAAAGGACTAATTATTTCTCATTGAATGAACAAAACCTGTTGACATAGTGCGCACATAATATTGTGTTGTAATTTTAATCGATTTTGTAGTACGTTGTTAAAAATTGTATTGTACAACAGTGTGGTTATTGCACATGGTCCCTAATGTTTTGACGACTCCATGGTCTGGAATAATCCTGAAATGGCTTACCATCTGCTGGCGTATTTGGATATCGAATATTTGACTAAGGTCGTCATGGCTTTTAAACAATGCTGCCAAGAATATCCACCTATTCCTCATGTACTTTATCCCGGTTGTTCGAATTGTTGAACTACGTAGTTAACAAACACAAAAAGTAAGTTAAAAACACCATGTATAAATTATAAATGCCATATAAAGCATTTTTTTCAGGAAAAACTGTAAAGTAAGAGGGAACGGCAGAATGCATTTGTGCAAATAATTTTCAGGAGAGATTGTCAAATGTCTTCTCTGTTTTCCTGAATAAAATAACAATATGAGAACACTGCATTGTGAATTTTCGCAGAATAAATCAAAGCAGCGTCATTATAACGCAGCGAATGGTCAATGGTAATATAACCTTTCAAGTTGAAAAAGAAAAGTAAGCATGCAAATTAACAAGAACAACAATTTGCCTAAATTTAACATACATTTGATCAGAAACTAAGAGGTTCATCACGCAGTCAACCTGCTTAAATAGGCTAGGTTTCTCCCGCCGTATATAGGCTGCTTTTATGTGGCACGAGGTCCGGTTTTTTCGTACTCGAATAAGAATTAGAAGAGAGGCGTTGATATCAAAATAGTGACCACTGTCTAAAAAGTGGTTTCTAATTGAAGTCCGTGGCTCTCTGTGTTCTGTTTTCAAAAGCCAAGTAGGCGAATGACATTCATATTATTGGTTCTCTGAAAATTCTAAACTGATGTGATCTCCAATTGTTATGTCAATCAAGCAAAGAGAGAAAGCTGTTAAGAAGCTCTCCAGAAATGTATTTGTGCAAATAAATTATGCCGTTTTTGCTTGTTTCAAATGCCATATATAGTAAAACCATGGAAACAGCAGAGTTCAACTGTGTAGAAATCCAGCGGAGGCTTTAGGACGCAGTGTCAATACCTATTGATAACAAAAGCCTATACGTTCACCACACACAGTTGGAGTTTCGGTTCTGCTCGAAATTATTACATGCGTGTTAGTTGGCACATAGCGATAAAATCTACTATGTTAAATTGCCACTGGGACAACTTGATTGCATATGGAAACAAAGAAGTTGTCACTAGTGTAACATCAGCGATAAGGATCACAAAGCGAGGACCTAAAGCGAAATCAGAATCACAACAAGGATACAGCAGGTGATATTTGAATGTTGATGCATTTAACGAGCGTTGTTCTATAAATGGTGTTTTAAATGAATTCAGGTTCAAATAGACAGGCCAAGGGTGAAAATAAGTGGCCTTATTTGTAGAACAACGAAATCGATGCAGTAGTAAACACAGCTTTACTCGTTTTTATTGCGTTTTATTGGGCAAGAACTGCTGGAATTAGTTGAAAAAAACAAGTTTTTTTTCCTAAAATGCAAATTACAGGGTGAGTTATCTGCCACGAAGAACATTATGTGAATAACGCAAAAACAAATAAATGTCGACAAAGGGAGCTTCAAGTGACAAATCTGTAGCATATACGTTGTTAAATTCATTAACTAGGCAAAAGCCCTGAAACGCCGCTCATGAGCAAAAAATGTGCTAAATATTGCACCCATTCTTGAAAAATTAAGTCAGGTCTTGTTGATCCCATATGATCCTTTGGAGTGTTGCATACTTAAGCGGCAGAGTTGGTCATTATCTGGCAAGTACCTAGAGTGTTCATGATATCTTCATCAGACATTCTGCAACTTTTTCGCTTGAACAAGCCATTGACATATTTTTAAAGGACGCCCTTTTTTAGGCGGAAGCAGGATGGCCTGGAATAGCATAATTCTTCTAATTTAAACAGCTTCAAAAGTCAGTGTTAGTTAAAAAATTAACGAAATCAAATCGCTTCAAATATATAAAAAGCAACTGACAGTGAGGAAAGAAATCCAAAATAATTTGCATTCACCTCCGCATAAGGAAACATCTTAATACTCAAGCTGATGAGTCAACGCAATGGCGTCATTTTGGCCGCCGTGTAATATCCAGCAATTGGAATGCCCTGCAAACTACCCACTGTAGAGTTAACATTTTTATGTTGTGCTCGAATGAAAAGCGCATATTTATGGTGTCAGAACAGGCAAAATATTTTTCCAAACAATTGCCAAGTAAGGAATCGAAGTGACTCAGTAATTTTGAATTTTTGCTCGCAACATGCGTAAAAGGCGTACAGTACCATCAAGAGTATATTATGCACGTTTTCAACTGGAGATTATTGATCGGTGAAATTTTTAAAACTATTCAGGGACTGTGAACATCCTTAGAATATCTGCTTTGTCCTACATGACGGGCTTATTATTTTCCTTTTATCCTACAGCATGAAGTTAAGTTATAACTAATACCTCAAAAAAAACATTTCAGTTCTATATAGTCTCCAGCACAATTATCATAAAAGGCAATTTAATAATTATTCCTGAAAAGTTAACATTTTACCGTTGTGACAAAGGAATCGCAATATGTTTCAAAAATTTCAAATATCAGAGCAAAATGCAGATGTTGGGCATGCCTCTATTTCTACGATAATTCATCTCACAGAAATGCAAGTTAAACATATTTCATGCTGCCTGCCATCACAGCGTGCTCAATAGCACCCTGTCGTGACTGCGGGCACTGACCACTCGTCAACTCTGATTTGTCAATTTGTTTTTGAAGTGTTTCGGCTCTTTTTCGCACTACAGTTTCTAATTGTTTCTGCTAAAGTGTATCACTCCAGTAACAAAGTGTCACAATTCAGTAACGTGCAATCATTTCGCATTTTCATCTAACGGACTTGGCAAGACTCTCTGCTTGAAGCCAAATAAACCACTTAAACAGAAGGAGCGACCTTCTACCAGGTTTTATTTGATGGAAAGATAATACCGCATAAAAAGTGTTTATGGAAGTTGCATTGTTGTATCAAGTACTTAGAAAACTAGACCCGGGCATATGCATAAGTCATGGGAGACAATTATAAATAAATCGTGGCAACTTAACATCTCAAAACTCAGGCTGAGTGGTCAACGTCGTTGACTTCGGATTAGACGCCATGTAATATAAATTAGTTGGAATATCCTTGGGACTACCTTTATGTAGATTTAAAATTTTCAGATGGCACATTTCTCAGCACGCGCCTTGATGGCCAAAAAGGTCAGTAATTTATCCGAGATGCGATCACCGGAACAAGATTTTTATTTGCCTTAAATTTGCAAAAATTCCCATTGAAAAATTCAGAAGATGAATTGGCGAACATACGTTTGTTTTCGATAATTCTCATCAGGCCTTTACATTTATAGGGTAATTAAGTAAATTGACTATGCAGGTTAGTAGAAAAAAGGAAGGACGGTTGTCAGGAGAGGGGGAATGGGGGGTCAAGACGGGGTCAACATTTGATCTGCGTTAGGGGGAGCTGGTAGTCGGTTAAGGTGTTAAGCCGCTGGCTGTTGGATAAGCAGCTTTTGACCATGGTAACTGTGGGGCCGCGACGAAATTCTTTTGGGCGCAAAGGATGGGTTGGCGTAGCCTGATTGCGGCCGCTTCTGCCGTAGCCAAGAGACGCTGTCCAAGAAATTTTGAGTAGCTTGAGGGTACCTTGTAGATAACTCGGAAGGCCTCTTTGACATCCACGCGATGGTCAGAGTCTACCAGATGCGCTAGAATGGAACTATTTACACCCTTTAGGTGACCTTTCCTAACCATGCTGGGATGTGTTCTCTGACTCTTTTGGACAAACGCCGACTCGTGCGACCAATGTATCCCGCCCCACAGGAACAGGTAAATGAATATATGCACATGGATGACAAATTGCCAGACCAGACCACATCCATGTGCATATATTCATTTACCTGCTCCTGTAGGGCAGGATATATTGGTCGCACGAGTCGGCGTTTGTCCAAAAGAGTCAGAGAACACATCCCAGCATGGTTAGGAAAGGTCACCTAAAGGGTGTAAATAGTTCCATTCTAGCGCATCTGGTAGACTCTGACCATCGCGTGGATGTCAAAGAGGCCTTCCGAGTTATCTACAAGGTACCCTCAAGCTACTCAAAATTTCTTGGACAGCGTCTCTTGGCTACGGCAGAAGCGGCCGCAATCAGGCTACGCCAACCCATCCTTTGCGCCCAAAAGAATTTCGTCGCGGCCCCACAGTTACCATGGTCAAAAGCTGCTTATCCAACAGCCAGCGGCTTAACACCTTAACCGACTACCAGCTCCCCCTAACGCAGATCAAATGTTGACCCCGTTTTGACCCCCCATTCGCCCTCCCCTGACAACCGTCCTTCCTTTTTTCTACTAACCCGCATAGTCAATTTACTTAATTACCCTATAAATGTAAAGGCCTGATGAGAATTATCGAAAACAAACGTATGTTCGCCAATTCATCTTCTGAATTTTTATTTGCCTTACGTTTTGGATTCCGTCGGGGATCCTTAGTCATAGGTTATCGTTAACAGGTCTGAGACATGCACAGATAAGGGGTGCTACATGCCTGCACGAGTTGCACGGTATTTATAGTTCACAGTGGTCACCCGCATGCGTACTATAATTGTCAGTTCTTGTAGTCACCGCTTGAGGTCTTAATTGGTGCGGTGATTGCTCATTAATTGCCACAGCGTTCTTGTCCGCGTCAAATGCGGGTTTGGTAATTGCGTGACAATTATGTCCGCTGTCGTCGGACTTGATGTTGCACCCAGTTCTCCCCACGTGCTGAATAGATGGCCGAAGTGATAATTTGATTTCAAACTTCCGCCTTCAACATGCGTATAGGCGTATGAAACAATCGTCCATATATTATGGGTGAACGTGGGGAGCGTTTCCAGGAAGAATCAACATGCTTAGCACATTTGCTCTGTTCTAACTTCTGGGCTCTCTATTTGCTTCCTTTTCCAACAATATTTTTGATGAACTAGAAAATTTTTACACGGAGAACTTTGCCACATTACCCAGGAAGAATGAACCTTCTAAACATATTTATTCTGTCTTAGCTGACTGCCTTAACATGTTTTTTTTCTAACAACTTGTGATAAGTGCGCCGTAAAATGCCCATTTGAAATAACTATTAATTAATCCACATTTAATTTCTATATGGTGCCATGCGTATGTATCATAAAAGATGAATCAATAATTGTTCCTGAACTGTGATTGTTGCCCAGTTATGACAAAGAAAGGCAGAATGTCTCAGAAAGTAGACACCTCTGGAGGGCATGCAGATGTCGTGAATGATATTATTCCCATGGTAATTCATTTTACAGAAAAGCGTGTGAATAAGATGTAACCCTGCCTGACAGCGTGCTCGATGACACCCCTCCTTGACCATACCCACATATCATTCGTGAGATGTGATTGGTCCGTGTCTGTGAAAGGTCATTATCTCCTTTTCGCCCGTGCTCATGTTGTGATAATTTGTTACCTCGGTACCGAGCATCCAACTCCTATTAAGAGTGATCATTTTGCATTCTCTCCGGACAGAACTGGTACGCTCTCTCCTGGTAGAGAAAATAAACCGCTTAAACAGAAAAGGTGTCTTGTTAAGTAATTATTATTTAAGGTGCTATGTGTATGGCAAATTCATGGTTATATTAGGTACCAAAGAAACTGAACTAGGGCACTAAAATAATGCATGGAAGTACATGACAAAACAGGTAGCATAATCAAAATTTGGTTAACGAACGGAGGCGCATCACATTACGTAGACTCTGAACTACGTGTCGTAGGCTTGAAATCTATCAAGGCTGTCGAGCAGTTACAATTAGGTCCATTCATTACGTACTGATCGATTCTGTATATACCCGCCTCTAAACAGGACACGGCAAGAACAAAGCTCTGCATAAGTAATAAACGTTGCGGTTCATTCTAGGAGACCTGGCAACACATTCAAATTTGATCAGTCACAAATCGTAGCAAGAGGTGATAATCGCGTGAACCGAGACTTACTTGAATCATGGTTAACAGAGTCTCAGTGCAACAAATTACCCAATCCATATTCAGTGCTGGGGCTCATTTGACCAATGTAAGTCACCGCTGGGAGACCACAGAAGTCACTGCGTCGTGTTAAACTAGCAATTGGAAACCAGATAGTCGAGCCATCATCCCGTCTTATTCGACCACGCCCGATGAAAATTAAGCAAGTCAGGGCCCGCATGCTAACAATCAATTAATTGAATCATAAGAGGGCAATTATAATTAATTGTCATCATTTGTCATGTGTGTGCAGTAATGACTCTCAACTACAGGGTCTCCCAAAAAAAATTGATACATTTTAACTTATTTTAAACTTGTCATTTGTCCGTATTTGATTGTTTAAAAGTTTAAAAAATATTAAGAAGTATCACTTTATAATTGCTTGACTGTCTTTTGACTCTTCCAATAGTGGCTGAATTGAGAAAATCCATAAAACATGAATGCACAGGAATACCTAGGGAATTTTATCATAATGTGTGTGGCTCCATTGTTTCGTGGTGTCAGTTGTGTAAAACTCAAAATAGACATCAGTTTAAGAACATTCAGTGAAAAATAATAATGAAATAAAACTTGCCAACATTTTTTCATTTTTTAATAATAAATGAATGTTACACACCAATTTTACAATAATGTTAAATACATTTACATTTTTTGGTACACCCTGTATAATTATCTGCAATTCCCAGTGCCTGTATAACTTGCCTTCGCTCTTAACTTTTTGCTCATTGTGGCCAGTTCCTATTATTTTATCTTGTTTACCAGGCCATCTGCGCCATCTTTAACTGGTCTACATCTGAAAGCTGAAAGGTGTTTTCTTTAGCTCTTATAGGCGTGACGTTTCTTGGGCTTGTACATGTTCGAACACTGTAAACAAATACTCGAGTGGCTGGCTTTCATCTAGTCTCCTTGACATACTCGTCGTCATGAATGGAACCAAGGGGCAGCTTTTAAGTTTTCCTGACATCTAGTTTACTATGTAAGAGAAGGTCAACAATCAAACTCTCTTTCTTGACGTACATTCGACGAAGCTGCCGGAAGATAAAATAAGGGCGAACAACACCACGCGCATTCCCTACCTTTGCAGAAAATATCTCGTTAATCACAAGCGAAATTGTGTTAGAACCCTATTGCTAAACAGTGGAAAGGAGGAGGAACTAAAGTACTTGCATGCCCCTTTTAATGCCCATGGTTATCCAAAATCCTCAATATTCTCTCTGGCAATTACTTATGTGAATCAAGCTTCGGGAACAACGACAACGATCACGAAGCCATTCGAGATGGGTAAGGCTCATATGCTGGAGTCAAGCATTGGAGGTCCAAGGACCTGCTACCATTGAAAGGATAATCATCCGTGGCCTGCAGCATGATATACAAAAACTGTGATGCAAGGTTCATTGACGAAACGGGAACAGCCATGTTACTATGCCATATGAGCATCGGTTCACAATCAAACACAAGGAATGATTGTTATGTACTATGAGCAGAAAAGCAAAATTTGTGCCGTTGATCAGTCAAAGGTTCTAGACTTGAGTAATCACAAGATTACCAGAAAGCTGTGGCTGCTGCTGGAACCTGAGTCTTCGACTGGCACACTTAACAGTGCCGTCCACTTGCATACTCTCTACCAGGCGCTGCGAACAGGGCTCGGGTGAGTTCAAATAAGGTAGCCTACGTAGCCTACAACTTACTAACTAGAAAGATAAGAGAGGAGCCTGTTGGGAACCATTCGACCAGCATATAAAACTATCTTATAGTCTCGCACATGAGATCGGTATCATTCCACGAGGGTGGTAAAAACTCATCAGTCCGTCGGCCAGTATGCATGCAACCTTACTACAATTTAGTCAGTTGAAACATGGACAGATGTCACACGAGCCTACTTGCGGACAAGCTAATGGTCAATCTGCAAGGATGTAACAACAGACATGTGATAAAGCGTCAAAAAACGCAGCAAGAGCATAAAATCACCCAATAATGATAATGCATCCAAAAACGATTCTACACGCCGTTTGAAATAAAATTCTGTTCATGTCCCCCTTTTAGTCTCCTACATCTTCTTTTGGGGATGATGCAAACAAAATATTTGTATATGTTCATTTGTTTATGTCATAGATTTGATCCCTAGATGGGCTTATTTCTGTACATTCAAGGTTAGAAATAAAATAGCTTTCAGACTGCATAAAAGATGACCTTCTGTTTGGTTTACATATAAAAGCGACTCACATATTAAAGGTCAATAAAGGTTTTTTAAGTTGTATCTCTTCCGAAATCGGAATATCCGATCTGACGTTTGTGAAAGCCAACTGAAGGCAAGCATACGGAATGGCACTGTGTCCGATAACAATATGCCAATACTCACTTTTT
>JAYGXS010000002.1:93620516-93630890 GCA_036362985.1 Ligula intestinalis
GCGTGGGCGGTATCCTTCAACTTATAATCCCTGCAAATGTGTATGGCATATTTCCGCCTCATTCCGAAGAAAAATTCCATACAAGAGTTGCGTGGGCAATGTCATACGCTGTTTATGCAAATTCGTATCGTGAACTGACAGATTTGTCGAAGCCAGCAGATAGTGCGCTTATAGATTGAATACTTTGCTAGCACATACCCTATCTTTGATGATATTGAAATGCAGGTAAGTGAAACTGTTGAACATTGCGTTAGAGGAAGGTTTCCAAGAGACATCGGATGCTTTTTACTGTGTACAACTGCAAACGAGAAAATTTCAGGCGAATTCTGTGCGAGTAAACAGCCGTAACAAGATAGTAGTGCACATATTTTTGTAGAGGGTAAGCAGAATCATTGTTTTACATAAGGGTAATTGAGACGAAAATCCTTTGCATGGTTTCAGCAAACCAAATTTCTGTCTGACTCTAACCGGTTTAAAAAAACTAGTCATCTCAAGCATGGACAGTAGGAATCGTTGGGTCTCTGCATTATTAGCAGTTATCCGATAAATTTCGAAACACATTTTGTTGATGCATCATAATTTTTATTAATGACAGATTTCAGTGATTTCTAAATGCAAATATTTATACTGTCTAAGCTGTTCAGGTTCTAAAACTTTCAAGTGGACGATTTCCAGATCCCGTGGTTCTAAAAAGTGTGGTTCGACCAACTGAGTGCATTTAACCCTGCTGCAAAAACGTCCTGCAGGCTTTACACATTTTAGTTCCTGTGTTTTAGTGCAAACGGAAATAGTCAGGTGAAGTCTATGCAAGCACATAACTGTAGCAAGGTGATGACGAAAATACTTTCGCAGATCATAAGGAGGACGGTTGTTTCGATTAAGGGGAAATTTGATGAAACAATATGAGGAAAACAGACCTTTGTTGAACTCTAACGAAGTGAAGCAAGTTACTGCTAAAATAAGTCAACACTATGACTGCCTAGATCGCTGCAGTAGCATCTGCAAAAGCCTAACTATGAAAGCGATATAAGTATATATGCGAGTTTCAGGAAGCAGTTTGGAAGTAGATGATGCAACCGTTGGAACAAGATGCTTGCTTGCATGATGGTTCGGATGCTGTCGATAATACATAACCATGGTTAATTGTCAGTAATGTGAAACTTACATATTGGGGTCTACTTTTGCCTAACTAAGTTTTCTTTTTCTGTATGCTAATCTATATCAATAAGAGATGCAAAAACGATAAAGGTGTGCATCTCATCTTTTTTTAAATTGCTCACTTTTAAAAATATTCCAAAGAACCAGAATGCAAGAACTTAAGTAATTAGTTTAACCATCTGAGTAGGCTTTACCGTGTCCCAGATAAGCATTATATTGTGTGCATACTCTATTTCGGTTTCGCCATCCCACAGGAAGAGGAAGAATAATGAAAGAGGACATGGACTGAATTATATTAAGACTGGCAGCTCGGACACACGCTCGGTTCCATTGTCAGAGAAACTAGATCATTGTTCCTATTTGCCGTGACTGTTTCAGGCTTGCTGCATGCCTGGAATTATATCCGTGACCGAAACATGAACTCTGACCTGCCTGTTTGCTGCTGCCTTTCCGTGAGTTTCATCACTGTCCTCGTACCGTTTGCTTCCTCTTCTTGGGGGAGTATGAAAACGATATGATATCAGACCTTCAGTTTTATTCCGTATGTTTACACATAAACGACATATTTCGTCATATTAGTAAACATGTCTTTTTGGGGACTGCCACCTTAAGTTGGGACGATAAACTCTCCTCTTCACCTTTGCCAGGATATCCTTTTGAAGACGTTATGATAGTCAAAAAGTAAACGCGCTTTGTTTTCATCCAACCCTAAAACCAGGATAGGTAGCCAAAAAAGGGCACTGTGATGAGAGGAGTTTTCTAACAGGCAATAATTGTACAGTTTAATGGTAATGTTGGTTTTATTTCTACTAAAGTAAATGAACTATTTCTTAGGTTAAGCTCTTAAACATTTATATAGGTCATTATTGCATAAAAATACTAAAAAGGTGGTTGCGAAAATTATTTTGCTGTAAAAAGCCGGTAGCTATTTGTTTGGACAATTATGTTACAAACGTATTTTTTAAAAAAAGCTGCAGGATTATTATAAAGCAATGAGCATTTCAAAAATGGGGCAGTTCATGTATTAATCCAGTGTCTCAAGACATACACCTGGATGACATTGTGTCCGCAAAATGCCTAAAGAGTTAAAAAATAAGGATAAAAGTGATTTTCTCCTAAGTTTACATTTCAAATCTTATCCATATTTGCCATTTCAGATAGTATTGTTTCGTTTACTAGGGGCGCCATTTACCCAGTCATATGGATCATTCGACAGCATGAAAAAGCCTTATGTTGATGTCCAGTTATTTTTTTTCCAATATTTAATCGTAGTTTTTGAGAAAATATGGGCCCTTTTAGCAGCGCTAGATGGGTGGTATGTTTTAGATTAAAATTCCCGAAAACACTTTTAGCTGTTACCAACATCATTTCTCAGATAATAAATTTATTGACGAGTTGCGTGTCAAACGCTGGAACTAAAAACATTTATCAGATACGGTCTTAATTTGTTTTCTTAATCCACTCGTTCGCTAGCACGGACGCAATCTTTGATCGTATTCGAAACTGTGTAGGTTAAAATTCAAAAGATGGACTGAATAGTGGACATCCGAAGAACACTATAATCATTTAGATGTGGAAACGTGAAAAGTTCAGCCACATTCTCTAATAAGCTGTTCACGCAAATAATTTCATAGAAGGCGTTGAATCCTAGCTTGGACCACAGAAATCGTTCAAAAAGCCTAATTTTTATTCAGCAACATATTGCGACATATATAATCACTGAAATTTACTCACATTTCTTATTAACTAATCCTTTAATGGATTTGACAAATTAAGCCATCTTTTTTTCTTTTACATTATTATTGTAAGGTGTTCATTTTTCTAAAAAGAATAATAAAAATTGCCACGCACTGAGCCACACACTTCTTTCATTAACATGCGCAACATCTTTGCGTTTGGATATTTTATTTTGTTTATTGAAGTTTTTATATTTAAGCTGGCTTTTTGTTTCAATAAAATGTAGTTATAATGTTGACTATTTTATTTTAAGATTGTTTTAAGTGAAGTCCGATTAGCTTACATTAGTTTATGTTTAAGTTATTTGATTTTAGTCTCATTGAGGTATTTTTGAACGAAAATTAGACAATTTCAGTAATTATTCCAGTTTTGTGTACGATTATAAGCTCCAACGAGACTTAAAGGCATGTTACTAAGTTTGTTTGGCAGAAAAAAACTTGCGGCATTCAGCGAAATTCGAACCCGCATAGGAAAGAGGCCTTTTACGCAAGCCAACGCTCTACCTACTTGAGCTTGTGTTCAACTTAGGCATTGCTAGGATTGGCCAGATCTGTTCGTCCAAATGTTTGCCCACAGACATCCGATAAAAGCTTACATGTTTGTTGTTGTATCATTGTCTGCCTTAATGCTTAAGCCCATTGAATAAAATTTTATCTTTTTAACTTTGTTAAGTTTTTAAAAACTTTGATTAAACTTAATTCGGACTGTCAGAACTAAAAAATGTAGTCTGACTATCTGAGTGGATTTACCCTGTTCAAGAAATGTAGTGCATAATATCTCTTATTAGGAATCACCGGCTTTATTTGGAGGATGAACTGTCAATTTTAGTTTTGCCACCATGTCCTTTTTAAACTATAATGACGGTCTAAAAGTGTGCGCACGATTTTCAAATTACAACTCACACTATGACACAGAGCAAACCATGAGTGTGGAGATGGGAGTCATTTTTAAAGCGGCAATACATTTGAGGAATTTCGTTCTCTGTCTTTGGCTTCAGTTTATAAATTGACGATAAACTGTGCAATTATTGGCACACTCACAATTTGGTTGACAAAACAAAGCGTTTATTAAATCTCCTTTATGATATGTCGATTATGTGCACAGGCACGCAGACCTATACACTTATCATTGATAAATTTTTGTGCTTCATTAAATTTGAAAGAACGTTAATGAGGTTAAGATTATGTATTTTTGCCTTAACCATCTAAATATTATTGTAAAAAGTGTTTTGGAAAATGTGGTCATGGGGCATATTTTGGTATTAAGAGCACGTAATGAACAATATCGACGACTATATTAAAGTTCTTCTCCCCAGACGTATGTCTGCTTGATATTGTTTATGTGTAATGTTTCATAAGAAATAATTTGCATCACATATAAAGTGATCGCATATTTTTGACGCAAAATGCACAACTTTCGACGAGATCATGATCGAAAAAATATAAAAAAATCAATGTCGTTTAGTATTAAAAGAAGAAAAAATAGCCTGCCTGTCTTAAAGAAACATGTGCAATTTGATAATGTTGCCCGTCACCAAAGATCGAAGGAGAAGACGTGTGTTACACATTTCGTTTAAAACTTCTGCTCAACCTTCAACCATTACATATCAACGGACGTAATTTGTTTTTACGTGAACAAATAACTTGAGAAGACTTGTAATATTGATCATCGAAAAACCTTATTACAAGGTATTTCAATCGGAATTTTAGTTCTGAACAGAGTTCCTGCTGACCATATGCGAAATGGCTACTTCGGAAAAACATTTTTCATTAACATCGTAAATATTCTTCATGATTTGCTGATATCCTGACAAACTTGAAAATATTTCATGGAAGTTAGAAAAATGTACTTTCCTTATACTTGTATTTGACAATTTATATGATCCTAAAATTTAATGATAAGGAAAGGCTTTTTGTTCTTTTTAAGACTATTTTTGATACTTAGTTGTTTATCGCCAAAAAACGTTATGCACTATGCGCTGTGTGCGTCATGTTATTATTATGTTTATCAATGTTGACCTTATCCGCTTCTGTTACGTATGTTAAGCCGAACGTTGTGCCAAGTTTTGCCTGCCGCAGATAAATATATATTTAATTTTTTAAGTCAGTTTTAATATTGAAAAATTTGGTAAAAACGTAGTTTTCCATCAATCTGAAAACATTTTTAAACTAATCTTAAGTACACTTTTGAATCAAGCATAATGGTCTCCTCGCTGAATAGAAAAAGAATATCACTTGCACATTTTCTATGAAATTTATTTGAATAACTAATTCCATCGAAAGGCTACGATAAACACTCATATTAAAGAAGTAACTGTTTTTATATGTTTTTTAAGGTTGCAGAAATAACCATCAAAAGTATCCGAGGAGCAATCGGCGAGCATACTTTTCCTTCATATACATTTTCATCAGCCCGTTACATTTATATGGGAGAAGCTAACGTTTTAAATGTAAAATATACTTATACTACTTTCAAAGTTAAACGTACATAATTGCAGGGAATAGGTGAGGGGTTGTTAGTGGTAACGAGCAGGTAATTAAGCGGTAATTGGAAGAAAGGAGAGAGGAGGCACGAAAACAATGCCAGTGGCTAGGTGGCCGTTGGATTTGCTTGGAGCTTGCGGCACGTTTCTCTGCGCCCACACAAAAAGATCTTACTCAACTGTATAGTCGTTGTTTTTGCTGTTGCTAGCAGGCGCTGACCCAGTGTTTTAAGTTAGTCTTATAAATCTTTTGTTTATAGATTCAATAAGGCATGCCAAGGAATAACTCATTCTGCTAAAAAACCGTAAATATCAGTAAATATGACGCAATTAAAAGAATACCGTCGGTATCAAGAAATTAATATGATGCAATAACCATTGCAATGTATACACATTTCCTGAATTTGGGCTAGCACATTTAATAAAAAGGCATTTTTAGTATACCAATGAGTAGAATAATTAAGCATAAGAAGCATTTTTTTCTTTTGTGGAATATCTGGTTTTGTTGTGGTTAAATGAATTAACACCTGTGTTATTAACTTGCTTAAGAAATATATTGAGTGTTAAAACTGGCCTCGTTCCCACTTAACCTATTTTTGATAGAAGGCTTTCTGCGTCCCGGGTCACATCTGCTAACACGAATGTCACTGTTTAGCATAGGCATAAATAATCAGTTAACTTAAGGTCACAACAAATCATAAATTTGTGTCATGCAGTTTCTAGAATGTAGTCAAATTTATAACGTTTTAATGCTACCATTAAATCAATACGTTTCAAGCACGTCCAAACTTTTTTTAAATTTGCTTACATGCAGAATATTTCACACACGAACGAAAACGTCTACGTCCTTCACGATAATTTGCATAGCAAGGTGCTATTTGTTTTCTCCGGGATATTACTTACAACATGAATTGCATAGTTTTCTATATGTGTTACTTTTTCATTTTCCTTTTCGACAAATATATCTAAAGAGGCTTTGTGCTACAAACTAGAAATGGTGAACGGACATACGCACCTTTTTTCTAACACAGGTCGGCTACGATGACTTACGAATCATAATCAAGAAATATTTCTGACCAACATGGAGGGCGTGTTAACGGGAAATATAGCTGTGCTGACCATTTGCAAACTGTGGTATTATAACCTTCGAACACAAGGCCACTGGTGTTTGTGTTTAATTATTTCCCATAGCGTGGAATAGATGCAATATACGCAATCCCTTATTTAATCCAAAAAAATGCTTTGAGACTTTGATAAAGTCCCTTATTGATGATCGCATGGGACATAGCATTTTCAAAGTCCTTATTTATTATATGCTGTTTTCTCGTGCAATTTTTATGTAGCAATGCGAGAAATCGGCAGAGTTTATATGAACACCCAACAAAGCAGACGAATGCGCAGGCAAAGGCAACCAACGCAATCAACAAATTTCTGCGCTATTTTCTGAATTTCTATGCATTATAGTCCATTCGAATGTAATTAATTTTAAAAAAAAATCTGCAACTCATTATCGGATCTACTGCCGAATTTTCCTCGTTATCTATAAGCATAAACAGACAGACGTGCAGATGAGCCCTCCGCAAAATATACCATGGGCCAGTCTTCTGACCAGTGCCGGTACTTTTTTATCGATAACGAAACTATCAAGCAGTCGGAGTTGAATTTGTACCAATGCTTGCAATCCATTACTTAAGAACTGAAATTATTCGTTGCAAATTTAATGCTGGCAATGCTAACGTTTCGCTTTTTGTGCATTGTTTCAGAATATTTGTAGTAATTGGCTCGCCAATTATGCTCGTAGTTCCTTTCATAGGACTAATTATTTCTCATTGAATGAACAAAACCTGTTGACATAGTGCGCACATAATACTGTGTTGTAATTTTAATCAATTTTGTAGTACGTTGTTAAAAATTGTATTGTAGAACAGTGTGGTTATTGCACATGGTCCCTAATGTTTTGACGACTCCATGGTCTGGAATAATTCTGAAATGGCTTAACATCTGCTGGCGTATTTGGATATCGAATATTTGACTAAGGTCGTCATGGCTTTTGAACAATGCTGCCAAGAATATCCACCTATTCCTCATGTACTTTATCCCGAATTGTTCGAATTGCCGAACTACGTAGTTAACAAACACAAAAAGTAAGTAAAAAACATCATGTCGAAATTATAAATGCCATATAAAGCATTTTTTTTCAGGAAAAACTGTAAAGTAAGAGGGAACGGCAGAATGCATTTGTACAAATAATTTTCAGGAGAGATTGTCAAATGTCTTCTCTGTTTTCCTGAATAAAATAACAATATGCGAATTCTGCATTTTGAATTTTCGCAGAATAAATCAAAGCAGCGTCATTATAACGCGGCGAATGGTCAATGGTAATATAACCTTTCAAGTTGGGAAAGAAAAGTAGGCATGAAAATTAACAAGAACAACAAGTTGCCTAAATTTAACATACATTTGATCAGAAACTAAGAGGTTCATCACGCAGTCAACCTGCTTAAATAGGCTGGGTTTCTCCCGCCTTTTTATAGGCTGCTTTTATGTGGCACGAGGTCCGGTTGTTTCGTACTCGAATAAGAATTAGAAGAGAGGCGTTGATTTCAAAATAGTGACCACTGTCTAAAAAGTGGTTTCTAATTGAAGTCCGTGGCTCTTTGTGTTCTGTTTTCAAAAGCCAAGTAGGCAAATGACATTCATATTATTGGTTCTCTGAAAATTCTAAACTGATGTGATCTCCAATTGTTATGTCAATCAAGCAAAGAGAGAAAGCTGTTAAGAAGCTCTCCAGAAATCTATTTGTGCAAATAAATTATGCCGTTTTTGCTTGCTTCAAATGCCATATATAGTAAAACCATGGAAACGGCAGAGTTCAACTGTGTAGAAATCCAGGGGAGGCTTTAGGACGCAGTGTCAATACCTTTTGATAACAAAAGCCTATACGTTCACCACACACAGTTGGTGTTTCGGTTCTGCTCGAAATTATGACATGCGTGTTTGCTGGCACATAGCGATAAAATCTACTATGCTTAATTGCCACTGGGACAACTTGATTGCATATGGAAACAAAGAAGTTGTCACTAGTGTTACATCAGCGATAAGGATCACAAAGCCAGGACCTAAAGCGAAATATGAATCACAACAAGGATACAGCAGGTGATATTTTAATGTTGATGCATTTAACGAGCGTTGTTCTATAAATGGTGATTCAAGTGGATTCAGGTTAAAAAAAAACAGTCCAAGGTTGAAAATAATTGGCCTTATTTGTAGAACAACTAAATCGACGCGGTATTATACACAGCTTTCTCGTTTTTATTGCGTTTTATTGGGCAAGAACTGCTGGAATTAGTTGAAAAAAAAAGTTTGTTTTCATAAGATGCAAATTACAGGGTGAGTTGTCTGCCACGAAAGACATTATGTGAATAACGCAAAAACAAATAAATGTAGGCAAAGGGAGCTTCAAGTGACAAATCTGTAGCATATACGTTGTTAAATTTATTTACTAGGCAAAAGCCCTAAAACGCCGCTTATGAGCAAAAAATGTGCTAAATATTGCACCCATTCTTGAAAAATTAAGTCAGGTCTTGTTGATCCCATATGATCCTATGGAGTGTTGCATACTTAAGCGGCAGAGTTCGTCATTATCTGGCAAGTACCTAGAGTGTTCATGATATCTTCATCAGACATTCTGCAACTTTTTCGCTTGACAACGCCATTGACAGATTTTTAAAGGACGCCCTTTTGTAGGCGGAAGCAGGATGGCCTGGAATAGCATAAGTCTTCTAATTTAAACAGCTTCAAAAGTCAGTGTTAGTTAAAAAATTAGCGAAATTAAATTGCTTCAAATATATGAAAAGCAACTGACAGTGAGGAAAGAAATCCAAAATAATTTGCATTCACCTCCGTATAAGGAAACATCTTAATACTCAAGCTGATGAGTCAACGCAATGGCGTCATTTTGGCCGCCATGTAATATCCAGCAATTCGAATGCCCTGCAAACTACCCACTGTAGAGTTTACATTTTTATGTTGTGCTCGAATGAAAAGCGCATATTTATGGTGTCAGAACAGGCAAAATATTTTTCCAAACAATCGCCAAGTAAGGAATCGAAGTGACTCAGTAATTTTGAATTTTTGCTCGCAACATGCGTAAAAGGCGTACAGTACCATCAAGAGTATATTATGCACGTTTTCAACTGCAGATTATTGATCGGTGAAATTTTTAAAACTTTTCAGGGACTGTGAACATCCTTAGAATATCTGCTTTGTCCTACATGACGGGCTTATTATTTTCCTTTTATCCTACAGCATGAAGTTAAGTTATAACTATTACCTCAAAAAAAACATTTCAGTTCTATATAGTCTCCAGCACAATTATCATAAAAGGCAATTTAATAATTATTCCTGAAAAGTTAACATTTTACCGTTGAGACGAAGGAATCGCAATATGTTTCAAAAATTTCAAATATCAGAGCAAAATGCAGATGTTGGGCATGCCTCTATTTCCACGATAATTCATCTCACAGAAATGCAAGTTAAACATATTTCATGCTGCCTGCCATCACAGCGTGCTCAATAGCACCCCGTTGTGACTGCGGGCACTGACCACTCGTCAACTCTGATTTGTCAATTTGTTTATGAAGTGTTTCGGCTCTTTTTCGCACTACAGTTTCTAATTGTTTCTGCTAAAGTGTATTACTCCAGTAACAAAGGGTCACAATTCAGTAACGTGCAATCATTTCGCATTTTCATCTAACGGACTTGGCAAGACTCTCTGCTTGAAGCCAAATAAACCAGTTAAACAGAAGGAGCGACCTACTACCACGTTTTATTTGATGAAGTACTAAGAAAACTAGACCCAGGCATATGCATAAGTCATGGGAGACAATTATAAATAAATCGTGGCAACTTAACATCTCAACACTCAGGCTGAGTGGTCAACGTCGTTGTCTTCGGATTAGACGCCATGTAATATAAATTAGTTGGAATATCCTTGG
>JAYGXS010000002.1:93647511-93675231 GCA_036362985.1 Ligula intestinalis
GTACACCGTATCGGAACGCCAAATCGTTGTGTTTGTTGATGAACTGGGGGGCTGAGTACCAGGACTCGAGCAGCTCACAGCTCACGCGGTTATCCCCTCTTGCGAGGATTTTGGCCTCATCAAACTTGAAAATATGGCCGGGTCTCGTTGAGTGAGCTGCAACCTGGGAGTTGACGTATTTCTTCCTCACAAACCACTGCATGCTCGGCCATTCGCGTCTGGAGTAATCTCCCGGTTTCTCCCACGTAGTTGCTTTGTCCACTACTACATTAGATCCGGTAAATGACTCCAGCAGTTTCCTGCCGTGACAGTGGGCCTTTCGGCCTCATGACCCGGCGTCTGATGGTTGCTTCCGGCCTGTGTGCAACTCCAACTCCAAGTGGGGTGAGTAGACGGCTGACCGCTTCCGATACATTCTTCACGCACGGAAGAGCTCGCCAAACGTTTGGACCAGCTGGACGTGGCTTCGTCTCTCGTTTGTGCGGGTATCCATTCGCTCTCAGTACCCGTCGAACATATTTTAATTCAGAAATGTTGGCTTCTACTTCGCTGTAATGCGTCTCGACGCGCCGGAATAGCGCTCTTACGCAGCTGCGTTTGTGATCGATTGGAAGGTTGCTGTTGTAGTTCACGACTTGCATAGTGTTGGTTGATTTCCTGAACACTTGTTTTAAGGCCATCATTGTCTTTGCGGAAAACAAGGACATCCAGGAAGGCCAGCTGGTTGTTTTCTGCTTCCTACATCGTAAATTGAATGTCCGGAAAGACGGCGTTTAGACGTTCTTTGAATGTCAGCACGTGATCCCGCTGAATTACGATGAAGGTGTCGTGCACATACCGAGTACAGAGTTTCGGTCTGTGGTGTGGGAAAGCCAGCGACTCCAGCCGTTGCAGGACCACCTCTGCAATGAGTCCGGAAAAAGGTGAACACATAGGCATGCCCTTCACCTTTTCGTATATAGTTCCATTGAAGGTAAAGTACGTCTTCAGGCAGAACTTCAGGAGCTGGAGGATTTGAGCATGCCCGAGGCGATTCTCTCTTTCACCGTTTTTCTCTCGAAAGAGTAGTTGAATAGTCTCGACGGCCAGGTCCTGTGGAATAGAAGTGAAAAGGGACGTGACATCAAAGGAAACCATGATATCATTTGGCTGGAGACTTACACGGTTAAGTTTCTCGAAGAATTGTGTTGACGACCTGACTGTTGTGTCTGAATCAGTGGTCAAGAATTTGAGCCGTCAGAACAGCCACTTTGCCAGTTCGTAGGTTGGAATTCCTTTGAGATATACGATTGGCCGGAGGGGTGCGCTCTCTTTGTGCACCTTGGGGAGACCATAGAAGTAAGCCAGGGCCGTTTCTTGCGCTCTCGCCATGCGTCAATCATTTGGTGATTTTGCACCTGACTTCTTTATCGCCAACAGCTTTGTGTTGATCTCGTATGCAAGCTTTTTCATGGGGTTGGATTTGCACGGGACGTAGGACTTACGATTGTCCAACAAAGTCTGAGCTTTGTGCATGAAGTCTGTCCTGTCCAATACAACAGTAGACCACCCCTTGTCCACCGGCACGATAACGAGGTCATTGTCGGCTCTGAGTTCTCTAAGTGCCTTACGTTCAACCTTTGAGAGAGCGTCACGTGGTCGATGTGCTATGAGGAGGGACGACACCTGATGACGTAAGAGGTTTCTCGTTTGGTCTGTTGCTTCTGTTTGGCTCTGAATTGATTCTACAGCAGCAACCATTTTAGCAGGTCTGGCATCAGCTGTCTGAGTGAAGCGTGCTTACGGTTAGGGTTACATGTTAGGGTCATGGTGAAGTAAAGGGTCCTGCAGATTGGGTTATGGTGAGGGTAAGATTTGCAGGAGGACATGGGATTTCCTCTTTATCTATAAGCTGATTAAACAGTCATGGGAAAAGTGTATGCTACCAAAGTAGCTATTGATCCTAGAGTATGCTTTCTGCATGTAATACAAAAGAAGTCTTTTCAAAATCTAGCCTTCTGACGTAAGTGAAACATACTGAGATAAGACTGCAAGATATTTAATCTTGCAACCAATCACTTCTTACTTATTTAAATCGAAAAAACGTGAAAAATTTTGTTTGACACCACATTACACAAGAAAACCAATAAATAACAAACATTTTCCATTTCGCGAGTTTACATTTGCGTGACCTGCATGCGATCTTGTAGACAAAAGTTTAATAAGTGTAGATAACGTAAGCACTATGCAGAGACAGGAAGGGGACACGTTTGTGCATAATAAGGTGTTGCCAGCACATCAAAATTATAAACATAGAGTATGCAGCGTAGATTTAGAGCCAGCCCTGGGAAAACATTGTGAGCAAAAACCATTTTGTAAAAGGCCTTTCCTGACTAAATTAAATGCTGCGTACAATTACTTACAACCAGATGTGGGAGTTCTGGGGATTAAGAACGAGCTAGTTTGCTAAAGGTAAACTTTCTTGTAACTTATAACACACTTTAAGTGAGTGCATATTAATTTTAACAGGATTAGGAGGTACCACTCTTGTACGATAAAAGGACTGAGTATGTGCAATTCGTGTGCCGTGTGGTCACAGATAACGGCAAAATACAAAAAACGAACAAAAAATACCCACAAAACGCAAAACTGCTACTTGCAACCTAGCTAGCAGGCCAATTTATATTCAAAATCAATATACAGAGTGAGAAATACCAATTTTGCGATAGATTCGCGATCATTGACGTTCTTCTGCAAGAAAAAGTATAGAATTTCATGTTTAACTTATTTTTACCCAACGCTGGACTATAAATACGAGTACTGTGACAATAAGAGAATACAAATGATAACAAAATTGGGAGAAATTGGATTGAAGGTTAACTTTCTTTGCAAGAACAAGAATAAACAAAGGTTACAATAAGACTTATTAGGTAATTTTCACAGATGGAAATAATTTCTCTATAATTAGCCACCTTGTTTTTGCTGACATCTCGGCGAACGTTGACATGACTTACACGTAATTAACGAGAACACTTACAGTTGTCTCCTTCATTGTGTCTTATAACTTACGATTTCTGGCAGCTAATGGCTGTTAACCCAAAAAAATTACCATCTTTTGTTGTTGGTTCTTATCACCTCTAATGATGCACTCCTGTAAGCGTTTATCAGCTCAGGACACTAAGTGAATTGCTCTGTGCCAGGCAACCCTTCTTTCACATCAATTCAAATACCTGAAAAGCGAACGTTCATTCATTCATGTCATACTACCAGACACGTTTGTATATATTTAGAACTTGAGTGTGCCTTGTAGTCTAGACGGTGGATCCTAGAAGATTACTTAAGAAATCCTTCCTTTTAGTTAGCCTATTGCGTTCGTATTGGCGGATTCCACACGCGCAGTTAAGCTGGGCAAGCAAGGCGACACAAATGTGATTAAGTTCACGGCGCACGATGAGTGCCGTATCTTAATGTTAGGGCTTTGGCTGCGCAATAGCCTTCTATTCGTGTGGGTTTGACTGCCACTGAGACCGCAATTTCTTCAAAATTTCATCAATGGTATTATTGAAATCTGTCGAACGCCTAACTTTTTTTTATACTAAGTGCGTTTTCGTCACCAAGTGCATAACCTCTAGCGTCTGCGCTGATTGAGAGTCAGATATTATAATTCCTAGTCACCAAAAAAAACTGTAAAAAGGGCGGTTTCAGCTCCATATATTCTATCAAAACTCTTGTAAGGAGGGCTGAGGATATAGACCGCTTTCTTTTTATTGCGGCAAACTGACTCGTTATTGGTCACGGAAGATAACACTGTCACCTTAAGCGGACGTTAACGACATCCGACAGGAGCAGTTTTTACCATTTTATTGCGATAAAAGGACTGACTATGTAAAAATAGTGAAAAAATGGACCGATGTTATCCACAAAGCCAAATAGATTATTCTTGCAACCTCACCAGCCCAAAATATTGTATTATGTCCCAATATAAAAGCATGAAACATACCAATACTGCGATGTAGTTGAGGAAAAACTTGAAAACTATCAACATTTTCCTGCAAGGAAAAATTTCGAAAATTGAACCAAAACCGGATGAAAGTTACGTTTAGTTTGATAATTAACAAATGTAGCTGAATACAAAATTGGCAGAAATTTGACTGCATGCGTGAACTTTGAACTTTACATTTCTCACAAGAACTAGATTTAAAAAAATAATGCAATTATTATCATAAGGTTTTTAAAATGGCACCAAGATGGCAGCACGTTCAGCAGAGCTAACAGGTTGATGCCGTTTGAAAACAAAAGGCTCTAGCATTCTCTATTGCCTGCAGGGGCATGTTATACCCATTCTCCAGCAAGTAAAGAAATCCAATGCCTGGTCTCCAATGTACCGCATTTTTAGTTTTAATGGAAATAAAAAAGGATAATTCGTCTACGCATTCTCACCGGTCCGAATGCTTTTGTGAAAAAGGCACTTACTTGGCCCGGGATAGTTCATTTTATTGAACGCACCCCTGATCTTTAATGTACAATATGGCCGTGAATTCGTGTAGCATGCCAAGAGATCTAACAGATTGATACTTTTTAGCTTATCGGTATTGAGTTATTCGTAAGAATTTATTGTGTAATCTATTCTGAAACCATTTTAGTCAGGAAAGAACGCTGGATACATAAGAGCATCTCTTCGGCCGCAAACAACATATTGGTTCCTAATAAGTATGCATATTTATTTTTGCTTTTGACTGCCTTTATAATTTTTGATGTATTTTTTGGAAAATAGGGGAAAACTATTTTTCATAGTCGTTTGGTAGCTTATTACGCTCTTTTTGATTTATAATACTGAAATTAAGGTAGGCTTTAGGTTTATAAAAAAAATTGCTAATTGTCAAATAATTTTTTAAATTTACCGACAGCTTCATTGGTTTAAAATTTACAAACAGTGTGCTGTATAAATTCAGTTTAAAGAAAACAACAGGTTTTGTCTTTGGTTTGAGGAAGTATTACAGATAATGTGGAAAATGCTTGATGCGGTAAAGGCCGCATTAATAAATTTATGAATGTGATGCACGATTGACGAACACCTCAAAGTCGTATAAATGCTCATAATTATTCATGTTTCTACAACCGACGTTTAAACTGTTCTTTCAATATATAATTAAGAGAACGTGTGATTGGTAAGCAAACAAGTGCAATTATTAATTTTTTGTTAAAACTTTTCAAAAAACATATTTGATCGTATAAATGCACTCAAAGTAAATGATACAAATGCATACTACTTACGTAGGTCTTTTTTACAGTACAAACGTCTTGTAAGCTGTCAGAAAATAGATCGCTTAAATGCCGTAACTGATAAATTTTTAGAATAGACTACACGATAATCATTTTTACAGCCTTACGATGCCGACTAGCGAAGGCGAATCAACCTTTTGCATATTTCGGCATGTTATTCAAATTCTTGGCCACATTGTATATTTGCTATAGTTGGCCTCATCAGCATGAAACGAAGACAAGCAACAATAGTGATGGTTATTCAAGCAAGGATAGTGAGATCCTCTTGAAAGAATGATCCAATGACTGACAATTTAATTGTCCATCGGGGTGAGTGGGTTTACAATATGCGCAGTTTTGATAAACAAATTTGATTGGAATGTCAAATATGAATAAATACTTTTTTGACCACACTATACGAATGATGCAACCTCTTCAACACACAGTTCAGCCCCAATTGAGTGAAAAACGCTTCACCATTTTAATTTGGCATTAGTATTCCTTTGTGTGTTATGGATTGTTTTTGGCAGACAAAACATTCGATTGGCATTCTGCGAAAGCATTTTTGAGCTAATAAAATAAATGCACATTATAGGAAGACAACTGACAAACTTATATAGGAACTAGAATTTGAAGATTTGTTGAGGCCGTCCTAGGACGAGATACTATTAGGCTTCAAATGATGGCCAACTTTACGTGTGAACTAATGAGGGGTTGTATACAACCAAATTGTTTTGGTCTATATGCAGAGGAAAATAATTTAACAGCTGAGTAATCAGGATCCCAGGCAAGGAACAGGATATAATAAAACATTGTGCTTTGGAAAAATATGCAAAGAATGGGGAAAAACAACATTACCTGGTGTAAGTAGAAGTCCGGGAGGAACATCCTTAATTATAAACCGAAAATTTACAAGTTTTACATGCATAAGCTTTTGCTTCTGCGTTTAGGTGAATTAATTAAACGTCACTGAAACAAACTTTTACTGGATGAAAACATTTTATATTTAAACGTATTTGATAGCACTTTTAAATCGAAAAGGTCAGCCAATTAGTTATCAAGCCAGTGTCATAAGCTTAGCATGTTCCTGCTAAATTACCAAACAATTGTTACATTTGTATGTTGAAAACTGGCATCCAGCGGCAATGTAATATGGCAATGATTTAACTGCAATTTGCTACTGATCCTCACGAGCAGGTGGCCATTTTGCTTATTTTATCTTTGTCATTTTACTCATGCTGTTCTTTTATTTTACCAAAGTCTGGACAAAGGTTAGATACCTCAATTCGTGCAACAATCGTCTAGCCTTGTTTTACTTAATAGAGCGTTCAGCGTCCTGCTAAATTGATGTCAGCGTACAAGCACCCTGCAAAAACACTTTAATTTTGTCTATCTCCGCGGCATACAGAAAGGTTTTTAGGCCAAAGTCTACAAAAGTAACTAAAAAAGTAAACGTAAGGTAATGGGTTGTAGATTTTTTGCTCAGTAATACATCTAGTTAACAGCAAGCTGTGATTTATCCGAAAAAGTGCCAACATTACAGGCCCATTTTATGATATATTTGGCAGTTCTTTTCTGTGTAGTCAACAGAAAGCTTTAAATGTTTGGAATTAATGAACGCAAGCTGCAAATTGTGCCATTTTTGTTTTTGCACTACCGAATGGCCATGCGATTTCCGGATGGGAATTTTTTAATCTTTAATCTCATCGTTAATGTTGACCGGAATTTCAGGAAAATTTTGAGAGACTTTGTCTGGTCGTCTATGGGAAGTAGATTTCTGCCGTTTACACGAGACTTCCGATGCACTCTTCCCTTAGATAATTGATGATAGGGTAAGCGTGGGAACCATCAGCGGCCTCCTTAAAGTAAAACTTTACAAACCTTTAAGTTAAGTATTTAACCCGTGCATCAGATGGATGCGATTTACCAAAAGATTGAGCACTTTTTTAGGATATACTCTGCCGGAAATTTTTATTAAATTTCGCATGTTTATAAGCGTAAGATTCTGTATTAATTTTTTTATCCATCTTTCAACGTGCATGCATAACAAAACAAGCAGCAGTCTTGTAGAACTAACATCTCAGTTCAAGATCGTTACGGTGGCAGAAGGCTGTCAGTGCGGAAAATGCATTCCTTTTCTACAGGTATTATTATTTTGTTATACAACAAAATTAAGCACACATAATTTTGTTAATAATTTGCACATTATATCAACCTTTTCTTGGAAAGATTTTCATTTTGTTTGTTACCACAACTTTAACAAAGTGGTTTGGTGAATATAATGTGGAATATCCACAACACCGTAGCTTTATTTTTATCTTATACCAATGGAACAGAGGTATGACGTATTGGTTAGTTCACTACCTTGCGGATAGCGTTGATTTTTATTTAAATTTTCCATCTTTATTTCAGTCGTTACTCAGAGTTAGTAGTTTTCTCCCAAGTTAAATCAGATATTTTCACTCGATTGTTAACCTGATCACACTTGCGCTCGCTACTTCATGGTGACATTTTAATGGGCCATGCATGCTAAATACTACGGATTTAATTTGCAGAGTGGACCGACATAAAGTCACACGGCCTTCAAATTTTCTGTCCTCAATACACACACGGCAAAACGTCGGTAGATAACAGAATGTCTCATGTAGTAAATTGGGACAAAAATATGCTTTAAAGAACAGCGGCTAACGTTCACAATTATCTGCCCTTCTTGTCCAAATTCAAGGTTTGCCTGAAGAAAGTCATAAGCTACAATGTTGTGAATTATAAAGACTATGGGTATGCTCCATGTCATACGGTAAACATTTAAACCTTACTTATTTACTCCATAATAACTGTGAGAACATGCCTATTTTAAAGCCATTTCGCGCCTTAAACGTTGCTATCATTTTATTTTAATCAATAAAATTAGGCACACCCTGAATTCTGGAGGCAAATGTCTCCATATCAAATGTAATGCAGAGCAAAGACATCATTTTCCTTCTCCTGCATAGGAACCGGATCGCTATTCTCCGCAATGGATTGTATTCTTATTTGTTTTAGCTAATTGACGATAGTTCATTAGTCGAAATGCTGTTTGATCTTGTGCAAAAATATATAACTTACGATAATTTTTTTTAATTCAATCACCAAAAGAGCTGCCATGTGCTTACATTTTGACCCATTTGTTTGACAATCCACTTGCTGTGCACAAAATATGGCATTCATTAATTAACGAATGGGCATGCTCAGAAAATCAAAAATATGAGAAAGCGGTCGCTTGTAAACCACCTATATCTTAATTATCTTTCGGTCTCGTATGGGTAGTCATCACGCCAGAGTGGTGCATGATGAATAAATATTTCAGTCAACGCAACATTTTTCCTCTTAAATTCTGACAATTGCTGTCATTATGATGTACTTTATCTTGATATCGAGCTTGTGCAGCTTTGAACGAATTGAAAAGCTGTAAAAGTTTGCTTATTGGTTGTTGGCATCTTATCGCGTAAACTTCAGATTAAGCATGCACTACATTTTTTCAGAAAAACAAACACGAGATACTGTTATAGGTTGCAATTAGGACAAATACATTGTATGCCCATTTAAGATTGCTTGGGTCTCTGCAACCAATTGTCTTATTTTTGCACAACTGAAAGGATTGTCGCAACTGCTAAAAAATTCATTGACACCTGCAAATGCGAGAGTTCATTTTAGTTCCAGTTGCTCCTTAATACATTATTGTTAACTGCGCAGTGTCACAGGTCGCCGGTCAACACGTTAAATTCGGCAGGTTTGAGACGGAAAGCGCGAACAGAGTTCTGAGTGCAGCCATCACAGACGTATATGATTTTGAGGAATCAACGTCAGATGAAGTCAAACAAAATTTGGAAAAAAGTTCAGTTCTCGTGCTAAATGAACAAAACTTCTTTGCAGAACTCAGTTTAATCTCTGTTTTGAATCATGTGTAAAAATAAACTTTAAGAATGATTTTTTGCAACCTCTTTGTCCCAAGTTGACTGATTTTTATGTTTCTTTCCACCTATCCATGAAAACGAATATATGAATTAATTAAAAACCTCAACTTACTAAAGTTTTGTGCACGTTGCTTGCTTTTTAATGTTCCACTATCAAGAGAGACAATCGTGGGCCCAAGTTTGCTCTTGGAAAGTCATCCGGATTTCACGAAAACGTAAGTACTTGGTTTGAAGCTCTAGGCATAAGAACCTGAAAAGCTTAACAAAACTTAGGAGTTAAAGAAGCCCGTTTTGAGGTTTTATAAAGAGACAAAAACGCTATGAGCTTAAATAATGTTAACATGATTCTACAAAAACTTGAGCAATTCTCCTCTTTCAGCTTAATGAATTTTTACATTAATTGCAGGCTAGGGAATATAGCGCTCATAAACGTATCAGAACGTACCGCTGACCGCGGTGGATAGGTTGGTACTGTTTGCATGAATAAAATTTAAAGTTCTCTTTAACTCAGGAAATGTTGATTAATTAAAGTAAATTGAGCCAACGAAATCAATAAACAAACTCACTGGCCTAAAGTCCATTTGCGAGATGAACGTTAGTCCGGCGGATGAGCTTTACGTGCAGGGTATCAACTAATTAAATTTTACCAAATGTTGTAAGTCTATATAAACCCTATACATACATAATTGCACTATATTTTTGGTGACACATTGTCCGCTGCTGTTCATCATCAATATGTTTTTTATCATTTCATGTGAATCAAGCAATAGCAGCCAGTTAAAATATGCACAGAACAAGGATCCATTAGTGTTCTAAATAGAACTTTATCAATATACAATATTTCAACTTGTACCAGCCGACTGATCTACAAAAGTGAACAACAGGATGTATTCTTTAATTTTTTTAAAGTGTTTTTTTACATCATATTCTTGCGCGTTGAGCGTCTAAAAAATCACTTATGTTTACAAATCAGTGTTGGCATGTACAAACGCTTTTAGCGGCACTCCAATTTAAAGATAATGTTCCAGAATTCCTGACTTTCTGTTTCACTTAATCCCTTTTTCAAAGTGATATGCTAACAATAGAAACACGAAATACTGTTAGAAAATCTTGCGCATCCCGTTTTATTCTATTCAAGTTCCAAGCCTTTGCGTTAGTTTATTTGGTCATTTATCGCAATGTTTTTATGCAAAAGTATGCTTTCGACTTGGTTTGCAAACCAAAGAAAAGGAGTTCCGTTCTGATTACAATTGAATACCGCCTTTGCAACCTCTGTCTCATATCGGCGTCATGAAAAATTGAGTGTGTCAATCAGTCTGCCCCGAGTGACCTTTGTAGATGTTTTCCATTGGCACCAAGAAGACGCGTCCGTATTCAAACAGTTTAAGTATCCAATTTTATCGAATAAATATTTTTTTTCTCATCTAGTAAGCATCCAGTAGTGGTATTGTTATGCACAATACATTGCAGTTTCTCTTGCATCCTGCAAATAAACGCGGATATTTAAAAGCTTTGTGTGTTTATTAAAAATGAGTGCTAAATAGAATAACGGGCTCGTTATTCAATAAACGTGCTAATTATGTTTATTGTGTCAGGTTGTAAATAAGTAGTATCGTTAAAGCGTCCACCTTCTAACGGCTAAATAAATATCGTTTGGAGAAATGGTTGGCCATTTACAGCAATCATTTACCAGTAAACTTATGAAAATACAGAATATATTCATTGAAATGTTAAAGGCGAAGCAGTGCTTGCTTAACATGTTTTAAAAACTTTGCTCGCAAATTAATGCTATCGAAAAAGATAATGAAGTACAAAATAAATCCGATTACACTTAACCTTTGGTTTCTAGATTGATTTTTACTTGAATTTGCTTGCAATATTTTAGTAAACTTTAAATCTTACTCATCTTATCTGTTTAGAAGGTCATAGGAAATTCCAACACACATATTGCGTGTGTGGGCGTTTAATTGTTCTACACTGTCGCTTTTTTCCAAATACATTTGCCAAATTCTATTTTTGGAGTCTGGCTATGAGTGCTTAACGTTCTTGAGAACTTTGTTTAGACACAAGAGGACAACTCGGGTGAAAAGTAAGGCAAGATCAAGAGTATCTTAAGATACTCTGTATAAATATCTTTTTTTTTAAAATATTGGGCTTTTAATTTTTTAGCAAGAAATATTTGTTATCAGGTTTTAGCAATGCCTTAAGCACATAAAAATGAAACACTAACGGCTAACCGAGAATCGGCATACTAGGCTTTATACATGCACCACATGTAACGCCGCTGAAAAATTGTAATCTAAAATGAGAACTGCTGAAATTTTGGAAGGATGTGGCATCAAAATCATTGAGAATGACAGTTTCAAATTCCGAATGATATCCGAAACATGTGAAGTTGACCAATGTTTCAGATACCACATATCCTTGACACTGTTATATGGTCCACACATTTTTAACTAATAATGCATTACTTAATTATTCAGAATTTTCGAGAAACTGAACAGTTATTCCAAAGCATTAATTAAAAGCAGACTAAGAAAGCAAACTTTGCTAATATGAACCTGATCATAGTTTGAATGTTAATAACTTCTACCGATTCTGATATATTAAGTGTAAATTTTCTGACCATTTATTTATGATAACTTGTTCTCTGTCTGAAACCTGCTCGTTCGGATTTTATTTTCCACAATGTACTTCGATAACGTATTGTCAAATATGGTTTGTAAAAAGCCTCGTTGTTTTATTAACTTCAACGTGCTTTTGGGTCTTGTGAATCCCAAAAGTCATGGAACGTTTAAAAAAATTAAGCTTAAATAAGTCAGGCTTACAGTCATTCAGTCGTGTTTGTATGCATTAGACACTCCGGTGTGCGGCTTTGCCTATTAAAATTATATGAATGTATTTTGATTTTTTTTATTTTTCGAAATAATTTGACGCAAACTTATGCTAGTCACGTTATATTTTGTTATTTGCAATTAAAATTTTTGCTTATATATAAAAACGTCTGTGTTTGCTCGCATGCGTAAAATAATTTTCAAAAATGATTCTGTAATGTTAATAATAAAACACTAGTAAGATCCGCAGACAATTCAAGGGGAAACGGTAAATGCTATAGATTCAGATTACAACATCAACAACAGCTTGTCCATTTGCAAGGCTCTTTGGTCACTCTATGAATATTGCATGTACAGACAATAATAAGTCATTCAAGATCTGCTCACAAACGAACTAAATGACTTTGCTAATCCAATCCGCCATGTATTTAAGTCCAGTATGCTTGCGGACCGTATAAAGAGGCAGTCATTTGGGAGCAGAAACAATTCAGGGTGGCATAGGACTTTAAAATTTATATTTAAATTTTGGTAACAAAATAGTAATGTTAACAGTGACAATTTTTGTAGGTTGAGCTGTATTGTCATTAGCGAATTTTCTTCCGCCGTAAAATTTATGCATGAAATGTCACATGTTCTTATCATCAAACTGATGAGCTTTCTTATAAACTAACCAGTAATTAAGACGTCACATTATGCACAGATTTTTATTTAGAAATTCAAACTATAATTTTTTGGTGGTGTGATGTTATAGACACTGACAAATACCTAGCATGTGCGGTGCATTAAATATCTCATTTATCCTTTAATCTTAGTGCAAGTGATATTTTTCAAGCAACTGCAACCCACTAAGTGTCGTTTTGTAAAATTTGCTTTGAAAATAGAACATTGACCTCTGTGGCCTTAACTACTACCACCATAAATTTTTAAATCCAAGACTGCAAAAGCTGTTCTCTCAAGCCGTGTCCATATTTCATGCCATTTTAAGGCATTATAAGAAGCAGTTATCTATGTTTACTGAACTGAAATCAAGACTTAAGGACACAAGACATCGGACTTACTTGTAAAAGTAACTCCGACGTGAACGTTGCCTCTTACGTCAAGGTCAGGAATTTTTTTAACTATGCCCATTTTTATTAAGATTTATTATCGAAGTAATTACTCAATGTACCCTGAATAGACATTGGAAATTTATAATACATAATGTTTTCCATGTGCTATTTGTCAAGTGGCTTCCGCACTGGATAATTGCCTCAGTTATTTAATGCAGTCAGATTTAGCGGTCTGTCAGTCACCAAAAACATCTGCAACCAAATAAATCCTTTCCTTGAAACGTTGCGACTCTCATTACTTGCTTGTTGACAAGTAGTAATCTTTAGAATGCAGGACCGTTGGCAAACAAACCCTTATACCCACACAATTTCCATCTTGAGCGAAAAATATTTGGCAATGTATACTTGTTATCAATAAAAAATGTATCAAAACTACATTTTTATGCGAAATATTTTATGCAGACATGCTCATGCAGAAGAACGGCCTTTTCTTGGTTCTTGCAAGGTGAAATGTTCATTTTCATGATTTCATGAAAATTTTGTGAACATATTCTAATTGAGCGTCATTCACGCAGTCGGAAGAATTGAAAAACCCATAAATAAATTACTATACGATCTTAGTAATAATTTGATCGTAAGCATACCGCTACTGAGTGCAATGGTAAGCCACCGGATAAGGTTTCGTATAATATTATATAAGATACAATATTATAATATACTATTCATATTATTTATAGTTGTTCGCTTTTTCTGCTTTTCTGCTCAAATTTCAAGCAGTTGCGTCTTACTTATCTCAGTTCGCTTTTCCGTTTGTTCCTAATTTACTTAGTTTGCGAATAATTTGCATTTTGACGAAAATTAAATGCAACCTTCACATTTTCTTGCCCGCTTCGGCGTCATTAATACTTCAGCGTGTTCTCGTCGCCGTTAACAATCAAGCTGTCTTTTACATGTTAAAGAGTTCAGAAGTGTCTTCGCCTTTATTTTAGCAAAAAGGCTTTTTTTCTCATCCAATATACATCCAGTAGCGGTACTGCCATGCAAAAAACATAAAATTTTGTCTTACTTCGTGCGGATAAACTCTATTCTGGTAGATAGTCTTGAAATGCCATTTGTTTACCGTACGAATAAGTGCTTGAGAAAGAATCAAAAAAAGCAATTCTCAAGAACGTGCACATGATGTTTTTCGTGTCAGGTTCTTAATAACTAGTTACACTAAAGTACCTACTTTCAAACGGTTAGAAGCAAATTACTTGGAAAAATGGTTGATCATGTGTAACAATCATTCACCTTTTCCTTTATGCAACTGACAAATATAATCATTGAAAGATTAAAGGAGAAGCCGTCTTTCCTCAAAATATATAACTGTCTAGAGAGTCATTAAAAAGTAAACCACATATGTTGCGTGTGTATGCGTTCAGTTCTTCCACAGTGCTGCCTCTCTCTAAAAAAAGTTTGACTAGGTTTTTTTTTAGACTCCTGTATGATTGCTTAACGTTTTATGATAACGTTTTGGACATAAAAGGACAACTTCGGCGGCATTTATGTTATTTTTAGATACCCTGTAATAATATAAACAATTTTCAATGCACATAGGGTCTTCATATCTGTTTTTCCAAACAAATTTTGGGTAAACGGTTTCAGCACGGTCGTTAGCACACAAAAACGAACCACGAGCGATTAACTGAGAAACAGTACACCAGGTACTAAACATACATCACATGAAAATGGTTATAGCTGTAAAATTTATTGGTACCATAAATTTCGGGAGAGCTCCTCAGTTTCAACCCCTCGTTGCATTAAGGTTCACGAATAAGACAAACACGAAATTGACAATATACAGAAAGGCATAGGTCCTAGTCAGATAGAGAAAGAAGGTTAAAACAAAATTGGAGGAAAAAAACAGGGAAGTTGAGTTGTGGGGAATATTGGACTGGGGAATGTGCGAGATCTGGGGCTTGTGGTTACCAAGGTTAAGCAAGGTTAACCACGTGCTTCAACTGTTTGCAGAGGTCTGGTTTGAAGCGTCTAATATAAGCAGCTTCCAGGTAACACAATATTCGAGATGTTTACATGCATGTAAAACAGCCTAAAAGTGTAAAGCTTAAATGAGAACTATTGACATGTAGGAAAAAGGGAACCTATATCATTTTGATCGACAGTTTCAGGTTTCCAAGTGAACGCAAAATATCTGACAATAACTTTTCTTCTAGAAACCACACATTCTTCCTATGATTATGCGGCTCGCAAATTTTAATCAATTATTAATTGCAGAATAATTCAGCGTTATTCGGAAAACCAGAATAGTTTGTTCACAGAATATTCTCAAAAACAGGTTTAGAAAGTGAAATATTTTAAATTAGCTAGGTCACAGTTTGCATGCTTATCACTTCTATCGACTCTAAGATTTTCAAAGTTATTTCTACTTCACATATCTTTATGCCCTACCGTTGCCTTTGTGCAACACTTATGTTGAATTTTTTATCAGAATGTACTTGTATAAAGTATTGTCTGAAAAGTTTTAAAAAACTTGGCGTTTTTAACTCCTGCGTGCTGTTGGTTTTATTGATTCCTGAAATCATGGAACTCTTAATAATAGGCTTACCTCTATTTCTTTTTAAGGCACATTTAAACTTATCCAATTGTGTCGATATATATTAGGCGGTCGGAAGTACCGCTTTGCCTTTTCAAGTAAGATAAATAGGCCAATAGAATTTAATGTGTGAGCATCGCGAAAAAGTTAAGAAAAAAGGATAGTATAATTGGAAAGAAAGGTTTGTTGTCCTAACATTTTTGATTCCCTCGGGAATCCTTAATTATAGGTGATCGTAGAAGATTCTGATACATGCCCAGATTGCATGGCATTTATGTTTCAGAGCAGCCACGCACATGCGCACTATAATTGTCCGTTCTTTTAGTCACCGCTTGAGGTCTTAATTGGTGCGGTAATGGCACACTAATTGCACCAGCGTTCTTTTCCGTGTCGGATGCAGATGAAATAATTGCCCGCTGTCGTGCAAGTTGTTGCTGCGCCCTGTCCATCCCATGTGACTGATTCTCTAGCTCAAGAAATCTCTCAGTACACCCTATGGGAACGCCAAATCACTGCGCTCGTTGATGACCTGGGATTCTGCGAACCATGACTCGCGCAGCTCACGGCTCACGCGGTTGTCAACTCTTGCGAGGATTTTGCCCTCGTACAACTGTAAAATACTGTCGGGTCCTGTCGAGTGAGCTGCAACCTGGTAGTTGGCGTCATTCTTCCTCATCGCAGATGCATGCTCGGTCATTCGCGTCCGAAGTATTCTCCCGGTTTCTCCGACGTAGTTGCTGTGTCCATAACTGCACCAAATCCGGTAAACGACTCCATTTGTGTTTTGAAATAATTTTTTCTCTAAGTTTTTGAATTTATTGAAAGCTAACATATGCTAGCCGAGCCATATTTTGATATTTTCAATGCGCTTTTTCGAAAATAAAAAATGGCGTTGAATTTTGCTTTTATGTGAAAAGGAGTGTCTTAAACATTATTTTTAATACCAATAATATTGCACAACTAAAATTCCCAGGAAATGCAACGCATTTTTGATGCATATTTTCCAGCCGCACGTTTTTTTGCAAGGCGTTTTACACACTCTATGACCAACTACCTGAATATGCTTACGCGATACGCCATGTAATTTAGTGAAGTTTGCTCAAAGAACTTATGCTTGAGGCAGTCATTTGGGAATAAAAACGTTAAAGTATGAGGAAGATGCTCAATTTTACCTTTAACATTTAAGTATCTAAATATAAAAGTTAAATCAGAAAAGTGTTTTAGGTTGAGCTCCGTTATACTACGCGAATTCCCTTCTTTCTTGCACTCAATGCACATTTCCTACCCTTCAAACTGAGGCGAGATCTCCAATTGTAATTTGTTATTTAGATGTCGTCTTATGCACATATGTTATCAAGAAATAAGAAACGATGCATTTTCATTTTTTAAAGCAAGCAATGAGGGTATACTATAGGTACTGACGCTTATCTTCCAAGCGAGATGCCCTAAACTTCGTATTAAACGTTAAAATCGAGTGCATGTGATGCTTCCTTCTTAAAAGCGTCCTTTTTTACTTTTCTTTGAAAATGGAACATTGACCTCTGTCGCTTTAACTACCAGCATGATAAATGTCACAATCCTAAGGACAAAGCCAGCGAACGCCGTCCGCCTAGGGCACACACATTTGCAATGTCAATAAAAAGCGTAATAACGGGTGTTTTTTACGTTTTATGAACTAAAGTTATGGCTCCAGGACACAGGCCATCAGACACCAAAGTAAACGGTGCTTGTGATGTCAAGGTCAATGATTTTTAAAATACTGGACATTTTAGTAAATAGGGATGCTCGAATTAATTGCTCCATGTGCACGTATATTACTTCGCGAATATAAAAAATACAGATGTGCTTAAGATGACAATGACAGACATTTATAAAACATATTTTCCATGGTTGTTGTTTGTCGAGTTGCTATCGGACTAAATTATTGTGTCGGTTATTTTATCCGAACAGAGTAAGGGTTCTGTCAGTCACCAAAAACATCAGCCACCCAATTACTCCTTCGCAAAAATGATTTTGACTCTAATTGTATGCTTTATGATAATTATTAGGGTGTCGAATGCAACAATGACGACAAAAAACCCTAAAACCTAGTTAAATGCCATCATGCGTGAAACTCTTTTGGCCATCCTTTCATTTCCTGCGTAAGCTGGCAAGGACTGCAAACGTCTTTCTTCCTTGTCTGTTTCAGATGCAGGCTTGATAATTGCATGACAATTATGCCCGTTATCGTCAGAAAGAGAGACGTCAACTCCCAGGTTGTAGCTTACTCGATGGGACCTGGCCATATTTTCAAGTTTGATGAGGCTGAGATCCTCGCAAGAGTTGACAACCGCGTGAGCCGCAAGCTGCTCGAGTCATGGTTCTCAGGCTCCCAGTTCATCAACAAGCACAATGATTTAGCGTTTTCATACGGTGTACTGGGAAATTTACTGAGCGAGAGAATCAGACACGTGGGAAAGATGGGGCGCAATGACAACTCTGACGACAGTGGGCATAAATGTCACGCAATTATCAAGCTCACATCTGAAGCGGACAAGAACGCTGTAGTTACTAATGAGCCATAACCGCACCAATTAAGACCTCAAGCAGTGGCTAAAGGAACTGACAATTATCGTGCGCATGCGGGCGATCGCTGCGAACTATAAATACCGTGCAATCTGGGCATGTAGCACCCTATCTGCGCAGGTCTTACACTGTTCTTCTATTTCCTATAATTAAGGATTCCCGAGGGAACCGGAACCGTAGGACAATAAACTTCTTGTTCCAGTGATCACTTCTTCTTTTAAAGAAGGTCATATTAAATTTTAATCGTCTTTAAATATAGATACTTAGTATTCGTTCCCATTTTGTGTTATTTGGAAACGGAACAGACCGAAAAATAATAAGTATTGCAAACAATGGTAATGTGTATGGCCAGTTTTAATTGGAATTCGCAAACTTTCAACCGATTGTCAAATAAATCCACTTATGCGGAAAATAATCCATTATAAAGAGAAATAGAATTTATTTACCAATGCAAGCGACAATGCCACGGCAAAAAACACCAAAAGTCGTCTGCAGAATGTGGTGCAGTTGCCGTCAAAGCAACTCTGTCGGAGAAGCTTGCAGACTTCTTAGGACATTTTAAGTCCTAAGACTTCTTAGGACTTCTTAGGTCTGGCAGATTTCTGGCAGACTTCTGTGGCAGCAGTGCGGTGGGATGATGCCAATTCTAAAGTTGCGGCTTAGACGACGAAACCGGCCACACGTTCAAATTTGATGAGTCCAATATTCTTGCAAGAAGTTACAATCGGGTAAGCCGAGAACTACTTGAGTCACGGTTCACGGGCCCCGAATCCATAAACAAGTGCAACGATTTACCCAATCCATATTCGATGCTGATATTCAATTTGACAAAAGCAGGTCCTCAATTGAGGAGCGAGCATGCCACCGCTTCATCTTATGCCAACACCGGAAAGCGAGTTGGCCAAACAATCATCACGCCCGAGTCCACCACGCGTGATGAAATTACAACAAGTCGGAGCCCGCGTGCTGTCCAAAAAGCAACCCACGCGCAAGAAGGCAATATACGTTAATTTTCACTGTGAACCTGTGGTACTGACTTTGTCCTATAAATACTGCAAACTTCTGCGAATGCTAAACCTGTTTCTGATGACGAATCCGTGATGAATACGAAACGGGTAGTCGAATAAATAATTTTGTCCCAGTGATCAAGTCTTCTTTTTTCCAGAAAGTTATTTCAGCGCCAGTCACACTGAATCGTTTATCTTCAGAAAATTAAATAACTTTTCGAAATCCTCAAATTTCGCTTTGATATTACGTTGGAAAATGTGAATAAACGCAGAAGTTCATCGGCTGAATATCTTATCAAAGCCCTAAGAGCTTGCATTTGATGGAAATTTTTTTTTAATATAAGAACAGTAATTTCACAAGTCTATGCGTATATTATTCAATTTTGACTATGTAGTTTGCTGTTAAAGGCATTTTTTTCTTCACAAATACGTTTCCAGACGCATTAAACCTCATATTCGAAAACACTGTATTTCGGTAAATGCTTTTTACGTTTATCATTTATTAAAGGTTTTGAAGTGAATTTCGAACAGATTCGCAATTTATAAATTCATCAATGAACACAGTTAAAACATAAAAAAATATAAGGACAGACTTTTTTTGGCGACATTCATTATATACTTATCCAGTATCGGTGAAATTTCGAGAATATTTTGTCCAAATATAAGTTATTTTTATTCATAGATAGTGGTTGGTTTTTATTAATCGTTTGAATTAAAAGATCATTTTTGTCCTTAAAATCACGGAATTTTTTAAAATATTTTATTTTCCTTGAAAAAAACATCGTTATTTTTATAGTTCCTTTTAGAACGTAATATGCATTATGCTGTTCATTATTAATTCTACTTTTTCATTAATGCATTCACACTGCTTTTTGAGTAATGATCAAACTGATACAAAATTATGAAAGTTGCATGGTCTTTTGCAACTACTATATATATGCGTATATGATGGGTATAAACGTGCCTCTTTTACAAAGCCCATGTTTAAACACAAATGAAATGGCAGCTGGCGTAAAGGCATCTACAGTGTTTTTTTAAATTTAGGATTGATGTGGCCTTTTAAGAGGTTTTAGGCTTATTCACTGGTCTCAATATTCCATTCAGCAATGTCTGCAGAAAGAAGCCATAGGCCCACCCACCCGTCTTATTGATGGCCTTATGCTACAAAGCCTACTACCAATATATTGAGGGCTGAGCTTACGACGGTTTAGGAGCCTGTAATAATTATGCGGATTTTTTTTCTAGCAATGATCAGGCTATCGAACGCGGCCATGTTCGACCTTGCATAAAAGCAACAATTCATAAATGCGTTCTTGCAATATCTTATTGACGACTGTCCGCATTGACAACGAATTGGTTTGGCAAACCGTGCTTGTTTACAAAATTTGCATAAAGTTTGTTAGGTAGCTGAAGCAGATTTTTAAGGTTAATATTAATTTTATCACGAAAAAATGTCAAACGACGACCTTCCTGCGCAAGGTTACAGAGAATTTAATTATTGTTTTTCAGATTCATGCATATTCTTATGCTGCCGTCAATTTCTATCACACCACACCATTGAGCGTCTTCTCGCCAAAGGAAGGACTAAGCGGAAATATTATCTTTCAAGAGACATTGATAAAAAAGGCACATTGTTTTTCCGTGGTCATACTCAATCATATAAGCCAAATTGTTTAATTAATCTCGGTATCATCTACTGGACTAAGCAGAATGGCAATTAATACGTCTTTCATAAATCTGTTTGATTTAAACCTCCATATAATAGTTTAGCGAGTGACAACGTCATCCACATAACATTTCATTAGGAAGCAAATATGGTTTCGGCATGCAGTTGTGCCATTCCCAAACATATCGCATTACTGAATTTAACTCATACACTTTCTCTTTTTCTTACCAGTTAGGAGTGTAGGAGACTTCATCCAATTTCCTCATACCCTGTTCCAGCAATTTGAATGAAAGCTTATGGACTTAGATTCGCACACATCCGTAGGCTTTTGCAAAGGTTTAATGGCCAACCGATAACTAAAATATTATAACGACCGCAGTTGAATTAAAACGTCGCAGTTATTCGCAAATTGATGCTTCGTTGAATATAGATATTAACTCTTGCACCTGCTTTAAGCTTATTATAGGCCTGTAATTGATCGTAGGAAAACTTTTTTCTGGAAAATATTGTTTGAGGCAGAGTGCTTTTCTAGTGTGTTAAAGTAATAACGTTTTTATTGTGCATGAATCATTTTACTGCCATTACGCACGTCCTTAATGAGAAAATCATCGATTGTTGCAAGCAGCAATATAACTAATGCAGGTGCATTTTCGAGCTCATGAGGTATTTTAGTTGTTTATGATTACAGTCAAAATCTTGTATTACAACCTTGCGATTAATCACCCAAGGATTCAAAAGTTTATAAGTTTTTAATATAAGTAAGCGTCTCCACAGCAAGATGATGTTATTTGCAAATCGTTTCCCACAATAAAGTTTATCCTTGGCAATGTGCTCATGACTGTTCAGGATCCGGGTATGTATATAGGTGGACAACCTGACTGACAGTAAAAGTAAAGTTACAAAAAGTGTTTTAGGTGTGTAATTGTGTGCTTCGAAAAAAACATTCATTAGAAGTAAATTTTACCACAAGAATTTTAAAATTTTATTTAGCGCATAATTTTTTATCATATTTTGAAGTGTTTCAAGAACAAATTCCCCTATGATTTAGATTATTTTGCATTTAATCTGGTAATAATAAAGGAAATGTTGTTTTCATACTAAAACCAACTAATGCTGCTTACAAACAGAATAATACTTTAGTCACGTGTCTAATGAATAAAATTTTAATAACTGCTTTGTCAAAATTGCCTAGACAGATGACTTCAATAGAACAATGCACTTCACGATTGCTATTCGGCTTCCGTTTCTTGCTACATTACATGAACGACGTATGAGAAAATACAAAATTAAATTTGTTTAAAAAGTGATGCAAACAGCAAGGTCGCAGCAAATGTTTACGAAAGCTTATCAATAAAATAAGCAATTTTTTAACACTTTGGGTAGCATAAGTTGGGAAACAGCTTTGAAGCAAAACGTTGGGCAGGAAAATGTGTATAGTAGGGAGCCAGACACTACCGCCGTGATATTAAATTCGCCGTGTGGTCCAGCATTTTACATTAATCGGTTTTAAACCACCGTATGTAGATTGCCTCCTGGTAGTGCTTCAAGTAACGCGTATTATGCAACTGTTCACTGATAGATGAACGTAGAATTATACTTGTAATTTAAATATATACATATAGGCAAGTGGTATTTGGATAAAACTGTCAACTGCTGTTGTGCATCTGTAAGTCAACGTACATTCATAAACACAATTTAAATTGGTGTGCACTGGCAAGGCATTTTTGGCACGTGGGTTTGGATGCAACTAAGCAGCATTGCAAACTATGAGATAGACCGCGAAATATGTCCTTTCGATGGTGCTAAGTAGGCGTCTCTTTGTAGTATTCAAAACGTTGTAACCCTTCAAGGTTGCAACTGAAGAGCTGCCACGAAATGTATGGTTCCAAAAAATAATAATACTTATGCAATCTTCAAATTCTCACCAGCAGAAAAGAGATCTTCTACATTGCACTCTGACTTTCATACGTTGCCAATTTCACGGATGCCTGGCAAGACCATTTGCTCCTCCTGGCCTGTGCACCACAACGCTCAGACAATGGCGTGTGATACTGTTGCTAAATAATCCCATGCTCAAATGCTGGAAGTGAGGAGTTACAGGCATCTCCATTTCTTTATTTTTTTTCACTAGGCTTTCCACTGTGGTTTAATTTCCAATATACGTAATTTAACATAACGGGGGATTTAAGCAGTTAGTGTTTATGTCCACATTCTATTGCGCATACCGTATCGGATTGCATTTTACCTGGAAGATGTTGAATTTTAATCACTCGGATCTTTATTTGTGAGTTATTTGAGTTATATCTTTCTTCTCTAAGGTAAGCAGTCTCCGAAATTCACGTAAAAACAATTTTTATCGATGAAGTCACCCTATATTTTTGGGTTACGGGACTAAATCTACTGATCTTCTGTGGGACGTACTCTAGTATTCCGCTATCTGCCGTACAACAGCTCGAGCCACCTTGAGATTAGCATGACTTGCTGATGACGGTTGATCTCCACGAAATGGCTACTCCAGTCTGCTTTGTGTTTGTCGATTGTGTTCCTTCTCCTATATTTGTGATAGAAAAATGTTGTTCCCTTTGATGCATTTACATTTGCAACCAGTGAATGCATACTGCCCTCCTGCCGAACGAAGCTGTGCTAATTTTGACTTAAATGTCCTTCACAGTCATTGCTTGGGGATTAAAGTCTATTTTAGCTCAGAGCCTACATTATGTTGCTAATTCGTAGCTTATGTTATTAAAGCCTTCTATGATTCACAAATTGTTACACCTGCTAGCTGTGTGCTAGAAAGCCTCACCTTAACTTGCACACTGTGTTCTGCCAAAAACGCACAAATTCTACGTGAGGTTCAGCAGTATATGAGCAGAAATATCATTGCATTTTTAAAAGCATGCTGCTTTACGAGGAAGGGATTGATCAGTGAGATAGAATAATAATAATAATACAGGTATGCTTTATGATTGATGGAAATATTATGCGTATCGTCATGGTTTATAGGAGTTTTGTACCACTAAACGTGGATGCAATTAAGTGTGATGTCATGTAATATCACCTGTTTCTGCAATTGCCTCGCGCGTACGTCTGTGCTTACGAATCCGCGACGAAAGTCAAAACGCCAGGTGAATAAAAGTCTTGTCCAATCAATCGAATCATCGTGGCAATTACTTCCTGGGATTTTTATGTTCACTTGTATTGGCAAGGCCCGCCTTTGAAAGAGGTCCGAAATGCATTTTTACGGCAGTTTAGGCGGTGGATAATGAGGCTTTACCATTCATCAGAAGGGTTAAATGGGGAAAAATATGTGCCACGAGAACCGGGAAAGTCATGAGGCTGGGGAAACACGTATGTCTACAAGGCAGGTAGAAGGAAGTAAAGAACATGAACGAGAGAACCCAAAGGCACCAACTGAGGCAGTATTTTGACAACTCTGTTTTTACCTGCTGCAGTAGGTGAATTACATCAGGAAATATAAACTGTAAATTTGCTTTGTGGTTTTTATTAGAAGGGTTTAGTTAGGTTAAGGTGACTTGACTATGATTTTGTAGCATAATAACACAAGGCTAGGCTAATATTCGCATTCCAGCTCATATTTTTATGCATTTTAGCTTTCAAACTGTTCTTAAAAATCACCATTCACAATAAAAGCGAAGACACAAGTGGAAATGCGTGCCCTAGCAAAAGATCGGAAAGAAAACTCGAGCTATCTTACAGTCACATTTACATGGAAGTTGGCGAGAAGCCATTGGTATCGGGTTCGATTCCTTAATTCATGACCTAGTTTGGGTGCTGGCATAAAAGTAATCCTTCCGGAGTCCCCTCAAAGCAATTTTGTTCAGATCACGCATTATAATAATAACGTACCTTGTAGTGAGTTCGCGGTCAAGCACGCTAATTTATTCGAGTTTTCTACACAAAGAAAGAAGTATCGTCCAGTTTTTTTTCAAAACATCACATGGACCCCCGAGTTATTTTTAACTCCATCTCTTCCTTTTCATTTGCCAACAGGTTTTCGAAATTCCAAGCATAAACTTTTTAATTTGAAGCAAATCAAACATCTTTCTCCGCTGCTTAAATTGTTCCATAAAGGTCTCACAAAGTTTCGAAATACATATAATCGAGTTCGATTATACTTTAAGAACATCATTTATAAACTGAGGGGTAAAGTGCTCATTAAATAGACTTGCCATAATTCTTAATATTTTACAGTTACATACTTTTCTAAAACCCACGGCAATGCGTTTATTTCCGATACTATACCTGAGAAAGACGTCATTTACTGCAGCAGCGTGCTAAATGACACATAAGACAGGCAAATTCTGTTCGACTGATAGGTTTTAAAAATGAGCTCAAGTTTTTTATCAAGAAATTTTTGACAATGCGGCAAATCAAGATATTTGCAGGGAAACTAGAATTAACATTACCATATTCCGGAATCGCAGTTTAGGAAAACCTGCAAAAACGATTATGCAGCATCCCAAATAAGACTAATTAGATGTAAGCACTGATTTCTCATATTGTTACAGGTCAGCAATTCAATGCACGCACTTTAACTCATCTATCCAAAACTTACAAAGTTTTAAAATAGAATCCTCCATTCATATTAATTTTTAGGTTAAACCTAATCAGTAGTTGTATAAGGTGTTCGACGTTATGGACAAAATACCTACTTTTTAAGCTCTCCTTAAAGGGTGTATAGAATCGAATTTACAGTTCATCTACGGGTTCATATTTTATGCATCAAATTTATTTCCTTCGGGGAAAGTGAATTCTATTCTAGATTTTCTAAGATTCACAGTTAACATTCATTGAATTACGTACCTTATCTTGCGGGAATGCCTATGAAGGTCGACGGAATCAAGCTGGGTGCAACACATGTCAGTGGTTAGCACGTTAATTTTACATTTAATTAGTTAGCCGGTGCCTCCTGCCTAGACAGTTGGATGACCAAGTATTTGAGTGACACGAAGTACAAAAATTATTTTATAAGGAAAGGAAAATGAAGAAATTTCACCTTCTTTGAATTAATGTGCATAAACGCTTGAATTATGAATGCATGCAATGTGCGGGTATCCCGTAGGACTTAAAAAGAGAAACCCTATTTTAATACTTGAAAAAAGTAGAACATTTAAAATGAAACCTGAATTTACAGTACGACTTCCGGTGCCTGCAGCTCAGGAAAACCTGCAGAAACGATTTTTTAGAGCAGTGGAAAAGTGCGCTCACGTGAAAAAAATTGATTGGGGTAAATTTAGAGAAATAATAGTCAGTTCTCATATAATAAGGTTGGTAGTTCGCTGAGCATACTTTACCACATGCAATTATTCCAAAATTACAAAACTGCGAATTCAAATCCTGTGTTCACATGAGTTTGGAGACAAGTTGCAATTTGTGCTGCCCTCGTCTTATTGCACCCATGAGTGCCACGCCTGGACTCCATATTCGAGGTGTGAACGACTAAATGACCCGTGTATATATTGCCGAATAGTTCATTATTGATGTGGACAAAAGTCAGCTTAATGACAAACAGAGCACAGTTTGCGTTCTTGGCAGCCCTAATGCACTGCAAATGTGGCTTCGGGCATGGCACAGTAGTGATTCCCAGGTCTTTTTGTTCGGTTACGTTCGACAGGCACTAGCCATTGAGTACGTATTTGTGACATTCACCAGCCGCTCTCGCATTCTTCGTCGTGAACCGCAATTTGACACACTTATCAAAGTAAAAGTGCATTACAATTTTTGGACCATTTATCTAGGCGGTCAAGTCTTTCTTGCACAGTTTGTTAATAATAATTGCTTCGGATGGATTTGCATTTCTTAATATGATCTGCAAACTGAACTCTACTGCTAGCCAGCCTATGCCTACAGTCACTAATGGAGATTAAGAACAATTTCTGCAAACTGGACATTACTGCTAGCAAGTCTATGCCTTCAGTCACTAATGGAGTTTAAGAACAATTTCTGCCCATGAACGGAGCCCTGAGGCACTCCACTGAAAACTGGCTCTCAAGCGGATTTTGTGTTTTCAACGCACACGGACTGCGATCGGCCCATTAGGAAATCTTCTACCCATTTTAGAAAATGGTGTCTTATCCCGAATTCGTTAACCTTGTAGAGTAGTCGCTGGTAGGGGAGACTATCAAGGGCTTTTTTGAAGTGGATGTAAACAACGTCGACGTTAACATTCTCGTCTACTAATCTGGATTATTTCTCTATTGAATAAAGCGTATTGATCAGACAGGAGTGGTTTCATCGAAATCCGCGTTGGGCACCATCAAATAAGTATTTTTTGATCTCGATACTTCATAGTGGCCTTTTTGGTAATTATTTCCATACCTTTGCAACAAACGCAAGTTAGGCTTACTCGTTGATGTTTGTTTGCGCTGGTTCTGGATCCACCCTTGTGATAAGGTTATATGTTCACAACTTTCCAATCAAATGGTAGGAGGCCTCGATCAATGGACAACTAGAAAGTATGCGAAAGCGATCTACACAGTTTCGAAGAAAGATCTTGCAGTACGTTTTCCGGTATTTGGTCAGGACCCGGAGACTAAACCTCACTAAACGCAAGACGTTTCTTCCTCGCATCCTCGTCTATGAACCGAAGGTCCATCATGATTCTGCTGTCATTCACTGCATGTAAGCTTGTCGAATTTAAATTTTGTTCCCCAGTGAAAACAAATGGGATAAACTGACTTAGGTTTTCTACCTTTTCGGAATTTCTAATAATTTTTCCTGGTTTAAACTTTTAAGACTATGACTATTCTTTTATTTTTGTCCTACTATTGATGTAGCTAAAAAGCACTTTG
>JAYGXS010000002.1:93690231-93827281 GCA_036362985.1 Ligula intestinalis
CTTCGTGCTTAACCACTAGAGCTGTTAATTCAAGGCCGACATAAACCACAAAATATTTATTTTGAAGGTGCCTTGCCGCTGAAATGCGACGACAAGTCCTGCTGTCGGTACTACGTGGAACTGTAGATCTATGTTTTAATTGTTTATGCTCAAATTATCTTGTGCACTTAACCTCGAAATTTACGTAAGCTGGAGGCTATTGAGGTGACATTACTTGGTAAGCTGCGTTTGTAGACTTTGGAAAATTGGGAGTTATTACTTACTTACCTGAAGTATGCATACGTTACCAGTGCTAGAAGATTGGCCTTACCGAATACAGCATAATGCTGCAGACTGTCCTGAATCGTCGTGTCAAATGCAACATTTATTCCTGTGTGTGGTCTTACCGTCTAATTTCGCCCTTAGGAACTAACAAGGAAGAACACAATAAGGAGCGCATCACGTTGAAAGCCATGCGGAGGAGAGCTTTTTGTGAACAAAACCCGCAGTTGCTCTCCTGAGTGGCAGTTGCCGCTGGAGTTAGCCAGGGCCTGATGTTACCATGAGGCGAAACCCGCGCCTGGTGGTGTCTCTGTTAATCCAGTCGCTACCCTCTGTTTGATAGGTGAGAGTTAATTATAAGTGCTTGTCAGGCGCCTTCGCTGGTGAAATGATTGAGCAGTTTGCATTAAAGTGACCGGCCACATGGCGCATCTAAATGGTTCTTGAGTAACTGCGACTATCTGGGCACGTGCGTGGACACCCACGCGTTTATGCACGGGTCTGTGTTTTCGGTGAAGTGGTCTGATATCATCGCGTGCGGACAGTCACAGCGAAGACACAAGACTGTTGCAGCTCGCATTGACAAGGGAATCATTTTTGTAGTCAGCACGACGATTCAAGACAGCCTGCAAGATTATGCAGGTATTCGGTCAGGCTAGTCTTCTTACACTTAAAATGTATGGATACCTCAGATGAGACGGCAATTACTCCCAATTTTGCAGAATCTATAAACGCAGCTTACGGAGTGATGTACTTTTAATATCCTCCAACCAACATGCATTTCGAGGTTTAATGCACATCAGAATTTGACCATAAACGCGTGTAGGCCAGATCCACATTCCGGTGGAGTAGCGAAAGCAGGATATGTCGTCGCATCAGAACTGCAAGTCACCTTCAAAAAAACATTGGAATGTTTTCATTGATTTTGTTATAATAACTGGAGGTCATCCATCCACTTTTACAGCGTTTGAGCATGGATTCAAATGAAAACAGCCCTATATACCATTACCGCATGTTTTGTACACACCAGCGGAATGGCTACATGGGCTTTTCGGACATCCAGACAAAAGAAACCCTGTCAACGGTACAACACGGCAGAGTAACTTACCAAGAATTAGGTGCCTCGAGCAAATTTCTACGAGAAAACAGAACTTGTCCATTATTGCTTCACAGTGCACTTTGTTCTGACGTTAAAATGCTATCGTTGCGGATTTCTGTGAAGCATAAGAATACAATGGACTTAAGTATGATAAATTAATCATGTAATGCAGCTCTCCTTCAACTAAGCTCAGAAATGTATTTGATAAAAACGAATTTTGACACCAATTTCCTGCCATCTGGGTTTTATTTTCTCGCAGTCGTATTGAAGCAAGAAAGCATATGTGTGGGTGCATTTCGGTCTCAGTATTTTAGCTTTGGATTTTTTTGAAAAAAATGTGTTATCATTTTCAACATATGTATATATGACGAAAAGGCTTAATGTCTGATTCTTTGTTATAACAGCTGTATTATAATTTTCTTCAGTAGTTTATAAGATACTCTTACAAACATCGCAGGGTTTATATTCCTAGACTCCTTCAAAGACTTCAAATTTGTTTAAATCTGGAGTTCGTCATCAGAGAATTCTGTAAGATCAGAAGAAAGAGGAGTGTTCACCGGAAGAGGTTTACTACAAGTCTGGCGTTTCGCGTAGTGTTCTCGTCTGCCCATCTTCAGAGAATGGATACGCTGGCTCGCGGTCCTCGTCTTAATGCCGTCCTTTTTCTGCGTGTGCCTGTTCTGCCAATCATGTTTGAGCTACCCCGTGTGTCTCTCACCGCATCTTCAATCGCCTCGTCTGTCGGTCTCCTCCCTGTTGCCGTGTCATCACCTGGTGTGTTCGTTCCGTGGCCCTTTGTGACTTCATGACTGGTGCTCGGAATAAGCGTGTTGGCCGCGGCAGTGGCTGATCACGGGGCTATGTGGCTTGCATTAAAGATCTACCGACCAGGAATCAAATTTTAAGCACTATTTCTTATGTAAGACTTCTAAAGCTCTAAACAATAAACCAATTTGGCCAGTACTCCAAACCTCTCCTCCCTTGACCATGCGAATGCCTGGAATGTGAATGTCTACATTCATTATTGACTATAATATGTTAACAGTTAGGTACCGTTAACATTAATGAGAACTATTTGTCAGGCTGTTTGCAGTCATATGAGCGCATCGGCTGGGAAACACTTCTGTTAACGGCTCAGTTTACAGAGATATTTCCTTACCCGTGCAGATGCGTAAGTGAGGTTTAGCTCCCTTTCTATTTAGATTTTGCTGCCATATAAAAAGTACAGTCGGAAGTGTGATGTGTTTAGCTTAGAAGGGAAGCAGAGCCCAGACACGCTACTAAATCATTCATTATAAACCAGCATTTATAGACCTAGGTTATATTTATCAACATTACGTGGAAGGCGACATTACTCGAGAAGGCTTACCCAAAATAGAAAATCGATTTGTGGTGGAATGCGATTTATTTTTGACCGAGAATCCACGGCAGTCTTAGGACATGCATAAGGTCAGCACTGATAATTTAATTTTCGCATCTTTCTCTGGAAGTTGGCTGCCTGATATCTTTATCCTTACTAAGTTAAAGGTCTCGTAACATTTGGTCAACAGCCCCTATGCATTTATCCAAATGTTTATGAGCTTATTTTCTAAAATCTCGAAGCAAAGTACGTGTATACTTCACGTTTCCCTCAACGTGAAGGCTTTCAATATTTTAAATGTCCTTGACATCAAAAAAGCGTTCACTTTGGTGTTACAACTACAAGTATCGTCCTATGGCATGTGTCCTGGGGTCGTGACTGCAATGCATTTAACCTGCATTTATCCCTGTTATCATGTTTTTAATTGACATTGCAAATATGCCTGCCATTGCCGGAAGGTGTTCGCCTGTTTTGTCCTCACGATAGTTGTAGTTAAGGCGGCACATGTCAATGTTCTATTTTTAATGTAACGTTAAAGATTAGCACTTATTAGTTTTATATGCTAAGCAAATATCGCATGTTCTCTGAATGAACGTGCAATAAGAGACACCTAGCATACCGGGTAAACGTTAATGCCTATCAAGTTTATTCAAGGCTTTCTTTAAAGAAAAGGACATAAATCTTATTTCCAAATCTCAATAACAAGTTAAAGTATGAGCTCTGCCAGCAATTTGAAGGTTAGAAACTGTGACATTGTATAAAAGGACTAGCGCGGAAGCCCGGCTTCGCCGTCAAATTTAAACGTACAGAAAAACTTGATAAATGCGCTGGGCATGTGCTGATTTGTTGTGTCAACCATGACCAGCTGGCCTTGCGGTGTTGGCACAATATGATGTAGTGGGCCGTCTGTTCGCCATACGGTGAGTTGCTTCAGCCAAATTTAGTCTCAAAACCGAATATGGATTGGGTAAATCGTTGCATTTATTAATGTACTAGCGCGAAAGCCCGGCTTCACCTTGGGCTTCCTCACATGTTGGTGACCTTTAAGTAGGCAAACCGCATATGATAACTTCTAAAAATGATAATGTCCAGTTAATTTTAGCTTTATTTGGGAAATTCATAGGTTAATACCTTTGAACTCCCTCTTTGTACATAGTTATGATGCAGAATCTGTGGCGCTGCCAGAAATCAATCAGCGTTGGGCAGGGGAAGACAGCAAAAATCTCCTCAGGCATTTGCCATAAGTCAAGTTTCGAATGCCGTTTTGTGGGATTTTAAGGAGAAAAACTGTCGATAGTGGGGCTGGGGCCGGGAGGGGGCGACGGGTTTATGTAAATCGGATGTTCTGCTGCTGAAAGTGTTAATCAGGCCGGGAGGAGGCCATAGCGGTTGATCAATAACCTAATGGTCACATGAGGGGAAGATCGCAATGGGCACGAGAACATCGCCGAGTACCGGAGTTAAGCCCATCGTATACCCTTGCTGGTTACCGGGTCTGCCGACCAGATATCGAAGCATGGGAGCCCCACAATCCTCAAAAGTTATTCTAAGCAAACAAAGTACTGAAAAGAAGCCAGCCGTATGGTTTTGAAAAAAAAATTCTGCCAGAGAAGTTGGTGGTAAACCTTACTTGCTGCCAAGCGTCAATGTAATTAGTCTAGCATCATTACAAAGAACATCTATTTTCATGCTTGTCTAACTGCATCACAAACGTGTCCACAGTTGGCATTAAAATATAAGCGAGTAAATAAGTATGTATGCGGTGGAAAGTGGTAATTGTTGGGCATTAAGAGAGCAGAATTTTGAAATTAAACAATAGTGAGAAATACTGGATCATTAGAAGGCAGGAAATAAGGATCAATGCGCACCGTAATATGATGGATGGTAGATTCGTCAGACTAACGCTTCTGGGTTAACGACATTTCTCATAACGCCGTTAGGTGCCAATACGTACAAATTGGTTTTCGAGCGAAACCGAGATATCGCAACGTAGAGCTAGCCGTGGGAAAAGCACGATTCTCTCAGGTGAATTTCAGCCACCCTAATGGTTTGACCTTGGGACTTGTTGATGGACATGGAAAAGCAAACCTTAACGGGAAATTGAAGTCGTTGGAAATTAAACGGAGTGTCAGCTGGCACGATAGGAATGAGGGGGATATAAACAGTCTCCCATTTTGCACAACCAGTCATAATTGTGGCCTCTATAAGTTATGACATCATTCGTTTGAAAATTAGCCTAGTGTCATTGCATAGCCGTGGTGCATCAATATTTCTCATCAGCATAATTGGCGCGCCAACCTTCAGAACGAGTTTGTGCGATGTAACGCCAGATATTTCTAAGCTGTTCAGGAATTCAACTGGATAATTAACACAGTCGGAATGATCAACAGTCGTATCGAATTATTTGTACAGTTTTTCCTCACCTGGAAGAAGATGGCTAATTCTGTCATTAATGAAATTGACGAATTTCTTGGTCAAAGCTAGAATTCCTCGTTTGCATAGCCATTCTGCGTCGATGAAGTTATTTTAGAGGTCACGGAAAGCTTGGGCTCTAAGATATTCTACACTGCTCAGCAAATTTGCAGCCAAACTAATAGGGATGTTTCCGGTAGCATCGCTGTCAATTTTTCCTTCGCCAATCTTCAAGATGTTGGTGGAGAATCCTTCGTTTTCATGAGCATTGTGCAGGAGAACTCCCACATTTTTCGTGAGTTTAAATGTCTTCAACGTTGACCACAGCGGTGAATATTTTAAGCAGCATTTTACCTGGTCACCCCATGGTACCCCTATGAATCACCGGTAGTGTGTGGTGGAAATCACCAGAGAAAACCATTGTGATTCCACCAAACGGAATGTTTTTTTTTCCTGTGACATCACACTACCACTTCCAGTAAAATTATGTTGGCCTTGGTACACTCGTCTTAGATATTAGCTGAGCACCATTTCAACAATTCAGATGATCCACTACCTCTGCTTATGTGGCATGTTGTGGTGCCATCATCAGGTAACCTAAGAGGAAGCTTGAAGGTACTGTGAGCAGTTTGGTCACCGGAAATTAAAGTCGCTGCTATAACAGCCGATGCAACGGCCAAAACAATTTGGCTTTCTTTGCGCAGCTCAGCCAAAAGCAGCTGAATGACAAACGTTTTGCCAGTTCCACCGGGCGCATCCAAAAAGAAAACGTGGTCGCCATTACTATGGTTATGGACACTGTCAATACTAGTGTTGAATGCGTGCAGTTGATCAACCAGCATCCTTGGTTTTTGAAGAGCCACGTATGCTGCTACCTCGGTAGCATTGTAGCAAAGTTCCCGCTCAATTTCAGTCGGAAGCTGATTCTCAATGCTCCTGTCGAAAGGAGGAAATCCACACCTTTTAAGTTGCTCTCCATTCATTTCAACCGAGGTGTTTTCAATGTGAATGAGTGCCATGTTGTAGATGGTGGCATTGAAGTCTACGGGAAGATGGGCATTTTGCAACTGTAGTTGATGTCGGTAGTCTTCCGACATATCATTTCTGTACTTTAACCACAGATCATGGGGGCAGTTCAACTTACAACTTCTGATCAACAACGCAAGCATTTGTCGCAATTTAAAAGGGCATTAGCAACAACAGCCTCAGTAATGGTGATCTCCTACTGATTATCATCTTGAAGCAGACCACGCCTCGCACAGGCTTCTCTGAAGGTAGGACACAGAAAACCATCAATCGTCCTGAGATCTTCAAACGATGCTAGACCTTTAACTTCATGGAGTAGCATGCGTAAGTAGAAGCATTCTTTTTGAGAGGGGTGAACAGTGTAAATTCTGCCCATTTTCACATCATACTTGATGCCCAGATGTCCGTCAACTGGAATACTTCCCCTTCGTCGTGCCCACTTGTTTCGATTCCATGTGTAGTATGAGGGGACCTGAAAAAACAAAAGTGTCTAGTCAAACGAAACTTGCTGGCAAAATTTGAAGAAAGCAGTCAAAGTTGTATCTTTAGGATCCTGAAGCTGATTCAAGAGGAATCCTTCCGTAGAGTAAATCCATTGGCCATTTTCCAGGTGGACGCTTAAGTGTTCAATGGCCGGAAAACGGTTACAGATATCAAAACCAAAGATTCTCCAGAATGCCTCATTGCTGCTGATTTATCTGCCCATTTCATAATGGGTAATTTCATAATTTTTGTAACGGTGGTTGAGACAGTACATGGTGGCATCGGATCCTTTGTTGATGTACTTGCAAGCGTACTTGATGGACTTCACTGAGTTGCAAAATTCAAAGTTGATGCGGGCGTTGAATACTTTTGACAGTATGGGTCAATACGGCACAATCCAACGGTTACTAATTACTATGCGACCGTTTCGCCTTTTTATTGATAACTGCTTCGAATCCACTAATCTAAGGTTGTCGCCTTTTATGGAGAGGGTTACCATCCCAATCAGTCTGAGTTGCATCTAGAAATCGCTTGGGATATCTCTTGGTACATTTCCCATCCTTCATGCAAGGGCTGTTAGGATTAATCTGACCGCATGGGCCATGCACCATTTTAGTTTTGATCGTTTCAAGCAGAACAGGGTCAATGGATCGGTCCGGCAACACTGCGCACATAAATTTGTCGATATCGAAAGTGTGCAATTTTTCCTTCAGCCAGACCAACATGTGAACGAGGGGCAATCCTCACTTTTGACACTCAACAGTTTGCATGTGACACTGAACATTACCGAAAATTTTGAATTTTGTGATGATTCTCATCATGATTGTCAACTTAAGCTGGAAAACCCGCGCGGACAAATCATGGTGATCCTGTGGCTCGACTGGGGAACAATTCATTAGTAAATTCAGGCTACGATGGGTTGCAGGTAAATGTAATGAATAGGTGCGGGTGACTATAATGCCTAACGTAAACCACCGCTTCTTGGGTTTTCTCATGCATGTAGCGTGAAGATCCAGTGATGCTTGACGGCAAGATGAAACGTTGACCACAACCAGCACCGTTATCACCATCAGAAAGTATATTGTCTCTAAGGTGGATGTAGTTGTCCACGCGAAGTTCTTTCTGGTGTGTGCAGAAATAGCAGACGCGTTTTGTTTCCATTTTGTCAAACATATCAGCAGAAAATTGCAGAACCAACGTTTTGAATCGACAAAGTAGGTTAAAAGCTTGTTCCCGAATCATAAGGTGATATGATTAGAAGGCTTTACAGCTTAATGTTTTACGGGTGCCAATTTGAGGTATACCGAAGCGATAAACGTCTACACAATTAACATGCATGAGTGGGTATTGTAAGGCGTCGTATGAACGGTGTGCCTTGTTTATCCTTTGCAACCTATCGTCCCTCCTTCTCAAGACAATATTTCTGTTGCCGTGCTCTGTTTTTGACACAATGACGGCCACCTCGTTGCATGCAAGCGCATTAAATCTTCGTTGATGTTCTCCAGGAGGACGTTTATCAGCATATATGACAATAGCGAAGTCAATGAAAGCGTGCATTTCCTGGCCAGACTTGAAACTGTTAACTAAGCTGTTGCGCTGGTGAAGCATGTCTTGAAGGGACAATAGTATGCGATGCTTCAAGCCTGGGTACACTCTGGATCGGCTTTGAGCTTGTAGGTTGATGTCTTCGACGAAGTATATTTGTAGAAATTTCGGCTCGCCATCAGGAGGAGGTAGTAACGATCCAATCCGGTGGCAGACCTGGCCTTCCACCTTAAAGGCAACAAAGTTGGCACCAAAGGATGTCATTTGAAACGCACCGTTGTATTTTCTTATACTAGAAAGAAAATTATTCGAGTCGTCGGAATTACTAGCAAGCAATTTTGAAGTATTTCTGGCGGTGGGGGGAAGTTATTCAGTAGAACTTTGCCGTTGGAACAGCACATGCCGATCCTCTCACCAGTCCATTTTTCGCCTGGCAATGTCCGCAACCTCCTTTATCTTCCCAATGGAAACATTTAAATCGTTCGCATAACCAAGACTTGGATTGTAATTTAGTGAGGCTTTGTCCCACGCTCGAGCATTTATGGAAGCAACCGACGGGCCAGAGTTGCCAAACCGTATGGGAATTAGTTGCAAACTGGAGTTTCCAGCATCTTCTGGGCGTTGATCCGCTCGCTGTGATGCTTGCATAGTCAGACGTGCACTTCTACGTCTGGTTTATCCGTTTTGCCGATGTTGCGAATCTTTAAACCTACCTAGCTCTCTTCTTCGCAGGGTTTGGACCTCGGATTCTTGGGAGAAGTTAATTTGATGGCGAATCGCGTCTTCGTGTCTCTTTTGCGGTATTTGATCTTCGGTTTCTTGGGAGTGTCGACATCGCTGACGTACGGCATTAGTCTCCTGACGAAGCCATCTCTCTGCCTGTGTTTCCTGCGAACATCTATTAACATTGGCAAGTATCTTCTGTTGCTTCAATTGGACTTGCGTTCTCGCGGCTGCTCTAATTTCTCTTTCACTTAATGAGGTAGAACCTACAAATAGGTTATTATTTTGAACAGAATAACATGAGGTAGAAAAGAAGTTAGTTTAAAACGTTACATTAAGTCACCAGCCCATCATCATGTGTCGAGTTGTTTGTGTTCAGAACATGCCTGACGTCATCATTGTTGTCCAAAATGATGGGTTGTAAAGGTTTAATTGAAAGAGAAGGGATTTATGTGGTTGGCCATTCAACCTAACCCAAGAGCTCGCCGCATCGCTGTGGAGGGAGGGAGGGTTGGCGGTCTTTCAACTGGCTGCGACAACTTACGCGTAAGTAAAGGGGGAGATCCGAGTGAAAGTAGGTCAAGGGCTTTACGCTCAACCCACGCAGTAGTAACAAAGGGGTAAGAGGGAGAGAGAGGTGTAAAGGGATCATTGACATTAGATTCTATTCATAATTCGGGACCAGCGAAATGGGGTGGGGGTAGGGGTGAGAGGGGAATGAGTCCGACAATTAATGTCGTCCCGTGATCATCGTCTCAAGTTTTGTTTGGGGGTGTGTGGACGCAAGGTGTCGACCTCTTGAGACGGTGTCGGTGGCATTTGGATGCTTGGTTGAGTGAATTTAAAGCAGCTGTGCAAACACGGTTATAGCCCTTGCTTCATTGGTGGAGGAGAGGCCCTTCAAACGGCCGCGACCACTTGGAAGCTGTGTTCCACTTTCTGAACTTTATTCGGTCATAAAATCCCTTTATATAATGTCACATTTTAGGACTTTGAAACTGATGGGACCTAATACGGTAACATGTAATTAAGACGTCATTTTATGGAAATATGTCATTCAAAAATTGCAAACAATGTTCTTGCTTTTTTGGAGATGGACCTAAGTAGATCGTCCAGACACTGACGCTGACCCAGCAAGAGAATATCGTTAAGCTTCCCATTCCGCGTTTATTTTGAAAGCATCTGACCATTGCTCAATCATTTGCAACGCACAAAATGTCGTTTGTTAACTTTACTTCAAAAATAGAACATTGACCTTTGTCGCCATAACAACTACCACCATAAATATCACAATCCTAAAAACAAAGCCAGCAAACGCCGTCCCCTAACGACATGTCCATTTGCACTGCCAGTTACAAGCATGATATCGGGCATTTCTCTTCGTTTTATGAACCAGAGTCAAGGTTTCAGGACACAATTCATTGGACAGTATATGTATCGCCAAAGTAAATGGTCTTGTTCATGCAAAGATCAAGACTTTTAAAATATTGGACACTTTCATAAATCGATATATGAAGTAATCGCACCGTGTACGCGTATTTTACTTCGTGATTTTACAAAATAAAGACTGGCCTACATAAAAAAGATGGGCATTTACAAAACAATTTTTCATGAAGTGCTATATGTCAGGTTGCTATCAGGCTGGATTAATGCGTCGGCTATCCTATCCAGTCAGAATTAGGGTTCTGTCAGTCGCAAAACATATCAGCGACCCAATTACCTGTAAAGGTTTTGACTCTAACTGCATGTTTGATGATGAGCAGTAGTTGAGTCTAAGGCAGGAATGTTGGCCAACAAACCTAATAACAAGTCAAATGCCATCATACGTGAAACAAATTTGGCTATCCATACATTTCTCTTGTGTGCTTGCAAGCGCTGTAAAAGAACGCGTGTATCTTTAAAAGCTATAAAAAAACGACTTTTTTGAGCCATATAATCAGCCAGTAAAACAGCAGTATCTAGCAAATCCTGAGCTTGCGCAAAATAAACACTCATAAGACGTTACTGGTAGACATAAAAGGACATGTATGATACGTATTTCTGCCTCATTGGGTGTCATCAGGTGCAGTTACCCAACCGTGGTGCAGCCGTTGTAATCACCGCCATGCACTAGTTTCCAACCCGCATTTCACCGGCCATGGGTCGGTGTACACAAATATACTAATAAGCACCTTCTTAATGATGTAATTTGAATGTTTTAAAATGTTTTAAACAGGTGCCATTAGCTCAGTAGGACGAATCTAAAAATTAGTTCATTGAATGACTTTACGAAGTGACTACTTATTTGATTCCAAGCATCCCGCTGGTTCAATAAATCATCACCGATCGTAGTTTTGGTCCTTTTATCTTTAATCTATTAGGCTAAATATACGTGGCAAGCAACCACAAGGACTTGAGAAGGTAAGTGTAAATCATTCAAAGTTATGGATAAGATAGCAAGACGTCTTGATGAGCAAACCTTATGTGCTAGAATTTTGCGTTTAAACTTTTAGTTGAGCAGGACTGCTTTGGGGCATGCGGGTAATTAACTTGTACACGAAGTACAAAACATCGTGTTTTTATATTAATATACTGTAATCATTCATTTGCATAGTACATGGCGTTTTATGTGAATTCCAGTTCGCTGAACGGACTTATTTGTTTAGACCTATAACCTGTATAAAATGCATTAGTAACACTTACAACCTTATTCAAATTTCAGCAGACTGAACTGTGATTACATTCACGTAAATGAAATGAATGTGAAATGCAGGATATGTACAAATCCGAGCACATATTTGCCGGCTTTAGCGGTATTTATACAGATCATGTATTTACCAAAATGAATCATTATCAACTGTATTATTTGTCTTTATTAATGGATACTGCGTCATTTATCGATAATAAGGGCGAGCATTACAAGAGCTATTATTATAAGAAAGCATTTTATCTGTGTTAACTCATCAAAGAATAAAAGAACTTCTCAAATTGCTGTCGTACAGGGATGTGCCGGAAACGCACAAGGTCACAGTCCCCTGGTTTTTTTTCGTAATACCTGGTGATGGCATTTTGAAGTGAATCAAAATAAGAGCAAAATATATCATACATCTTGTCTTAAGGCAATCAGGAGATAAAATGTGCCGATTGAAACAAATGGCTGGACTGTGTGACCAAGGAAACTGACGCGCATATTTTTATTTATGTTTCAGTCATTAGGGCCAAAGTGTTCGGACAAAGATTTATACGATCCAATTGTAGGCAGAGTGTCTACGAAGTTGCTAACCTCAAACGAGGTTAACAATTTAAGGAAATTTCTAATGAGTTACTGTTATGAACTGTTTTTTTTAAATTCTTTGTCGAATATTTTGTTCTGATCAATAACTTATGTGTCTTGATAACCTCTATGTGTTCGCATTGAAATTAAAATATGTCGAAGACATGAAAACGCAATATGATGACATATGTAGAACAAATTCTCAACAATATAACTAATGCGATGAAATGGTCAAACGATTAATTTCACCTTATTTTTTATGATAACACAAGCTTTTATCATAAACAAAACGGCTATTTTTGATTTTATATATGCTGCCTATTTATTTGTGAATATAAGAAAATGCCTTCGATGAAAACTTAAAAATGGCTTCTTTTAACAGCCCCTTTTCAAACAATTCACCAGTAGGAAACTAAAATTTAATTATGCCAGGCATATAACCAATCTTTATCGACATATAAATTGTAATTGCACATATTATTTCATTTTCATGTCAATTAAATCTCTCCACGCATATGGATATGTATTAAAAATTGCTACCGTAAAGCCGTGTATAGTAGGTCCATGTGCATGGCTTTATGAAAATTTTTTTTCGATAAAAGGGAGATGCTTCAGTGGTGACAATCTTAACTGCTGGCCTCAATTACCCGTTTTAAAAAGCCCCCTGGAATGTAATTGCATATCCATGTGCACAACAGTCAGCCATTCCAGATGCTTCAAGGCCCATTGCCTATCTATTCTGGAAGCACTTGATAATAAGGTGCCACTAAAGGCCCCGAGCTAGCGATGGCTTAGTGATGGGCACTCGATGGTCTTTAAAACGACAAAACGAGGATAAATGAAATGATCATGTTCGACTTAGTATCCATAGTAAGAGTGCAGCACTTTCTTTGATGAGTTTCAGACGAGGTCAGTTGACCAGTGTCCATAGATAGGTCGAATTGACCTGATGAAGACTACAATTTACTGCATTTAGTCAAAGAAACCGACAAGGTAACTTTACTTAGGATATGTATGTCATACCATGACATACCTAACAAACGCGAGATAAGTAAGTTATCACTTCCGGTAAATGCACGTCCTAAGACTTCAATGGACTCCCACAATGAACCATATTTTCTACTTTATGTAGAACTGCCTGGGAAATGTTACCCTCATGAAACGTTGATATGTATAATCCGCGCCAAAGGATGCTGAGCAAGCTTATTCATGATGAAGTTTTCACTAATTTATCCAAACCCTACCCTCTGATTGGGCTAAAAATGACACTAATTATTATTTTGTTTTTGCAAGCTTAATTTAATACTTTTTGGACTATTTTTGGTCCGTGGCATCAGAGTTAAAGTAGATAGATCGTATTCTTCCTTCAGGCAAAGTATCGTCTCCAAGGAAGCTGCTACAGTGTTCGTATGATGTTATCTCACTTTCAACCATATCTTGCCAGTCTCCCTAATGCACAAAGCTTATCTCTTCCGCAGCCATTATAAATGTGGGAGACGTCAGCCTATCTCATTCGCCACGCCAAAATTTATAAATGGCAGTTTATAGACTCAGGGTCATAAATACGCTGGAGCTCTTGAAATGGTGTTCAGCCCAACATATAACCATATGTTAATTACGACCGTATAACAACACAAACGTCAGAGTGATTTCTAAATTGATTATTTTAGAAAATAAACACCAACTTTCACGCTTGATTCCAGATAACGGAAAGCTTCTTATTATATTCCAAGTGAAATTCCTCGTGCGAAGTATTAATACAGATTGAAGATCACATTTCGTTGTTAATGAGGCACTTATTATTCTACTGTTATTGGGGTATTCTTAAACTATCTATCTTAGGATGTTTGCAGAAAACGCTTATTTTGAGATAGAGGCAAGTTGGAGCTCATTAAATATTCAAGAGGTAAAAACAACTATCCAATATTTGCATATTACAATTTTAAACCCATAATTAAGGAAATTAAATCATCCTTATTATTAAAAAATAAACTAAATTTACACATTTGCACGTTACAAAGACATTTTCTTTTAGCTGAATCCTTTAAAGTGATGGTTTTAAGGCTTTGCGCTCATTGGACCATATTGGTGTGAACGAAGTGTCCAAAAGTATACATAATTGTTAAAGGTACCTTATTGTTTGCATATTGGAGTACAGTGCTTTTCATTTTTTTTTCATTTTTCTTGTGCTCGTTTAAATTGAAAATAAGCACATTAATCTTTCAAAAAATTTTAAAAGAACTTAAATAATAAATAGAAATTGACATACTAAGGCTTTATCGTAAATAATTTCTACAAATCGATAAACGTACGAACGAAAAAGTCCAGGGTAAAAAGACTGAGTAAGATATGCAGCCACATATATGCTTTATTTCTAAAATACTATTGAGACTAAACAGTACACAGATAAGAAGAAAGTTGAAGCAAAAATGGGACATTTTGCGATGTTTCCTGCCTCTTCTGCACATCTGCAAGACATTTTAGTCGAAAGTAGTATATCCTACATAAAGTTCCTAGTATTTTCATGCAAATACGAATCGGTAGTCTGCCGTGAGAACATTTCTATGTCACCTTAAAATGAATTGTATAACAGCAATTGAAAATTTTTGTATCTATGCAAACATATATTAAAGCTACATACCCACTCCTAATTTACTCTTTCTGTTTAAATATTGTATGTGTTTTTTTTTGTTCGGATAAGCAATAATCCCATTTTCTCATTTCCTCTAGAACGCTTGGAAAGTATTCCTAATGCTTGTTTAAAAGGTAAATTAAAGGCATCATTATTTTAAGAAGACCGAGTGAAACAGCAAAACACTTTGTTTGAAGGTGTTTCGCAGTTGCAAGTTCAGGACATGCTTTTCTTTAGGCCCTCTACGAAACCGTGGATCTAAGGTTAAAAATATTTATGCTCCACATTGAAAACTCAATGTAAGAATGCATGTTAGCTGGAGGATGTCGAGTTTACATCATTCAATACTGTGCTACTTTAGATTCTGGAAATTTTGGATTTGCTACTAACTTGTCTGAGGTACGCATGGGTAACTTGTGCTTTTTATTTGCTTACTGACACTCAGTAGTCGGTAATGGAACTCAATCGTTCATTCTTGGATAGCAATTTACTCAATGAGAGGTAAACATCAGAACAACATGTCGTGGGATCTAGTAACAGGTTGCGCACCACCTTTCATTGGTGGTGATGATGGATAATTAGTAGGTAATGGCCTTTTCAGTCTGCTTTGTCTCTGTTGGCTATGTTTTTTGTCTACAATTTTGAGGTGCACGATTTATTCCAATGTACGCGTCTGCGTGTATTCAGTTGGTGCACAGTGGCCTGTTGCGAAAGGAAGCTGGCATAGTTCTGAATTTACTTTCGGTCGTACTCAGTGATTATTGCGCAGGTTGATTTCTACAAACGACACTTTGTGTAATTAATCTATCATTTTTGGTAGCTAATTGTAGCAACACATTTTTATGTAGGCACGATTATTAATATGATTACGGTGAGCTTGAACAACTCACATCAATCTGTACACTGTTTTTCCCTCACAAATTTAAAAATTATGCGGTTTTTTTCTGCTGTGCAAGAGACTACCTTATAAATGCTGTTATAAGAAACTCGCTATCATTTTGCAAAAAAGTTGACAGTAAGATTACAAAATGGTGTGTACTTTTTTATTAAGGATATCACAGAAATCTTTCGCGTATGGTGGTGGTCCCGATGACATCTTCACTTTGAGAGTTTTGTACCGCTAAATGTTTAACGTACAGAATTGTGCTGCATGACATGTAGGACAACCGGATTCCTTCAAAGTACACGTCAAAAAAGAACTTAAGTTAGTAAAAGACGATTTGTGGCATTACGGCTATTCTTATACATTTCTTGCTGAGAAATGGCTTAAAGACCTACAAAGCTTATATTTATCAAGGTCATATTTTAGGGAAACGGACAAAGCAAATTTCTGAGGAGGCGCTCGCGTCAATTAAATTTCTAGTAGCCGACGTTCATATACGGAGCTCTCATCTAATATGGAGACAGCAAGGTCAAAATGGCAGCACAGATCATCTCTTCTTGGGCCTATTCATTAACCTTGTCCTGCTGGGCAAAATATATCGGTTATATGAGCAGGTGTTTGTCCGAAAAATAAGTAACGCATTCTAGAAAAGGCCTCAATGAAATTCATATTCAAAAACTCATGGAAAACTGAGTTCATCGCCTATTTCCTCGTCAAACCTTACGAGCAATTTACAATGTTATCCAAAACTACGCCAACCGCATTGGACAGCGCTGTGGCCCACGTAAGAAGCGGCTGCATTCAGGCCATGCATACCGGTTTATTGCGCCTTAAATAACTTTAAGGTACCACTGTAACCATGCCTAAGGGCCGCTAGTTCAGGCAACCGCAGATAATTACCATTCTGTTCACCCACTACCTGACCTTAATAGTTTTTCTTTCTCATACGCACAAACATACGTTTTTTGTAATAACTCGCACGTTCATTTTGTAAAATAAAAATGCAACTGTCTGCAGTGTGCGCCTGCGTTTCTCTCTTGGAGGCATACTTCTTGCTTTTTTCAAACATCTGCTTGAATATTAATGTAAATCGTGTCGAGAAAATGCAAACCATTCATTCATTCAAAAGTGGCCGATATTTAGATATTGTAATCCAGAAAGGACGGTTATTACTCAGATGACGTGGCCATGATTTTAGTGAACACATTTCCACCCATTTGTATTGATTGGATTTAAAAAAAGTTGTTCAGTACTGTTAATTAAAAGCATATGTTCTAAGTGTATTGAATACAGATAAAAAGTAATATTGCTGTCTGAAAGTTGGTAAAATGTATATTTATGGCAATATTTGGTACCGGCTGATGGAATTCAGCCCAAATATATACAACAAATGTCGGTCTTGCTTCATAGACCTTAAATAAACCGAATTATACAGAGTAAATAAATTAAGTTCAAAAGAAACCTTAAAAGAAAATACTCCACCTCTTACGAACTAATTTGCATTTGCGCAGGTTTTGTGTATGCACAAAAGGGGTATCCATTTGAACGCGAAAAGTAAAACCTCCTAATATTACAAAAAAACAAAGAATCTGCAGGGAAACCGGAATACTCAAAACTCCCTCCGAATCCTGCATCCTGTAAAAACGTAAAGAAAGGAATTTTCAGAATCCAGCCTTAGAGTGCTTACGTGGAAATACAACGCTTCGGGGAATTATCGAGCGAAATCCTACTAAGTTAGTTCGCGTATTATTATAGGTTGAAAATTCAATTTATGCACTAAAACCCGTTGTTTATCCTAATTTTTACGAAGATTCAACATTAAATCCCCTTTTTAAATTAAAAGATGCAAGATTCATTTGATTTTATGATAGCTTTTTCTAATCATTACGTTTGATTTTAAGTTAAAGAATCAAATTTTGAGGAATAAAATCCTTCCAGGTGATTCGCGATTTCGCGCGTTAATATTTTCAATCCATTTCCTCCGTATAAATGAACCAATCCATTGTTTATTTAGTCCTGTCTGATGAAATTATTAAAATCAGTATGAATGTCGAGGGCATAACGCTGGGAGCCACTTATGTCAGTGGCAAATGATTTACTCAATTTCCACGGTCAGTTAGCCAGTACCTTCCTGCTACTATGTCCGACGATACTTACTTACCCGTTTTTCACATATTTTCGCATATTTTGGTGCATTTTATTTGTAAATCTGTATGCTCTGAGAGTGTTGATGAATACGACTTTCTGGCATTAGTTATTCTCTTATAATATGCAAAACGATTCGAGATTCAGAAACCTTAACGTGAACTTCATCGGTAAAACTGAAGAATAAGAGGTTAATTCATGCGCCGGAAAAAGGTTGACGTACGTTTAAAAAAACACTCGTTTTTATCTTCAGAGTACGTTGCAAAGTCTTTCGTAGGCCTCACTTTGGTTGATAGATTTTTAGCCCCAATATGTACAGCGAGTTTTGGTATGTGTTCATAGACCTTAAATAAGCAAATATATACCGAAAACATAAATTTGTTTCTGAGGAAATTAAAAAGAAGGAATTATGTAGGAATTATGTACGCAATCTTCTTTTAATAAACCAAAGTATTTGCAGGGAAGCCAGAAATCACAGTATTCCTTCTGGACCCTGCAGCTCAGGAAACTGTGAGCGGGGCTTATCTAGAAAAATCTTAGACCGGCATTTTTCATACGATAACATGTTGGTAATACGACGAGCGTAATTTTTCCCATTTCATTATGCCAAACTTACTGAAATGCAAAGTGAAATCTTATTTTCAAATAAGTTTGTAAGATAAAATCATATTGTTGGATCTACAATATGTTTCCTTTTATGGCAATTGTACTTAATTGTTCGAATTTATTCAAAGGAAGTGTGTAATGCAATTTTACTAAGACGCTCCTTACATTTAATCCTTGGCTTCACATGTTTATAAAGCAAATCCATTTTCTTTGTTATAAATACATGGAGGCAAGGATATTCTCACAGGCGCATCTAAAATTAGTTAGGTTAAGGGCTTTACCCTGTGGGAATCAGTATGGAAGTCAATGACATCAGGATGATACCGGTCATGTCCGTGATTAATTACTTTCCTTATTTGATTATCTTAGTCAGTCGGGCAGTACCTACTTGCCAGAGAGTTGTACGTTAGTTTCTTACCCTGTTTGCTTGTCTTGTAGACCAATAATTGTTTTTGGCTGAGAATTTGCATATTTTGGAGCATACTATCTGTCAGTTTGCATGCCTTCAGCATTCACAGAGCCACATCTTCCTCCTCGGGGTTGACAAAGGCATTATTGTATCTGGATCTGGTACCTTTGCGCATGCTTAACCAGAGAAGCCACATATCTGATGCAAGGTTGGGGACTGAGGGATAAGGCACAAACTTGAGGTCGTTTATTAAGTTCGTAGGGTTGGCTTGAAGCGCTTAATGCTGTTTGCTAGAATTGAATTCCGTATAGGTCAGTATACGTTGAAAAAATGCAGGCAGAAATGGGCGAAATCCAACGTTTGTTGATAATCAAATAATGTCCTATGCTATTAAGCACTGTAGAGAAAGGATTCATGTTTGTGCATGCTGAAGTATGAAATAACATTCACAAAGAGCAGAAAAAATTAATTATATTTTTTCATTACAGAGAAAATTTTGTTTTACGTTCATGCGATTGAGGTTAGTGTACGAATGAGATACAGGGCTAGAGTTAAGAAGAGGTTGGTAAATCTAGCTAACAAATATTTGCTCTAAAAATGTGTTTCGTTTGGTGCACTAAAGATAAGTAATTAACTTACAAGACGCAAAATTTTGTTTTACCTAGGCCGAAATTAGTAGGCTTATGTGACTTAAGTGGACCCCCGCGTTATCTCATATGTTTTCTAATTAACCTTTTTAAATAAGACCATCCAGATTTTGTCGAAATATAGACGAAAATCAATGAATGCCAAAATTCTAAACAGAAAAAGTAAAAGAGTACCATGCTTGAGGATATTGGAGCACATTTTGGGTCACTTTGTTGTCCAATTAAAATCAAAGAACACCGCCCTGAAGTAAACGACCTTATTCAAAACTGATCTGGTTTACGTAGAAATAAAAGTTCTTTCATGTCCAGCACAATTTTTTACTCTCAGTTTTAGAAAAATTCAAAAGCTGGTCAAAATATGCCATTTTGATCTTAAATTTAACTTCGAAAAACGTATCGTTCACAGATATTCGACTTTGCCATATCAAAATTAAGCGCTTTTTAAGGAGATGACTTTTCTTTAAAGTTTGTTCAATTTATCTTAGTCGTTTTTATTTTTGGCCATTGTTGTGAACTTTAATTTTTGTCGGCACTGAGGTGACTTGTTTTGGCGAATTTTAAGTCATGACCCACACAGCCAGCTTTAAAGGAGAAATGTTAAGAACTCATTATAAAGGTAAATGCTTTTAAGATATTTCTTATTTCTACGTCTTCGGTAAAAAGTTTGAACAAAATCGGTATTTATGGACAAAAAAGGCCAAACCATGGAATTCGTTGAGTGTTAAGCAGCATTTTCAAACAGTTTGCTGCTCGTTGCACTGGAACTCTCAAAATAATATTTAAAAAAATTGATAAACAGACATTTCTTACAACATACACAAGATGGTATGAATTTGATAACAAACCGTAATTTTACTTTTTAGTCAACAGCCAGCCTATCCGTGTGTGGCCGTTAATGTTATTTTATTCCGCTCAACAGCCGGGATGTGATTTCCGTTGAAAATGATTTTGCAATTGTCAATAGAAATTGATGCAAAGCACGCAAGAATCTTTTCGTGCATTTAATTGGAAATGAGTCCAAAGATTCTAATTTTGGGAACAACTGTACCTACGGTGACGCCATCCATTTCTGACACATCGCGTGCAAGTTTAAGTTATTGGATAACATTTTGTATATAAACATTTTGTATTTGTCGTATTCTGTATAACCTTGTCATCTTTTCCATACCCATGCCTTAAACACACTTTTATTTAACATTGCATCAGTAAATTTAAATATTGCCATTTCTTGAATTTGCAGATTTTTGTGAAAATTATATTTTTCTATACTAGTTAATAGTAATTTCTCAACCAAAATCTGACTTTTTTTATTTATAGTTCTAACTTTAATATTTTATTATTCTGGGGGCACGCCGCGTAAACTGACTTCCCAAAAAATGACTTTTATTGCGTTTTAAACTTATTGCATGAGATTGTCCACTAACTGTATATTAATACGCGTGAAGTTTTAAGGTCGAGATATCGCATCGCACCAAATTATAATTTCTGTTTTATTTGTCAATATTTTCAATTGAAATGGGCGAGATAGTGAGCTCTTGATTCCGCAAGTACATATTTATTCGTACACGCAATTTGAGGCAGTGTGCACTGCCAAGGCATCATTTACCCGTTGCACTGGAATGCTTTCAGTAGGACTTAAGTAGACGAGTTTTGCTGCAATGTAGATCCTTTTATAGTACGAAGTCACGTGAAAATGTGAATGCAACTTCGTCAACTGGCAACCACAGTCGGTGATCACTTGCCCAACTGGCTTTTCAAAAAAGAAGTAAAGGTATCACTGTCATCTATGTCGTTCTGTCGACGCCACAACAGCGTTTAGAGTACTTGTTTGGGCCCAAACAAATCAAACTTTGTGCTATTTGGAAGCTGCAACCATATGGCAAGAGAAACTTGACCTATGCAAGCGGCTAAAACATGTAATTTACCTCCAATTACCCTGGTAATTGGACACTTTGCCTGAGTTCCCAAGTGATTTTCGTTAACTTCCCTCAACTGCCTCCTTTCCTTCCTATCCTTTGATTTAATACAGTGTCCTATGTCTGATAATTATTTAAACTAAACTATGATCGTTAATGATATGGTGTGACATTCTGTGAAATTTCAAACTGATATACTCATACAGCGACGATCTGCAGTTGAGAATCTTTCACGAAACTGATTAACGTCAATACACCCTGCTATCTTAACCTGCTTTTAATTAACTTTAACATATCATTGGTTAACTTATTTTGATCCAATGGGTGCACGTTATGCCCATAAAAACCTCTTAGTTAGAAAAAAACATTCCTTTTATTTTAGTTTTTATACGGCGGTAAGCAATAATGTGAGCTAAATCGTGAGAAGCCTGATATCGAAGACATTTTCTATGCTACTTAAGTCAATTTTTTATCAACTAACATTGTAGTATGGTAGAACCGCAGGATAAGTTTGACAGGATTGAAAAAATAGCCTGATCCGGAACGAAAACGTTAGCGCAAAGTTCCTCAAGTGCAAGTGAAACAGAGTTTACGAAATTGAATTTGTTTTCAGAGACAAGGAACAATTTTATTTCCGACAAGTAGGCAACATATGTGGTAAACTAATCCCCCAAGTACCAGCCGAGAATTAGTTTAAGAGAATTCAGTTTATAGTCAACTGACCTACGTTGGTGCCTAAATAGTGGGGTGTTTGACACTCAAAGTCGTCTGCTTAAAAACAGTCGACCGTATCTCGATAAGAGAACAGTAAAAATTACGGTTGTAAACTACAAACACATTCTGCATTTTTTTAAATTACACCCATATAAAACAGCGCTTTTGAAATAATTACGGCAAAATAAATCAACGTCAGATAAGACATTTAAATAGTTTAATATTGCAATGGATATTTGAGCTACTGGATGATGCATGCCTTTTTATGTTCTTCATAAGCTATTTGTGCTCATATACAAAAGAACAATTTGGAATGCCAAAGTTATCCACTCAAATTACAAGCGCTGCATCTTTTGTCTTCCTAGCGTGTATTCGTCGATAATTGATTTTCCCAGCAAACATTTTTCAAGCATACTATTTAATAACCAAGGAAACCCGAGCAATATAGTATGTTCTCATGCGAGTGCTGAGGGATCGTGACTTTTGGGCGAAAATGTGCTTTTTTGGCCTTGAGGACAGCTTTTAGTCCATGATTATGCGACGTCAGCAACTGTGCACCTAAGGAGAGCAAAAAGCATAATGTGCAACAAATAAATGCAAAATAAAATTATGAATCTCCAACAGCAACCGTAAAATATGGTTCAGGAAATTGACTTTCCTCTGAAAATCTTTCATTAGGTTAGGAAAGCACATCATGCTATCGTGAAATTATTATTAGAGCACTGAAACCATTATTTGCATAAAATAGTTCGTTATGAAAGTCTCAGTGATATCTCTGAAATTAAATATAGTATTACCTGCGTTTTCTTTAGAAAGTGGCACCAAATCTTTGATAAAGTGAAGAAAAGCATGTTAAACATGAGGCATTTAATGTTAAAGTTGCCAAGTATCTGGCCTATAATAGGTTTCTGCCTTGGGTGCTGTAATAAGTTCCCAGTTCACCATTTGTCTAACTTCGGGTTATGTAGATAAACTACGGAAGTCAACAAAATGAATAACCAGGTTCGGACATGAGCACAAAATGTTTTTTGTTTCTAAACATGTTTTCATTTTTCTAAAAGGGGCTTCTAAACCGTCAGTTAAAATATCAGCCCATGAACCCCACCATACTATTTGTCTTCTTCGGGAAACGACAAACGTGCGAAAATATCTCTACCATCAATTCCCATGCATATTGGTATACAGGCACTACATTTCTGGCTTATTAGTAAGTATCAGGCAACCATTCCTCATCCTAGATGATGCTTTGCATGAAGCTGGAACCTACGAATAATCGTTTGACAACACAACGTTAGAATATCGACACTCGTACCATAAGGCCACGATTTTCTTGTCTTCTCCGTTTCAATCGCAATGTTGTCGATTGCCTGCAATGTCACCAATCGGTAGTCAGAAACGAATAATCTCCATTCGGACAATTGGCTTATCATCGTAAATGGTCAAGTTTTTGATACGAACTCGGAAGCAAAATAAATTAAACGTGTGGAGTTGGATTGTCGCTCTAGAGCGTTTGGTGGGAGAAGCTGATTGGAGCACGAAAAGTGAAATATTATGGTAGTCAGCAAATGTTGATGAATTAAAGTACAACGTGTCAACAAAATCAACTAGTGAGCTCACTTACAGTAAGTCAATTAAGGAGATAAACTTCGATCCAAAGAAATAACTACACGTTCAGTGTATTAGCTAATTTGATGCAAGCAAAGTAACCCAGGCAATCTAAAGCTTTTAACTGCAGCATTTCCCATAGTTCTGGTCATAAATTGCTCATTGCGGCTTCTTACCATATTCACATCTACTTAATGTTTATATAAATCACACCATCTGAGTCCGCCTATTAATATACGTCACATCTTAAAACAGAGAAAACAATAACATCAGCTTTCCATTAAATACTTCATAAAAATTCGATATTTCAAGTGATACTAGCCGAATGACCTACGAGTACTAATAACGCTATTTTTGCGATGATCCATCTGACGTGTTTCTTCCTAAGCCTCCTTTGTTTTGCGAGTTGAGCGTCTTAAAGCTGCTAATATCTGCAATTTTTTTTAATAGCATGCAACTCCCAAAGTTGGTGTGCAATAATTCCTGGCTTTCTATTTCCGCGTCCCAATTTTGCAGATATGCATGTCATGCTTACAATACAAACATGGAATAATTTTTATTATTTTCTTTATTTCCCTTTTTTCAACAATTCCAAGCACTTTTCTCTTATTTTACCCAGTTTATTTTCTCGTTTGTTTCCAGTTAACTACTTTTGCAAAGAATTTGCTTTAACTTTACAATGTTATTCCACCTTCGCACTATGTGGCCCGTTTCGGCTTCACAAATAGTAAAGTGTTTTCCCATTACCGATTGCAATTAATCTGTCTCGATGGAGCTTTGTAGTTTTTCTTGATCAGCATCAAGATCGCGCTCCTCTTTTTAAAAATTTAAAGAATCTGCATGTGCAGTCCCCTACTTACTTCTAACAAATAAGCATTTTGCACATTAGATGCACATTTGTCTTACCTCTCACAGACAAACTATGATCCCCTAAGCAGTCTTTAAAAACCTTATGTTTACTTTTTGAATGCATGCCGCAGAAGATATCACCCCGCTTTTTCTAAAAATGTCCGGCTCGTCAGGTTGTTAAAAACTGATAACATTAAAACAGCTCAATCTTAAGTGCTTTAATAAATGACAGAAAAACAGTCACCAGTTAAATGAGGATACTGACGAAAACACTCTTTGAAAAATGAAAACTAAAGCAATGTTTGCTTAAAATAGTTTGAGTCATTTGCTGAAATATTTATCATTTGAGGACAGGTAAATGCAGGAACAGAACTCTGATTACGTTTCGCCATTGAGCTGCAAAATGAAGCAAAACTTTTGGTTGCGCTTACAATACTTTTAGCATCGCATATTATTTGAAATGAATTAAAATTCGTCAAGGCTGTCTAGAGAGTCAGTAGAAAGTTCATCGCATATGCTACGTGTGTGGGCGTTCACTTCTATCACTTTGCCACCTTTTTCCAATAAGGTTTGCTAACTTTCATTTGTCGAGTCCTGCTATGACTGCAAAAGGTTTTTTGAGAACCTTTTAGACAAGGAGGACATGTTTTCTGAAGACTTAGGCAGAATCTATATTGCCTTAAGAACCTTTATTCAATTTTTAACAAAGTTCACTAAGCAAAACGGCCTTTAAATTTGTTTTTACAAAATTATATCATATGGCAGGTGTGACCTAGGTCGTAAGCATACAAAAATAAATGAATTACTGCTCACCAAAAACGATATATAAGTACTCAACCTACATCACATGCATGATAAAACACTGAACATTTTAAACATAAAATAAGAACGATTGTCATGCAAAAAATATAAAGTATTGGAATCATTTAAAATTGCATGTTCAAGTTCCCAAACTAATCCGAAATAGTTGAAAATAATTGCTGTTTCCTACGCAACACATTATTGGTGCACTTATGTGGCTCACGACGTTTTAGTCAAGTATTCGTTACACAGTTATCCAGCATTTCCGAAAAACTGAAACAGTGTGTTCAAAGCATAATCTTGAAGCAGGCTATGTAAGCAAAATCTGTTTAAATTAACTATATCATTGTGTGCATGCTAATAACTTATATCGAACCCGGGATTTTCCATTTGGTTTCCTGTCACATATATTTATGCTTTACTGTTGCCTCTATGCAGGGTTTTTTTTATTTATATTATACGATGACTTTTAAGAATGCATTTTCTAATACGGTTTGTACAAACCCTCGGCGGTTTTAACTCCTGTTCAATTTTACTGTTTATTAACCCCTGAAATAGTAAAAGGTTAAAAAAACGTAAGCTTTCCTATTTTCTTGGTAAAGCCAGTAACAAGTCATTCTGTGGCACTCAGGAGTAAACTAACGCCTTAAAATCTAAAATAATTTTGTTTTGATATCTCTTTTTTCTAAAAATTTTCGATTTTTTTTTTCAAATTTATCGGAAACAGGCCATTTATTTTTTGATATTTACAATGGGTATTTTCAAAAATATGCAATTGAGTTGATGAATGCTATCACGTGTAAAATAATTGCTTAAAAATTGTTCTCCAAAACAGATCATGTTAGACCACTAAGATTCCCAAAAATTAAAGTGGTAATATGGGAAACGCAATACATTTGGGGCGCAATTTTACCAGTAGCATATACTTTTGTAAGACTTAAAGCGCTCAATTGAAGTCCATTGCCCAATGAAAGTAATAAAGCCATGTGCCAGACCTCCATATGTTAAACAGCCGATAAAACGGGCCATGAAGAAAAAACAAAGGTTGTTGAAAAAGTACCAGCATCTTCAAGATTCAATATCAATTGCCGAATATAAAGCGCAACGAAATATATGCCGTAAGGAAATACGAAATTCTAGAACTTCCTTTGAGCGTCAACTTACAAAAAAAGCCACAATATGTCCATAGACGTTTTATGGATGCATCCGCAGTCAAAGAAAGCACCGGGACAACATCGCAGCTCTAAGGGATAACCACGAGAACGTAATAACGGAAGGACCGCGGAAAGTAGAGTTACTGTCAGAGTTTTTCAGATCGGCGTTTATGATGGAATCTCCCGACGACAATCCGGGAGTAGAAGTGGGCGAAGATACAGCCCTTATTGAAACTGTTAGCTTTTTTGACGCAGACGTAAGACATGTCCTCAGTCACATCAAATCAAACAAGTCTCCTGGACTGGATGGGATCCTTGGACTCTTACCTAAAAAACTGTTGACCGAGCTATCGGTGCCTCTTTCAATTCTGGTCGAGCTTTCCATGCGAACAGGGGACTTCTCTTTGCAGTGGAAGACCACCAACATCGTACCGTTATATAAGGGAGGTAGCAATGTCTGCCAACAGCTTTCGGCCCATAAGCTTGACTTGCCTTTCCTGCAAAATAATTCAGGACCTTGTCAAGCAGGCCACACTTAGCTTTTGCGATGAAAGTGACATCATACAAAATTTCCAACATGGATTTTGGCGAGGGCGCTCCTGCCTTTCAAATTTACTGACTTCAATTGAGCCCTGGACAAGTTCTTTAGAAGAGGGCTTCAAAGTGGACGTAGTATGCATTGACATTCACAAAGCCTTTGACAGCGTGACCCATCAACGTCTTTTACATAAACTGAGCGTTCTTGGCATCAAGGGGAACATTTCGGACTTGATCAGGTCATTTTAAGTCGGTCAAAAAAAACGCGTTTGCATCTGGGAGGATAAATTGGACTGGGTTGACGTAGTAAGTGGGGTTTCTCAAAGCCCCATTCTCGGTCCTTTACTCTTTATTATCTATGTAAATGACAGCCTTCAAGAACTGGGCTGCGGTAAAATCATGTTCGCCGATGACGTTAAGCTCTGGCAAGTCATCAAGTGCCCAAGCGACCGAGATGCTCTGCAAAATAATATTTGCAAACTGCAGACGTGGTCTGAGAGATGGCTGCTGGATTTTAATGTGCAAAAGTGTGCCGTCCTCCACAAGCGTCCAACAAACTACCCTATCCCTCAGAGCAGCAGGACATATCACCCGAAAAACATCCAAATTTCTGTAACATTTAAGCAAAACGACCTCAGCATTTGGGTACAGAGTAATCTGGAACCCTCATTACAATCGTTCAAAGCTGCAAATAAAACCACGAGAATGCTGCACGCTATTAAAAGGGCATTTTTAGCCTTCGATGAAAATCTCTTTGGCAGAGTGTACGGCAAACTTGTTCGACCACACCTAAAGTATGGCATACAGTCGTGGCTAGCAAAGGACGCAGCATGTCTGGAGAAAGTGCAGCGACAGGCAACAAAGCTAGTAAGAGTTCTAAAGAACCACACTTACATAGATAGACTGGCATGCCTAAATTTATTCCCTCTGCATTGCAGGCAACAAAGAGGGGATCTTATCCTAGTTTACAAGATAATAAACGGTCTTGAGAAAGGATTACGCTGTGAAGACATGTTTCAGTGGCACCTCTCGCCTCATATCCATGGGCACACAATGAAGCTGCGCACGAAAATATTCAAGCTAAACCTCCGCTCTAAATTTTCCACGCAACGTGTCCTTCAACAGTGGAACAACCTTCCACAGTCAGTCGTGGAGGCCACTTCCCTTCATATGAACGAACAACGCTTGGATAATTACATGCGTCCTCTATCCTCTCTCCAAGTCTGAACTCAAAAAACCAGACATATATTGAAAAAAACAATGCTACTCAGCTCCCTCCAAGTCTGACCTCTAAAAACCAGACAAATATTGTAAAAACATTGCTTCTCACTGTTTGCCAGTACTATGTTAGTAGCGGTCAATTTTAATAGGTGATTGTACACGTACTAAATAGGGTTTTCAAAGGCATTGCCTATTATCCTCACCAAATAAACTGAAACTGAAAACTGGAAAATACTCTATGCATATTACATATATATATATATAATGATTCATTCAAGGTCTGCTCACAGACCAAGTAAATGACTATGCTCACCCTATCGAGGCAGTCATTTAGGAGCAGGAATGAATTGAAATGGGGAATACTCGCAACTTAACATTGTATCAGGGTTAGTTAGATTGGTATCTTTCAAGATATTCGACACGTGATGAATGTTTTTTGTCGACCTTTGTGATACTTACCAAATATGCTTCAGTCACACAATCTTCTAATATAAGTTCACTATTCGTAAACTTCAAACTGATAAAAAAACCCATAGAATGACCTGTAATTTTGGCTAACGATTGTGTACATGTGCCTTTTAGAAATTGCAAACGATGTCCTTTTTTTCTACAAAGAATCTTGATTAGACGTTTAGTTAGCAATCGAGGTGCATTAAATTTCTCACTACACCTTCAGTCTGAATGCATGTGATTTTTTCCAGGCATTTGCAACGCACTTGTTGTCGTTCTTTAACATAACTTTGCAAATAGAACACTTACCTCTGTCGCCTAGACTACTAACACCATAAATGTCCCAAACCTAAAGACAAAGCCCGCAAACGCTCTCGGATAATGGCATGCAAATTTGTGCTGTCATTTAAAAGCAGGAAAATGGGTATTTACTTAGTTGTTGTGTAGGGAAATCAAGCCTCCAGGGCACATTCCATCTTACTGTATTTAAAGCACCTAAGTAAACGTTGCTTTTGATATCAAGGTCAGGAACTTTTCAAATTTTGGATATTTTCATAAAAAGGCATACATAAAATAATTGCTTCATGTACACGTATTTTATTTAGCGATTGTATGAAACAAAAGCGGGATTACCTGACGAAGGTGGACATTTTTAAAACACATTGTCCATGGGTGCTATATTTCGAGTTGTTATCAGACTTGACTAAGGCGTCGGATATCAAATCCAATGACGTAAGTATTCTCATGGAAAGGCATACTTTGGGAAAAAGGATGTCTTTACATGAAAATACCTTTCTTGGGATGCCTGCCTTTCGGTTTATGCGAAACGGTAAGTATTCTGTCAGTCGCCGAAAACATCAACCATCGTATGTTTGGAAGGCTGTGACTCTTATTCTATGCCTACTGAAGTTAAGTAATGTGTCGAATGTAGGAAGGTTGGCAAACATACCTGAGATACCTGGAGTCAAATACCATCGTTTATGAAACAATTTTGGCAATCCATACAATTCCTGTTTACGCTGGCTATCACTGAAAAAAAGGCGTGTATCTATCTAAAGGGCATAAATATGATTTATTTTTTGTGAAATGCTTCATTCAGAAATGCTGCGATATTAAAACACTGTCATCTAACTCAAATGATGGCAAATCCTGAGCTTGCGCAAAATAAAAACCTTCTTAAATGTGCTTGAACACAATTAAAATAATAGCGAAGTACTACACATATAAAGCCTTTTCCACATACAAATGTTGCAAATTGGCATATACTAGTGCAACGAAATCTAAATCCAAAAGATTAAGTATTAAATGCAGCCAAATATACTTTTCGATACGAATGCGAGCAAACAGTGCACAGATGTCAAAGGCTCGCATATATGAAGTGGATTTCTGAAGTCAGTTGAACGACATATGTGACACTATTGGCTTTGTTTCATGAGCCAAATAACTCATGTACGCTGGAGTCCTACATGTACAAGCACATACCGTTTAAATGAATATATAATGCATAAAGTTTACAGTATTTCCATGCAACTACCCCTTAGCTAAACACCTGGAGTGCTGGTTTTTGTCAGTCTAAAATACATTTATTTGAAGCAGAGTCTCCCAGATGCAAATTTATAAACTGCAAGAACACCAGTATTTGTTGGATTCATAAATTTCAGGAGCGATTATCATGTGCTATCTCTAGTAGCATAATAAGAATTACTTAAGAGAAGTATAAATTGAATTCATACAGAAAAATCGATACAAACTGCAAGGTCATATGATGTGGCCAGGAGGCAAATCAATAATGTAGCAATGTAAAAACACAGTGGTCAGAAAAATTTTGGGAAAAAACATGTAATGCAGACAAAATTGGAAAGGGGACTGTGTAAGTCTGGGAGCCAAATATTAGCAGAGCAAAGCAACGATTGATAGGTTCCCTCTATATGCAGCACGATGCTAAAGCCACCTGGCCACTGGTAATTTACTCCTTTTTTTGAACTATTTACGGGGTTTCGTTGTTCCGTGTGACTGGTAAGCGCCTTTTTTCATTCACGTCAGTGTGGAAGAATCCTCAGACAATGATTGGTAATCATTCAGTTCTGTGCTCAGCCGCTATAAGATAAAGTAAAGACATCTTCAATATTTAAACGAAACCCGGTAAACCATGAAAATATGTATTTTAAAGGTATCTAACAGTTGTGAGGCGATCACAAATTTGTTTTTCCTGTGCACGCCGGAACCGAAAAATCTAGGCTTTCAACGTTTATAGGTAGGGGTTTGGCAGATCTGCTTACTTTATTTGAAGACATTGTGTAAATTTTGCGGCCTCATTGGCAGTCGATTACCTACAGCAGGAAAAGTTTCAGTGCAACCAATGCTCTATCATTACGGAAGTTGATTTCTCTCAAGGGCACGCACAATGCGATTAAACTATGTATTTGTAGGTAACCCAATCAAAACCTTCCACTTGGACATAAAATTTATCACATGTTGTTGGCGTGTTGGAACGCTTCACATAAACCTGTAAAGTGTCATCTGTAACAAATGCGAAAATGCGGCAGTTAGTGTTGCTGTGTGTGACCAAACCTTATTAATGTTTTTATAAAAAGCTTACCATCTCGTCGGCAAAGGGATTGGCAGTAAAATTCTAAGTTGGTGTGTTCTTCTAAATTGCACGTAAATCGGAAATATTTTGCGTAGGGTCGTGGGCCAGGCAATATACACACTTCAGAAGATATATAACTCTAAATTCTCAACACAAACAATTGAACTGCATGATAATGAGTACAATCAGAGTCTATTTAAAAGGCAGCATTGAGAAGTTATCGAAATTTTAGGAACCGTTCTGCGACAGGGCGGCTATCCATAAACATTTATTGCTAGAAAATGACCAAATGAGCGCCAAAACCCCAGTGCTAACATAAAAGAAAAACAAACGTAAACAATAATCCTATTTGGGGAGTCAATTTGGAATACATATGATTTCAGCAAATCATCATCAGGCAAAAACATTTGCAGGGTAATTTTAACTGCACAGATGGACAGGGTTAAAGAGTGCAGTCTAATTACAAATCATCGTAAACGCATCGCCCGCATGGAGTTGTAGGCGTGTAAAGAGGGGAAGGGGGCTAATTGAGTAAGGTTATGAGGATTGATCAGAAGGCAGATGCACGGCGGAATAATTGCTGCTATTTAAACGCAGAGAACGACTGTCACTGGGGCGAGGGGGCAAAGTGCGATCGCCACCTGGCATCGGGGTCGGCCACGGAAGTGAAAGGGCTTCTGTCAGCTTCTTCTGACAACACAGCACCGGACTCGCTAGCCGTATAGCTACTGCTTCGGCTGTTGCAGGCACCCTTTGGCGTAGGCTCTTGGAAAAGTTGGCTGGTGTCCGATAGGCAACCTGAAAGGCTTCGTCAGTATCGACTCGATGATTCGTATCAACAAGATGTGCGAGAATAGAACTCAAGATCGATCTAATTTAACATTTACCCTTCAAGGCCGGTATGTGCTCACGTACCCTCTCTTCCAGGTGCCTCGTTGTTCGGCCTATGTATCTTGCTCCACAGGAGCAAGTGAAAGAGTAAATACACATGGATGTGGCTTTCAACGGGAGTCCGTCTTTTTCTCCTAATCGTAGGAGGGGAGAGTTCGTGAAGGGCATCCGTAAGTTTGCTGCGGGGAAAGCGTTTGCGATTTTGGTTCTTAGACGCCATCTGACCAGCTCGCTTGCCACATCGCCTTAAGAAAGGCAGTCTCAGAAAAACATCTTTCTTTTCTGCTGTAAAGTTATCAGGCTTTATGGCTCGCTCACCAATATTCCTGAGGATACTCCTCTCCGGGTATGCATTTTCGATAAGTGTCTGCTGCAGCTTTTGGAGTTCTGCTTCAACAGTTTCGGGAGAGCAGATCTTTCGTACTCTAGCTGCTAATCCCAAGACTAGATTTCGTTTTATATTTAGGGGCACAAAACTGTGAAAGTTAGTGTATTGTCCCCTCCAGGTTTTCTTTCGGAAGACTCTACGTAGGATGGATCCAACATCTTACCTTCGCAAAAGGACATCAAGAAACGAAATCTCATGGTTTACCTCCTTCTCTCCAGTAAATTTGAGAGATGGATGCGCGTGTTAAACTTTGGGACCAGAGCGCCAGTGTCCGCGTTATAGTTGGTCAAACAGAAGATATCATCCACATATCGACCGTAAAATGCAAGGCCATTGATTGTATCCCTTAGACACGTTTTCTCAATCTTGCCCATCAAGACATTTGTGAGAAACAAGCCAAGTGGTGAACCCATTGCTACACAATCTATTTGTCTGTAAAATCGACCATTACAGAGAAATTGCACATTTTGCCTGCATCTCGTAAGTAGTTCATTCAGGATTTCCGTGGGCATTCCTATCCGGTAGTTTGTGCCCCCAATCACGTCACAGAGGTTGTTTATGGTTTCCACTACGAAAAAATAGGTAAAAAGTGACGAAACATCCAATGAAAGCATTTTCATTTCACCAATATTCATATCCTTTATATCCTCAAGAAACTCAAATGTGTCTTTCAACCTTCGAGGATTTAGGTCACTGCCAAGTGGTTTCAGCTTTTCTGCGGGCCATTTGGCAATGGTGTGATAAGGGCAGTTCCTCATATCCAGGATAGGATGCAAGGGTAACCCCTGTTTGTGGATATTTGGCAGGCCATACATTCTGGGTACTGTCGTGCCTACAGGTCTCAGTATTTCAAGCTCTTTGTCAGGCAAAACACCTTCTTTTTAAATGTCTTTCAGAAGTGTAGTGAACTGACCCTCAACGGCTTCCGTACGATCCTTCTCACTGTCGGATTTTGAAAACTTCGAACGATCTGCTAGGATAGCTTCTAGTTTTGCAACACAATCATTTTTATTCATCAGTACTATTCCGGACGCTTTGTCTGGTCTGGTCAGCATGATGTTTTTGTTTCTTCGGTGTGCACTTAGGCTATCCAGATAAACCTTTGTTAAGAGGCCTTTGTTCGTTGAGACCTTTCTCAACTGCTGCTGGCAGCAGTTCACCAGGGTCAACTTGCGATAATCAACTTTTCTTAGCTAAGTAGATTTTAGGTCAGCAATCTGGCTAAAGAGTCTATCAAATGCGTTTTTTAACTCTAGTTGCCTCGGCCTTTTTTCCGCAATGCAGAACATAGGGCCTAGAGATAGTACCTCAAAGAGAGTTTTGTCAAGAGGCATTGAAGAATAGTTATGCACCTATAGCTCCATATCACTTGGGAGGGTTGTCAGCGCTTTAAATGGTTGGACGCTTCGAATGAGTTTGTTCCACCTGGCTTCGATTCTTTTGTTCCTGATTGTTTGCACATATTCTTCAAACGCCACTCTCTCGAGAGTTTCAAGACGGTCGAGGACCGCTGCCCTCTGAGCCAGGTTCCACTGGAGTTCCAATATTCCCGCGTTAATCGTCTCAAGGTAACTCGCCGGATGCCTTTTTAGCGATGCCGACGAAACAGCGATATGATTTCTTCGTAGAGTTTTCCAGTACTGCCTCGGATATTCACCCTGGTCCATGCACCCTGAGAGAAATTTAGCTGTCACGTTTGCCTCAGAAAGCCTGGTGTCAAAGTTGAGGAATCCGTTCAGTTCCTTTAACACAGAGGGATCTTTGGACTGTCTAAGTTCTGCAAATATTTTCATTCTTGAGTAAAGAAGTCAAATTGGCAAACATATGTTTTCAGCAAATCATCATAAGGCTGGTTAATTTCTGCTGACAGTATTTTAAGAAAAGCCCCAACTAAAAAAGACCCCTAGAGAAAAACTCATATGGATAGCCTAAGAGAACACCGAAGAAACAAAAACATCATGCTGACCAGACCAGACAAAGCGTCCGGAATAGTACTGATGAATAAAAATGATTGTGTTGCAAAACTAGAAGCTATCCTAGCAGATCGTTCGAAGTTTTCAAAATCCGACAGTGAGAAGGATCGTACGGAAGCCGTTGAGGGTCAGTTCACTACACTTCTGAAAGACATTTAAAAAGAAGGTGTTTTGCCTGACAAAGAGCTTGAAATACTGAGACCTGTAGGCACGACAGTACCCAGAATGTATGGCCTGCCAAATATCCACAAACAGGGGTTACCCTTGCATCCTATCCTGGATATGAGGAACTGCCCTTATCACACCATTGCCAAATGGCCCGCAGAAAAGCTGAAACCACTTGGCAGTGACCTAAATCCTCGAAGGTTGAAAGACACATTTGAGTTTCTTGAGGATATAAAGGATATGAATATTGGTGAAATGAAAATGCTTTCATTGGATGTTTCGTCACTTTTTACCTATTTTTTCGTAGTGGAAACCATAAACAACCTCTGTGACGTGATTGGGGGCACAAACTACCGGATAGGAATGCCCACGGAAATCCTGAATGAACTACTTACGAGATGCAGGCAAAATGTGCAATTTCTCTGTAATGGTCGATTTTACAGACAAATAGATTGTGTAGCAATGGGTTCACCACTTGGCTTGTTTCTCACAAATGTCTTGATGGGCAAGATTGAGAAAACGTGTCTAAGGGATACAATCAATGGCCTTGCATTTTACGGTCGATATGTGGATGATATCTTCTGTTTGACCAACTATAACGCGGACACTGGCGCTCTGGTCCCAAAGTTTAACACGCGCATCCATCTCTCAAATTTACTGGAGAGAAGGAGGTAAACCATGAGATTTCGTTTCTTGATGTCCTTTTGCGAAGGTAAGATGTTGGATCCATCCTACGTAGAGTCTTCCGAAAGAAAACCTGGAGGGGACAATACACTAACTTTCACAGTTTTGTGCCCCTAAATATAAAACGAAATCTAGTCTTGGGATTAGCAGCTAGAGTACGAAAGATCTGCTCTCCCGAAACTGTTGAAGCAGAACTCCAAAAGCTGCAGCAGACACTTATCGAAAATGCATACCCGGAGAGGAGTATCCTCAGGAATATTGGTGAGCGAGCCATAAAGCCTGATAACTTTACAGCAGAAAAGAAAGATGTTTTTCTGAGACTGCCTTTCTTAAGGCGATGTGGCAAGCGAGCTGGTCAGATGGCGTCTAAGAACCAAAATCGCAAACGCTTTCCCCGCAGCAAACTTACGGATGCCCTTCACGAACTCTCCCCTCCTACGATTAGGAGAAAAAGACGGACTCCCGTTGAAAGCCACATCCATGTGTATTTACTCTTTCACTTGCTCCTGTGGAGCAAGATACATAGGCCGAACAACGAGGCACCTGGAAGAGAGGGTACGTGAGCACATACCGGCCTTGAAGGGTAAATGTTAAATTAGATCGATCTTGAGTTCTATTCTCGCACATCTTGTTGATACGAATCATCGAGTCGATACTGACGAAGCCTTTCAGGTTGCCTATCGGACACCAGCCAACTTTTCCAAGAGCCTACGCCAAAGGGTGCCTGCAACAGCCGAAGCAGTAGCTATACGGCTAGCGAGTCCGGTGCTGTGTTGTCAGAAGAAGCTGACAGAAGCCCTTTCACTTCCGTGGCCGACCCCGATGCCAGGTGGCGATCGCACTTTGCCCCCTCGCCCCAGTGACAGTCGTTCTCTGCGTTTAAATAGCAGCAATTATTCCGCCGTGCATCTGCCTTCTGATCAATCCTCATAACCTAACCCAATTACCCCCCCTACCTATCCTCTTCGCCCTGGACGCACGAACCTCTACCCACCGACCTCGCCATGCGGGCGACGCGTAAACTCATGCTACTCATGTCTATGATGATATCGAAACGTCTAGCGACTAAACATATTGTCCCAGCGATCGAGTCTTCTTCTTCTTCTTCCTGGGACACGGATGTTCGCTTGTATTGGCGAATTGCAATTAGACTGCACTCTTTAACCCTGTTCATCTGTAGTTTTTAATTACTCTGCAAAGGTTTTGGTCTGCTGATGATTTGCTGAAAACATATGTTTGCTTTATTGAATTTTCAACTTAAGAATGGGAATTTTCGCTTGACTATGAATTCTTCTTTTCGGTTAACATTGTTAAGCTTTTCTAAGTAGGCAATATTCCTTAGGATCCCATTTCCTCGGAACGGACTTTGTGGACTTCTTAGGAAGCGCCCACGTCAAAATATACCGAAAAACTGCAAGCAATTAACGTTCATATGCGTTTTTCTCATCTTGTATAGAGTCAGCAAGGTTGAGCTGGCAGTGCACAGCATCTCTATATGAATCTATTCATTAACCTGCTCCTGTGGATCAGAATGTATTGGTCATAAGTGCTGGCGTTTGAGCAAACGCATAAGAAAACTTGTTCTTGGAGAGTAGATAATAACCAGCTATATTTGAACACTTATAGTAGGCTCAGGTCATCAGTTGGATCCCAGAGAGACCCCATTTGCGGTTTGGGCCAAGCTTTAAGCGGCTGCATTCAGACGACGCAAACCGGTTGTGTGCACCTTAAAAACTTTTTATGGGTACCGCAGTTTCAGGATACCGCAATTTTAGTTGCCCGCAGGTATTTACCCTTAACATTGGCTAGTACCCGACCGTAATGTTTTTTCCACCTCATACTTAAAAAACCTACGTTTTGTCATATTAACTCATACATTAATTTAGACAAATAAGATTGCAACTCTTAATGTCTGAGCAAAATAAATCCATAACGAACACAAACTTGCCAATCTTTATTTGAACGTCAACTTTCAGGTTTTATATCCGTGTTTATAGTTTGCATCTGCTTATGTCGTTTGTAGGCAAACTTCCTGTTCAAGCGAAGGCAGATCCTTCATTCATTCAAAATACGCCGGTAAGCCAAAAAGGACGGTACTTCCTCAGACGACGTGTCAAAACGGGTCACATGAGACGTGACCGCTAGACAAATGGCCTGATTTTGGTGAAAACATATCCAACCACCTACATAAACGTAATTGGGAAAACGCTGTTTAAGTGATACAAGGTAAAAGCCAGCACCTGTGTTTTCAAGTATATTTATTGCTAAGAAAGGCAGGTAAAACCCCGGTGCTAACATAACAGGAAAAAACATCTAGATAAGAATCCTATTTTAGGAGCAAATTGTAACGGGTATCTAAGAAGCGCATATTCATCAGAGTCCCACTTCAAGGGAACGGACCAAGCGCACTTCTACGAAGGCGCCGGCGTCAAAAGTACAATATACTGTTCAAGCAGTTAATGTTCATATACGGTGCTCTAATCTTATTTGGAGACAGCAAGGTCAAGCTGGCAGTCCAAAACATCTCTTTGTGCGTCTTTTCAAAAACCGGACCCTGTGGAGCAGAACATATTGGTCATAGGAGCCAACGTTTTTCCAAAAGATTTTGAAGATATTTTCTAGAATAGACCTTAATGAAGAAAATAACCAGCTATATTCGAACATCCATGGTAGGCACATGTCATCAACTAGATCCCAGAAAGACCCTATGAGCGATTAACAAGGTCCTCCTTTAATTCTCAAAACACATTGGACAGCGCTGTGGGCTACGCTGTAAGTGGCTGCAGTCGGACGACGCAAACCGGTTATTTGCGCTAAGAAAACTTTGTAAGGTATCGCACTCACCATGCCCGACGGCCGCCAGTCCAGCCGCCCGCAGGTAATTACCTTTCGCATCGGCCAGTACTCGACCTCGTTTCCTCCTCACACTAAAAACTATACGTTTTCTCGTACTAATATTCACATTCCTTTAGTCAAATAAGGTTGACTAGGTAAAGTTCTGAACGAAACTTATTGCAAACGAACGCATACTCACCAAATTACATTTGAATGTAAGCTTTCATTTTTTCTATAAGCATGTCTGTAGTTTGCGTCTTTTTATGCATTTTGTAGGCAGGCTTCTTGCTTAAACAAACGCAGACCATAAATTCATTCATTCAAAAGACGCCAGCAATCAACAAAGATGGTAATTCCTCAGACGACGTGTCAAAACGGATCAAATGAGAGTAACCGTAAGACAAAATGGCCCGATTTTGGTGAACACATTCCCAGCCATCTACATCGATTGAATTTACCAAAGAGTTTGCGTGCTACTGATTAAAAACTACCAACTGAACTGCTACTGTGGTAACTTAAGCTAAAACCTTATGCCACCATCTGTCAGTTGGAAAAATGAGTATTTTACACGATAATCTCACAAAAGTTAGTGGATTTCAGTCTCAACTCAAATTTCGGTCAACAACCGTACACCTTAAATAAGCCAAGGTACACCAAGTGTATAAATTAATTCCCAGGAAAAATTAAAAAGAAGCAATTCCACCTTTTCGAAGCTTATTTGCATAATCGTGGGAATTATGTATACGCTGAGGGGGCAATGGTTTTCTTTTGCATTCGAAACGCAAAAACCTCCTTCAATATTTAAAAAAAATCAAACTTGTTGCAGGGAAACCGAAATTCACATTACTTCTTCCGGACCCCGCAGCTCAGGAAAACCTACAAAAACGATTTTTTTGGCCTACCGGCATAAAAATACTACGTGGAAAAAATGAGGGAGAACATTCTCTAGAAAAAACACAGTCAGTCAGTTACCTTATGATTTCACGTTGCCAAATCTATGAGTGCAGTCTACACCCTCCGTTTAGGCTGAGCTTAAATTAGTTTGTAAGACACTTTTGATCGGTGGATGCATAAAATGCTTAATTTTATGGTAATTGCACCCACTTGCTTGGGTCTATGTAAATGGAGTGTTGAATCCAAATAGCAAAAATATAATCTTAATATTTCATCTACGTTTTGAACACATTATAATTCAAATCCATTTCCTCCGTAATCAATGCACGCACCGATGAATTTTCCAATAAACATACCTGAAGGTAGTCTAATAACGGACCTTACCTTGCGAGAATCAGCATGGAAGTCGAGAAAATTAGGCTGGATCCCGTCATGTCAACGGAAAAGGGTTAAGTGGACCTATTTTGTAATTCGATTTTCATAGTCAATCGGCCAGTGCCTACTTGCCAGTGAGTTGGTCAATAGTTTCTGACCTTTATTGCCTATCTTACAGACCGCTAAACAGTTTTGGCCAAGAATTCGTACATTTTGGAGCACATTTCTTGTCAGCCCGCAGGCCTTCAGCATAAACAGCGCCACGACTTCCTCTACCGGGGATTATGAAGGTTAGTTTATATCTGTAACTAGAATCTTTGCGCATACCAAACTCGTTTCTATATGCGTGATAATTCAAGGTCCAGACATCGCATCGCGCGCCAACTTATAACTACAGGTATATTTGTCAATAATCCCCATTGAAATGGACGAAATGGTGAGTATGTGACTCAAAGATTAGAGCATTTGTCTTCTGATCAACAAGCCGCAGATTTGAGCCTCGTATGGCTTACCACATTAAATTGAACACGCCTAACTGATGAGGAGAAATGCGCTAAAAAAATCGTGTTTGAATCTCTATTTTCTATACTGGCCATACTCATTTGCTTACACCGCAAGCCGTTCCTTTGCTGCTGGTCGGGCCAAAGAACGGTGTGGGTGACCGTTCAGCGGCAGAGGAATAGCAAATTTATTGTGTCTAAGAATTTTTGCAAGGGTCATGACGAAATTTGACTAGTGAGGTTAGTATATATTTGGTCAAATTATTTTTACCTAATGAGTGGATGCAATGACAGTGAAGGCGGGTCACCCGTTAGCCAAGCTGCAGGCTATCTGGCGCGTCCACGAGTGGTGGATAGTGGCGCGGCATTCAGTGAAGGTTCGCTGCGAAATAAGCAGGCTCCCGGGTCTGGTAAATAAGCAGTCGTGGACGCAGCAGCGACACTTACCAGGGCGTGATGGGTGGTGGGTGCAAACATTTCTGGAACCTGGTACTCAAAGTCTGACAGCGCACAGTCTCCATGAATATCACGTGGATGTTTGTTGCTTGTCAGAGTCCAGCTCCCCGACTCAGGCGCCCGAGAAATTAAAATCCCGGGGGGTCGATTCTTATTTCACCTTGTATCACAGCGGTCCGAGTGACTCATCTGGTAGACACGGTGTGGCTATTGCCCTCTCGGAAGAAGCTAACCATGCACTACTAGCATGGGAACCAGTCAACGACCGAATGGCCTTTGTTCGACTAAAAGGCCATTTTACGAACATCTCGGTCGTATCTGTGAATGTACCTACGTCAGCGGTTGAACAGCAAGAGAACGCTAATTTCTACTCGCAGCTGCAGGAGCTAGCTTAACGACTCCCTCGTCGAGATCTGCTAATTGTTGCCGGGGGCTACAATGGCCGAACTGGGCCCGGTGACCCGACAGACAGCCACCTTCTTGGTCGTTTTGGGCTTGGCTCTCGAACGGACAATGGTGAGAGGCTGCTGCAGTTTGCCGAACAGAACCGACTGTTTGTTACCAAAACATGCTTTCAGCATTGTCACATACATCTACTGACTTGGTATTCGAACGAAAGCCGTACCGCCAGTCAGCTCGATTACATTCTAGTTGGTTCACGGTTTCGCAGCTGGGTCCACGATAGCAGGTCGATGCGAGGTGCCGAAACTGGTAACGTCCACGGGTCTGACCACGCTCTCGTTCGCACGCGCCTGAAGGTTCACCTCTCATCTGTGCCCAAACTGCCACGTGCGAGACGCCTTGATGTCGCAATGCTCCGGCAAACCAAAACTACCGAGGCTTTAAGCACAGTAATCCAGTCCCGTCTTATGACCCAGGCTGACAACGAGGGCAGTAGCAAGTGGCCATCACTGAAGACATCCATCTATGGGGCAGCTGAGAAGATTCTCGGATTCACTAAGCGGCGCCGCAGTGACTGGATCAGCAGAAGAACCCTGCAGATATCGGCCGAGACGACTCTTGCCAGGTCCTGGAACGATGCCTCCTTCCGCCATCGTCGAAAGCTGACAGCAAAGTCGGCTAGAGATGACCGGCAGAAGTACTGGTCCGAAACGGCGACTTCTATGGAGTAGTTTTTTAATGTTGGTGACACTCGGAATTGTACCAAATCATCCGCCAAGTTAGTAGTAAGCCCCTGACACTCTGTGATTCTGTTCGCGATGTGAATGCAGGCTTCATTGCTGACAACTCGGCTAAGGTCGATCGCTGGCGTGAACACTTCGAGCACCTACTCAACTTTGACGATCAACCCATCACACCCTCCCTCTCCTCCACAGCGGAGTTTCAATCCTCTCCTGCCTACGCAGTGTCGTGTGACATCCCTTCCGAAGACAAAATTGCAGATGCAATGCAGAGGCTACGCAACAACAAGGCGTGCGGAGAGGACGGTATTCCTGCAGAAATCTACAAGTCCTGTTTCGACACCCTGGCTCCTCTGCTTCATGAGGTGATTGTACAGGCGTGGCGAGAAGAGACCGTTCCCGATGACTGGGGCTCAGGTATCCTTGAACCTGTCCACAACAAGAGAGATAAGACAAGATGCGAGAACAACCGTTCTTATCCATGTTGCTACAAGGATCTTCGCTATTGCTCTTCTCAAGCGCTTCCAGTCTGTACGTGAGTCCAGGACACGACCCAACCAAGCCGAATCCCGAGTTGGGCGTGGATGTGCGGATCAAATATTCACACTCAGGCGCACTCTAGAATTCCGCCATAGCTACCAGCAACCGACGGCCGTTTGCTTCTTCAACTTTGCCGCCGCATTCGATTCCAGCCATCGTGAGTCTATGTGGCAAATAATGGAACTGGATGGAATGCCGACCAAACTCATTGCGATGATTAAGGCCTTCTAGTGGTTTACCGCCACACGAGTCCTGGTCCACAAAAATCTCTCTCAGTTGTTCGATATCCGGTCTGGTGTCCGTCAGGGCTGCGACCTTTCGCCTATTTTTTTTAACTACGTCATTGACTGGATTCTCGGCAAAGCTCTACATGAAGAGGACAGTGTTGAACTTGCACCTGGACGCCGACTAACTGATCTTGACTACGCTGATGATATTGCGCTGTTAGCCTCAAATATTGATGGTCTACAGTCAGTAGTGTCGCGGTAAAATGAGATCACTATGTCGGTAGGCATGTCCATAAATTCCGGAAAGACGAAGTTGTTCTCGAGCTGCATCCCTGACCAGGAAAAGGCACCCCTTGGGATTAATGGTCATCAACTTGAAGAACTAGACAGCTTTAAATACCTCGGGGCGAGGCTGCTACCGAATGGGCAGAGCAAGGACGACATTGTCTCCCGTATCGATGCTGCTCTCTGGGTTTTCTCAGCCCTTCGAAAGTGCCTTTGGATCCGACGTGACATCTCCATTGTCACGAAGGTTCGTGTACACCGTGCATCCATCCGGTCAGTCCTCCTCTATGGATGTGAATGCTGGCCTGTGCGCGCTGAAGATGAGCAATGACTGGAGGTCTTTGACCACCAGTGCCTGAGGACGATCCTGCGAGTTCAGTATAGCGACTTCATCTCAAATGAGACAGTCCGCATTCGCTGCAATCGTATCACGAGGATATCTGAGGCCATTCAAGAAAGGCGACTGAGGTGGTTTGGACACGTTCTCCGTCGTCTGCCCCACGAGCTTACCTATGCTGTTCTCGACCCGGCACTGCAGCCCACCTGGAAACGTCAAAATGGAGGGCAACTAATACTTGGCTAGGCACCGTCCGTCAAGACATGGAAGCAGTTCTTTGACCTTCTATCTTTGGTCTCTGTCGCTGAAGAAGGTAATGGGTGGAGCTTTCGAGATCCGCTGCCACCAATCGCCACGCATGGAGAGGTACCGTTCGTGACATCATTGAGGCCGGGTAGATCAGGCATGATCATAGCCGTAACAAATACAAGTAAAGGGATGTAGTCCTGAGAATTTCTTTTAGTAGTATTTTAGCTTAGATCGTGTACGGTGATGGGCATTAATTTAGGTTAATTCGTAAGAAGCCTGATATTGAAGACATTTTCCGTACTATTAACATAAAACTTATTATCAATATTTATTATGGCATTGTACAATTCCAAAATATGTTGGGAAAGATTTTAAAAAAAATTATCCATTTTGGAACCACAAACTTTATTTCGAAGTTGCTCAAATGAAAGTGAGGCCCAGTTTAAGCAATTACATTTATTTTCAGAAACAGGGAACAATTTCAGTTTCAAAAATTAGTCAAAATGTGTGCCAATATCGTAACGCTTGGCCCTTAAGTCCAAGCCGAGTACCTCTTTTAGAAGAATCAGCCTCTAGTCAACTGACCTGGGTGGGAACCTTAAGAATATGGTGGTTGGAATTCAAAATCGACAACCTTCAAACAACCTCCAGTACCTTAATATGAGAAACGTACCAACTCAGAATGTAACTTGTTTACAAATTATGTACCCACATAGAAAATTGCCTTTAGAATGTTTAGGCAAAATAGATCAAAATCAGAGAAAATATGATTGCGAATAATTAAGTATTGCAATGGACTTTTGAGCCTATTGAATGCCAGCGGATGGCGTATGCTGTTTCATGTTCTTTGGACATAATTTTGAATCTTTACGAAATAAAAAAGCTATTTAGTCCGTTAAATTATCAAGTCGCATTACAACATCCACGTAAGAAATTGGATTATAGTATGCAGTCGTAACCTATTTCGAGCAAATAGTAAACAAAAGTGATAAATAAACGTTTACTTAATAATAGCTCAAGTCCTTCAATGCCCTTAAGTTGCAAATTAGACCAATTTGCCGTTTTTAGGCTCAATTAAACTGTCTACAGTGCTTGGCTCTGCGTTAGAATTTGCATAACGTTCCTTGCCCAATATGTAGTTCTTTTGTCTAGAATCAACGAGGCATGAAAGCTCAGTAATTCCTATATTTAGTTCACTAGCTGAGAAATAAACAATAAGAATAGCAGATGGAAATATGAGCTTACCAACTATATCGTCTTTACCTGGGGATTATGTAAGATACGTGCGTCTACATTCGGACCGCCTTTTCTTATCTCGCTATTCGCGTGTATACTCTCTTATATACACGTCCGTTGGCCTAGTTCGCTCATTTTAAACCAATCTGTATCCCTCTGTATTTATTTTAAGTACGATGTGGGCATGAAGCCACAAGGTCATAATCCTAGCAGTGTGTTGGAAGTAGTCCAATTTGATCTACATTTGACGGTTTTTCCTCGCCCATTATGTTTAAAATCGCAGTCAGTTGCGATTACGGATTGCTAGGATATCCCGGTGTTTTGAGTTTGTGCGCCTTATTCTGTTCTCTTAGAATGGACTTGTATGCGGAAAATTGTGGAATGATACATTTTAAATATAAACTGTATCTGCCTCTCTCTCTCGCAAACCCCCGAATGTTCGTCTAAGGATGCGTTCTGTGTTCGGGGTTACAGATCAGCAGATAGAGATAGATATACCGTAACAGATTTAAAGTTCTAGTAAAGATCCTATGAAAAGCTTTTAAAGCAAAAATCCAACGATGAAGTTCAGCTCGGGGAGACATAAAAGCATTTTAAGCAGTTGCCGACAAAACAGCCCGAGTGGTGAACTCAGGCGTATTTGTTGCCCTCCTCGCAGTCCTTCCGGAAACAGTAACAGAATCGTGCCCGCTCGCAGAGGCATTATCAGCTGCCATCTGGGACACTGCAAAGGCAACATTTGAAAGGCGCTGCCTACCGATGTATCCTGGCGTTGCAACCTCCTCTGCCAATGCCCCGTTACAACATTTGGCTCTGCACTGGGGGTTCACGCTGCCTTTGCTGCTGAGTAATATATAATTATAAGGGGCAATTCTAACAGAGGGAGGTGTGACAGGGTTTTTCTCCGACCTACTTTATGGTGGAAAGGCTACTGCTGTTCCATATGAGTGCGATCTGATCAGAGCTAATTCGCATTATGGCATTTCTCATGGTCCGTTCTGGCTTATGGATGAGAGTTAACTCACATGCCAGTATGTGCGGACTCTCTTTTTTAATATGGAATTGTGTAATTGTGAATAGGTTTTTACAAACACCACCCAGGATACTAGACTACGAACCTTTGCACACGGCCCTATTAGGCGTTCTATTAAGAACTTCGGTACAACAGCGATCGATAGAACAGGAAGTATTAGTAAAAGACAGAAAGACGTGTTCACCGGTATTCTTCTGTCGCAGGGACCAGTAGCGAGGGTTTCGGCTCATCCATGCAATCCTGTTTATTTATATGCATAATTGTATAATGTTAATACGTTCACTGGGAGATAATAATAAACGTTATTGCGTTAATATATGCTACTACTGACAACCTTTGAACAGTTAAGTGAATATTACGTAGCTCGCCCGCTGTGACTGAAAGACGTCTGGTCAACTGTTCGATATGCGCATCAGGCCCTTCGATTATACACTCCAAGGATGTGATTAGTTCACGAGCAAATTTAAAATCAACCGACGTTTGACTGTTATCCGTTGCTTTGTGGTTCCCCTTCTAGTGAGTGTCAGCGTAGACAAATTTTGCCACTCGTTATCATACTTCAGTTAGCATTAGACATGCAAAACATGCTCCTCTGCTGCTGTTGTGATTCACTTTGACAATGACTAAGTACCGGCATATTTTACATTAATGCATTCCAGTAGATGAGGTAAAGTGTACTTTGAATTGGTAAGTTGAGTGCAGCCATTCTTGCTGACAACAAAGTTTGAATCCCGCAACTTCTTCTAACATTTTAGTGTTTTCATGCATCCAGTGTCAAAAAGGCAAGTTCATTCACAAACATAAGCTTCTGGGAGGTTTTGGACACTCAAAAGTCAGGTTTTGTCCAGTTTAGTGGAGTATAAAAGTCCCATAAGTGGTTGATACTGATATTTATTTACTTAAGCGTTTTCAATGAAAGTTTTTGAATATCATTATTATTTTTGAGCCAAGTATTTCTTGCTTTTTATTTTGATCCTGTAAAACGAAAAATTACTATTAAAATTGAAGAAAGAAGAGTTAAATGCACAGAAAAGCTGCAAACGCCTGCATGATGGACTACGCGCTTGAGGCCTAGAGTGTATACTGTGTGGTCTGTACACGATGGCAATAGCAGGAACAAGTTAAGCTGTGCACAATTAAATCGTTAATTTTTTATAAGCATATTTGACATCACAAATTACGTTAAAATTAGTAAAAAGTGATTTTTTAACCATTATATGTCACGTTGATTAATTTATAATTTGAAGTATGCATCTCCTGGCTGTCTCAGACAATTTGAGGCTTAAACATACACCTTAATCAGTACAACTGCTGAATGTCAGCAAAATGGATACCTTATTTCCAAGGATAGGCAAGAATAAAAATGAGTTTCGCAAACCAGTCAGCACAAGAAGACGAAGAAGACGATATGATTGCAGAGATATAAAGTTTATTGCACTGCATTCTCGTCTGCAAGATATGCGCTGAAAATTTTCTATGATAAATTAATACCTTATGTGAGGGGCACGGCCGATCGATAGCTTTGATGACAGCTAGACAAATTGACTAGGATGTATTTCGCCAAGAATCGATAATTGCTGCCAGCAGCTGCCATCTGGACACTGCGAAAGTTACATTGGAAAGGCTAACAACAAGAAAATTAGGTATTTTTAAAGTAAACTCTCGTCCAATTTTGAATTTTTGGCCCAACCAATAATATTTTCCACGTCTTAGTCAAGTTAAGTAGAAACTATTCTTAATATCCCTTACTGCGCGTCACTGTGCTATATTTTCATGCAGTCAATGAATCTCGGTTACTAATAGCAAATGAGATCCTCCGTTCCGAACGCATTTAATTATGATGAGATGGCATAAGGTTAACTAAGGAGAAAGTAGCAAACAATATATATTTCAAAATTTATTGAGTTATAAAACTATTATTTGCTTCAAGAGAGCATGATTTAATGAGATAATAAGACAAGACATTAAGTCGGTGTAGCTTTCCGGTTGTGGAAGATTTTGCGTCTGAAAACTCATTTTGGGTAATTCTTTTTATCGTCGCGTCTAAAGTGGGCATTTCAGTATTGAATATATTTAAAAGTTTCCTTCATACCCATGTGCACCACGTTCTGATGAATTCCTTGGCTAGGTTTTTGTTAGTCTGCTTGTTTATCTCTGGCTTATCCATTCCATAAATGTGTGGCTTTATAGCATTGAAATACTGCAGTCAACCTTGAAACTTATCACCAAAAGTCTGCGAATCAAAATCATATTTCTAACCATTTCATTCCTTTATGCTGCAGTTTACAATTATTGCATTAAAATTGTTAGATTTTCCGATCTACAGATCATGAAAGTCTGCAAATTTTTCTCTTCTTTGCACAAAGTTGTGACGAGGTTTCTAGTCTCAAAGGTTTCGTGTTCACAAATTATTAAGCTACGATAACAGATGTCTAGTAACCTTGCTTCTAGCTTTACTTTCTCAAACTCTACTGCGACGTAAAGCCTACGGTCCTTTGAAAAGTGGCTTTATCTTCGCCATCGTGGTTGATTATAAAGGCAGATTGGGTGAACGCTGCTCCCAATTTGGCATCCAGTAACAAGAAACATTTGAGCAATCATTATATCGCTACTAACTTTCGTGTGTTAATATATGCAGCCAGGACTATTGACTTGATATCGTCCCCCAGCGGTGCATATACTCCACGATATCTGCAATTATCTAATGGATCTGCCTGATTGACAGATGGTAAAGGGGTTCACTTGCGATAGCTTTTCATTGTCGTGCTGCTACGTTTACGCTCTTAACAGTTGCGATAGAAGTCAAATGGTTATCTGCGAAGTGGTCAGAAAGCCGACACATTTTATGCACGGGATCTTTTTTGCAAAATTGTCTAAAACAGAATAGAAAGAGATATTGAACGCCCAAAAGCATAATCTGTCACATGTAACGAACGCATGACCAAAGTTTTTTGACCTAAGGTGACTGCAGAAGTTGGGACGATGTACACAGGCACACCTGAAAAACAGCTGAAAGTTGGACTCTGGAGAGTGACTACGTCCGTTGAGTATGAGCTTACTATTGTTGACTCGTGTGTGGTTAACGTTATAAGCATGTCGACTTGCATGGCCTCTACCTCACCTTCTCTCACCATACTGCAATATTTAAGTAGACTTGGACTCGCTAGCTCGTGTACGTGCGTGCTAACTATGACATAATTTCAGCAGGATGTACAATCTTTGCACGGATTTAAATAAAAATTCAAATCCCGAATGTGTGTGTAAATGACGAGGGGGTTTCGATTAGCCTAATCATAATTTTTCTCTTCTGAGCTGTTGGGCTCTTATGGAAGTTCATCGTTAGAGATAAAAGCGTCAACACAAAACAAGCAAAAAGCATCAGAGTTGGCACGAGACGTTTTGCGTTAAAAGCTCGAGGAACCATACGATGAACACAGACCTCGCTCAGAATTGAACACCTTATGAAGTTGTTCGGTTCTTGATAAAATACACACCTCAACATACGCACTCAAAACGGTCTCAATGATGCCAGATTTTATTTGAATATATTCAATAAATAATTATGCTTTAATGGTAATATGAAAAGAATATTTTGACTTGCGAAAAGATATTTTTATGTCTAAAAAATTGATTTTATTTGGTTTTCACAAAACCGGCAACGTTTAATTTTCTTCCAAAACACTCAGTACTTATGATACTTCCTTTACGTTTCGTAAATCCGTTCTCACCGTGATTCGAGCAATATTCAAACCTTTATAAACTTAGGCATGTTTCATGCAGCAATCGTAGCACTGTGCCATTCACAAGACATTAATTAAAAGATCAGCAGCTACCCACACCCGATGCACTCGTCATGCAAACTTTCAATGACTAATTAGCTAAAACGGTAAAAATTTAGGCGAACAAAACCACACAGCATCTCAACTGTCACAGAAACCATCAGGTGGCTCAAAAATGAAGCGGCTTGTGAACGTTGTCCAAAAGAATCCAGACTTAGTGCCGTAACCAGAAAGAAAGGCCACGGGAAGCCATTTATCTTCACGACCAGTTTATGTAGAATGGCTATCCTAAGACCTTCATAAGCTGCTGTGGACATGCTCACCATCTGTGGACCCAATCAGAACCGACCCCTCCGATATGGCATGCGCTACCATTCATTAAAGATGTTTCGAAAGCGACTAAGCGCATTCCTGTGTGACTAGACGTCGGAAGTGCACACCATTCCAAGGCTACAATGCGCAGCCGGGTCATAAGAATAAAAGAAAGATTCCCTGACAAGGAGCAGTCGGGCGTAAAGCATCGCATACCATGTCCTAACTCTCCTCGAAATTACACGAGACCGATTAGACGCAAGCTTGGTTCGCGCATACGCGAACACAAGCTGATTCTACAACGGGGTGACGCATTGTCGCAAGTGGCCGTCCACAACTATGAGACGGGTCACAAGCTGAACTCCGCAGATGCGAGGATAATGGCCAATTCCGGCAACAAGGGAGGCTGAGAACTGATTGAATCCCGATTCTCCTGTGGCAACCTGGTCAACCGACGTTTTGAACTGGCGCTCGCATACGTCATCTCGCGCAGGCGTCTCCGGACCCACGGCACTTGCGTTTAATTGGTCCCTCCCCCCCCCCTATAACACAATTTTATAAAAAGGAACAGTTGGGATTCAAAGTAATGGGGAATCAAGGACAGGACCATTGCCAATTCTTTCCGTTTGTGCATGGCTGTGAGAAAACTTTGCATGTGATGTATGATGTGCGTTGTGTAGTGGTTAGGATGTCTGGTTTTTACCCACGTGGCCAGGGTTAGCCAAAAATTGATGCTTCATACCAGACAACGCCATCATCGGGTGTGCGTTGTGTGTTGAGTAGTGTTGCCCAGAGGAATGAAAGTAAGAAGGCAAGGACTCTTCCTAAATACCTGGTTTTTGGTTATCCTCGTAAGTGCGTAACGGGGGGAGCAGGTCGTGTTGTGGTGCGCGAGTTTATGTTTTTTAGCCCCGTCAGCCACTGCGGTCTCCCCTTAGCGGAAAACTGAGCGCGGGTATTTTCTGCGGCTCAGCATCATATGAAACAGCACAACCCACAGCCACAGAAAACACGCCATGCGGCCACGCTTCTCGCATTCACACGGAGCACGCTTCGCGTCTGACCTCGAAATTGAGAATGCCCCTCCCTCGCTCCACGCGCGTGACAACCCAACGTCCTCGGTGGCTGAGGTCGGTACGCAGGAAACGAGGGAACCACGAAATGACTAATTGCCCATCCCCCCCCCCACCACCCACCTCAAGAACTATTTTAGCAATTTATAGAACTGCCCGCTTCACTCGCTCATTTTCCATGTCACTGTAAAGGCCTGAAGTGAATAACCGAAAACAGCTGTTTGCCAATGCGAAGTTTCATGGCATATCGTCTGATGCGCTTAATACAACAACGGTGCGCCAAGCTTCGTCACTTGGAATGATCTTACTTGAATTAATAACTCGGACTGCGCAGCCAGTCCAGTTTGTATTGTGTGGAACGGTTGCACTATGGACTGAGGATAAGTCTGCAATCACTCCATCGTAATGCAGTTTTTGTTGCAATCCGACCCCTTTGTTATTTGAACCGTTCCCAGTGGCTACCTGTGCCCTTTCGCTGCTCACGCCTTTTTGACTCTGCCTCTATATCGGGCCAGGTAAGAGAATGGAACATAAAGCGAGGTGCTCGCAACTCAACTTTCCCTATAATCCAACGCAAGCCAATGTTCTTGCATTACCCTGCTGTCGAGCACACGAGTTGAACTCGTCGAAGATGACATTTTTACTGTCGGCCAGGCAAAGTGAAGTTAAAAGGGTACGATCTGCGACGTTTCTGCAAGATGGATATGGTTGATTAAGCCGTAAAATGCGCACTTGTACTTTTTGCATTGCAAATTACGTCTGGGCCTGTTTTAAATCTCGAAAAAAACGTATATGTTTCTGTTTTAATATGGCTTTATCTCTGTTCATAACACTTCATCTCCGTCAACTTATAAACTTTTCACATAATTTTTTCAACGGGAACCTTATTGCAAAACTTTGATGCGAATTACAAGAGTTTTTACCCATAGTGTGCAAAATTATGTGGCCATCCTTAGACACTGAAAATGATCTCGCGGGAGAGTTCGAACCGTCGGACAAATACACTCCTTGTCCCAGAGAACTTCCTCTAGACAGAATGTATACTTGAGCAGTTTTGAATACCTAAGTTCAAATGTAACAGCCGATTTAGTTCAAAAGTACTCTTTTATCTAGAAAATATAACAAAATTGAGAGGAACATTTTTTCGAGTATTTAATTTAACGGAGAGGTGACTTGATGCAAAAACCTACAGGAATAATTTTTGGTGATATCTTACTTTGCGTCATAGATCAGCACACGAAAGCTTCATCCTGCTGTAATACACGACTGACCGGAAAAAAGAGTAAACAGTCTTTGCAAAACGAAATAAAGGAAATATAACTTAAAACCATGTCTATAAAAGTATAAAAAACAAGAATAATGAGGTTAATAATCTAATTTTTGTCAACAAAGAAATGTGGCATGACTAAAATGTGCAATAATGCAAATATTCAGAAGTAATTGAATCAAAATAATAACTGACCAAAGCAAAAATCAAGTAACTAGATCACTTAAACTCACTTAACTAAAAAAGGATAAAACAAAAAAATGTAAACACAATAATGAATTGTAAAATGCGCTTAAATATAAATAAGCTAAATAACCGAAATAAAGTAATTTAAATTTGTTGCGCATGATGATTTGTAGTGTTTCAGGAGCTTCGCGCTGTGAGCAACACTAATTGAACTCTGAAGAAGGAGAAGAAGAAGAAGAAGAAGAAGAAGAAGAAGAAGAAGACGACGAAAAATATAAAGAAGAAGAAGAAGCGATCACTGGACTAAGAGTTTTTAGTGTTTTTGTTTTAGTGACGTTTCGAATTTGGTCGGGAATCCTTAGTCATCAGTTATCGTGAACAAGTCTGAGTCATGCGCATATAAGGGGTGATACATGCACAGATCGTGCTAATTAAACTCCAGAATGGTTAGTTGGACCTCAGGAAGGTTAATGTAAAGGATCTTCTTATCATCAAACTTTTTTTCAGAAATATCAACATATCCAATAGAGCGTTAGGTATAAAAAGCTCAGTAGAAGTCACATCCAATAAGCTATAAGCAGGTAAGAAATATAAGTGAATTTCTTTTTTCTATTAACGGTTTTTCTAGATTTTGCAAAAATTTTGGAGCATTTAAACAATTATTGGGACAGATAGCTACTGCATGTTTATTGCATAATATACGCAAAATGTTAAGAAGTTTGGTAATCAACGCGAGAAAATTATGCTCCTTATATAAAGATTAGTACAGCGTATGCTTTTTGCTGGACAACAGAAGGAAGTTCATTTTAAGACGAACTTTCAATTTGATAAAATATATTTAAAAGAGAATGAAATATCCCAAACTTTCAGAAAAAAAGGCTCCATTCACGGAAAGCAAGTGATAACGTAAGAAAGGGGTCATGACAACAGGCAAAAGGTCAAATAATATTCAATTAACGTTTCACACGAGACAAGTCAGCTTTCAATTTTTAGATTTCCGCTTATCCCCATCTAGCTAGGAATGGAAGTACAGAGTACTGATATGTCGATATACAGCAAGGCACATGATAGAAGCGTTGGCGCATTGTTTGGGAAAACTTCACAGCCATTAGTTCAGAGTGGAGAGGGTGAGCAGCCTCACTAAGGATGCGATCACAAATTGCTTGACCTTTTAAAAGTGGTGCTTTACTATAATGTCAGCTAAAAACATAGGAACCACCGGCAGCTAAAGATAGCATTTATAGGATACGTAAAAGAGTAAATAGGTCTTTTTAAACTTAAGTTTGAGTAGCCTGTCCGGTATTCAGTGTTCCAACTCTACTTGGGCATGTTTTTAAAATAAAAAAATCACATTTTAGATTTTTAGTAGCATTACTTGGGAAATAACATCTACTGCATCTAATATTTAAATTTTTAATCTAAACTAGGCCAGTCACTGAAGAGTAAATTTGCCTCTGCACGTACTCTTTAAAATACAGATGACTTTAAGCCTTATTACGAAAGAAGGCTTCCTCAAGTTAGCATTTTGTCTGCATTGAATTCAGCGTTAAGCAGAAAGGCGGGACGTCTGTATGGTTTTTCAGGGAACTGGTGTTTCGGATCCATTCCTGCTACCCCACATTCAGTATTTTTAGGAAGCACCTAAGGTGAAAATTGTTACGGTTTTTTCTTCGCCTCCACATGCAAACAAACACCTTTTTGTATCTGCAGACGTGCGGTAAAAAGGTTTCCGCTACAGTTGTATTCATAGTTCTTGAGCCGGTCGGAGACCTAGCTGGCTTATAAAGCCGATGTACACTTTCATTCTGGATCTTCCTGTCTTTTGCTGAAGTCGAACTTTCGAGTACGCAAGCTACTCTGATGATGAGAGCCGAGTTCTATTATCAATGATATGAATATAGGTACAGTTAATTTTGTATATTTATTGGTGCAGAAATATCGCTCTCTTTGTGCCGATTGTCAAGGCGAAGGATGAGTGATTGGGCGTGAAGAAGTCTTACCTCTACCGCATGTTTGGTTTTCAGAATGGGACTGCGCTTACGCTCAATTCAATTTTTTTTGGGGAATTACTTCTTCTAACCCAGTGAATATCACCTTAAATATTTCTTTGGTGCTTTTTGTCAAACTAAATTTGTACTGATTGATATATTTGGGTCGATTTTCGAACTATGCACATTTTTCGGGAACTTAGGAAGTGTATTTTGAATATCTTTTTCCGTATTGAAAAAAATAGAGCTCGCATTTAAGTCTTATTTAGTAGCTAGCACAGACCTGCAAATACCAAATTACAACCAGTACTGATTGTCTACTATTTCTTAAAAAAATATATTTCTTAGCAAAGTATTAACCACCGCGAAAACGCAATTTATATCCAACTGAACACAACATGTTTAATATCCTATTTCGGAAGTGCTTATAAATACAATTGGTTTGTAGAACAAATGTTAACATTAGCAGTAGTGGAAATTCGATTTCAGGGTGGTAAATCAGGAGGAGAAAGGTCGTTCACCGGCCAATGTTAGCAGCTTAAATTGTGAATTATTTTCCTGAACTAAATTTTTAAAAGCGACTGGGACTATCTTTATCAACAAGCCAACTTCATGCACTGTGATCATCAAAATAAAATCCCAGGTCCATTTTCACATTTTACTCGCGTGTTCACTTCAATTTCTAGGTAGAACGTTTTCAGGCGATATATTTTTTTATGTTTTGGCGTCATCTCTTCGGGGATGATTCGCAGCTTTTGCAAACACACAAACCTTCGCTTTAGGCACAGGTAATATTTTCTCCTGGCGAATGTTTTGTCTCATTTTCTGCAGGTACAAGAGTCGAAGGCAAAGGGGATGAAAACACTGCATGATCCAACGGCCAGTAAATGCCACATTTAGGACGTCTTAGCAGAATTCGAAATTGTAGAGACCAGTCAAATTTGGCAGGGACTTAACGATTCGTTAGTAGGCGGACTGACCTAGCATGTAAACCGACAAGGTTGAGTCAATAATGCCAATTGGAATGAGTTCTTTCAATTTCGAATAAGGACCCTGTATTTACTTATTTTGCATAAAGTTTGCGGGTGCAAAATGATTTTTTTGTGCATGAAAAAAGAGGATTCTCTGTGATGGCACTCTTTGTCAACACTACAGTCGGATGAAAATCTGTTTTTGTCTGGTGGGTCTAAAGCGTGTGTGACAAAGGGGCGGGGGGGGAGGGTGGGGTAACAGGAAGACTTAAGCAACAAGAAGTGGCCGGGACCTATCGGCGTCAGAGGTGGGATTAGATCTATACTCTGGATTTTGAGAAGTCAAGTTTGGCAAACATATGTTTTCAGTAAATCATCATGAGGCGAAAACATTTGCAGGGTAGTGAAAACTGTACAATTGGGCAGGGTTCAAAATTTTAGTTTACTTACACTTCAGCGTTTACGCGTCGCCCGCATGGTGCGGTCGGCGTGTAGAGGTTCCTGTGTTGGGGTCGGGGGTAAGGGTAGGAGAGGTAATTGGATAAGGTTGTGGGGGTTGATCAGAGGGCAGATATGTGGAGGGATAGTTGCTGCTATTTGGAAGATTGCATACATAACAGAATTTAATTGAACCATCAAATTTTGCGAGCGCTCATCAGCTGCGTCCTCTCGCTGCATAAGGTGAGTAAAGAATGACAGAATTGAACTCATGCAGAAAAGGTCAAAGAAATAGGTCAAGAGACTCAATTAGTAAATTGGGCTAATTAGTTGAATTAGAAACTTAACTGAAACACTGTGGACCGTAAGATAAGCGGCAAAACGTCAAAGCAAAATACGGACTGAAGAAGGTGTGAACTAGGGGCCGAATGTTACCAGGGCAAAGCAAGGTTCACAACATGCTCCAGTTGTTTACATAGGTCGGGTTTTTACCGTCGTATAGAGGCTGCCTCCAGGTAGTGCAATGTACGAGTTGTTTATGCCCGAACAGGTATTCCAAAGGATGTTTTGGGGTCTACATAATGGCTCGTATCCCATAGATTTTCAGTTATGGAACAATGGGGAGTCCTAGTCTCCTGTTTTAATAGCCAACTCGGCAAGTGCTCTTTAGCTCTGGCTGCCCTTGAGAGAGGACTTACTTTGCAGCTGAGCTCGTATTTTGCAACTCGACCTAGACCCTTCTGATTCCAACTGCAAAGGATGCTCTGCCGTTGTATGCCAATTCTTATGTTGTTTATGAATTTACATGCATTTTTGGATGCAAGTACATAGGGCGAACACAACGGCAATTTGCAGCCAGAGCTAAAGAGCACTTGTTCGGTTGGCTATTTAAACAGGAGACTAGGAATTTCCATTCTTCCATCACTGAACACCTATGGGATACGAGCCATTATGTAGACCCCAAAACATCCTTCCGAATACCTTTTAAGGCACAAACAACTCGTTCATTGCGCTACCTGGAAACAGTCTCTATACGATGATAAAAACCCAACATATGTAAACAACTGGAGCATGTTGTGAACCTGATTTTGCCCTGGTAATATTCGGCCCCCTAGTTCACACCTTCTTCAGCCCGTATTTTGCTTTAACGATTTTCCGCTTATATCAGCGTCCACAATGTTTCATTTACGTTTCTTATTGGACTTATTAGCCCAATTTACTAATTGACATTCCTGACCTATTTCTTTGACCTCTTCTGCATGAGTTCAATTGTTGTATTCTGTCATTTGTTACTCACCTTATGCAGCGAGAGGACGCAGATGATGGGCACTCGCGAAATTTAATGGCTCCATTTAATTCTGCTGTGTATGCAAATCTTCCAATTTGCACCTGGTAAAAGATGCTTTAAATTTCTGGAATGCTGCTATTTGCCCGCAGGAAACGGCTGTCACTGGGAAGTGGGGGCAAAATGCGATCGCCACCTGGCATCGGGATCGGGGTTTGCCATGGATGAATTGTACTTGGCCTTCACTATTTAACCGTGTCTAACTGTACAGTTTTCATTACCCTGCAAATTTTTTGGCGTGATGATGATTTGCTGAAAACACATGTTTGCCAAACTTGACTTCTCAACTTAAGCATGGGAATATTTGCAGAATTCTGCATTTTGTTCTAAAGCACATAGAGTGGAAAGGGGTCTGGACATAATTCCCCCTCACCACGTTAATAGGCCGGCAAATGGATTACTCCGAAGGGGTAGCTTATCATGGGTTCTAACGGTACCTGCTCGCGAATCTTTGCGCGCACCTTCGTATGTTATTTTACGGTAGACAGAGGTCCGGAGGGAGTATATGTCTGTTGCCAATACAAGCGAAAAATACGAGTCTCAGAGAGTAATTGAAAAGAAGGCGATTTGATCGCTGGGACAATACTTTTATTTGCCTGTGGTTTCTACATTCGTCTTGGATTCATCATTAGAAACATTAGGAGGAAAAAATGGCAGAAGTGGTTTCCAAGGCAGATTTAATTTCGGGTCTACTAAAAGAATATTCGTCTTGCTTAGTCATTTTACAGATATTTCTGGTGCTGAAATACAACAATTTTGAAGTCATCCTTGTAAGGCCAGCAAATATGCCATGATATTCCGTCTTTGAAAATTTTTTTGCTTATCTAAACCACCGCAATTAATTTTTTCTTAAACCATTTACCAAACAAGTGAGCTGCTGTATTGAAATTCTTAACAAAATGATCATTTGAGGCATATTTATTGCGCATCCCAACATGAACGTTGATTGCCGTGCAAAAGTAAAATCAATAAGAATTCTGATTTTGATATCAACAAAAAGTTATCAATTAATTTGCCTCTTTAAAAGCACCTTCATCAAACATATATTTACGGAATATTTGTGCAAGTGGCCTTACTTTTATTTGAGTTGTTTGCACTTTCTTTGATTTCCTTTAGTACCCTGATCTGAAATTTCGTCTGCACCAAACAGCGGCCAAAATAATGCAAATATTAGAAGCAAACTGTTTATATTATGCAAGCTGAATTTTGAGTTTATATTCACGTATTTTTCATTGCATAGCATATTAAAATATGCTGTTATAAAGAGTGCCATATTTTATTGATTGAAAATATATTTTGCAGCCGGCGGCTTCACCAAAATCCTTCCTGTTTGCCTTCAATATAAAGAACTTCAAAGTATTTTTGCATATCGAGATGCCTTATAAGCATCAGATTCCCTCACCGGATCCAAACAACAAGACCAGCTAGGCGTTAGTCTACCTATCTAAATTTTGAATAACTATTTTCCATGTGCAAAGTCATCTACTGCACTGAGTAAACGTTACAATTGCACATAAGCAAAGCCCACCGTTTTAGGGTTGCTGACGATTTATCCGCAGAAACTAGTATGACAGAATTTGTGTAATGACAATTTTGAATAAATCCTGCCACTGCCAAGAAGTGAATTTTACAGACGTTTGCCCAGTAGACACAGAGACCAGCTATGCAAGTGTTAGTATGAGTTTTAAGTCAGCAGGGAAGTGTGGTATAGTAGATACCCAACTGCCGACTGCATTTTACTGTTTGCAGCCGCCTGTAAAATGTTGGTCCTTGGCAGACATACTTTTAAACTAAAAAGCAGGCATCCCAAACAATGTTATTTCAAGGAAAGGTGTTTATTGGGAAAAAGAGTAAGTTTATTCAGTAAATTTTTGACACTGGATCCCACAGTCGTCGGCAGACTTTAGAAAAATGTGCAAAGAACAGTTAGAATTTCATAGTGCTGATTCCGGTATATAGTCGTCTGTAATGGGCATTAATTAGGAGTTACAATTTGCGTCACATTGTGGTGGAAATAATTATCAGTCGCAATGGCGTAATGGGTAACTGGCAACTGTAATTTGAGTCAGTCCGGAGTCAGTTCAGGTCATCCGATGTGGAAGCTAATTGCGGTTCATATTGATCCATGTTTGTTGGCTGCAGTCTTTTCCACCTTTTTGAGGTGCTTGTATTGTTGTATTGTATTGTATTGTTTGCATTGCCTTGACACAGGACAAACCTTTGCATGGGACAAAACACGCATCGTCGGAGTTTACCCTTCCAAAAAATGCCGAGAAATTTTTGAGGCTATGCACTCCGATGACTCATGCATCATCCGGCGCATTGAGTTGGCCGAAGTGTACAAACACCTCAAAGGAAGGTAGAAGAGACTGCAGCCGACAAACATGAACCAACATGAACAACAATTAGCATCCACATTGGGTGACCTGGACTGACCCTGGCCTGGCTCAAATTCAGTTGCCAATTAGTCATTACGCCATTTCGACTACTAATCATGTCCACAATGATGTGACGCAAATTGTAACTCCCAATTAACGCACACTATAGATGACTATATAACTGTATCAGCACTTTGAAATGTTAACTGTTTTTGCAAATTACTCTCAAGTCTGACGATGACCTGGGGATCCAGTGTCGAAAATTTACTCATTTCCCCAAAGGACGCTATTCCTTGAAAAGACACTACATGCATGAACTAGACGGGTATGATTATGTTCATTGATTACCTTATAAATATTTGCTTATTTCGCAACCAATTGCGTAAGAACCACAGGGTCAGAAGTAAGATGATCCCTAGCTGTCCAGTGGGAGTTAAATCGAGTAAATGTATGCCCTTAAAACATTTGAACATGAAATATCCCTGTTCCTCGACTGTACACTTGCCACACAGGGTATAAAGTTATTGCAAACTTTCATTTTTATTCGGTGACTGTATATCGTGATTTGGTTGCGCTTAGTAGCAATATTCATTTACTTTTGCTGTACTGCGCTATGAAGCACCAAACGGATGTAAATGAACAGAAGTTTCCTAAAAAAATCACTTCGGTTCTGTTGAGAATGGAGTTTCAGAGAACCGTTGCGTAATGGAAGCCTTTTTGACAAAGGAAGATGCATAAGTTATTATTATTTCCGGTTTACGCAGCCAACAATTACTAAAGGCACTCATGCCGGACTTGAAGAAAGAGTGCTTGTCACGATAGTTTAATGAACTCTGTCCATGCAAGCGGCTTCTAGGCTGACAGGCAGTAAGCATCGGGATTGTTTTAAGTTAGCGAAAATTCCCATTACAGAAATCCAGAGAGCAATTGGCTAGCATACCTATACATTCCATAAGTTTTCATCAGGCCATTATGGTTGCTACGTATATGATATCATCGTGATCGCCACAACCGAAACCGATAGAGATGCTGTTTTAAACGTGGTCAATCAAGCCCATCAATCGATACAGTTCACGTTGGACATGGAAACAGCAGGTTTGCTCTCTTTCCTGGACGTTTTTTTAAGCGTAAACCTGACGGTAGCGTCCAAAAGTGCGTGTATAAAATGAAAAACGTGGTCTGGACATATATGAAAATTAACAGTTTCGTACCCCTCCAACAGAAGCAAAATCAAGTTTGCTGCTTAACGCAAAGAACTATAAAATTTTGCTCAGATGACACTATTGAAGATGAACTCGAGAAAATCCGGCAGTTACTTTGTAAGAGCGGATATTCCGGGTGATTTATAACTAAGAATATGGCTGCCAAAGAAATAAAACCCCTTAAATTTACTTTGGAGAAAAAGACCTCATTTCTCAAAGTGCCCTTTCGAGGAGACGCGGCAGGTGAACTCCTGAAAAGACGCCTTGACGAGGCCGTATCATGAACCTTCCCAGCAGCGAGCGTTCGGGTATTATTCTCAAGTTACCCGGCCTTACATGGGGAAGGCAAGGACAGGTTACTGACTCAGACCACCTCCATGTGCATCCACTCCTTTACTTGCTCCTGTGGATCAGGTTGTATTGGTCGACGAGTTGGCACCTATCCAAAAAAATAAAGGACACCTTCCATAATGGCTTAGGAAGGGTAAATTCAATGCCACCAGAACCATCAATAGCTCTGTTGTAGCGCACAGGGTGGATTCCGGACATCATATGGACCCGAACGAAGCCTTTAAGGCGATTTACAGGGTCCCAACAAACTACCCTGAATCACTGAGTCAGTGATTGCTAACAACAGCTGAAAAAAACTGCTATCCACTTGAAGAAGCTGATATTGTGGGTGCAAAAGAATCTGCTGCAAGCCCCAAGCTTAGCATGGCTAACAGCAACCTAGCTTATAGAGGAGAATAATAGCAACCTAGCTACCGGCATTTTTCCGAGCCTGCTCTATCCCTTCCCCCTCTCCCTAATTGCTGCTTTATTAGCCACTTGTTACTACCCCAACATTCTCCCCTATCCCCTGAACTAATTTGCTTGATACTCTGAACATCATTTACCTTAAACGCTTTAACCCCCCCCCCTTCCATATAAATGTAATGGCCTCTGAGGATTTGTTCAAAGTATATGTATGCTCGCTAAATGCTTTTCGGACAATTTTATTCGCCTGAAATTTTGGGTCTTACTAGATCCCAGTGTCAGAGAAAAAAGGCGTCAGGAAATAACAGGCAACAGCTGAAGAGGGTGGAGGCTAATCATCCAACATTAACGTCAATCCGGAGACGTCTGTGTAGGGTGATGTATTTCGGCGCCAGATCGATCGATCGATTGACTGAGTTTTTATCGGCCTGTCTCTGCTGCTAGCGTGACTGATAATCCTTGCAGTTGCGAAGCTTAGCTCGTGGTCGGCCTCGTAGGTATGGGCAGGCACTTCCGAAAGTGCGTCAACCCATCGTAAAACCAGCTTATGTTCGTGTTTGCGCGAAGCAAGCATGTTTTCAGTCTCCCTGTGTAATTTCGAGGACAGGTTAGACATTGTGTGTGATGAACTAGGCCCCAGTGCTCACTGGGATTTAATCTGTCCTTCGTACACCTTCTCCTTTTCTATTTTCACGCATGCATAAGATTTCAACAGTGCCGCTCTTCATGAAAATATTTATTCAATAAAGCAGTGCCAACTGCCTTTTTACCCGCTGTAAGGTTGAATTTAAAATGAACAACATTCCAACCGTCTGAATAAACCACATTATAATAAAACATCACTTTTTAGTTGCAAACGCCTTTTTATGGATTTTTAATGCTTGCTTGAATTCCGTCAAAATGTATTTCCTATACGCCAGGTGCAGAATTTTACAGCTTTGTCTGATTTATGGTCATAAAGCGAAAGCATGATTATTTGTGCGTTCGGCTTCAAACATGCTAAGTTTCAGATGGCTGCAACGTATAAAATATTTTCATCTAACCTTACGTATCTTTCATGGACCGACAGACTTATTTCTTGGCATATGCTTAGCAGCATTAACACTAGGGCTCATCATTCGTGCAATTCGGGAAATATTGCTACTAACTTGCTATTCCGAATTAACTTAGGTTGTAATGCTGATTATCTTGTCGTATTTGCAGTAACGAAATCATGTCAGCTTTAAAACGGGCTTCTTCCTGACCACTAACAAAAAGTATGCACTGCAATAAAATAGCCATTTATGTAGTATATATTTTTTTACTAATATTGACTGCCTCTATAACTTAAAATGTATTTTATAGAAATAAAACACGCAGAAGTTACTTATGGTTCTCGTCTGGTAGGAAATTACACCTTTTTAGTATCTTTATTGCAAGTTTTACTCTTCTGGTGCGTGTTTCTCTGCTGTGCAACAAATTCAGATGTCTTTAGGGCAAGCAGCAAAAAATTCAGCAGATACTCACTTCGTGTTATACAATATCGCATGACTTTATTAGATTTTAATACCTGACGTAATTGGACAACACAAGCTGCAAGACAAATAAAATTAAATTTTGAAACACAATTACCGCCCGCTTGCGTCATTTCTTATAATTTAAATAAATGTCCGTTATCATGAAGTAAATTGAAATCGTAAATTTGCCTACACCACCCCTCGGTTGGTGATCGTGACTATGTCGTCCAGGTATGTGATACTGATTGGCCTTAATTTTTAAGGCGACAGAGAGCAGTGACCAATTTTCAATCAGCAAGTACAAAAATGGCACTCATGCAGTAGAATTTTTTTTTGAGAATTTGCATGCATTGCTTACTAAAGCTTTGCATTGCCGTCTAGATAAAAAAAACCGCTCATAATCTCACGAAAGTCCTAAAAGTATTTCAGGTTAGGTTTCATGCGCCCTGGAATTTAAAGGGTCTCGCAAGTCTCCATGATATGTTTTGCTCTCAAAGAATTGATCGGAGGAATCCTTATTTGGGTCCCAGGAATTATTTAAACAATTAAATGTGTTTGCAACATAACAGCGCTTCATAAAAGGTATTACTTACTTATAGCTTATTGGGTGTGAAAAATGTGGACGTTTTTGCGTACTTATACTTTAAAGTTTATTGTTTTTCTTGATATTTCTGAAACAATTGTGGTAAGGAGGTAGTCTCCTTCAATTAACATGAGGTTCAGCTCACCACTTTGGAGTAATATGAGTAAAGTTTGCGGTGCCAACCACCTATACATCAGCAATTTTCATGCGCAAAGCTGTATTTAGTTTACTTGACATATCTAAATTTAACCTCCGTTTAGTTTTCAGTTCGTTATAAAGCTCACGATTTTTTGTTTGTTTTTGATTACCTTTTACGTAAGTGAGTTTAGCTTGCGTTAGTTTCCATGTTTTTGTTTGTTCAGTTCAGTTTTATTTATTTATCTTTGAAGGCTGTTATCTCCCGGTATTTGGATTATTGCACATTTTAATTACTGCGCGCCTTTTGTTGACAAATATTGCACTTATTCAAAAATTACTACGGTTTTTTCACTTTCATCAAAAAATTAGATTTATATTTTTTCCCTTGTATTGCCCACCCTACAAGCAAGGGCGCGAAAATCGAGCTGGAGTGCCCTCGCTATTAGGGCAGACTCTATACCTTTTAATACACCCTATTCTGTATTACAAAAGGAATTGGCTTTTTGTGTTTAACTGCAACCCAAATTAGGATTCTAGCGTAAATTATCTCTCAGATTATCGCCCCAAAAACCTTCAAATCAAAGACGTTTACGGGCTTCATATGCTTTAGAATTTTTAAGGATTTCATAAGCATGAATCTACCATCAAAAAACAATTAACCGTTGCTTTAAGGTTTTTAAGTTACATTTTTTCCAGATGGCATTGATTTTCAAAGAATGTGTTTTGCTGCTTTGAAAAATTTACAGGTGACTGTATTCTGCCATTTACCAACTAGGTTTCTTCAAGTTTTCCATTAAGTTGCTACGTGGACATTACAGTGTCCTTAGAAACCTAATAACTTGAGGTTTTAAAGATAATCCACCCTCATTTATGAAACTCATGATGTTTCAAGTTTAGCCTGGAAACATGATCTTTTATAAGTTAACGACAACAACTTACCAGCTATTAGAGTGAACGCAAACTCAGAACAACCCAATTTCAGGCCTGCACAATGCATGCCCTGAAGTAAAAGATTGCAAGGTGGCTTAAATCTCATCCAATAAGTGGGGGACTGTAAGGCAACCTACTGGTAAACATTAATGTGCCTGATGATGGACAGAACCCGTTTTCTCAGGAAGTTTAACTCAGATGTTAAAAAATCAAAACATTGTTGTTTTCTAATCATTTACAGACCTGAAGCGAAAAGCCGCGAAACCCGCTTTTGGATGCATATTTAGTACGACACTTTTGCTTTCGTGTTTGAATTTAACTCAGTGGCTGGCATTTTGAATTTAGTTTTGATTTTTTGAAAGAGAAGCACGCGTTTGCCTCACCAATCACGAAAAACTGCAATACCAACATTCCAGAGGGACAGATTGATTACAAACAGGAGCGAAGCACAAGCTAAAATCATCACGTTACCGAGGCTGCCCAGAGAGGGTATGGTAACTTTGTCGCACTCAAAGCAAACCGCCTCAGGCAAAAGGCGTAGCGATAAGTTAGTAAAAATTAAGAGTACAGTAGTGTGAATTACTGCCATATGAACCTAAACAAAGGAATCTGGGTGGATTACTTATGGTGTTTGCTCTTGTGGACATTTGCTGAATTATCAAGCCACCCCAAACCCTTATCTCCAAACGGTGTCTTCCCTGTGTAAGCGTTGATTCATTGGCGTAATCCGTCCGCTTTCATCTGTTGATATTGTTGATGAATGAGCTCATCCGCCGTCAATAGAAAGGCAATTCAATTAGTGAGACAGGAAAAAGCAAAGATTGTTGCACCCGGGCCAGGTTTTTCTGGCAAAGGACTGCAGGAATAATCGAGAAAACTGGATGCTTGGACGTACTGGTCGAAAGTGTGGTGCCGTCGCCTTCGACATTCGGGTCGGCTTAAACATTTAGGTGTACTACGCCAAACAGCTGAAACACACTGACTGTGCAGACGTGCCAAACCCAAGCACAAACTTATCACTGAAGCTACTTCTTGGCATATTCGATTTGCAAAAGTAAATGCAAAAAAACACAGTGCCAGTGACAGGCCGGTCTCCGAAAAGAACGCAAATGGTGCCATTGCAAGTGAACCTTAGACTCAAAGCCTACAAGTTGGCTCCATGGACGAAGTGTTCAGGCCCAAATTAACCACGTGCGCACACATCCCAAAGGAGTCTTCTCCCATGCCAAACTACCGGTCTGCTTACATACAGTGCACGTGAGGCCGTGCAGGTGCATCCAGGCGGAGGAATCTCACACGCCAGCCGGATGGGTCACAAAGCCAATGCGGTCACTCCTTACTTGAGGCTACAATGTGATTGGTTCAATCTTGTTTGCTATGCGTGCCTTAAGTACGCTGTACTATGTATGTCAAAAGACTTCTGTGTTTGCTCTCTTATTGTTGTGTTCGTCCTTGGGGACTCAAGCAAGCCGCAATGAAACGGTCATAGCTCGACTTTATTTGGTTGTATTTACAACAGCTTAACTAAGCGACTGATACTTTGAATTCTGTTTTGATTTTTTTAAAGAACCACGCGTTCGCAGCACCAATGAAATACCAAAAATTTCAGAGTGACAAACTGATAACAAATAGGAGAGATGAACCCACTCAAACCATCATGTTACCGAAGGTTTCCAGAACGGTTGCTTTTAAAACTAAATTGATTCCGATATTCGAATCCTCTAAGTTCATCCATATCTGCGGCGCTCTCAAAACAAACCGCAGAATGGTCTAAGATAAGTTAGTAAAAGCGAATAGTATAGCTGAGAAAATAATTGGCATCGTAACTTAACCAAAGGAGACCGGGGAATAATTTATGGTGCTTGATGCTTCAAACGTTTTCGCGTCCTCTGGATTCTTAATATTGGCCACATTATTTTTGAAGTCTAAATAATTTACGTTGGAGAACGTAGTTTATATAATCTCTATGTTGCTGAAAACATTTTTAGTTAAGTATACTTACTTCCTATAATTACCGATACTTTTGGCCCAACTATCACCTAGCAGGCAAACTGCGATCTTGCTTATGACATGGCAGTACGGCAGCCGAATAGGTCGTTTTATATGCAATCGTAGGTCAATAAACTGGAGTTATTTATTTTTACAAGAGAATATCCTCGAAATCAAGAATCAGGTAAGACGGAATTGGCAGGAACAGGTTAACTGAGGGAAAAATAACTGCAAATTATTTGTGTCACCTGCAAGCTGCCAGGTAGCTGTGCGCACCAGGTGTGTCTCATAACATTTTTTATTTATTCTGATAACGAAAACGCGATACTTATTCGAAAATTCACTAGTACAACTTGATTTTCCAAAGATCTTCTTTCTTTTCATCATATAATTTCGAAATGCAACTTACTTCACTTATCCAACATTTTGCTGTGTTGCTTTGCTCACGCGATCTTGTGCTCTATCGTCTGCACAGCCAATCGGCTGGAGCGGATGTATCGATTGACATCAAGCGTACGCGCATTTTTAACTGCGATTCAATTAATGCCATTTAAAAGGCCGACGGTAATTAGTTAATCAAGCGGGCTGCATGACACTGCAGTCGAGGAGAGGCTGCGTTACGCGTAGGTGGGCTAGACGGCAGTCTCCTACAAACTCCCTCCTTCCGCTATGCCTCGGGGCCTATTCGATGTTCATCCACCTAGACTACAAGCCGTTATACAGCTGGTGGTGGACCTTGAGGATGAGCCCTATGGCAAAATAACCCGAGTAAGTTCCGTTAGCGAAAAAAGAGCGTTCATTCACAAACGAAGGTCATCAGAGGAGGTACAGTAACTAAACAAAGCCAAACATCACCAAAATACGGAGGTGAGGAAATTAATTACAGTCCCATAACAACCGGCGGCACCACGGAACATTATTTAGTAATTTCCATGTTCTGAGCATTTACAGCTGTTTTGGCTTGTATTTTTCGTAAACACTTAGATACAATGAGAAAATGTGGGACACTACGGAAAACAAATCATGGCGCCTATGCTATCAAATGCACCCTCTTAGCAATTCCATTACTGGCAGTTACTTTAAAGCCCCTTGATATTGTTAATGACTGTGTAGTTCAGCGTAGAAAGCGTGTATTATTCCGACGTTTGCAAAATATTGTTAATTACTCGCAAACGATTGCTAACGCCTGAACGAAAACCTAGAAGCAATAATAAACAACCTTAGGCAGATTTTTTACTGCAAAGAAATAGAATAAGTATAAATTTTTGTACGAAAATTTGAAATTTTCTTGATAATTCTCAGGGTTGAAGCATCCGTTCCTGGTGCAAGTCTGAGAATTGTGTAAAGAGCAGAATTTATTTATTCTGATGTTACTCACATAATGCAATAAGAAGAAGCAGCTGATGAGCACTCTCAATATTTATGGATCCAATAAATTCCGTGGTTTACGCAATCTTCAACGTCCCCAATTTACGTAAGTGTAAAAAATGGCTATAAATAAGAACAAAAAGTTGAAGTCTTTTCTTAAGTTCAATAAATTACCACACTATTTTCTCTATATAAAAGAATATTTTCCTAGACAAAGGAGTTTGTAGATATTGTTGTTTAATAAGTACAATGAATTAAAAATGAAAATATTGATGCCTATAAAATTTTCAACGCTCTCAATACCTTCAAGCTTCAGTCTATAAATCCACATTTCGTTCAACGGTCCCACAGCAACCTTTCAAATTAGATATCGATTAAAAGCATCGATTAAAAAATAAGTTGTGGATATTCATGCATAGGTAGACGGCCATGTGGGTTATACTTAGCAATTCCTCCAAAAAATAAAATACATTTTGCAAAAAAAGCCTGTCCGCAACAAAAGTCTAACATTGTTATTCTTAAGATTTACAAAGAACCTTACATTAGCGCACATCCTTTTCAAAAAAATCTATAATAAGATATTCAGCTGATGAATTTCTTTGCGAATTACCTTTTCCAGGTTAATGTCAAAATCATAATGGCAATTTTTGATAAGCTTCTTTTTAATTTAACCACAGAGTAATGATCCAGTTTGACTGGAAATAAATGACTTCACTTTGCCTTGTATTGGATTAAATTCCGCTGTAGGGGACCCCCCTCGGGCTCTGTTCTAAGCTTGCGAATGCAAATAAGTGTGGCCAAATATAAAGCAAGATTTTGGCATAATTAATATTCTCCTTCCTGCCTTTTCTAAATGACGCATAAGTTAAAATAAGGGTACATGATTAAGATTTAATTTAAGTTCGTTTTACCTAAATGCTCATGACACTATAAAGCCAGCTTTTCTTACGATCGTCTAAAACTTGATGCAAAAAAACAAAATGCATTCAGAACAAAGTTACAACGTTTGGTGGCAAAAACTTAACAGTTCAGCAAAAATACGTTTTACAATGGAATTTTTCCTTGTTTCTGAAAATAAACGTGATTCCTTTAACTTGACCTTGCTCGTAATTGAACGATTTTGGGCAACATTTTTGGGTTCTAAAAGGGATATGTTTTACACTTTATCATTAATTGAGGGGTTCTTCCATGAAGTATTGCATATGAACACTAAAGTTTGGCTTTATCGGACCTAATAGCATAATAAGTTCCTTTGATATGAGACGTCGAAAATAGATATTAATTAGAAAAATAAATAAAAGACTTTTGTTTAGTGAAAAATCTTTAGGTAACCACTTTGTTTATGTAAAAAGAACTTTTTATTAGAAAAAATTATTTGTACATCTAACCATCTATTAAAAACTATTTATTTGCTATCGTCCTTTAAATTCTGGCATAAGTTCTAGCGTTTTTTAGTGTCGTCATATGTAAATCCATCAACTTAGATTGCGTTTGAAGCTTTTATTAAAAACTTTAAAATAAGGTATATGTGAACAGCGTTTATCTATAAAGTGGGTTTTGGGTTATAATACTTCTTATAAAGATGGACATGCGGATCATATATCAAAATGTCTCAAAACTGCAAATCAGATTGTGGAGCATAAAAAACGTACACCAGATAACTCGAATATTCACAAAATCAATAAAAAATTGTTCGTTAATAGGTTTTTTCTTTAAAAATTGCTTCAATTGGACATACAGCTGACGAAATTCTGTGTATATTAACTTTCTCCAAGGTGATGTGACAATGAAATTAGACACTTTTAAAAACTTTTTAGATTAACCTTATGATAAACGATTCAATTTGGTTGGAGATGAAAGAACCTACTTTTTTCCTTATAATGGATTACTTTTTTCCATATTTGATTACTTCAAAGATCTGTTATAGGCTTGCGAATGCAAAAAAAGTGGTCATATATGGCCATTTTGTTTAAAATTATTATTATGCGATACCCTTGCCTGACCTAAAATACAGCCAACATAGATACTCCTTGAGTGCCTATGTTCATTGAAAAAAACGTCTCAACACCATTACCTAGAAGAAAACCGTGGTTTCGTTCAGGTTCAGTCGCCCGTTATTTGGATAATATTTCAGAAGATAATTACAGCCTGCTAAGAGGGGTATTTTGCTGAGCAAACCAACCACCCGAAATAAACATATTTGCTTTGATGTCTCCTGTTAAGTGCTAAAGCCTGCTTACTCTGGCGTTGTATGCAGATTGGAAGCAACCGGTTTAAAAAGCTATTAGTTGCATGCCTGTCTACTTTGAAAACTGAAGCTCTAATGCAGTTAAATGGCTTTGCGGAGGAAGAAGTAGACGCCTAATGTAGTTTCAACCAGGCGTGAATATTGCTTTGGGATGTTTGTTGAGAATTACCCTCTTTGAGTGCTGACGGGACTTGGGAGACCAAATCAAAAGAAAGAGTTGAGGGTAAAACTGTCTAGTAGGGCCGCTTAACTATGTATTACTCCGACCAACCATCCTAGGCAATCAGTGGTGTGACATTTAATTCTTTGTAAGCAAGTGCAAATAAATATTTAGTTTTGTCGGAAGTGATCAAAAATATTAAATTGAAGAAAGTTATATTTTTTTGAATGTACTAAACAGACTCAATTCCATCAATACCAGCTCCTGTTGTTTAGGCAACCACTACCTTTGGAGGAAATTCAACCTTATATCGGCGGAATCTAAAGAAAAAAGGGAAAGTCGGGTTACTGAAAAGGTAAAGGAAGGTTATTGTTATAATTCAGTGGCAAAGAGGTCCTCTCAAGTCAGACCGACTGAATAAATTGGCTGCGGTGGAAAGCGAGAACACAGTACTGTGTAAAACGTTTTCCTTATGTGACAAATATTGCGACGGTCGCAGACTACTACTGAGATAGCTAAATAACAGCAGTGGACTGCTAGTAGGTTATCTTAAAACACAGTTGCATACGAAGTCTGCATAGGACCAGAATTAATATTTGCATTATTTACGAGGAATGAGCAATTTTGATGTGTTTGCCGGTATTTTGCGAAAGAAAATGGTGGTACTTACAAATTTAAGAACCACGGATAAAAAGTCACTTTTTTCACCTTCAACTCTGCATTTCTCTATCATAAAAGGCAGCTTTGCTTCAGAAATGGCAGTTTGTTCGCAGTTAAAGGGCCAATTACAGTCTGAGCAATGACTAACAGTCCATGTTTGTACAAGCACTTCTATTTCCTATTGCAGTAAATGGGTGACCCCTTGCCCAGAAAATATTTTTTTCAGGTTAAAGTGATGTCAAACTTATGTAATAAAGCAAGCACACGATACACTTTTTACACAGTTAGATGCAGGTGACCCATTTCGTTTTTAAACTTTTTACTGGTAAATTTTTAAAGCCACTTTTAATCCCGCTCACCTATCAATTATTTATTTTGAGTGTAGTCTACTAAGTTGAGTAACGCTACGCGGCACAGTTCTCGCAAGGTCATGTTTTTCAGGTTTAAAGATATCTTATCAACCATTTTTCCTCTTTTCTTTCTGATACATTTGCTCCAAGGCTAGCATTTCGTTTCCAGTTTCTTTGATTTTGCTTCCCTGGATTCTTTGTCCGATCTATAATTTGTCCGAGCATTATGTTACTTTCTGAGTGAAGACCTAATGATCAGCTTGGCTAATCATTATTCAGGTTTAAGCCCAAACTTTCTGCCATGAAGTTATATAGTTCCGGTCATTTTTTGGCGGATATTTCACGAATACTTGTGAATTTCTTTTCTTTGCGACCTTAACTGTTGTTATTTGTTCATCTCTCATATTTACATGTTTTTCTTGCATAATTTGATCATGGTATTTGTTTATCTTGCAACAAGAGCAGCACCGAACGCCAAACATATTTCTATTTACTGAAAATATCTGAGCCAGATAAACTACTCTGGTTGTCTCATAAATGTACATTAGCATTATTGTTGAACCCTCATCCATCGGCCGCCTTCTCGCCTTCTCACTTTGAGTTGCAGTCGCACACAGATCGGAGACAACAAAAAGCGTCAGATAGTGAAACCGAAAGAACTACTGCCACCGCAAAAATTCTGGAGTCGTCTACATGATCTGGTGCATTTGCGGGCAAAGCAACTATGTCGAAGAAACTGGCAAGCTTCTTAAGACGCTTATTGCTGAAAACTCGGCAGTAGTGCGGTGAAATGATGCCAATTATCAAGTTGCGGCATTTAAATTTGATGAAGCCTGAATTCTCGCAAGAGATGATGATCATGTGAGTCAAGAATGATTTATCATGAGGTAGAAAAAAACTCAAAACTGAAAACTGCAGTATCTGCCACAAACTGTATGAAGGCTGCTAGGAACGCATTGATTAACTGTAGTACAAAACCGGGACAATATGTGGGTCTAGACTTTTAATTTTTTTCTTTGCTGCCAATATGCTAGATTAATCATTAATATTTAGGCCTATTTTTCTGTGTTTTCGGGAATTCTGCACTATGTAAGATTACTTCTTCGAGAGTTCATTGTCAATTGTACACGATGGATGTGCTATTTTATGAAAAGTTAACCGGAATGCGAAAATGTTTTTCAAGTTAGACTAATAAACTTGTAGCATAATTAGCAGATCTTTGAGTTACATTAGGATACCAGGATTGGACAAACTTCTTTCCGGCCACTTGCAAAATGAGTACTTCAGTAGTATGAATTTTCCAATGATTTTTGGCGCACTTATAAAGTCAAATGTATTTATACAGTTCTTACACAATAAACAGCTCTCTTGTGCTTCCGTTAGCGTAAATTACCTATTCCAATTGTATAGAGTATGGCACGTGCTGCACGAAAAATGCTGCAATTTGAGAAAGGCTGGTAATCACTAGCGAATCAAAATTTATAAAGGTTGCTATGCTGATAACCATGTAGCCTAATCTTAAGTCTTTTCAGTCACAACAGGACGCCAGCGTTTTGATGGGTTTCTTTCTGACCGCTTACAAATGTAGGTTTTGAATAAAATGGCTACTTAAGTATAATGCATTTTTGTTATGAATTTTGTCTGCCTGTATAAACTCAAATAAATTTTATAGAAAACATGCACAAAAATATTTTTACCTATTTGATAGAAAATTCACGCCTTCTTTAATTTTTTACTCAAGGAAAAGGTATCATTCGGTTTTAGAAGCATTTCTAATTGTGAAATATTTAACGACTGTGAGGTGTTTATTCACAATAAATTGTATCCGTAAACTTAATAATGCTGCGTATACGGCATGCTGCACAGCTGTAGCAAAATCTTATGAAAAATATGTGGCCTCTGCAACAAAACGTGAAAAAAACGTTTTTTATTCAAATAGAATGTACGCAGCATGCTGTTTGGAAGCACAACATCAGTCGGTTTTCAGGTTGCGGCTCATAAGACGAGACCCAGCCACACATTTAAAAGTCACTTGGCCAAATTGCTCGTAAGAGGTGATACTCGTGTGAACCGATAAGTACTTCAGTCTTAGTTCATGGGCCCCCAATCCATTAACCATTGTAATGAATTGCCCAATCCATATTCGGTGATGAGGCTCAGCTTGGACAACGCAAGCGGCCAATTGTGGAACGCACAGGCTAGCGCGTTTTCTTATTTTAACGCCGGGGAACCAGATGGCCGTGCAGTTGTCATATATTTTTCCACTACGCGTGATGCAAGTTCAACAGGTTACGGCCCACATGCCAGTCATCAAGCAATCTACGTATCAGAGGAAACTTATAGTTAACTGTGGTTATTTATCATACGTGTGCAGTAATGACTTATGAAGTATCCGCGACAGAGGTCAAGTCATGTCAAGTCAATTCAAATTAATTCAAGGAAATATAGCCAAACGCCTTTGAACTCCCTCTTGGTACATAGGATTTAAGAAATACATTGGCACAGCCAAACATTCCAAAGAAGTCGTTGACACAATTTCAGCCGACTACTCGCTTATTTCAAGTAATAAACTCACACTCAGTTTACACGAGCCAACAGTGTAACTGAGGAAGAAGAGCAGATAGTGAAAAAACTCCTAAGGCTGGCTCATAATTCAGAATGGAATCTCATTTGTGGTTTTTAGGAGAAAAACTGTCGCTCGTGGGGGAAGTAGTTGAATGGTAGGGGCATGATGCTTCTGTGAATGTTGACGGCAGCCATGGCGTCCATGACGAGTAATATCTACATCCGAAGGACCATGCGACGAGAAGACCTCAGAGTTACGAGAACGTCCTGAAGAACCGGAGATGCGACCATGATACGCCTTTGCTGTGCCAAGAGCCGAGGAACCCGCCACGTCGTCAGCAGTAGGTCGATACGAGAAAAAGTGTGACAGGGCCGCGTAGCCTTGGACCATAGGTGTGGTATATGCGTCCTCAGCCACGATCGGCGCAGATCGCAAAGTGAGCAGAGACGTCACAGATAGATAATGGCTGAAACTCATTTGATTAGTACTAATAATAATAATACTACTACTTACAAATTACTATTAGTATGTATTTATAGCATTTCTAGCATTTTAGGGTTTGGATGTAGAGCGCTTCAATTTTTCGATTCGGAACACTTCAGTGATTGGATTTTGAGTACTTAATCGCGACGGTACTCATTAAGTCGGGCTAGGTTTACCTTAAAAACATCCACGGAAGGGAACATGACAATATCCGCAGGAAAGGCATTCCATGCCTGGATTACCCTCTTAGAGAAAAAGAATTTTCTTGGGTCAAGTCTTGCCCCAGTCACACGTAATTTGAGGGGGTGTCCTCGCAGCCTAGAGGTGGTGGCCCGCTCAAAGAATTCATTTGTTTGGAGGCAGCAATCCTGACCACGCAACATGCGAAATGCCTGGATTAGGTCCCCACGTAGCTGCCTGTAATCCAGAGGAAACAAGTCAAGATTTACCAATTGGGTCTCAAAAGGGAGGTTCCGTTGGCTTCGTTCTAATTTTGTTGCGCGTCTTTGTACCCTTTCGAGGTTTTTTTGTCTTTGGCTGTCCAAGGTCTCCAGGCTTGGATGGCAAATTCCAGTTGAGGTCGCACAAACGTGCCGAATACCTTGCCAAATACAACTCTGTCTAACTTAGCAAAGGCGCGCTTGATTAGATACAAGCCCGACATTGCGGATTTAGCCACTTTCAGGACGTGGAATGATGGATTTAGTGAAGGTGTAAAACACACCCCTGAAGTCGTGAACCACAGCCCTCCGAAATATCCGGCAAAACAGAACCTACACTTCATGAGTTTTGTGCCAATTCATTGGAAGCATTATCTTGTGCATACCCTCTTTGGACGAGCAAGGAACATTTCTCTAGTGAGACCCTGCCTGAAGAGCTTTCGCACATCAAATCAACCCGTCTCAACTGTGGCTATCTGGCACCCTTTATTCAAAAGTATAGCAATTATCTACGGCCAAAAGTGATGGAACAGTCAGTTCCAAAAAAGCCCGTCAAGATATCCTTACCTTCCTAGGGTGACAACATTTCCAAAACAATCAAGTGACGATTGCGCTGTACTATAAAAAGGGCCTAAAATGCATAAAAACTATTCTTCTTAAGTTCAACTAAAAGCGTTCCAGTAAAAACGGGCAAAGGATGCCTTGCCTTTGCACGCCACCTCAACTTGTGTTCAAAAATTCACATGCTCTTGCGAATGCAAATACATTTGGCGTACATTGCGCAATTGGCTTTTCAAGCAAGAAGACAGAATATCACGGTCATCTTTTACCAAGCATCAACTAGATAGTGGTCTTTCTGGTGACGTCAAAACAGCGATTCGAATACTTTTTTGGGCCCAAACAAATCGAACCCTGCGCTTTTTAGAAGCTGCATATAGACGGTGGGAGAAACCTGACCTATACAAGCAGCTTGACCATGTGGTCAACCTCCAATTTTCTGGTAGTTGGTCATTTAATTTAATTCTTAAGTGCTCTTCGTTAAATTTTCTCACCCACTACTTCCCATATGTTGACGTAACGCACCGTTCTTTATCAATTATTTTTTAAACTGACCCACGTTCCTTGCTGCTGCCAGTAATTCTGTGAAATTCACAACTGTTCAATGTGTCCTCGTTATTTTCTGTATGCAGCGACACCTAGCAGCGGAGAAGCTGTAACAAAATTTGTTGATATCAATTAATCCTGCTGTTTATGCCTGGTTTCAATAAAAGTGTTGTCCCAGCGATCGAATCTTCTTCTTCTCACTTATTTTCTGGGGCAGGCATTTTCGCTTGTATTGCCAACTCTGAAACTTTGTTCACTAGCGTCTATCGTTTTTGAACTAAAATTGTGTCTCACAGCACTATTGATGAGTTTAAATGTCCATGTGCAGGAATCGCTCAACATTCAAGCTAGTAAATGAGAGCAAGGGAGGATTTCTGGGCGAATTACGACTTCTTACTGTCGACTAGCCTTCGCAGACAAATAAACGAATGTTTTGGCGTGTCGCTCACTACCAGATGTTATCGAGTCGGAATATAAACCTGGCAAATGATTAGCAGTTAGTGACACAAAAAGCACGTCCATGTCTTGTGGTGGCAAAAAACCCTTCTGAAGAGGAAATGATACTCGTTTCTTTATAAAGATAAACATGAGTTGTCTAAGTTCCGCAAATATTCCCATGGTTAATATTAGAAGTCAGTTTTTTGGCAAACAATTGTTTTCAGCAACTCTTCATCAGACCAAACATTTGCAAAGGAAATTGACGCTGTACATAGCAATAAAAGTTTGAATAGGTAGAAAAATCAATAACTATCTAACACGGGCGCTAATTGGCCAACGCGGACTATGTCAGTTTGCGCATGTAGGCCATGTCAGCGTGTTGGTTGAGGGATTGTCGCTTGTTGCGAGGGGCGAAATCCTATCGCCACGTGGTGTCGGTTTAGGCCATGGAAGTGACAGAGCTTGTGTCAGAGTCTTCTGACAACACAGCACTGGATCTTGCCTACTGGCACAGGCTAGCACAGCCCTCAGTGGCAAGTCGGTAGCACACACAATTATTGATTTTCTGCACGTTCAAAATGTTAGTTATTGTACACACGCCCCAAGTAGCTTCCGCATTTGTTGCTGTTTCTCCACCTCTGACGATGGGCTCTTGTAAGAGCTCGAAAGCTCAGGAAAAAATAAATTATGTTCCAGTGATCGACCATGTGTCTCCTTTAACAATAGCAATTTCTGGAATACGAGTATTCTCACGCATTCATAGCCGTTTAAATGTGAAGTTTTTATCTAGAATCCTTATCCGTCCATAAATTGGTTTCATTTTAGCTAAATTCAAAAGTAATTTTTGCTGCACAAAAAAGGTGCAAAATGGTTAAATTTTAAAATTACTTGCCACATCGATGGTTATCATCTTATTTTCCTACCGATCCCAGTTCTTCCTAGATTTTTCCCATTCTATTCCATTTTTTTTTCAAGGCAAACCTGCATTTTGCCTATGTCCATTACCTGCAATTTTTTATACCCGCTTCCCAACGTCAATTACTTTTGATCATCCTTTTTCTCTCGGTGAGAAGATTCTAAAAGGTTAGTGGTTTTCAACTAGTTGGTAAGCGACCCGTCCTTTAAAGCCCAAGATTATCGTATCCGGCATGGTCTCCACAAGTCATTCACGAATAGTTCACAAATCAGTTTTTGCGTTTTAAAGCTGTCATTTTTTCTTCTGTCATGTGCACATAGTTTCATTCGCTTCACAGGATGTTTGCTTATCTGGCTAAGCAAGCAGTGCCAAACACCACACAAATGGGCCTTGTGTCAAAAAATGCCAAACTCCGCAGATTATACTGCCCTGATTGAGAGCTAGTTGCTGTGTTAACACCAGAAGGATCCCCAAATAACAAGTCAGGGAAGACTAAGTGAATTCGAACAACTTGAATGCTCAAGAAACTTTACAGTGGCGCCGTGTACGATAGCCAGCCGTGCAGGTGCAAAAAAGGACATATGATATGTTTAAGCTGTGCAATGAGTAATCAATCGGCTGCCGCCAATCAAATGAGGCAGGAGTATCGATTTCCTACAAGCATAAACGCGGTGAGTTGATAACAAGCATGCAAAAGGACGAAAGTGTGTAGCGAGTGAAGCTCAGCGCACAGATGGCAGCATGAGTCAGTGCACTTGCTCTGGGTGATGGATTCCTACATCCTAACAAGATCAATGTGACTTAACATTGTTTTCTAGGCCTCGGTGGTTAACTTGACCTTAGTCCAGCGTTGAACTGTGTCTTGGAGAAAATGGATTTCTATCGTTTTGCGCCTTAAATAGGTAGAAATCATGTCAACAATCAGATTATGTTACAATTCGCTGCGTTGACAAGAAGAAAGTTCCCCAAACCAAAAGTCAGGTAAGACAAAGTTGAGGGGAACAGCTTTACTGCAGGAAAATAAATTGTACGAAGGTAAAGCTATGCGCCAGATGCCAGCTATGTCTGCATGCCACTTGTGTCCGAGAGATTTGTGTGTTGTGTAGATTTCGCTGCAGCATAAGTGCTCTGTAGTGTGGCACCAATCAAATAAAGAGGTAGTATCGTTTGATTTCGAGCTTACACGCTTATCCAGTAGCGAGTTGGTCGATAGCATGAGAAGAGCCGATATCGCTTGGAGTGTACAATTACACATGGGATAAAAGCCTGGCAAAGCGAAGGCGAGATAATTCACGCGCAGTTGCGCTGAGTGGCAGTCGCCTTCAGGTAGAGCACACGCCAAAGATCACGCAACATGGCGACATATGAGAAAGATTTATACTCTTTCGCTAAAAGGCATTGACTCGGGTTGTTATACTGATAACTGTGTTGCCTATTCTGAGGTCATTTCAATTAAAATAGGATGCATTCTTTTTAACGCGCTTCGTTCTGACCACTAGTAAAACGAATAAATTGAAAAACTAGCTAATTAAATAGTATGCCTTTTTATCATTTATTTTGATTGTCTTCATAAATTTTAATATATTTATGGAAAACATACATGAAAAACGTTATTTCTTGTACTTGTTTGATCGGAAACTGCATCTTCTTTAAATTTCACACTCAAAAATGAGTACTTTTCAGTTTTAAAAAAGTAATTTGTAAAGTTTATTTGTTAGCCAAAGTATACTTTTCGGCAAAGCTTCTTCAGGGCGATAACATTGCAAAGTAGGAAATTTGAACAGGTACAAAAATCAATAATTTCAGGGTTATGCGCCTATTGGCCATCGCGGACTTTTCAGTCTGCGCAAATGGTCGGCATGTTGGTTGAGCGACCGCCACTCTTGGCTGGGGGTGATATGCTATCGTCTACTGGCGTCGGCCACGGGAGAGACAGGGCTTGTGTAAGTGTTTTCTGGCAGCACAATACTGGATTCATTAGGCGTATAGCCACTGCTTCCGCTGTTGCCAGCACCCGTTTGCGTAGGACTTTGGAGAGGTTGGTTGATGTCCGGTATTAATTCGGTGGTTTGTATCAACTAGGTGGGCAAGTATAGAACTCGAGATTGATATAGTTTTGCCTTGACTCAACCACGCCGATACGTGTTCACGTACTCTCTTTTCCAGTCGCCTCGTTATTCGGCCGATGTATCCTGCTCCACAAGACCAAGTAAAGTAGTAAATACACATGTATGTGGCCTTCAACGGGAGCCTGTCTTTACCTTTTAATCGTAAGAGTGGAGAGTTTGTGAAAAACACACGTAAGTTTGTCACTGGGAAAGTGTTTGTGATAGCAGTCTGCAGTCGTCACTTTACCAGTTCGCTGGCTGCGTCTCCTAAGAAAGGTAGTCTTATGAATATGTCCTTCTTTTCTGCAGTTAAGGAAGTAGGCTTCTTGGTGCGTTCGTCAATATTCTTGAGGATTAATCTTTCTGGTTATTCGTTTTCAAGAAGAGTTTGCTGCAGCTGTTGGAGTTCTGATTCGACAGTTTCAGGAGAGCAGATCCGTCGGACTCTATCTGCTAATCCCTGGACTAGATTTCGTGTTATATTTAGGGGAACAAAGCGGTGAAAATGTTGGTGTATTGTCCCGTCTAGATTTTCTTTCGGAATACCCTACGCAGGATCAATCCATCATCTTGTCTTCGCATAAGGAAATCAAGGAACGCAATTTCATTATTAACCTCAATTTCTGCAGAAAACCTGAGCGCTGGATGCACGCTGTTAAACTTCCTGACCATGGCGTCAATGGCAGCGTTGGAGTCTGTCAGACAGAAGAGATCATTTACATATCGACCGTAAAATGCAAGGTCATTGATGGTGTCTCCTAGGCTCGTTCGTTCGATCTTGCCCAATAAGACATTTGCGAGAAACGGGCCAGGTGGTGAGCCCATCGCCACTCCAACTATCTGTCTGTAGAAGCTGCAGTGCAGAGAAATTGCACATTTTGTGTGCACCTCGTAAGTTATTCTTTGAGGGTTTGCACGGGCATTCCCATTTCGTAGTTCGTGCCCCTAATTACGTCACAGAGGTTGTCAATGGTTTTCACTACGAGAAAATAGGTAAAAAGTGACGAAATGTCCAACGAGAGCATCTTACATTCACCAACATTCATATCCTTTATAGCCTCAAAAAACTCAAATGTGTCTTTCAAACTTCGAGGATATAGGTCACTGCCAAGTGGTTTCAGCATTTCTGCGAGCCATTTGGCAATGGCGTGATAAGGGGAGTTCCTCATACCCAGGATAGGACTCGAGGGATACCCGTATTTATAGATTTTCGGCAGGCCATACATTCTAGGTACTGTCGTGCCTACAGGTCTCAATCTTTCAAGCTCTTTTTCAGGCAAAACACCTACTTTATGAAGGTCTTTCAGAAGTGTAGTTAACTGACCCTCAACGGCCTCCGTCCGATCCTTGTCACTCTCGGATTTTAAAAACTTCGTACGATCTGTGGGGAGGAGGGGGGAGAAAGGGGGTGGGGGGGGGGGGGGCTTGGGGGAGTTGAGATCAGAGTGTCAATGTCTAGACGGCCCGGCGTCCAGGACCGCCGATAAAGTGTGCGTGGCTGGACTTGGGACTTGGTCGTCTCTGCGGGGGCCCGTTTCCGAGGCCTGCGGTCCGCTGTGGGTGGCCGTGTTACCTAGTTTCGCCCAAGGCAACTGGGGTGCCGCGGCGAAATTCTTTTGGGCACATAGATGCGGTCTGCGTAGCCTGATGGCGGCCGCCTCTGCCGTCGCTAATCGACGCTGTCTGAGGAGTTTTGAGTAGCTTGAAGGCACCTTGTAAATCACTTGGAAGGCCTCTTTGGCATCTACGCGATGGTTCGAGTCCACCAGGTGTTCTAAGATTGAACTGTTTACACCTTTAAGTTGGCCCTTCCCTAACCATGCGGGTATGTGTTCCCTTACTCTTTTGGACAAGCGCCGGCTCGTGCGACCACCAACCACCATAGTTTATTCATACCATATAAATGTAAAGGCCTGACGAGAATTGATCGAAAACAAACGTATGTTCGCCAATTTATCTTCTGAAATTTTCAATGGGAATTTTCGCAAAGTTCGTACGATCTGTTAGGATATCTTCTAGTTTCGCAACACAATCATTTTTATTCATCAGTACTATTCCGGACGCTTTGTCTGGTCTGGTCAGCATGATGTTTTTGTTTCTTCGGTGTTCTCTTAGGCTATCCAGATGAGCCTTTCTCTATGGGTCTTTTTTAGTGTGCACCTCGTTAGTAATTCTTTGAGGGTTTGCCCGGGCATTCCCATTTGGTAGTTTGTGTCTCGAATGAATTCACAGAGGTAGTTTATCGTTTCCACCACGGGAACGCTGGTAAAATATGATAAAACATCCAAGGTAAGCATCTAACCTCCAGACATGTTCATATATTTTATAGCTTTGAAAAACTCAAATAAGTCCTTCAAGCTTCGAGGGTATAGGTGATTTCCAAAAGGCATCAGCTTTTATACCAGCCATTTGGCAACGGTGTGATAAGAGGAGTTTTGCATATCTAAGATAGGACGCAAGGGTAGCCCCTGTTTGTGATTCCTTTGAACACAATATGTAAATGACATCTTCTGTCTGACAGACTCCAACGCTGCCATTGACGCCATGGTCAGGAAGTTTAACAGCGTGCATCCAGCGCTCAAGTTTTCAACAGAAATCGAGGTTTATAATGAAATTGCGTTCCTTGATTTCCTTATGCGAAGGCAAGATGATGGATCGATCCTGCATAGGGTATTCCGCAAGAAAACCTAGACATGACAATACAATAACTTTCACAGCTTTGTTCCCCTAAATATAACACGAAATCTAGTCCAGGGATTAGCAGCTAGAGTCCGACGGATCTGCTCTCCTGAAACTGTCGAATCAGAACTCCAACAGCTACAGAACACTCTTCTTACAAACGAATACCCAGAAAGATTCATCCTCAAGAATATTGACGAACGCACCAAGAAGCCTACTTCCTTAACTGCAGAAAAGAAGGACATATTCATAAGACTACCTTTCTTAGGAGACGCAGCCAGCGAACTGGTAAAGTGACGACTGCAGACTGCTATCACAAACACTTTCCCAGTGACAAACTTACGTGTGTTTTTCACAAACTCTCCACTCTTACGATTAAAAGGTAAAGACAGGCTCCCGTTGAAGGCCACATACATGTGTATTTACTACTTTACTTGGTCTTGTGGAGCAGGATACATCGGCCGAATAACGAGGCGACTGGAAAAGAGAGTACGTGAACACGTATCGGCGTGGTTGAGTCAAGGCAAAACTATATCAATCTCGAGTTCTATACTTGCCCACCTAGTTGATACAAACCACCGAATTAATACCGGACATCAACCAACCTCTCCAAAGTCCTACGCAAACGGGTGCTGGCAACAGCGGAAGCAGTGGCTATACGCCTAATGAATCCAGTATTGTGCTGCCAGAAAACACTTACACAAGCCCTGTCTCTCCCGTGGCCGACGCCAGTAGACGATAGCATATCACCCCCAGCCAAGAGTGGCGGTCGCTCAACCAACATGCCGACCATTTGCGCAGACTGAAAAGTCCGCGATGGCCAATAGGCGCATAACCCTGAAATTATTGATTTTTGTACCTGTTCAAATTTCCTACTTTGCAATGTTATCGCCCTGAAGAAGCTTTGCTGAAAAGTATACTTTGCCTAACAAATTAACTTTTCAAGCTTAAATGATGAATATATTTAACGAAGTTGATAATTGCAATTGTGAGGTGTTTATTTATTATACATCGTGTCCGTCAATTTATTAATGCTGCCAAAAGGACATTACTAGCAAATACAGGCGACACTAGGAAGGCCTTTTCTGCTTTGTTATGCATCATCTCCTAGTGATACTCATTCATACTGTATATTCCCAATCTAATACCAGTTAGACCGTTAGCTCGTAGCTCAACTGTTGAGACGTTCGCCTGGACGGGAGGGATCGCGAGTTCAAATCTCGGTGTGGCAGCAATTTTTGCGGCCATACTGGGGTTGGGTATCACTAGCCGATGACGCCTAACAAGGCAGAAAAGGCCTTCCTAGTGTCCCATGTCTTTGCTGGTAATGTCCTATTGCCTATATCCTAGCCGCCTCGCGGTGGAGACTGGAGAGATAGCTGTAAAGGTAATATGGGGGGACTAAAGGGGTCTTCTGACAGGTCGGTGTATGCGTCTATGCCACATCTACGTCAATATTTTATGATGACACAACGCCAGCCGAAGGATTGTTGTCTACAATGAACAGTCCACATGCTAAGATTAAATTTTCCATTGAACAGGAACAAGATAATCATCTTTCCTTTCTCGACGTTTACTTATCCAGGAAGTAAGATGGTACCATTACATGGATGGTCTTCCAAGAAAAGACCTGGAAAGAACAATATTTGCATTTTCTGAATTTTATTTTTCTACGATGGAAACGTAACTTGGTATATACTCTTTTCCAGAGCACCAGAACGATCTGTTCTATAGATACATTGGATGATTAATTAGCCAACCTTAATGGCACCCTAATGAAGCAAGGATATTCAAGTCAATTTATAGACAAATACAGTAAGCCTATTAAAACTAAATTGATTCAGCCATTAGCACAAAAAAGCCCGTTTTCATTTCCTTACAATTTAACTGCGCAACATACTGAACACCATCAAGGACGCCTTCTGAATGCCACTGAAAGGACGTCATATGCTGCCATTCTTATAATTTGCAATCCGACGAAGCCTTTACCAATTCCTCATGCGAAGGATACCATGCCGTTGTATGCCACTTCAAACTGCATTTATGAATTTACATGCACTTGTGGATGCAAGTACATAGGGCGGACGCAGCAGCAATTGGCCACCAGAGCTAAGGATCATTTACCTAGCGGGTTGATTAAACATAAAAACAGAATGCCCCAGTCATGAATAACTGAACATCTGTTAGACTCGAGCCATTCTGTTGACCCCAAAACGTCCTTCCGAGTACTTGTTCGAGCACGAATAACTCGCACTTTGCGCTACCTGGCGGCAGCCTACATACGGTGGTTCAAACCCGACCTGCGTAAACAGTTGGAGCATGTAGTGAACCAAACTTTGCCTTGGTAACATTGGCTCCCTGTTTATACAGTTCGTCTTCCAAATTTTTTTACCTCAGACGTTCTTTTCGCATTTTTTTTGCTGACCATAGCCTTCTTATGGTATTGATTAGCCACTTGGCTACGTCTTACGACCATATGTTTAAATCGATTTTTCTGTATAAATTCAATCTGTTTTTCTCTTATGCGATTCACGCTACGCATTGAGAGGCAGCAACTGAAGAGCTCTCGAAATAATATGGATCCAATAAATCATCTTGCTGCTTTTGCTATTTTTAAATGAGTTTACAAGTACTTAATATACACAAAGGTGTCTGGTAACATAAAAATATCAGAAAAAATTAGCAATGTCAACTAACTTATGTAAATCCCTACGACTGCTCCTTTCCTCTTCTTGTTTATCATTGCGTCAAAGCCCACTTATGACCTGACGAACCCTGACAGCTGACTGGTGTTCATCCACTATAATTACCCCCATTATTATTGCTGTTTCGCTTCTCTGAACATGGAGTCCTGTAAGAACTCTAAAGGTCAGGAGAATCTACAAATTGATCGGGTGCTCGACAACACTTCTTTCTCATCCATAAAAGTATACAGCAACCCTCCGCACGGTGTTTGCTAGATCTAAGTTCAGTTGGCCTTTTATCTACAAAAAAGAAGCCAAGGCATACAAATTTGAACTCGTAAAGATGGCTTCATGGAGATTATTGCCAACTTTGTTCAATCCCATTGTTGTAAAGAAAGAGAAGCTTCAAATACCGCGCTGAATGTCCACTTTCGCCCAACTGCGTGTGCGCCGACTTTGTTTTATCTCATTGTTGTAAAGAGGAACAAGCCTCAAATACCACGCTGGTTGTCCAGTTTCGCCCAACTGCGTGTGCACCAACTTTGTTCAATCTCATTGTTGTAAAGAGGGAGAAGCTTCAAATGCCACGTTGTTTTTCCAGTATCTCCAAACTGCGTATTTAGCCACATTACTTTAATTATCACACCAATTGTGGTCGTGTTCCGGTTTTGGACAGGCATTCATATAAAATTAAAGCGGATATTTTTTTGTAAAATGACGTGTAAAGTTTTCATAATTTTCCTAATAATCTCACGCACCAGTATGTTTCCATCGTAAATATCGCGATTTAACATAAATTTTAATGGTGGTAAGCCTGCATGTAGCAGTCGTTCTGGGGTCCTTAACCCTTACATCATTCACCACTGAAGCAGGGTTCTGTAAAGATCTCATTATTGGCGTGCTGTGCCCAAAAGAGTTTCCAATCCTCCAAAAAGGCGGGTAGTCAACGTGAAAAACTTATTTTTTCATCAACTTCCGAGTGCATTCGCTCTATTAGGAGGCCGTTTTTAACTTTAACACAACAATCCACGGTAGATTTTATTATTTCGTATAAATTGGAAGGCAGCCATCCAAAGAAATGTATTGTGAAGGATGGCGTTCTTTTGGAAAGAACGGTAAACCTATTGAATATATTTTCGTTGCTGAATTCCCAGACGTCATATTCTTCAATAACTTTACCCTTCTTTCCCCCAATAAACGCCCTCCTCGAAAGCAGATTCCATTAATTTTGTCCCCTTTATCGTATCTTCAGGCGCCGTCAACCCATTTTTCTTGAGAAAATAAACCCTACTTTAGGGCTGGTTTTGATCATTGCGTATTGCATGTTTACAGTAACGTATATCATATCAGCGTAAAAAATTGTTTTCACGGAAAAACAGCAATTTTCGTGAAGAGTGTAGAGAGACGAAGCCGGCTTCCTTTCATTTTTACTTAAGACACAGGCTGAAATATGTTTCAACCACTGCTTCACTGCTCCCTTATTACCACTTGAAACGCTTGTTGGCGTGTCAGAGAAAGCGCATTTACCGATGTAAACACATTCGAGGGGATCCCGTCATATTTTTAATTTTAACAAGACCAAAATCATTTGCAAGACATGACAACCATGTGAGCCGCGAGCCGCGACAGTCATGGTTCTCAGGTCCACGGTCAATCAGCAAGCGCAACGATTTGCCGTCCCCATACTCCATACTGAGACATTGCCTGAGCAGTAGAATCAGTCACATGGGAAGTGCGGGCCCAGCAACAACTCCAACGACATTGAATTTAAATTTCACGCAAGTATCAAGCCCGCATCCCACACGGACAAGGAAAGTGGGCCAATTAATGAGTCGGAAGCGAGGTGTCAATTACGAGCGCAAGCAATTGCTAAATGGCTTGATAATTATAGCAGGCATGCGGATGTTCGGAACGAAATATAAATGTCTCGCAGTCCGCTCATGTATCACCCTAGACTGTGCATTCCTCACAACTCCCTATGGTCGACGAAAATAAACAACTAACGTTTATAAGGGCAGGCTCCGATCAATTGTCGCAGGGGGTGGGTGAAAGTAATCAATTAACCAACATAGCTGTGTCTGGAGATGCCTGCGCAGGGCAATGTATGCGGGTGCCAGTCTGCTACATCGGTTGACTGATTCTTCATCTGAGACCCAGGCTTCCATCAGTTCTCGGTCTGTCCTGTTGCCGGCGTGCGTGATTATCCCTGCAGCTGCGAAGTTGAACTTGTGACCCGTCTCATTAGCGTGCACAGCTACTTGCGAGAATGCGTGCCCCCGTCGTACAACCAGCTTATGTTCGTGTATGCACAAACCTTGCGTGCGTCCATTCTGCCCGGTGCAATTTTCGGGACAGTTTGGACATAATATGCGATACGCTACTTCTGACTGCTCATTGAGATTCAATCCATCCTTGACTCTCATGAACCGGCCGCGCATAGTAACCTTGGGATGGTGTGACATTTCGACGCCTAGTCCCGTAGCAACGCACTCGGTCGCTTTGGGCACATCTATCGTACATATATGCCAGCTCATGCCCTATCGTACGGGTTGGTTCTGGTTTGAGCCTTCAAAAGCTAAGACTAATAAAACTATGATTCCGGTCAACGAGACAGCTTCTTTTCAATTTATGAACATACCTGGAATGCGAATATTTGCCTCAATAGAGGCTTTTGTCAGGCTTCTGGAATGCAGTTGTTTAATACAACGCCTGTTGCATAGAAGTTTCATATTTTCCATTCCTACCCAGTTCCTCTTTGTACATTTACTAATTTTGCTTGTTATTTATACGGCGTGATCCATATTCAGTTCAAAATTGAGCGACGACTGTGTGAGGCCTTTCTCACAGCGTCGACGAATGTGTAATTTTTCGCAGATCGAATGCATACAGATGTCAGGTTGGAACTTCTTATTGCAGATAGAACGCTAGCACTGAAAACATCTGGACTGGACAGAATACTCCGCTTGTCCCACTTCGGGAATGCAGTTGGTAATTACAATGCCTCTTGTGTAGAAGTTTAATATTTTCGATTTCCATCCAGGTCTTCTTTGTACATTTCCTAAATGTGCTTTTTATTTATACGGCGTGGACCATATTCAGTCCAAAATTGAACGAGTACTTTGTAAGATCTTTCTCACAGCGTCGAGGAATTTGTAATTATTCGTAGATCGAATGCATACAGCTATCAGTTTGGAACTCTTGAATGTAGGTATAACGCTAGCACTCAGAGATACGAATGCTTTTTAGAAGTGGATAGTGTAAATTTTTAGCAAAAAACGGTTCAATTAACGAAGGGCCAGGGATGAGGTAAGTTAGGGGTCATGGTTAAAAGTCATAGTCGTATACGGTATCCGCATCTACTATGAAGACAGGTCAGTCTTCAACTTCTCAATTTCCGCTTCTTCACACGTGAGGTAGCGTGCTAGGAATGGGAGTACCGAGTATTGATATGCCGATGTACGGCAAAACATATGCCAGAAGCCTCGGTGCATTGTAGAGGAAGACTTCGTAGCCATTAGTTCAGAGTGGAGACGGTGAGCAACCTCACTAAAGATGTGATCAGCAAATTGCTTGACCATTTTAAAGTGGCGCTTTTCTATAATGTCAGCTAAAAAAAACATAGGGAACACCGGTAGCTCAAGACAGCATTCGGAGGATACATTAAAGAATGGACATGTTTTTTGAGTAAAGCTGGAAATTAAACTCGAGTGCAGTAAATGCTAAGAGGGAGAATGCAGGCATGTAGAAAGCACCAGACTAAGGCTTCCGGTGGAAATAGTATGAAAGCTTACGGTTTTGAAAAGAAAGATCTTCTATATGAAGAGCAAATGTGAAGTCGGATGCTAGAGTAACAACAAGGAAGCGGAAAGAGGATACCTCGTTGGACAGAATATCACTAGTTTCAGGGCGGAAAGAGGGTCGCAGTCGAAATATACACTGGACTGACATCCGCACCGAGAACGTCTGAACCAGACAGAATACTCCGCTTGACGCATAAATGTAGATAGGCATTATTATTGAGCCCTCAGCTTTCACCCTGTGTTAACCAGCGTTTCCAGTCTGCAAACTGAAGTCGTGTTGCTTTGCGTGTACGGTGAGGTAAAATTTCCTTGCTTAAGTAACACTAAACATTTAAGTTTTTAGGGAAAAAGAAGGGAAAATATTTTGGTAAATTATAACCTCTAGCTACTGCCGAGCCCTTTGAGGTGGTATAAAAAGGAACACAATGCGATTCTCGAGTCACTCAATATGTGATGCTAAGAAGAAGGAAAACAATCGAACTAGGGCTCGACAACCAATAACATTTAATTCACGACTATGAGTAATGGCAGCAAAAAACCATTTTAGGCAATAAATAATACCCAATATTTTTTACTAAGCAGGAGCGCGCTATACTTTTGATACTAACGTGGTTAGGCACAGCTTAGCCGTTTTTATCTAGAGATTTTGTTCAGTGGATTAAGCAGCTAACTTTAACTTACTCTCATCTGTTGATAACTTGGTGTCTTCAGCGTCTAGACCATCTCATAAGCAAATATCTTGCGTGAAGAAATTGCAAAAGTGATTGTTTTTTTATTTTATCTTTCAGCATTCAGGATATTCCTCTTATCCTTCGTCTGTCTCGCTCTCATTCTACATCGTTTTTCAAACCGGTCTTCACTAGTCTTTCGTGAATAACTCTCAAGTAAGTATTTTTCCTTCTGTCATATGCATCTTTTTTACGTGCTACACAATGTGTTCGGTCATCGAGCCCGGCCATCAGTGCCTTACGCCAAATAGATATTTTGTTTGTTGAAAAATGTCAAGTACAAATTATTATACCTTTGCCACATAAAAATGGATTGCTATTATAATTTCATCCCCGGTGGTTAGTTCTTAATCCCACGTTGAAACTGAGGTTGCATAATTGGCGGGTTGTGCCCAAAACAATTACCAGTCCTGTCAACAAAAGAGGGTAGTCAAAGTTTGAATCATATTTTTTTCCCCAACACCCGCGTTTAGTCTAGTCTCACCCCGGGGGATGATTAATTCCTAAATCCTAAGATCATTGCGCCAACCGTATGCCACTATCCTTGGTTGCTAAACCATCTCTGTTGCTGCTAGTTCCTGGTTCTTCTTGGTAGACCAGACGGAAGTAGGTGTGCATCTTCGATTAGGGACATGTATGGTAAAATAGAACGTGTCAGAGAAATAAAGCGTTTTTATGCTAAAACCGCTCGTGCCAAGCAGTATGTGAAGGCGAACTTTCTTCATATATTTTATCCTTAAACATAACTACCGGTACGCTTCAGATAGACTTCACCTGCTAACTATCACGCTTGCTGACATGTCGGAGAAAACGTATGTCATACATCTGCAGGGCATACAGTACGCTTAACCATTGTTGTCCGAATCGAAACACACTAGTAAGTTCTGTTGCGCTTGCAAACCTCTTGGTGTCATCCGGAAAAATGACTAAGTGGGGACTGTTGCACATTTTATTACTTCATCTATATTTTAGAATGCCTGCTGTACAAGAAGGTCAGCATCAAATTCCACGTTGGTTGTCCAATTTCTCCCAACCACATATTCAGCCAGATTAATTTATTGTTTAACTAAATCCAGTCATGGTCCAGTTTTGGGTACACATTCACTCAAACTAAAGTCCGGTTTTCTTCAACTAAGCTGTTTACCCATGCTAGCATAATTGCATATTTTAATTAAGGCGCGCATTTTATTGACAAACATAAGGAGAATTCAATAATTATTCCTTTTTTCTCTGCTTGTATGAAAATAATTATTTCAATTTCTTCTCCTTTGTATTGTTCAAACTGTATGCTCTGTATTTCACCCAGTTCCATATTACAGGTGGATTTGGTTTTCGCCTGCTGATCTGGGACCCAAATTTGGATTATAGCCGCAATTTAAATAAGACCTGAAATCAGTCTATAAGACATGTCTTGACAGTCAGTGAAAGACAGACGGGCTTAATTATACTAAGGCTGTCTGGCTAAGCTTTAATTCCTGACACATTAGATGAAGGGTGATGGTGAGGGGTAATATAAGTTAAGCTGCAGCTGCCGTCAAGAACCGCAAGCTAATTTGCTTTTGAACAAAGGACCTAAGCAGGGCTACCTAATGTAATGTACCATTCTAATAAGAACTGCTGAATAAAATAGGCTTAAGTTACGCTCTTTCTCACGGATCTCAGAACGTAGGATTTTGAGGTGACGTTCAAGAGACGTTTACGCCTAGATAGACCTAGACAAATAAAAGCAAAAGTCATGGGAGGTTCATTTTTGAGCCTCCCTGGTGCGTTCTTTAACGAAAGCCGATGCGTGTCCCAGATATCTTCAGGTTTCTGGCGAAGACAAAATAACAATCATGTTTGGATAATTCCGTTGGATGGTCAGAGGAAAAGAAACAACGCATTTTAAAACGTTTTGGAAAAAAAATCCCAGTTGAACACGAGGGAGGGGAAGGGAGAGAGGGCACCAATTAAATATCATTACCATTAGTCCGGAGATGCCTGCGCAGGATGATGTATCCCGGCGCCAGATCGATTAATCGATTGATTGACGGGATGGTGCATTATCGTGAGTGGCCGCCCACACCCACGAGACCGGTCACAAGCTCAATTTTACATCTGTGATGATAATCGCCCACGCCGGCAACAAGACAGACTGCGAATTGGGCCTGGGCCTCGGATGACACCTTAGAGCCAGCATACACAGTCCTGCGCAGGCATCTCTGGACTGACGACACTGATGGTTGACTGGCCGCTGTTTCCTATAACTGTTGCTGATTTTTTGTTGATGCTTTTATCTCTGACGATGGCCTTCAGTAAGAACCGGAAACCTCAGCCGAATAAAATTATGAATCCGGTGATCGGCACGTCTTTTTGTCCATCTACACTTATAAGTATTAGGCAAAAGCAGGACATTCAACCCTTTAAAATTTTCCGTGTTATTGTTAAGTTGCAGTAGCATGTCTTAATAAAACCTCGGCATTTCTCGATCCAGAATTTGGTGCGCAAGCTTTATTTGGACCTCAACGCAGAACAAAAGATGAAAGTCAAACGTCTCAAGCAATTTACTGCGAAAAAATCATAGTTTTCCTCTGTAACCACCATCGTTGCTGTGATCGCTCGAATGGTTTTCTCGACTGCATTCATGCGTTTATCATTTCTTTGCGAATCCTCTTCAAATAATCCAGTTTATTTTTCTCTGGGTGTGCCCTGTTTTGAGCGTGCTTTGGCAAAACCACCTACGTGCTCCGTGTTTTTTGCATTTGCGGCAGCCTGACCAGACGTTTTGTAAAAGATGGACTTACAACCAAACTCTCTGAAAACACTCCCTATAAAATACGATCATGCAGTAATGGTCATGCAAGCAAGTAGAATTTGGTTGCAAAAGCTGATTATAACCCTATTAGCTTTTGAGTGAGGTCATATTCAAATTTCAAGTAAAGGAAGATTGATTTGCATTTCTGACAAATCAGAGAATATTTATTATGCGTGAGGTAACTAGACTATACGCCAGAATTCTTGCAACGTGTTTATATACGCGATAGATTAATAATCTTTTGCTAATCTCCATTAACTCAGCTTGTGATACTGATTATCGTGTAGTCTATTCTGAAGTTATTTCAGTCATTATAGGATGCTGGCTTTTTAGCGAACTTTTTTCTGACCACTAACAAAATGCATGCACTGCAAAAAGAAACTACAGAGATCGTATGCTTTTTATCATTGATTGTGACTACCTTTACAAATTCAGGCATATTTTATGTAAAACATATATGGAAAAATCATTTTTTGTACTCATTTGGTAGAAAATAACGCTTTCTTTAATTTTATAATTAAAAAGTGGTATATTTGATTTTAAAAGCATTCAAATTATGGGCGTTTTTACGATTGTGCGGTGTTCATTCATAATGCATCGGATCTGTTAATTAATTAACGCTACCTTCACTGTAAAAAGCATGCTCCACACGTGCTGCAACATTTAATGAGAATTATGTGACTTTTGTCTCAGAATTTATGCGAAAGGGTACTTTTTCTTTAAGACGATGTACACAGTGCGCAGTTTTTAAACCTTGAATTCGAGTCTATCAGTCAGTAAGTTTCACAATTATTCGGTAATTTACAAACTTTTGAAAACCGAAAGCTGTCCTTTCTTTTAGCATAAAATTTAAATGAAGCTCTATTTTCTACCAAACGAGTGCACATTAAACTATGAATCTCATCTCCGACAAAAAATGAAAGTACAATATCTCAAGCATACGACGGATAATCGTGGTTGACCTCTGTCACCACCACATTACCTCAGTTCATTTGAGTGGTTTTCTTGAATGCATTGATACGTTTATCTTTCCCTTTTGAAGCGTTTTTAAATAATCTAGTTTATTATTCTCTGGGTGCGCCCCTTTTTTGGACGTGCTCTGTGTAAACCACATATGTGATCCATGCACTGGCAACAGCAGTTTAAGTAATGCATTGCATATATCTCTAGTCCCAGAATTGTTTCCTAAGGAAACAATATTTTACAGGTTTTTTAGTCGAAAAATTAGAGTAGGCCATAGAAGTTACTTTACTTACTGTTGTATGCATTTTATTTTATTGTATGTGGAAGGGCTGTAGATTTTCCCTAGCTGTGTCAGCGTTCAACGTATTGCAGTAAACTCCGCTGATCAAATTGCAGGTTTCTTAAAAATTCCTGAAAAAATATAGAAATAGTGGTTATAAAGTCGTCTACTCCAACTTCCATGAGGCTCAATGTACTCTTCTGGAGTTAGATTAGTAAAGTTTGCGGTGCAAAGCCTCGCGCACACCCTTAATTTACATGGCATTGGAAGCAAGTCTAACTACAATTTTCCACTCAACACTTACTTCTTAAAATTTCCTACACTGCCTATTCTATTTCCTCACCCCAAGACACCTATAACCACCGTTTCCGTAGGACAGAATGCTGGGGCTAGGGGTATATGAGGGGCACCTCTTAAACTACCTGTGCCTGTGTTTGTTTAATTTGTGACAGAACACATTGCGAAAGGTAGGTTTGAAGCCAATCTATTCGTAAAAAGTCTGTGATAAGTGTGGTTTTAATGCATGAGTATAATATTCGGCGGTAGAAGCTGATTAAAACGATATTATCACTTAAGTTAGCTCCTATGTAAAGCCACAGTAAAGTTCCATTGCAATGTATTAAAGACTGAAAACTCAGCTTATATCTATCCCTCGTGAAAAAAGTATCTCACTGAAGGCTCTGACACATTCTCTGTCCATTCCCGCTACTTTTTGAATGAATCACGCAGACCTAAGGAGTAAACCTGTGGCGTTTAACATTGGCTCTGACAGAATACTTTTTCGAAACTGTTTTTAAAACACAATTCATCTTCCACAAAACGAATCTTAGGTACTATGTCGTCCAAATACTCATTGTTCAAGTTCCTGCTTTTGAACAAATAGGTCGGAGGTTGTGCTAGTTGATGGCAGTATGCTCGTTAATAGTTAGCTTGCGTTATAAATTTAAAACAGTCGTAGACAGCAGGATTAAGTGAATTCAATTGGTTTCGCGACAGATTCTCAACTGCATCCTGTCGTTGCATGAGTTTGATAAGCAATAGGACATACAAAATGTGTAGATGAATACACGTGCGCTTGCGGAGGCGAACGCATCAGTCGTACGCAGAGGCACCTGGCAGCCAGGGTCGCTGAACACTTGCCTTAATGGCTTTTCAAGCAAAAAGATAGAGTTCCACTGTTCTCAATTACTCAGCGTCTGCTAGACAAAGCTCATTCTGTCGACATCGAAACGGTTAATCGAATAATTGTTCATGCATGAAAAAACGGACACTGCGCAACTTTGAAGTAGCCTGCATATGGCGCTTGTTTCACATTTGAGAACCAATGCTTCAAATTGCGTGATTTACGTTGGTTTGCCTGACAGACGATGTAATAGTTCAACCGTTGATTTTGACAGTGTCCGCTGTATGCTCCATAGCAGGTTGGTGCAGGGTTGATGACTGGTGTGTGGATTCGTTTAAAGTGATAGTAGGCTTGCGCTGTATCTACCGCACTCGCTTTTCTATCAACAATTAAGGGCTTCTGTGAAGACAGAGCCAAGAAAACCGGAGGTAGGATCGGTTGTAGGCGATTTCTGCGGAAGGAACGTACATTTACGCGTTTCCACACTTACCCTCCAGTTGTTTTCTTCGTCGTTTTACATATCTCTTACTTCTGTGGATATATTCTCAAGCCCCGTTTGTTCATAGTTGTATTTTCGAAAAGATTAAGCAACAAAAACAATGCAAATCCACATTTATGTGCCTTGTATTCACCTTCTAATTTCCCTTTCCTTCTCCTATTCACTCTTTTTTGGTGCACAAATTTTTAAATATCTGTGTATTTTGGTGAATTCGGTAAAGGTAACCAGTACAGTACTAGTGCATTGTTTTCTGCATTCAAATTAAATTGAGATCTTCCAATCACGCATACTTGCTGTGTTTGTTTGCTAGAGGGTGATATGGACGTATATTGCAACCAGTGTTCGTATTGCCACGTGTAAGAATGGGGATATATTGTACTTTCCCAATTAAGTAACCGCGAACAATTTTCAAGGAGCTGCGGTCTTTGGAGGAGGCATATTTTGCCGCTGTGGAGTTTGTAATTGCTCTGTGTTGATTTAAGCCTCAAATAACAAGGATTTGTGTGATGTGGACAGAAACATCGGGCATATATAAATCCGATGAATTAAATGTTTTGAAATTATTTATAAAAAATTATGCACGTCGTCTGAAATGTTGTAGTTGCTATGAGAAAATACGGTAGAAAGCGCTAATTTTCAAGCCCAGAAATTTAAATAATCTAATAGGTGAATTTATTGTTTTCTTCAAGTTGGTATTGTTCTGGTCGAATCGCTACCTTTTAAGTTAAGAAGTAGTGTATTGTTCTTATAAAAATATTCTTTGGTTCATTATAATTTCAGCTTAGGCGTAATTCTAAAACACAACAGACAAGGAAAGAATACTTACGTCAAAATCGTGATTTATATGGTAATTGTTTTTTGCATTCGCAAACTTAGAATGGATTCTTAAAGTGATTTACTATGGCGAAAAATAATCCAAAAAAGTAATGTGCGTTCTTTTATTATCAGCCACAATTAATCAGTTATCTCCAGGTAAGTTGAAAAAACGTCAAAATGTTTGATTTTCATTTCGACGTCGCCTTGAAACAATGATATTCGCACATAAAGTCTTAAGCTGAATATCTAAGTTAACTGCTTTTTAAAGAGGTTACCTAGTATAGAAAGTTTTCTTTATTCATCTTAGAAAAAGCAATATGAGTCTTTTGTTACAGACGTTCCGATTGCTCGACAATTTATTTTATTTTGTTTAAAAGGCACTTCTAAAGGTGACCAACATGGCCGTCTTTATAAGAAATATTATCTAAAAACTCATTTTTTTCAGTAAACGCTTTTAATTTATGTCTTATTTTAAACGTTTTTATATAAATTGCGAACGAAATCTGGATTAATGGATTAAAGCGTGAACACACTGAAAACGCTTGAAAGTATGCCGAAAATTATAATTTCTTAGTAAATAAATTGTAATTCAATAACGGAAGAATTAAAAACAATGTTTAAATAAACCGAAGTTATTTTGATATTAAAGGTGGTATCGTTAACAATTAAACTAACAAAAAGATGCAAATTTATTTTATAATTAATAGCTATTTTTATATCTCTGGAACATGGGAATTATTAAAAAAATTTCATTTTCCTAAGAAACAATTAGTACTTCTTATATTTCTTTTAAGTGACAAATTTGCTTAAGGTTGCTCATTATTTCTTCAAGGTTTCGTTAATGCTGGCTTGTGAGGGGTTATCCATTTTTGCCAGTTTTGGCATTTTACACAGCATTTTACATAGCCACAGAGGACTCAAAAAGACGCCGCGTTACTGGGTGGGTACATTTGACAAATTTACTGCAAATGACACCTCTCCGTTCAGAATTTTAGATAGCTTTAATATGAATAATTCTGTGTAACATGTTGGAGGGGACTTCAGCCTGTAACTTCAGTAAGAGCAACTGTGGAATCAAAGTTTTGGTCCCAGAAATGTTTTTAATAATCTCATGTTTTTGCAACAAAATAACGCGCCATAAAAAGACATAGAAATTGACTTGCATTACCTACCTAGTTAAAGTTTATTGGGTGTGACAAACTTGGATATTTATGCTTATTTTTACTTTGTAGTTGATTTTTTTCTTCATTTTCCTCGAAACCATTGGTAGTTAGGTGGTCATATACTTCAATTTACCCAAAGTTTAACTTTCTGTTCTTTAGTTGTGTTAATATAGTTTGCGGGCGAAGCAACCGCACAACTTCAATGTGCATGTGCATAAACTTTACGCTATCTTATTTTATTTGGAATATTGAACTTATTTATAGTTACTTTCAATTTACAGGTTAGTATTCGCTTCATTATTAATATTTTATTCTTGTTTTAGATTATGTTTACGCTTACTTTAGTTTGCATTTTTGGTGGTTGATTTTAGTTTTTGTTTGATATTTTTATTTTAGTTATTTTCCTATCTTTGCATTTTTGCACATTTTACTTGTGGCGCACTTTTTGTTGACAAACATTATATTAGTTAAGTAATTATTCCTATTTTCGACTTTTATCAATTTATTTTTTTATTTAAAGGTACTTTTTTCTTTATTGCAAGGGCGTTCCGACACATCTGGATGCTACTACCCTTCGTATCTTTGATATTTACTATAATCTGTCATTGAATTAGCCTTATTCCCATCATTCCTATTTTAATTTTTTTAATAGCAACTGTTAGCTTATATAAATACAACGCAAAGAGGACTCGATGTGTTTGCGTTGCAAGGGCGTTTTTGTGCCACATTTTACTCCATAATGACGTTAATGTTAGGGCGTTGTTTATTGACGACTACGGTCGAGGTAAAAACAACAGAAACCCGGCGTCACAGGGTGGGCGCGTTTGAAAAAATCACTGTTAATAACATCTCTCCAGTCACAAAATTTAGATATCTACAATATAAACATGTCTATTGAAAATAGTGGGGAGGAGTTTAACCTGCAATTTGTAGAAACAGCAGCGTAAATACCAGTGCTGTAATAATACTTATTGGTTTTAGTATTTACGTGTTAGCATGCCTCCTTTATTTGTTCCTGCCCATGGCAAAATATCAAGATGTAGAGGAATATTTTCAGTCTATTTTCTACTAGAGTTACCAGACTACTAAAACTTATAAATAAAGGGGGCAGCTTTTAACCTGAATGCAGAAAAAGGCAGTAGGTTTTGTCAAGAAAGAGTTCGAACACTTCTTAAGCCACCCGAAACATAACATTTAGAATTGAAGTAAATATCTGTCATTGCGGCTTCATAGGAGCGAATAATTTACGTAACGATCGTCCCATGATTATAAATTTCAGGTTCGAATTTTAAGATAGGTCTCTCGCTGATTTCTTTTTAGGTAAGACACATTGCTCATAGATGTATTTTAAAGCATTACTGAAGCCAGTTTTGTCCTAGTTTATCCGTATGCTCTCCCCTCCCGCCCAAACTTTATCGTGATTAGATGTTTGACCTATCATGACATTCTTCAATTATTGTGCGTATGATATATTGCTTTGCAAGTCATTCTATAAGTCTGTATATGTGGAAATTTGTTGGATTGGTTTAAACTGAGTTAAATATTTGACACAGAAATATTGCCCCTTAGGTTTGTCAATAAGTGCATTTAAGGGGGTGAGACTATTTCGCTATACTTAAAATATGTCCACAGGTTATTTTAGTTAGCACACTTTGCAATAGGTCCATTTTGGTTTAAATTCTCTATTGCCCAAAAGCTCTGACAGATGCTTACTTCTAATGCTCTTCCTAAAAACTAAACCTACGTTTTGTCATATGGCTCCCTGAAAATTTTGACAGACGGCTTTTACCTCTGAATTAATTTAAAAGATCGGTTTTTGCAACAACGAATTAAAGACTTTCCAACTCTGAGCAAACCCTAGTGGTATGCTGAAATTTTGTTAACGAAATATAATTGAAACTCTAGTTATGATTTGTCTCTAAAAGAAATCAGGTTTGTTTATCCTTCATCATGACACCACCCCAAATCACGAGCGGGGGTACTTAGACCTTCCGTACCTTTGATATTCACATTAACTAGTCACTAAGAAAGCGTGTTTTTCCCATCGCTTCTCTTTAAACTTTAAAAGACCAACTGTACCGTAAGGAGGAGCCAGTGTGTCTACGCTTTCGTTTACGGCATTCTACTCCATGATCACAGGCAAATTTGAAGGTTTTTGTTGACGATTAAGGTCGAGGTTGTAGAGGCTTAATCACGACAAATATACAAAATTTCTTAGCAAAAACGTGACGGAAAACTTTCTAGCGTAGGTTAACCACTAGTGAGTAATTTACCAGGCTATCCTAGTGGAAAAGGCGTAAAAACGGTAAATGAGGATAACAATGAAGGTTAGGAAATGATACAACTCACTTAGATCCTTCACGATCCTTGCCAACAATAGCCAAGAAATCGACTTGCCAAGGGATGACTTCGTGAAAACCAGGATCCAGGTTCGTTGGGTTGCTATCGTGAGATTTGAGAGAAATCTCGTTTGTAAATTGCTGTTGGATTCTCCTGAGCTCGGGAATGATCACCAAAGAAAGGCGTCGTTGAAGGGCGAATAAAACAGCGGCAGGTGAGGAGAGAAATTGAGCTGTGGAAAGTTGTTAGCAAGAGAGTTGCTAGCGAAGAGCACGTGGTCGGAAACGGAAGTACTGTTTTTTCGTTAAAACAAAATATTTGGAAAAGTGATAAATGTAAACAACGTATAAGTTGAGCTAAGAGCCCACAACGTAATAGCAACAGAAGCTCGATATAGACGCCGCTTTACTGGGCGGGTGCGGTTGATAATATCGCAGTAAATAATATCTCTCTGGTCACCATTTTTGATGCATTTAATGTAAGAGTCTTGTTTAATATGTTGGAGAGGGCTTCAGTCTTTAATTTCAGTGACAGCAGCGATGGAATCCTACTTTGGGTGCCAGAATTTCTGTAAATAATCCAATGTTTTTGCAACAAAATAGCGCGCCAGAAATAGACACAGAGACTTAAATACCTTACTAACTTAAAGTTTATTGGGTTTGACAAATCTGGATATTTTCTTTTACTAAATTATACCTTATACATAGTTTATTAGGTTTTTGATATTCCTGGAAAAAGTGGTGATCCGTAGGTCTCTACTACAACCTTCCTGAGGTCCAGCTTACCGTTTTGCAGTTACATTAGTATAGTTCGATGCACAAAATGTCGCACACACCTTTAGTTCTAATGCGCAATAATTCGCATGCCACGAAAAAGCGCACCTCGGGTGGGACTCGAACCCACAGCCTTCTGGGTAGAAACCAGACGCGCTATCCATTGCGCCACCGAGGCGACGGTCGAGTGTTGCCTAATAATGCCACGTCAAAATATGGTGTGCCTTTTATACTTTAATGTTAATCTGGTTTCGTGAGCCGTTAATCGTTAAGTATGCGCAGCATTCTGACCGCCATCCTTATTTTGCAGAAAAAGAAACTTCAATTTGAACGTGATGTGCGCAGCAACTATGTACACCCATGAAAAACGACCAAATGCGTTGAAGCTGAAGTAGAAAAAAGATAAGGCAGAATTTTAATGGCGCAAAACTTACATGTACCGAGCTCAACAACACGTTTCCCATATAAGTTGCTACTTAAACGAGTAAATTAATTTATAATTTTATTTAGATTCTTGTTCTGACGTTTTTTATTAAATTCGCTCACTCAACCTGGCGAAAAACTACACCATGAAAAAATATGGCACTTTATAACCAAAGTTGGTGGCATATATCGAAATTTGAGGCATATATTTGGGCTGGAGTTCACTAGCCACTGCGAGATGACCGCATAATATAAACAAGCTACCAACAGGCAGCCAGTAGTATAATTTGCTGTTGTTACTTTCTAAACTGGTTGCACAGGTATTCTTACGCTACTTGACACAGTTGTGAGGGCTCCAGCTCATCAGTGGGCCCCTCATCTTTCCCTGTCTTTGTCTTCTTTGGTCTATTAGGTGTGCCGTTCAGGAACAACGAAATCAACGAAATCAATGATGAAAATGCATGCGTCTTAAGTAGCCATTTTTTACAAAACGTACGCTTTGTTTGCTGTCAGAAGGAAGCTCGCTAAAAAGTCGGCATCCTATCGTGACTGAAATGATGTCAGAATATATTACATGATACTTAGTATTAAAACCTTACTCAATCCAAATTAGCGAGAAAGTATCAATCTTTCCTATATGCTGGCATGTTTCACGAATTTTAAGCCCTTCTGAAGAATTACCGCTTCCTGTTTGATTAACAATATCCGTCGACTCGTCTCTGACACGTTTACTACTGAAAAGCAGATTGGATCTTCAACTCGAGTACAGGCGCTTATTTGTTTGCCGGAGCAGATAATTTCCGCCCTATGGGCCTCAGCCTCGTCCAAAGAAGCTAATTTGTTTTGCAGACTCGAACATCACTGGCCATGTGAGTAAATGGGATTGACTGGCAGCTTCAAATAGGTCAGAAGTTGTTGGCGTTAGGGCTTCGCCACTGAACAGAAGAACACATACCTTGAGTAAATTCGAGGGTACACGGAGTAGTGTGCGCAAAATTCAAAGACTCACTATTTTGACAAACAGTTACATTTGCTTTTTCAAAATGGGGGTGAGATTTTCCACCTGAAGTACGTGTGAGCAGAGAATTACTTGAGACTTGGTTGACGGGCCCTCAATCCATGAACAAATGCAACGTTTTGTCCATATTCGGTACTGATATTCAATTTGTGCAGAGAAAGTCACCACTTGGACAATGCACACGCCACCGCGTCATCGAACGCTGATGAACGTTCAGCAAATCAAGGCTCACATGCCGGTGAACAAGCTTCCAACGCACAAGGAAGCAATTATCTCCGCAGTTGTTTTCAAAATACGTTGCAACATTGGAGACTGTAATTACGTTGGAGAAACAGGAGGCAAATTGCAGATCCGTCCGGAGAATAGACTCTAACTCGCAGCTTGCCACACATATCGGAGAGGCCGGCCACGACTTCGATCTTCAAGGAACGACCATCTTAGGTCGAGGAGCCTCAAGAGCAGAAAGATTGACGATTGAGACATGGTACTCGGACGCCAATTCTGTCAACCGGCATCTGGACCTCCCTGCGGCCTACATAGTCCTGCGCCGCTACATAAGTAAAGAGCAGGGCACGGTCAAACTGAAGTCAGTATTTGCAGACAAAGACGGCCCTGCGACGAAACCATCGGAAAAGGGAGCATGATTACCCGCAGCATCTACCACGGGGACGAAACGGAACACTAAATGCCGTCACACCAAGCCAAAATCCACATGCAAGGCCAAACAACGAACGGCGAGAAATTGATCAGCCCAAGGCCAACATTCACAGCCACAATTTTAAACTGCTGGCCGATAGCAGTCAGTATTCGCTTTGAAAAAGGACAGTAGGCCCAGCTGTCCAAAGAATTGGCAAATTTCCAAGTTCATTCCGGTGAGCTGAAGATGACTTATAAAGCAATTATCGTTAATTGTCCTTAAACGTCTGCAGTAATGACTATGTCCCATCAATACTGCCAACTTTTTATGCATGTTATCCATTTCTACTATTGCTTTCTGCTGTTGTCGCTGGTGAAGAATCCGCGACGGATATCGAAACGTCAGGTGTTGTCCCAGCGATCGAATTGTCTTCGTATCTTGACCCTCAAAAATACTTACTTACTCCAGGTGAGAGGTCACTTACTGGGGAAATTAAAAAGCTAAGAGATAATGTTTATTGTCCTTAAATAAAAGCACGCCTTTGGTGTTCCTTTGATTACTTTAAATACAAACATCCTCTCTTCTCTTTCACCAGGTTTCCAGCCCGAAGGCGAGCACAAACCTCGCGCCTATTCCTTTCATACTGACTGTCGTTTTAATCTGGTTTTTTTTAAATTTTATGCACGACAGATTGTAAGCTGGGATTCTGCGTCTCCCCAATTTTCTTCCGGTCTGCCTCGGCTTAATAATTAACTGCTCAAGATAGTTTTCGGACCATTTTGAAGTCGTGCCGAGAAATGTGTCTGCGCGCAGCTCCCCGTCCCCCCCCCCCCCCCTCCTTCCTTGTAGCCTCTGGTTTCTGCTCTCCTTTCGCGTGACGTTTTCGGTCGCCGCGCAGTAATTGGCAGGATAAAAGCGGCGGCGGCGGCGGCGGCGGCGGCGGCGGCGGCGGCTGATGAGGCCACTGGTAGGGTCGCACCCCGGCCGATGGACCAATCACTGATTTGCAGACAGATAATTACTTCCGATATGTGTGTGTTTGGGCGACTATCGGTTAGACTGCTGTCCGTTTTCGTCAAAATTACGGTTTACTTTCTCTGGAGCAGAATAACTTTCCGTGTGTCTCTGTGGATATGGTTTTTCCTCGTTAAGCTGCGGCAGCGGTTACAGCCTCTTCTCCGAACCAAAACGTATGCCAGCCCATTAACTATCCAACCATTAACTTAACGATATACACGTTCACTAATAGATGTTATATGGGTAGAAAGCGAAAGCCCCATTCTTTTCTAATACTAGACCGGGTGTAATAAAGAGTATACTGTCAGAGCAATACGAAGGAATGGAAATTTAAATAAAACAATTACGTTTATAAGATCAGAAAGAACAGAAATCATTATTTAAATAATCTAATGTCTGTCAATGAAACAGCGAGCCATAATTAGCGTGTGCAATTATGCAAATATTGTGAACTAACCACAGTTTAAACTAACTAAATAAAACTGAAATCAACTTACTACAAAAGAAGATTGAAGTAAGCTTAACTCACAAAAAACAACAAAAAAACAATCTAAAAAATAAATGGTTAACACAATTATGAACTGAAAACTAAACTGAACTTAAATATTATTAAGTTCAATAAACCAAATAAAATAAACTGACGTAAGAATGTTGCGCATGTAAATTAAAGCTGTGTGCGGTGAAAAGCGCGGTGATCTAAACTAATTGAACTCCAGCACGGTAAGTTGAAGTAGACGGCCTCCTAACCACCAATCTTTTTTAATGAATATCAATGTACGCAATAAACTGTAAAGTAGAATTAGGTGAAAAATGTCCAAATTAGCACAACAAGCAAACAAGAAGTAAGTTAGACATGTAAGCTAATTTATTTTGTTTAGTTATGGTGCACTATTTTGTTCAGAAAACATTTCTGGAACTAAAATAGCCTTCCACCGTTATAAAGACCGGACATATTTATATTATAGAAGGTAAATCTATTCTTTGGGAAAAGAAGTAAACATTCACTGCTGATTACTCAGGTTGCTGTCAGACCTGAGTTAATGGGCAGCCACCATTTGCGTCAGTCCGCATCGCTCGGTTCTCGTTTCCTTCATTTTTCGTTGAGATCTTTGTATATGGCATCTAAATCAATGTGCTCATTTATGCATGAATTATCAGGATGTATGGCTTCGAGATACGCTCAGCCTCTTTTTGAGGGGTGAACTCCGATTGCGCGAGTTCTTTCTCAAGCGAAAGCTATCTTGACAAGAGGGAAGTCGTCTAAAAGATCCCGTGCAAAGCTTATGGTGCCGTGTATTGTGACCAAACAGGAAAATCCACCTCCCCAACATCAACTGGAATTCAAAAGGCGTGACCGTGATTTCCGATTGGTCATACCTACCTTTGATTCAGGGCACGTCTTTGTTTGGGTACCATGAAATAGAAGAAGATTGATTTAGCACACCGATTTTTGGGACAGCATGTCCGAGTATATTGAATGAAATGGCATGTAGACGATAACCGATTGGCTGTGGGACTCACTCGTCCGGTTCTGCCTTACGACTCCCTATCGAGCAGCTGCACAGTGGCTACTGATGAAGACAGAATTGTAGGTGGAACCATACTTTGGGTCCCAGAAATTGTTTAAATAATCTAATCTTTTCGCAACAAAATAGCGTGCCATCAATAAACAAAGCAGTTTACTTGCATTTCTCAATAACTCATGGCTCATTCGGTGTGACAAATTTGGACACTTTACTTGATTATACTTTATATTTTATTGGGTTTTTTGATATTATTGAAAGAAGTAGTGGTTAGGAGGTTTTCTACTTCAGCTTTCCTGAGGTCCAATTTACCATTAGATTATTATAGTTCGCGATGCGAAGCTCCGTGCAAGCCTTAAATTTACATGCACAACAACTTTAATTTAGTTTATTTCATTAAGTTTATTGAAATTTTTATATTGAACTAGAGTCTGCTCCCTGTGATCCTTCCTCACTTCTCCTCCCTTATCCCCGTAATTACTACCGCTTGGCTGCTTAAACTTTGGTTAACTCTACCCTCCCCTTATAGTATTGCATTGACTGATTGACAGGTTGCCGCCTTCTGTAGAGAGGGTAACCATCGCCATCAGTCTGAGTTGCACTTAGGAATCGCTTGGGATATCTCTTGGTACATTTACTATCCTTCATGCAAGGACTGTTGGGATTTATCTGACCGCATGGGCCATGCACCATTTGAGTTTTGATCGTTTCAAGCAGAACAGGGTCAATGGATCGGTCCGGCAACACTGCGCACATGAATTTGTCGACATCAGAAGAGTGCAGTTTTTCCTTTAGCCAGACCAAAATGTGAGCATGGGGCAGTCCTCTCTTTTGCCACTCTACAGTGTACATATGACACTGAACGTCACCGAAAATTTTGAATTTTGTGATGAGTTTCATCATGGTTTTCGACTTAAGCTGGAATACCCGCGTGGACAAATCATGGCGATCTTTTGACATTTGACCCCGGAGCAGCTCATCAGTAATTTCAGGTTACGATGGGTTGCAGGTAGAAGTAATGAATAGATCCGGGCGTCAAAAATGTCTAGCGTAAACCAACGCATCCTAAGTTTTCTCATGCATATAGCGAGGTAGACGGCGTTCCCCAGTCCTCGAGATCTTAGCGGCCTCGCCCTTTTTGCTCCTCCACCCCACCCCTTCTCCAACCCCGACCAACCATTTGTGGCGTATTCACATCAGCCTGTCCCGTCGGATGTCAATCGCGAGTCTGAATCAGCTGCCTGCCACCAATGATAAAGGGAACAAACACAGACACAGTTACACCGGCACTGTCCCCTGTGTGATCGACTTACGGACTGGCGCGCGAAAGGCGGGTGGCGCGTCGCGTGTGGCTGGCATACGGACAGGTGCGCATGCCCGCGTGCCCGCGTGTAGAAGGCGCAGAAGGCATTTCAATTCGACCCCTGGGACCAGTGATAATGGAGGTCCACACAGAGGCAGTCGAGACTTTTATTAAGTATACAGATTTCAGTCTTCGGTTTAGTTTTTAGTTCCTTATTTGTTTGCTATTTTATTTAAGTTTTATATTTCTTTTTGATAAAGTAGCTTCTGCTTACTTTCGTTTACGTTTTTTATTTAGTTTATTTTAGTTTTAGTAAGTTATTTTTAATTTAGTTATAGCCCAATATTTGCATAATTGCACATATTAATCATAGCACGCTTGATAAACATTAGATTTTTTTGATATTTTTGCTGTGTTTTGTCTACTTTTATCAACATTATTTTTTCGATCTATTCTTTCCTTTGCATTGCATTGCCCAATCTGGATACTCTTTATTGCACCCGGTCCTGTATTACAGAACGATGGGGCTTTCGCATGCTGATCTGGGGCCCAAAGTGGGATTCTACCGAAGATTGATGTGACAAACGGGTTTTTCAGCCCCCATGTCCGAGTATATAGAATGCAATGGCAGATAGACGGTAGTTGATTGGTTCCGGGCCGCACTCGTCCCCGTTCTGTCTTGGGACTTGCGCTCTCGAGCTCCACCCACAGCCGCGCAGGGAGCTAATGATGAAGGCAGAATAGCCTTATCAAAAAAGAAACCTGAAGAGACTGAAATAAGAGTTCATCGCCTGCTCACCAGAATAAATTTATAGATTTTCTATCGTTTAGGACATCTGAGGTGGCTGTTCTTTGTTGAACTGAATACTGACTTTATCGATGAGCAATTTGAAGAAGTGGCTGTACGAGTCGGTTGCGGGCTGATCGATTTTTCTCCGGTCACTGCTGGTAATCCTGCTCCCTTTTTCGGTGGTTTCATCACAGAACCTTCTTCGTCTGCACGTCTTGACTTCGGTTTGACCATGTCCTGCCATTTACTTACATAATGGAGGTTTCAGTAGGGGACACTTTGTTTTTTTTTGTTGCATCACTCGGTGGCGTATTGTCGCCTGAGTTCGATGGGTTATGCCTACTTTAGTGGGTTGTAACAGTCGAGAGACTGCTTTGAAGACCGAAATGGCCATTTCTGGCTCATTAGCCTTCATCAGCCAGTCATACCCAACCCCGTGACCTGGGGACTAAAAATTCCGCGCCACGGGTTCGTTGCGTTCCCGCTTTCGCTCGGCAATGAACACAATGGTGCCTAGGGTGCCGCCACACCTGTGGTTGGGCATGACTGGCTGATGACGTTTACTATGCCAGAAATGGTCATTGCAGTCTGTATTGTCACTCTGTCGATGATACCATTTTGGTTTTATTGAACATTTCCTGTCCAACGAAGAAGATGGTGGTTGTTATGACCCGGGGAGTAGGCAGAAAAGAAGGCAAAGAGCCGGTTCTGGTAGCAAGGGCTTTATTTAGGAATACACAAGGACAGCGGATTTCCCAGCTTGCCCACTTCAGTGAATTTATAGGATTTTGCTCCTTCTGGAACATTCCTGGCCTATGGTGTGCAACCGGTGCTTTGGCCTGCACGCTGATCGATAGTTTGCTACGCTATGTGAGCGCACGCTGATCGATATTTCTTCATGCCATCTGAACGGTCGTTAGCGCACACTGTTTGTCTGCGCGCATGACTCAACTTTTGTGTGCTTCTAGCCATAGGCCCAGGGTGCACTGCCACTCGTGTCCTTGTAATAGTGGTAGTATTGATAATGCGGACATCAAAGGGTTGCCCGATGCTGATGCTGTTCTATAGGGTCCGTGTTATGTCCACTTTTCTTCAGCCTTTGTGCAGATAGTAGGACTAGGGGCTAAATTTCGAAGCGGTCGTGTTCATGGTCGCCCCATGCATGTGGACTACGATCATGTACGCCGATATTATAAGGTACTTTGATAGGATGCCGAAAAAAAAACAAGAATGTCTGAAATTAGCGCTTTTACATTAGTTTCCGTTGCCAAACAGCCAGGTTTGGGTTTTCAGAGATTTTGAAGCCATAATGTTTGGCCCATGATCATTTAGTCAAACGCTCTACCAGTAACAAAATGGGCCGACTGTTGTCGTCAACCAAATAAACTGGCACGGAATGGTTGTTTACCAACATTGTCATGCAAAGTCCTTCGTGTACTTTGAACTTCAGTAACCCGGTTAAAAGGTAGTAGCCAGATACTATTATTTGATTAACTTTTTAGGGGTGACGACATGTATTTTTTTTTTGCAAGATGCGTTACCTAGAATTACTGTTTGCCACCTACCTCTCTTCATCTCCGGTGTTTTTGACTGTGTACTGTCACTGGGCCAGAGTGAAATAGGTGCACTGCATGTATACTCTCGCTATGACCCAGCGCAAGTCACCGGCTCTGCACCACTTTGCTGTGGAGCTGAACCTCGTCGAAACCGACCGCTAAACTGTTGGTCGACTCATAGCACTGTGCGTCATATACATCTGTACACGCACGCGTTAAATGTTACTATTTAATGGTATTTACAAATAGTAAGTAGGGTTGTTATCACGAATAACTCTTGTCTGGAATATGCGTGGAGTTAATTCGAGTGGCAACAGGGGGCATATGTAATTATCCAAGCGCTGTTTGAACGGCTGTAGGGACTGAGCCTTTAAGACTGATTGTTGGAGGTTATTTCACAGTTGTATGGCCCGTTGTATGTTGAATTCAGAGCGGAGATTAAGCTTGGACATCTCCATGCGCAGCTTGATTGTGTGTCCACGGAGATGAGGCGGTAGGTGCTATAAGTTGCAATATTAATTAACGTGCAACCTAACCACAAGATATTTCAGTCGCGTAGGGATGCTGGCTTTTGAACGCGCTTCGTTCGAACCACGTGCAAAAATGCACCCCGTAAAATGAGAGCTTAAGTATTATTAAGGTTTCTCGTTGATATTCGCTGCCCTTATAAATACAAATAGAGTCCAAAGAGAAAGTTCACAAGCGTATTTTGTTTTGAACTCATTCGATAGTAAAGTATTTATTTTTCTAATTTTATACTTGGAGCAGCTGTATCTCTGATTTTTAAGTTTCTACTTATAAGACATTTAAAGATGACCACGAAGTGTTTCCGTCGGATCACAAGCGAAAGATAGGCAACAAACAAAGTCAAGGAACACTGACTGAGAAGTATGCTTTTGTTTTAATTTAGTTGACCCATTTTTGAAAATGTCGCAGCCTCAGTGAGAGTCGATCCAATACAACAGGGGAGGCTTTTGCTGAGCCAAGGCTCTACCATTCAGTGGTGAAGCTCACCGTGAGACGTCCGCTTATGTGTAGGTGAACAGGATGAAAACACAAGCCGGAAACCACGTGCTAATTTATCCGCGAGTGCTCTCTTGGCTGCACCGAATGCTTCAAGAGCTGTAGCCGAAAGTTGAACCAATTGGGCTTGACTTTAAAATATTCGTCAGAGAATCCAGAGTTGCTGCACACTTTGGAATAAAGCGGTGGTAATGTTTGATCATACCAATGGAACGGTGGACCTGTGTAACTGTTCGAATGGCCGGAAGGGACAGTACGCTTTGCATTATCTCCGAAACTATTTGATTCCTTGTTGGTTGACATTGTGATCAAGGAAATCCAGAGAAGGTACGCCAAAAAGACATATGTTGATGTTCGGCTGCAAACTATTTTGCTGAAAAACGGTCGAAAACCTGGCTCAAGTGCTTAGCATGTTCCTCGGCTCAGGAGCTAACGAAAAGAATGTCGTCTGTATACACGAACATCGCGGGAAGATGCCGTAAGGTGTCGTCAACGAAACACTCAAATGTCTGGGCTGCATTATGCAAACTGAAAGGCATACGAATAAATTCCAAAAGGCCTAATGGCATTGTGATAGCAGTCTTTGAGATGTCTTCCTCTGCAACTGTTATTTGGAGAAAATGGTCTTTCCGGGCAGCATGTGTGAAAAGTCGTGCATATGGGGTATCAGGTATCTTTTCGGAACTCTGGCTCTGTTCAGAGCGTAATAATCACCAAATGGTCTCCAATCATCAGCTTTTTCTTTGGGCACCATGTGTAGTGGAAAGGGCCGTGGACTAGACGATGGTCGACTTATCCCCAAATTCCACATTGGCTCAAATTCATTTATTGCAATCCGAAGCTTTTTATGGGGAAATCGGCGCGGCTGAGCATTAACAGGTCTGCTAGTTTTGGCATTGTGATGTCGGACGGCATATTGAACTTGTTCAGTAAGCTGACGTGGCTTAGCGAGGGATGGATAGCCCTTCAGGATTTCAGAAAATTGCAAACTTGGAACTTTCAACTGTATGCCGGCGGTAGGTTCGAATGTAGCTACCCCGGCAGTGAAGAGGTTGTTGGTAGAATTGATCAACTAGCGATGCTTTCGATGAACAGCGAGGCCAGATTGTGACAGGAAGTCAGGTCTAATGGCAAGCGACTGGATGGCAGCCTGGACGAAGACCCACTGGAAATGACGACGAAGGCCGAGGTCTGAGATCAGGGACCGTTGCCCGTATTTGTTGATGGTGGTGCTGTTTGCGGGATGCAATTAGAACTGCAAAGGCTGGGGGTTGTGACGCCGAAGTGGCAGAAGGACGCTTACCTCTGCACCAGGATCGGCCAAGAAATGGAACGCTGTTGACCCGTTGGTGAGGTAACTGTGGTAACTGAGGCAAGTGAGGTGAGTAAATTTGTGGCGAATGGCCAGCTGCAGTCTTTGCCATTACTGGCTGGTAAAATAGTTTCCCAAATGTGGCCATTTGTCGTAGTTGCGCGGTGGAATGCACTTACTTGCCTTCTGGTCATACAAATGATGATACCAACGTAGCGGTTTTGAAGACCGATCTCTTGACAGAAAATGGAAGCGACTAGATTGCCTGCGACCCTGCTGAGGATGATTAATGACGGAGCACATAGTGCTTACTTATGAGTATAAAAAGAGAGCAGTTTCCTTTAAATCTTGTACATCGGTGCTATTTGAATCCAACTGTCCTCGTGTTAGGCCAACATGGGAGGTCGATCGAGACGCGGAACGACATTGAGCTGCAGATGCCGAATGCGAAATAGCTCGCTAGGGCTTAGGGTCGACACTAGACACAACGGTTGACGCTATATCTGATTGCTTGTGAGAGACCACAGTCTGCTGTATACATTGGTGTGAACTACCAGTAGGGTAGCATTCCATTATACGATGCACGTGCTTGGCAAATGTGTTGATCGAAATGCTTGCATCGAGCAAAATCAATGCGTGTTACCTAATAATAAGCAGCTTATCCATCGAGGTGGTGCGGAAAATCACATTATCTATCTGGTGACCGGCCAGCACCGTATTAAACACATTAGATGCGATGGCTTCATGTCGCTCATTGATTATTTAAAGAAGGTTGTTGGGAGATTCACATAAATATTTTCTTTGCGAAATGTGCTTGTCCAGTGTGACTCAACAATATGATGTAAGTATTACCACTTTTGCATGCTTGAAGCCTTCCTGCCAATGTGTCAGGGCAATCAAAACACCACCGCTAAACACCAAACTTTTATTTCAGTTATAAGAAGGTTTGACAGATTTGCTTAATTTGACTTGACCCTGTAGCGAAAAAGTATCTACAAACAATTAGAACGTCTTCGTAAAAATACAAAGGAAAACTTTCTAGTATAGAGCTAAGTGCAGACTACACTAATGAAAAGTGGGTAAAAACGGTATATGAGAATGGCAATGAAAACTGAAAATGATAAGACTCACTTAGATCCTCCATGATCCTTGTCAGCAGTAGCCAAGAGATTGACTTGCAAAAGAAGGAGTCCGTGAAGGCCTGAGTCGCAGTTCGTCAAGTTGCACTCGGGAGGGTTGAGAGGAATCTCGTTCGCAAGTGACCGTTAGTTGCTCCTAAGCCCGGGAATGATCACCAGAGAATGGTGTCGTTGAAGGGCGAAGAAAATAGCGGCCGGTGAGGTGGAAATATCTTGAAAAGTGCAGTGGTGTAAGCAGAGTGTGCGAGAAGTCAGCACGTCGTAAAAATCGAAGTGTATTTTTGAGAGGCTTGCGTTTGTAGAGGCTATATCACTTCAAATATATACACAATGGAAAACTTTCTAAGGTAGTCTAACTGCTAGTAAGTGATTTACAAGACTATTGTAATGGAAAAATTTTCAAAACCGGTATATGAGGATGACGATGAAGATTAAAAATGATAAAACTCACTTAGATCCTTCACGGTCCTAGCCGGCAGTAGTCAAGCAGTCGATTTGCCAAAGGATGACTCCGTGAAGATCAGAATCCAAGTTCGTTGTGCCGCGCTTGTGCAAATTGAGGAAATTATCGTTTGCAAATTGTTGTTGGATTCTCCTGAGCTCGAGAATGATCATCAGAGTGGTGTCGTTGAAGGGCAAAATAAACAGCGGCAGGTGAGGAGAGAATTGAGCTGTGGAGTGTGTTTAGCAAGACAGTTGCTGGCACGCGTCAAAACCAAAAATGTGTTCATGTGTTATATTTTGTCGAAACAAAATTGGTTATTGATAGGTTTAACCAACGCACAAGTTGAGCCAAGAGCCCACATAACTCTCCCACGGGAGCGTTGGTGGGTTACAAACGCTCGACAAAAGAGGATGTACAAAAAAGGTTCAACAACAAAGTTTCGTAAGTTGGTAGGAAAGCGAACATGTCTACCAGAACGAGTGGAAGGTGGGGAAGGAGTGGGAGGGGGTGTGAGGGGTCGGCGTAGGTTTGGGTGGGGAGGGTGGCGAGGGTGAAGGTGGGCTGTGGGTTGTGGGCAGCAGGTGGAGTGCAGGGCGAAGGTGCCGTGGAAGTGGACGGACCCGGTGATGTTGTCGTGCATTCAACGTAGGCTGGCTTCAGTCTGTCAATGGAGACCGTATCAGTAGCATCAGCCTTTTGGATGACGAAATATTTGTCCAAGCACTTTGAATGGACCATCGTATGGTGGGCAAAGGGGCCTGCGAACTGCATCGTGCCGGACAAGCACGAATGGGGTTGTTTGCAAGTCGTCGTGCATGAAAACGCGTCGAGGTGTCGCGCGTGTGGTGTTTGGGCGCAGTGCGGCCATGCGTTGCTGCAGCTGTTGCACGAAGTTGTTCGTAGCGTCAGGGTGACGAGGGAAGACTGCACGAGCTCACCAGGTAAACGGAGGGATGTGCCGTAAACTAGATCGGTGGCAGTGAATTGAATGTCTTCCTTAGCAGCCGAACGAATGCCGAGGACGAACGGCAGGTTGTCGCTCCAGTTGTGCGGGGCGGGATGAGACATCAACGTGGACATCAACTGACGGTGAAGGCGTTCCACGAGGCCGTTTGATGCTGGGTGATAGGTAATGGTGGTGATAAGCGAGCACCTGAGCAGTTTTGTGATCTCACGGAAGAGTGAAGACGTAAACTTGCTTCAATCTTCAATCGTGAGGGTAACTGGAACATCGAAGTTGGCTATCCAGTGTGTAAGGAAAACCATGGAAACATTCTCTGCCGAGGTATCCGAGATGGGAAAGGCGATGGGCCATTGTGTGAAACGATCAACAGCAGGCAGAATGTGCGTGAAACCGCGCGATTGAGGTAACGGTCCGACTAAATCCAAGTGGACGTGGTGAAAAAGGGCGTCGGGAACCGCGAACGTGCTAGGGGATGAAATAGTATGGCGTTGGCGGGTTAAGCACTGTCTGGTCCAAGTTGCAATGTCGGCATTCATCTTTGGCCAGACGAAGCGATGCGAGATGCGTTTGCGGCTGGCACGAACAGCTGGGTGAAACATCGAATGGAAGTGGTCTAAAACGACCTTATGGTAGGATTGGAGGACCACAGGACGAGGCGTACCGGTAGACCAGTCACACACTATCGATCCCGGCACGCTGGGAAGGGAGCCTCACACAGCTGAAGCACAGAATACGCAGGTATTTCAATGATGGAGTCATCAAGTGCCTGCGCTTCTGCTAGCTTCGCTAGGTCCAACGTGGTGGTAAGAGTGTTGACCCCTGGATGGGACAAGGCATCAGCAACGACATTATCATCACCGCGGACATAGCATATATCTGAGGTGCAGTGGGAGATTTCGTCAAGATGGCGTACTTCACGCGGTGAATATCGATCCGGTTAAGCTTTGAGGGCGTAAGTGAGAGGTTTGTGATCCGCTTGGACCTGAAAATCTCTCCTCTCGATCAGATGACGAAAGTGTCAGATGGCCAGGTATATGGCAAGAAGTTCGCGCGAGAAAGTACTCTAGCGAGTCAACGCTGGCCAAAACTTCTGAGAGAAGAAGGCTAGCGTCTGCAACTGGTCGTGAACTGTTGCTGCAGAACTGCGCCGACGGCAATGTTGGAGGCATTGGTGGTAAGAATAAGCTGTGTATCAGCATCGGTGCTCAGATGATGAAGCAGGGTGACATCCGCGAGTGCTTTCTTGGCTGCCTCGAATGCTTCATGATCACTGGGTGAAAGTTGAAGAGACTTGGCCTTTGACCTCCAAAGATCCGTCAAAGGTGCCAGTAGTAGTTGATTAGGCCGATAAAACGGCCGAGCTGAGTTATGGACTTCGGGGCTGGAAAAGACAACACGCTTTGCACCTTCTCTAGGAGGGGTGTGATCCCATGTTGGTCAAGATGATGGCCAAGAAAATCCAGAAAAGTGACGCAAAAAGACACTGTAGACCATTTTGCTTAAAACGATCGAAAACTTGGCGTAAGTGTTCAACGTGTTCCTCGGGTGACGAGCTTGCGACAAGGATGTCGTCGATGCAAACGAACGTGAAGGAGAGACCGCGTTAAATGCCATCGACAAAACGCTCGGGCCGCGTTCCGCAAACCGCAAGGCATGCGAAGGAATTCAAACAGGCCGAATGGGGTCGTGACGGCGGTTTTAGGGATATCCTCCTCCGCGACCGGTATTTGGTGATAAGCTCGCACGAGGTCTATCTTGGAAAAATCGTCTTTCCAGCCAACATGTGAGAAAAGTCACGTATATGTATATTTTAAGGGTAACAGGCAAGAAATGCCCTTGAGCACCCTATTAATGTAACGCAAACAACGTTATTCTTACAGTTAATGTGCAGTCGGGGGAGCACATATGATATCATAACAGAATTTCGAGTGAATTTTCACGGAAAACAATGAAAGCGGTCTAAAGCCAGAAAAATTGTGCGCAGTGCTGGCAGTAGGAAATCGTTTTGTAAAAGTCGCCTTTTGTCAAATAAAATCACATCAAGTCTTCTTTTAAATTCCGCAATTGTGTCAGCGGAAACCGTCATGAATATGGGGAATCGGGTGCCGGTCCGAGACTGTAGCTCGATTGAGAGCGCGATAATCACGGCATGGCCGCCAATCATCGGATGACTTTTTGGGAACCATTTGCAGTGGTGAAGCCCATGGACTGGACGAAGGACGGATAATCCCCAAATTCAACATGTGCTCAAATTCATTCTTCGCGATTTGCATCTTCTCAGGATGAAGCCTACGCGGATGAGCATGGACCGGTCTGCCGGTGGTAGTGATGTGGTGGCGAACAGCGTGTTGAACCTGCTCCGTGAACTGACAGGGCTTCGAATGGAAAGGATAATCCCTCAAGATGTCAGAAAATGGCAGGCTTGGTACGGCCAAACCGGATGCCAGCGGAAGGCTCACGCGAGACTACCCCGGCAGTAAACAGCTGAATGGTAGGATCTAGCAACTTCTGATGTTTAAGGTCAACTGTTAGGCCGAAGTGTGCCAGGAAATCCGCATTAATGATAGGCGACTGGACGTCGGCTTGGATGAAAAGATATTGGAAGTGGCGAAGAAGCCCAAGGTCTAAAGTCAGGCACCGTTGACCGAACGTGGCGATAGAAGTGTTGTTCGCAGCCTGCAGTGTAAACTGTGATGGCTGTAGATGATGACGACGAGGGGCTGGTAAAACGCTTACCTCTGCACCTGTATCGATCAAGAAACGGAACCCTGTGGACTTGTCGGTCACGTCAAACAGGCGACTGTGTCGCGAGTGGCCAACACCAGTCGTCACCATTACTGGCTGGCGGCGTCGTTTCCCGAACGTGAACGTCTAGCATAAGAACAAAGCGGGACGCATTTAATAGCATCCGGCCAAATGTTCGGTGAAACCAGCAGACCTTGTCGTCTGCACGCTCTTTTGAGTAAGAACGATTGCGGCTTGCAGAGGGACGACCGGTTTGAAGCCGGTTGAGTGTGGAACACATCGTGCTCACTTGAGAGCGCAATAATCTGACAGTATATTTAAGATCCTGCAGGTCGTCATCTCTGTTGTCTATAAAGTCTCAAGTCGGTTGAGAGGGTGAAGTAGACCGGGGGATAAGGTATCAAGCAATTGAGTGGACTTTCGCTGATTACGGTTGTTAGGTTTACGGTCGGATCGTGAGGCCGAAACATGGAAGAAGGCATGCTGAGTTACTGAGGTCGAGGCTTGATTTACAGCGTACGAACTAGTACCGGGGTAACATTGATGGATGCGGTCTGCGTGATCCGCAAGTTTGGTCAGTGGAACATCGTCGTCAAGCCGGGCGAGTACCTTTGCATTGGATAGGGTAATTTATCCATCCAAATGCGACGGAAAATAGAATCATCTAAGGTGCGACCAGCAAACAGGTGACGCATGTGGCGCATTAGAGCAGAGGGGGTTTGGTCGCCAAGCTCGACGCTGTTGAGGAGTTGGCAAAGCTTGCTGTCGGCAGATTGTGCCGTACGCTCAAGAATAGCCTTTTTTAAGCCAAAGTAGGGTTTGACTTTGGGGATAGGATCAAGGAGATCCTGAACGGTGAAAGTGATGTCGAACGGTAAGTACTGCACGACGTATGCGTAAGGCGTACGCTCGCCAGTAATCTGACTTGAGGCAAAAACAGCCTCGATCTCTTGGAACCAGACCGTCGGGTCACGCAATTCGGTCGGGGGAAGCTTAATGGATATCTGAAAAGCATGAGGCTCGTTCTGATAAGGTGGTATACACGAGTTGTTAGAACCAGCATCAACTTCGTCGCAATCGTGAAATTGTCGGTATTCGTCAGCCATGTTGAAAAACGCATGAACGGCAGAGTCGAACGGGAAAAACAGGTGAATGGAATAAATAATAAGGCGTGGATGATAATAGAAACGGAGTCACCAAATTTGTAGAGGCTTTATCACTACAAATATGCAAAACGTCTTGGCAGATACACAATGGAAAACTTTCTAAGGTAGTCTAACTGCTAGTAAGTGATTTACAAGACTATTGTAATGGAAAAATTTTCAAAACCGGTATATGAGGATGACGATGAAGATTAAAAATGATAAAACTCACTTAGATCCTTCACGGTCCTAGCCGGCAGTAGTCAAGCAGTCGATTTGCCAAAGGATGACTCCGTGAAGATCAGAATCCAAGTTCGTTGTGCCGCGCTTGTGCAAATTGAGGAAATTATCGTTTGCAAATTGTTGTCGGATTCTCCTGAGCTCGAGAATTATCACCAGAGAGGTGTCGTTGAAGGGCAAAATAAACAGTGTCAGGTGAGGAGAGAATTGAGCTGTGGAGTGTGTTTAGCAAGACAGTTGCTGGCACGCGTCAAAAACGAAAATGTGTTTGTGTGTCATATTTTGTTGAAACAAAATTGGTTATTGATGGGTTTAAACAACGTACAAGTTGAGCCAAGAGCCTACACGTTAAAACGAAAGTAATATTCGTTAGTGAATTTAAACAAATAGAGGTTAAGCTAATGGCCTACAACCCAATTGTGAAAAATCTCGATTTGTTGGTTGTTTTTATGCTATGAACGAACTTCATGGATTTTTGGATGTCTGAAATGACAGCATATGAATTCGGTCAACTGTGAGCTCGGAAATCACCAAAACCTAGAAGTCCAACCGACAATTTGCACACACTTATACTGATGCATCTGGCAGATATCATTGCTCCACTTGTTATGGATATTTTTCAAACGTCCATCAGTACGAGCACTCTTCCTCAAGATTGGAAGTTTGATGTCGTGAAGCCGTTTTATAAATCCGGTGATAAATCGCTTCCCTCCAATTATAGGCTAGTTACTCTCACTTCGGTTTTAGTGAAGGTTCTCGAAAATTTCATAAAACAAGAGATCGACAATTTCCTGGACCAAACCAACGGTTGGATTCAAGAGCAATACGGTTTCACGCGCGGAAAATCTTGTGTCACAAACCTGTTAATTGCCCGTGAGTCTTGGGTCGAATCGAAAGATAGGGGTTGCCCAACGCATGTGGTATTTATCGACTTCAGTAAAGCGTTTGACCGGGTTTCTCACCAACTGATCGTTAACAAGTTAGTAGCCCTTGCTATTGGTGGCAACATTCTGAACTGGATCCGGTCATATTTGAGTGAGAGGACTTGGAGCGTCAGTGTCGGAGGTGCATTGTCTCCTGCTGAGGTCGCATCATCTGGGGTTCCTCAAGGATCCATTCTTGGCCCCACCTTGTTCTCCATCTACGTTCAGGATCTGAAACAATGCCTTTCCTCTCCGTTCGTATTGTTTGCCGATGACCTGAAAAAATGGCGTGATGTCACAGGTGCCAACGACATAATCGCCCTGCAACAGGACCTTATCCAGTTAGCCTCTTGGGTTTCAAGTAACCAATTGCCGGTCAATGCTGCGAAATCGGCGTTCATGACAATAGGATCTACTGAGGTCATTTCACCATACTCGCTTAACGGTGTCACACTCCGAAAAGTTACGGAATTCCGCGACCTCGGAGTCATGATACAAGACAACCTGAAAACAAACTGTCATACAGCCAAAATTCGTGCGGCTGGGCTTCGGTGCTTATGGATGTTGAGAAGGACTTTCTCTTTGTGGTCTCCCGCCATATTTAAAAAGCTGTTCTCCATCAACGTTCGGCCTGTCATCGAGTTCGCGTGTCCGGCCTACTTTTCTTGCTACGCAGGAGAAATGCTCGCACTTTAATCGGTGCAACGACTGGGTTCGAGGATGGTCCCACAACTGCGTGGACTTCCCTATGAAGCACGTCTTCGCAGTTAAAAATTGTTTTCCTTGGAGTATCGGCGACGTCGAGGCGATCTAATTTTTCTGTTCCGCTTGGTTGTGCTCAAACACTACCCAGAGTTGGATTGGATCATCATTCGAAATTACGACGCCCGCACCCGAGGCCACTCCTTTCGCCTAGTCCAGCAACGTTCAGACCATCTGCCTCAGAATTACCGGTTTTCCCGTCGGGTCATCAAAGACTGGAACTCCCTGAGTGAGGATATTGTCCAAGCAATGTCGGTTCTGTAGTGACTTTATCACTGCAAATATACAAAACGTCTTAGCAAATACGCAATGGAAAATTTTCGAGGGAAGGCTAACTGCTAATAAGAGATTTACTAGACTATTCTAGTGGAAAAGTCGTAAAATCCAGTAAAGAGATTGACGATGAAGTTTAGAAATGATACAACTCACTTAGATCCTTCTCGATCCTAGCCGGCAGTAGTCAAGTAGTCGACTTGCCAAAGGATAACTCTGTGAGGACTGGATCCAAGTTCGTTGGGCTGTGAGTTGCAAAAATGGGGAGAAAACTCGTTTGCAAATTGTCGCTGGATTCTCCTGGAGCCCGAGAGTGATCACCAGAGAGGTGTCGTTGAAGGGCAAAATAAACAGCGGCAGGTGAGGAGAGAGTTGAGCGGTGGAGAGTGAGTAGCAAGATAGTTGCTGTCACGCGTCAAAACCGAAAGTGTGAAAAAGTGTTGTATTTAGTTTTAACACACTTGGTTATTGATAAATTTAAACAACACGTAAGTAGGGCCAAGAGCCCACTGTTCCTAGTTTTGAAAGCCGCCTTGATGCCTTTTTTCTTATGGCCGCGGATGACAACATCTACTTAATCAGTCAGCGGTTCCCACTTCCTTTCGAGGATCGCCGTACTGTTTGAGTTTATTTTTCTGTCTGGAACTATCTTTGAAGAGACTCCTCCGGGCCTTGGGCCTCTTGTCTTAAATATATTGAAATTTAAATTGAAATTGAACCTCTATTTGACAAAGACAATGGTTAAAAATCAAGCGCGACTTTTAACGCTTTCGAACACTGTATTACCGCCCGTTTAACGGTTCTGGCGATGGCTGCTGAGGTCGCAAAGCGTTTGGTGAGTATCAGTTCATTGACTAATATAAATTTATTAGGGTCCTGACTGTCGAGCATTAAAACTGAATGGACGCGTTGGCTTTGATTGTCTGCCGGATCAACTTGTTGAAAAATCGATTAACCAAGGCTTCGTTTTCAATATTCTTTGTGTGGGTACGTTACGTTGTTCTTTTTTTTAATCCGTCTTCCTCAGGAGAAACTGGATTAGGAAAGTCAACATTAATTGAGACACTTTTTAATCAAAAGTTCGACTCCACTCCCGCCTCTCATGATTTGACAGAAGTCAAGTTGAAGTCGTCAACATATGGTTAGTTGCTGGCAAGTTTTATTTTTCCCTAGATCTCAAGGAATCGAACGTAAAACTCAAACTTACTGTAACGGAAACTGTTGGCTTTGGTGACCAGATAAACAAATCGAACTGGTATGTCCTTTTGTCTCTTTTTACGTCCGTAGTGTGGACAGTGTAGTAGAATTCCTTGATGCCCAGCACGAAAGTTATCTACAGGAAGAGCTTAAAATCAAGCGTGCAATGCATAATTACCACGACACGCGAGTGCATGTATGCCTGTATTTCATCGCTCCTACGGGTCACAGGTAAGACTCACTAAGGCTTTAGCATCTGTACAGTTTCGAATTTCTTTCTTCAAATTTTAAAGTTGTTTGTTTGCCTTCAACTTCTGATGGGAAAGTTTTTTTCATTTTCTATCCTTATTTTTGCTTAGTACCAGTACGCTTTTTCTTTGATTTGCTTTCATTGTAACTGTCCATTTTTTAGTCTTAAGTCTGTGGATCTCGTGTCAATGAAAAAGTTGGAGAACAAGGTCAACATCATCCCTGTGATTGCTAAATCTGATACCATAACGAAGGCCGAGTTACTCAAGTTTAAGGCCCGCGTACGTTTAGCAAAAATCTTATTTGTTCATCTCACAATATTAGGTCATCTCAGAAATAAAAGCAAGTGATATCCACCTCTACGAATTTCCCACTGATGATGAAGTAGTCAGTGAAGTGAATAAGAGCACAAACGTAAGTCATTGCAACTGTACAGGTTTAATAGCCCTTGTTTTCACTGTCGCATGCACCGCATTTCATTTCAGTTTTCTATAGAACGTGCTTTATTAAATGCCCTGCTGCGTATGCTTTTTTATAGCATTAAGTTATTCATGCTAGGCAAAGTAGCCATTGATTAGAATTCCAAGTTTATTGTCCTGCCTCTTCGCCTGTCTTCCTTACCGTCTTCTCTCATGCATCAGTTAATGAGGTTCCTATGTTCCTACTCTGTTTGACACTGCCAGCTTCATGTTGTATTTTAATATTTTTAATGCTGTATAATTTCTTCCAGTTACTGGTTCCTTTCGCGGTTGTCGGTAGTACAGAGGAGGCAAAGATAAATGGACGAACGCTTCGTGTACGCCAGTACCCCTGGGGCTCCGTTCAAGTGGAAAATGAAGCCCATTGTGATTTTGTGCGTCTCCGTGAAATGTTGCTCCGCGTTAACATGGAAGATCTGCGCGAACGCACACATGTAGTGCATTACGAAACATACCGCAAGCAACGCCTAACAGAAATGGGCTTCCGAGACGACGAGAAAATTTCGCTGCAGGTATGACCTTGTATCTTCTGAATAACTCAGTGACGTTTTTGTAATTTGCGTTTTGTACCACATTGTATTTCTTGCCAAAGAGAACTTAATTTCAAGTCAATCTTTTCTAATACCAGTTATTCTGCATACATCGTGCTTGCATTGTTCTTAATGATCCTGAGAGGAAGGAGTGTGCCTTAACTTCAGACTCAGTCTTCGTCCCTTTCGCATAACTGTAAAAATTCTGTCAGTTGCAGCTGTTAGAGTGAAGATGCACTCTCTATTTATATTACTTATAGCGTCATCCAGACAGACGACGCTGTGGCGGGTACATAGACCTTGTCAGTTGTTAAAATGTGATCACAACTTTGTCCCTCCGAAGTTATACAAAACCCACTTTCCACCATAAACGCGAACCGATTGTTTTATTATTAACTTTATTTAATAAAACTGAGGAGGTGCATGAGACCATCTGTCTAACTTAACTTGCGTTCTTGAATGTCTGTGCTTTACTCAAATCAATCTTTTTTGGCAGGAGCATTCGCTTTCGGCCCTTGCTTAGTGGAATGTCTGAGTATTATTTCATCCAATATCTGGAGTAATGGAAGCTTCCGTATAACTCCTGACAATGTTCGCTGCAGTTTTCCTAGACTCATACTTTTAGCGGTCATCGCAATTTGCCAAATATCTCACAATAACGTCTGCTAGTGCACTAAAATAGCGACTTAATCTGCGCTTTTGCGGTTCGTTTTCGCGTCAGATCTCAGAAACATTTGGATTTTGCATCTTCGTTCCTTTTTAAAATCTATCGCAGGCTGTGCTTAACTTTTTTGCCATTTCTTGCAACTCCTCTAATTTAGGAAACCTATGAGAAACGGCGCGAATTGCAGCGAAAGGAATTGAAACAGAAGGAAGAAGAAATGCGTCAAATGTTTGTTCAACGTGTTAAGGATAAGGAGCAGGTGTTAAAGGAGTCTGAACGCGAGGTTAGTATTATTTTTGTTACTTATCTCCGTGCCTGCTGTTAAACTTGTTTTGATGTTGCTCGGAAATCAGAAGTTACCGCTACTGTATCCATTTATATATTACTATCACTTTCAGCGAAACTCAATTTATAGTTGAAATTAATGTTCATAAATGGGGCGTGACAGGAGCAGCTCTACTGTTTTGTTTTTCCGGCCACTTAGCTCGGGTATTCATGTATTCGTGTATTTGAATGCTACAGTCAGAATCCCGATTACATTTTTTCTCTCTTTGGCGCTTGAAGTAGTAAGTATAGATCCTTGGTGAACATCTTCTTAAAGGTCGAAAATTTTAAGTGTTGTAATATTTTGGTTTACCCAGCCGCCGCATAGTGATAGTCTTGCTTAAGGCTGAGTCGAAGTAGGTTTTCAACGGACAGATAAGGTTGGCTTGTCGGTCAAGCATTGGGTTCACTTTTAACTGTTTGCGTAGGAAGATTTTTAGTTAATAACCTAGTCTGCTACTTTTTCCTGCTTATGTCTCTGATGATGAATCGGCAACAGATATCGAAACGTCAGGCTAATAAAAGTATTGTCCCAGCGATCAAGTCGTCTTCTTCTCAATGAACTAGTGTCCCAATCTAACTATGAATTAGACATGATAAGTGCCACCGGTGGAGTGTATGCTGCTCTATAGACGGTTATGGTCTCTTCATTAACCTCTAGTTCCGTACAGAACTTCAACAAACTTCATGTGTAGAAGAGGCAGTTAAATGTATATTCTTAATTTTTTGCGCAATTATTATTTGACCATGCTTTTAAAATGGCATTAATCTATCGTCATCTCGTGTATTCTGGATCTCTTTCATCTAAATCTAAGTCCATGATAGCAGCACCGAATTAGCAAATTCTATTAGAATGGCCCTCACCTCCACTATCTACTACGACATTTAACAATGTTGTGCCATACTGAACTGTCGCGTGGTATTAATCCTGGTTTAAGCAATAACTTTACGGGGAGTCTTCAGTTCAGTTGGCATATGCGACAAGGCCTTAACTTATGCGGGGAGGAGTTCCTATAGTCACCCCGGCACTGGTATGAAGTGGGGTCGTTGGGTTGCCTTATAGCCAGTGCCTATCCTTTAACTTTAAAAAATAGATGTAAAAACAATTAGACGCACACGGCCTTTAATCGATGCTCCGAAACCGTGATTTCCAACTCAAAAGCAAAAGCATTGATCCGTCAGGCTGGTCCTTTGTGTGGATGTCAGCCATTGGAATTTAAATGATGTCTTCAAAGAATCCTTGTGCGTCGCCTATGCCGCTGTCTGTGTATGTTTGCGGGGGAAACGTTTCTTCTGTGCTGGCTCTACTTCAGCGTTGTGAAGATACCTCAAGGGTTAGTATGGTGATGTTACTTAATTACTAGGATGCATTCCACGTTGACGCACCGTAGGGTTTTGACTGGCTCACATAGCCGGCCACGTGCCTCGCCCATTTAAGCGTGAATGCCCGGGATTTCCTTTTTCATTTGTTACGTCTGTGATCATACCTGATCTAGCCGGCCTCGATGATGTCAGCAATGGTACCTCTCCATGCGTGACGATTGGCGGCAGCGAATCTGGAGAGCTCTACCCAGTCTCTTCCCCAGCGCTGGAGACCGAATACCGAAGGTCCAAGAACCACTTCCATATCCTGACGAACGAGGTCGAGCCAGTTTTTAACGTTTCTAGTTAGGTAAAGTTTTCATGTCGAGGGCCGTAGCACTGAACTCTTGAGGTTGCCGACGAAAAACGTGTCCAAAACACCTCAGTCGTCTTTTCTGAATAGCCTGGGATATCCTTGTAATTCTGTCGCAGCGAGTGCGGACTGTCGTATCCGTATAGGAGAATGGACTGTACAGGTGCACGGTATAGGCGGATCTTAGTGACAAAAGAAATATCGCGTCGGGTCCATAGGCACTTCCGAAGGCTAGAGAAAACTCGTCGTGCTGCGCCAATTCGGAAAAAATGTCATCTTACCTCTATCCACTCGGCAGCACCCTCGCTCCGAGCTATAGACTTCTTCAAGTTGGTAGCCACTAATCTAGAAAGGTGTCTCCTCTTTGGCAGGGATGCAGCATGAAAACTCTTTGGTCTTTTCAGCGTTAATGGACGAACCGACAGATTTCGCGCTTCATTCACCCGTGACACCATAGACTGTAGATCGCCAAAGATTGAACCTAGTAAAGCGATGTTATCGGCATAGTCGAGGTCGGTCAACCGGCGCCCGGTTGCAAGCTCAATACCGTAGTTTTCTTGTAGGGTGACAGGACACAGCGTTTTCTAACGCCAGACCGAATAGCAAAGGTTTCGAAGAGGTTGTTGTGAATTGGAACTCGCGCAGTGGTGGAGCCGTAGTATGCCTTGATCATGGCGATCATTCTTGGTGGTAAACCACCGAATGCCATTATCCGACATAGGGAGTCACTATGGACTAATTCAAATGCAGCGGCAAATTAAACAAAGCAAATGGCCGTTAGTTATTGGTAGCTATGGTGGAAGTCAGTCTCAGTGTGAATATCTGATCCACACTTCCTCTTCCCTCGAAACTTGGCTCTAAGTATGGGTGGCCTCGAACTGACTAACCGCCATAATTATTTGTACATAATTTTCTCTTCTGTCACCTTTTTAACCTAACCAACAGTCAGTATTGGCAATATAGCCTCTTGTTCATGGTCGCCGTGTCACAGCGCCGTCATCGGGTCTTTGTTGTGTGCCACACCTTGCAAGCCCAGATAACGCTGCCGCTGCTGGTCCACTATTGCTTACTCTCGAGATGAACTAGCCTGCCTATTTCGTATTTATTCTTTACTGCATACCGTCTAACTGCTCACTCGTGTACGTGTCATTCATCCACCAACTAGTTTAATAGACGCTTCTTCCCCGAGGTGGCCAACTAGAGCCGTAGTTGAATATGACCAAAGCCGACCTTTAGAGCAGTTTTATTTCCGCATTTTTGTACTGTGCTGCTGGTTTTCGAGAGTAATCGTTCGAGGTGTGATTATTTGAACTGCCCACACTGAGCATTGATACACATGCAAATGAGGAAAGACGTTGCATTTAAGTTGTGCGCTGTCGATGACCTTTGTTATTGTGCTTTGTCCGCATCATAACCTAGACTCAGTTCCTGCTTTTCTCCACGCGACTTAAACTAATATGATGTTAACACGAAAGGCTACTTTTAACTACAAAAAATTGTCTGTATTGTCTCCGAGGGTAAGCCCAGCCCCTTGCATACTTCCAGGAGAAATGTTTTCACATTTTTTCGTCTTGTAGCCATTTCGAAGGAAATCTTTTAACCAGTTTATGTGCCTTTCTTTCTTCCACTAAATCACTTGCAGTTGCAAGCGAAATTTGACGCCATCAAGAAGCAGCATGCTGAGGAGAAGAAGAAATTAGAGGAGAAGCGTAGAATATTGGCTGAAGAAATGGCTGCCTTCGAACGCCGAAAACAACTAGCAGAACAAGCCAAGCAGGGCAACTTGACAATGAAGAAAAAGAAGTAAAAGCACTCAGCCCCCTCGCTCTTCAACTTAACCTTATTTCTGATCCGCACCTAATATCGAGCACCTTACAACCTTCATTTGTTTTCGCTGCATTTCGAGCCCTGCTAACCAGTTGTTAGTCGGTATCATTGAAACCACATTTATGCCTAAATTTGATACAATCATCACCTCCTTGTGTATATTCTGTCTTCTTTTCGTGTCTTACTCACAATCATACTGTGTTTGCATGTATTAAACAACAATACTTGCATTCCTCGATTGGCCCCTGCCCACAAACAGCAGTGTCCTCTTAAACACCGTGTCTTCCTTGCTACAACGACGTATTGCAATTTCCCCTTCTCTCTCTCTCTCCGACGTTTCTGGTGTTTTTTTACTGGGTCAAATATGGCCGCCTTTTGTTGACTCCTTTTACCAACTTCTTGTTGTTTTCTGCCTGAAATATAGTGCCCGTCTTTTGAAATGGCTGCTAGTTGCGCGCTGGACAGTGAACTGAATTTCGCCTACCACTGACTAGAGATTAAGTGGTGGGATTGTGCGACCTGAATGTCCTTGACCATGTAGTTTCTGCGTCCCTGTGATGGTGGCTGACACCCAATAATGATAGTTTGACCATCGAATTCGATTATGTCCAACATATGCCTAGCAGCAGGGATTATGACTGGAGAAAGAGATGAGATTTAAGTGAAATAGACGCGCAACCGTCTACCTCACTCTAAAAGCTCAACCCATTTGAGCCGGTACCAAGACAGAGTCAAAATGGCCGAACGGGCTCGAGCGTAGGCCCCTTTCTCCGATGCAGGTCAGAAACACCGTCTAACTTAGTCTTAAGTGGCAGTAACCTTTTGCGCTGGTACTACCGCACCATCTACCCTCACTTATCTTCAGTAGGTGCCAATATAGTCTCAAGGAAATCAAGGCTGGTACTGCTACTAACTGAGTGTTAGTAATACAGACACCATTTCTGACCTTAGTATTTGTCAGAGTTGCCCCTGATTAAAGCCAGCACTGGACTCATATCCCTTCGATCTCAACAAGGACGGTGAATCTGGGTTTATGATATTCCAAGTAAATATATGTTTGAGGCCCGGCGCGCATCAAGTCTTGCCTTAGTTTCTGTCTTCTCACCTCTGTCCACCAAAAAGTTGTCACATTTTACTAAGTTTCGGCTAGGATTTTGCTGCTAGGGCTAATATGCCACTGCTAAATGTTCGAATTCTAGTAATCAGACCAGTGGATAGTGTTTTCTAGTAATATATTCCTATACTTGTATCAATAGCTGACGTGCATCCTTTTTTTGCAACAAGCATAACAGATGGGAATATGAGTTTACGCGCGTCTTAAACTTAATCTGGGCTGATTTGTGAGACACCCGGGTGAAATTTTACTTCTTGTGGGTAAGTAAGACTGTCCGGCTAACATTCACTACCCTGTAAAACACCACGATCAACATGAATCGTCGTCTAATCAGTCCTTGCTGTCAGTGAGTACCTTTACATCGACCGAGCTGATAACTGTGCTACCCAACTTATATAGTCTTTAAAATCCTGGAATTACGTCGATTCTCCTGTAGTTTGGTTTCTGTTTCAGTGACGCGGCTGGGTCCCTGCTCGTTGACCGAATTGTTTGGAGACAAAATGGATTTGTATTGCCTGCTGGAAATCGCCTTGTATTGACGATACAGTCTGTTCAATAAAACATTAGTTTAGTGTGATTTATCGCTCAAGTTTAGGGAAGGGGGGCGGGGGGTTGCTAGCAATTTGCTTCCTAGATTGTATTCTTGGGCGACACGCGAAGCGCTTTGTCGCTGCTGTGTCCGTTTCGCAGGTAATGGTTCATCGTATTTTCTGGTGGTTGCTTGTCATAGAGTCCTGTACTTGTTGCCCTTTATGGTACTACGACTCCGTGGGACCCGATGCAGGTGTGGCGACATACTTAGGGGCGGTTCCGGTCTTCTTAACTCGGTCATGACACCGGACCCAGGTGGGGGTGTGAACCAGAGGTTGCGATAGATACCACGTAAGTCTGCTATCATTTACGACTGGTCCGCGTATAAGTCATCGCGTTCGCCTTCAGGTTCCTGAAGTACGGTGAATTTTGTCGGAATCAGCGGTCGAACTTGTTGGTCGCGAGCCGCTCCGTTTGACATTTCTGTCTCTGACTGATATTTTGTGAATTCATGTTCCACAGAATTGGACCGCAACATGGGGAAGCGAGCATGCTTTTGCCCCGAGTCAAGTGTATTCTAGTGGAAAAGTAATCAGTGGGTTTACATCGAATCACATTTCCCTCTGTAGATGTCAATGGCGCTTTCGTTCTTTCTGAAAGGCTGCAGTGGTTTCACCTTTGGTATGATGTTTTCAATTTGCTATTTAGCAGCACCTTGAAATAGTTTCGTGAGACAATGATGCTGCAGAGTCGTCCTTGTACACTGCAATGTGTATATCGGGGTCTTATTTTCCTCTAAACGTCTACAACTGAGAAAATTACTTGGTCACCAGGAGGAAATCTTTCGTATTTTAATAATATCGCATTTGAAGTTTAATTTGGATGTCAAAGGAAAGTTTCCAGATTTTCGATATTTGAAGGTGATTGTTCTATAGTGTAGATGGGTGTACTTGGTATCCAAATGCCAACTTATTCGATGGGGAGCTGCGGCCACAATCACCAACGTCTACTGAACTATTGGAAATTAGCCACCCGGCGTACTATACCAATTTCACTGGGCGCATTTTCGACTCGTTCACCCGTAGTAGGAAGTATTCGAGTATGCGCTCCAATAGAAAGTGGTATTTTGGTGATCAGCGATACCTATTCTCCTTGATCTTCTATTAAAAATTCCAGATTATCATATTGCTAAAAGGCAAACGTCGCGCAGGTTGAAACTGCTCGCACTGGGAAGTGGACCATCTCCAGAAGGGTTAGTCACGTATATTAACTTTGCCGGTATGTAGCAACAAGGCTGGCCGGAATGTCTCCCATTGAACTGCAGCATCGCATTGGGCCTTGATTCCTTCTAACGATGAGGTTATGAATAACCGCGCTCGTAGACTGTTGCATGCTGAGAGAGGGCGGTTTTTCCCGGAGGTCGTGGGGAGATGCAGATATTTTCGGAAGTAATTAGCTTGCCTCTCTAATAACTAAGTTTTCTAAGGCGAACTTGGGTTTTCTGTGAACGCATGGTGGATAAATTACCTGTCAGCAGAAGAAGGAATGCCGACAAGGGAGACTCTGTTGACCGTTTCTGACTTATTAGCCATCGTCAGCCATCCATACCTAAACCCGGGATTAAATCCCGCGTTCCTTGGTCATCGAGTGTCATTAAGTCTAACGCCCTAAAATGGGTCATGTCTCTGGTATCCTCTGTCGTATGCGATGAGAATTACAAAGTGCGATTGACGTGCGTTCACTGATTGGGTTGCGTGAATTGCTCGTCCAGTTACGGCAGCCAAGGTAGTAGACCTATCCCAGCCGCAAAAATCCAAGGACCCGGGCCGCTTAAGGAGGAGAACGCAGGAAACACTGCAGATGTCTACTCTGCCCGGGAGGCTAGAACGCAGTCAAAGCAGACACCATGCATTACCCCCCTGCAGTTTTCATCAACCAGACAGTGACGATGGCTAATAAGCCAGAAATGGTCATCTTAGTCTCCCTTGCCTTTGTCAGCAATGTACTTCTGCCTATGTCATTAGCTGCCCTGAGGTGTAGGCTCGAGTGTGAGCTCCAATGGCACCATGGACGGACAATTGTGTCTTCTAACAGATCGGTGTAAGCGTATCTGCCACTGTATATCTCCGATCAATAACCGAGAAGACATCGAGCCCGTGGTGCAGTGATTAGTGTTGGACTTCTAACTAACTCGGTCGCGATTTCGAACCTCGGACAGAGCACTCATTTCTGGGGGCAGCACTTGGGTTGGGTATGACTAGTTGACGACGGCTAATAAGCCAGAAAAGGCAATCCTAGCCTCCCTCGTCTCTGCCACTAATGTCCTTCTGCGTATAGCCCTATCCTTTGCGGGAAAGCGGTGGGCTGACCGACTCCTGTGCAGGGTCTATCCGAGACAGCGACTTTATGATTCCTATCAAGCACTTACAAGCCCGCAATAAGAACAGCTACATAAATAGGCATCCGTTCCCCGTACCAGACTTGCTTGGACAGTAGGCTAGAGCCTGGAAGTGAGAGTAAAGAATGAGGTCGGCGATTCAACCCATTTTTCTCCCTATAAATAAGTTGACGCGCTGGGAGATATCTCAGCGTGCTAAAAACCGTAACTTGGAAGGTTGCCAACTGGTGGGGATAACTCGGGCCGCGGGGCACAGTCCAGTGTGTGCTTATGTGGAGTGGTGGACTGACAGTTGGACTGCAATCGTTCCTCCTCAATGTGGCTTCTATGCCCCTTGTGGCGGACGAGTGCAATGCTTGTCCTATCTTCGTTCTGCAAGGCCCGCTCCCCCAAAATCATACGTCGTCACAAACGACTGTTCCAATGCTTTCTTTCACTGGTGCGTCCGTCCCCCGAGGCTTTACCTCACAGCTATTTCTGGCTAGCTGATAACAGCTGCGCCAGCGTCCCTCACAGTTGACCTCAGCTTATTCAGTCACGCACACACCGGCATCCAAATAAGCACGCCTTCCTAAGGGCCACTTCTTTGGCCAACGCAGCAGGAGGCCTTTGCAGGGGACATCCCCTCGGGCAAATTGCAACACACCAATAGCAAACCATTTGAACTCGCCTCATAAGCCTTCTTAAGCAGCTGCCACCACTGTCTCATGCGCTCGCAGGTCTGGCTGGACGCAGTCAACACTAGGCCCACTCGCAGTTCTGGCTGGACGCAGTCAACACTAGGCCTGGCTTCGCCAGTTGCCACTGCCGCCTGGCAGGTCTGTATACAATAACTCACTCCTTCTGGTGAATTCTGACTTTTAACTTCAAACCTGGGATTTGGCCTAATGATTGCAGTGATCCGAGTTCACCCACTACCTTGATCCCTACACCTGTGAGAGCCTGCCTCGCTGACTCATGCTGGCTTCGTTGCCAAAGCCGCGCAAGTTCGCTGTGTACGCGTGCCGGTTCAACGCCTACGCACTGTGTCTGCCAACAGCTACGAGAGGTCCCGTGATGTCCTTCTTCTCCTCTGCTCCTCCGATTGTCGCGGCTGACTGACTGACTGATTGAGTGCATCGCCGAGCCGTCTCGAGTCCACTGCACCGAACACACAACTTGGCTTACCGGCTTGGTGGGCAGTAAAGTTTCTGTCTTCCTAAGCCGTCTTGTTTGACTTGTGATTTGGGGGAACCTTCTGTTTGTCGACATCACAACCTGCGACACACCCTCTATGGAATCGGAGACGGGTGTGACGGCAAGCTTAGGGACGGTTCTGGCCATGCCAGCCAGGTGCGTTCACTTCAGCCCCCGGTATTCTCGACGTGCCCACAACAGTGGATCTAGGATGGGAGAGATTGCGCTAGATGTAGTGCAAGTTTACTTTCACTCTAAACTAATTCACGCGCAAGTAAACGTCCTCGCATTCACCCTGCTGCAGGGCACACGGTGGAGCCCGTCGAAATCGACGGTTGAACTGTCACAGAAGTGAGTTCATCTCTCCGGAATAATAATTTTTGGGCGCCTTGTCTTGCAGTTGCCTTTTTGCCATACGTAGGAGTCGGCTGGAGTGCTGCTCAGTTACCCTCGATTGTCTTTACTGCCATAACCGGTGGTTTCGAATGCTTTTCTGTTGCACCGAGTCTTGCTTGTTTTATCCAGTGGTATTAAGGCTAATAAGGTTAACCCTAACAGCTGCGATCTTCCGGGACCGGTTCCTTAGGAGATGAGAGGAGTCACGGGATGCTCAGACAGACCAAATGGAAGAATAGGCAGCAGGAAATCGACTATCAGACGACCGCACAACCGCTAGCCAGCCGACGGCGTCTGAAGTGATGTCTGCTCGACAGTCATCACATGAGGTCCTCTGTGAGTCGGCCTGTGATTGGCTGTTCCAGAGGCCGGAAGCAGCAAGCGTTCCCAAAATGCACTTCGACTTTACGACAAACGTTCACAAGGACACTTTGTGTGGAGCTAGTCACTACAGCTTTGGTCACCATTGTAAGTTCGTGCAAGCAAGTTTGAATCACCATTCCCATACCCGACTTTTGTGTGAAAGTGGATAGTTTAATCGGAGCTGCGCATGCTCTGCGCTCTTTGCTCTCCCCCTCCCCCCTCCCCAGCAGTAAACTCGTTTTTTTTGTGGCACTCCTGTCGGCGCAATTTGCTTTTTATTTTGACTTTTCCCTCAAGTAGAGGCCTTAAATGACCGGCTTTCCTGTGTGTTCGTTGTTTGTCTTCCCGTCATGTGCAGTTCCCATTCGCCGGCCAATAAGACAGCTTCGTCAACGCAGAAGCGCGCACGCGCGCAAATCCCACCCCGTCCGCGCGGATTGTTCATAATTGAGTCACCACGGCCCCGAGCGGCAGAAGGCTACCTTGTAGCGACCGGCCACGCAAAGCTTCCGCCAGCGTTCGCATAAACTCTGCGCGCGCGCCCGCTCTGTGATGGCAATGTGCAGTCAGGCTAGCACACAGTGCCAAAAGTCCGGCTCGTTGATCGCCGGAATTATGCCCTTATTCGTCTGAGCTGTCGAACGCTTGCTGGCGTCCATTGTCGGCGCTTCAAGCGGCAACCGTGCCTAAATTGTCCTCGAAACCACGCGGGACAGACTAGAGGCATGCTTGGATCGCGCGTGTACGAGCATAAGCTGGCTGTAAGACCGAGTAACGGCCTATCACAAGTGGCTGCCCACACCTACGAAACCGGTCACGTGTTTAGCTTCGCAGCTGCCAGGATTAGAATCGCCCACGCCAACGGCAAGACAAGCCGAGAATCGATTGGAGCCCGAGCCTCCGTGAGAAGTCAGTTTATCGATCATGTGCCGCCCTGCGCACTCACCTCCGAATCGATTGGACCCTGAGCCTCCGATGAGATCTCAGTCTATCGATCGATTGCCAACGCTGCGCAGTGGCATCCTAATTCGATTGGCCCCTACCGCCCCTATAACTGTTACTTGTTAGTTGTTGCCGCTTTTATTGCTGAAGAGGAACTCCAGTAAGAGTTCGAAAACTCAGACAAATAAAGACATACAGAGCCTCCTTTACTTATACAAACGCGTATAGTCCGAAGATTTGCCTACATTCGTGAAAGTGAGTTATTTAATCAATCGATAGTCTTGCAAGCCAGCACTTTTAACGCGTGGTGATAATGTACACGTCTGACAGGCAGACGAGCAGAGCGCCGAACTTCCTTTCTCTTCAGTCGTGGGCCAATGACGAGTCCGGCTCCAGCCATATGGAGCTGAGCGGCTGGTGGGGTAGGAAGTCCTCGTCTAGGAATGACAAAAAGTGATGATTCACTCTGAACGAGCCAGACTCAGCTCTCGCAGTACCGACATTTTCCATTTTAAAAATTACCTAAACAGGAGTAATTGTGTTCTAACTCTTAGTTCAGAAGATAATCAAGTCAGCTCGTCAAGGTAGGACTTGCGATGTGCCCGAATGGGCTATTGGTGCCTCAGATTTACCGCATGGCAACTAAAAGAAGTTAACTTATTGGGACTTTTATTGATAGAATATTGGGCAAAAGTAGCTTATGTAGGTCCACTCATATATCCCTAGTCCCAGCATTTTGTCTCGCAAAAACGGTGGTTATAAAAAAGGTGGTTATAGGAAATAGGAGAGGCAGAGAAGGAAATTTTTAGAAGTAAGTATAAAGAGGAAAAAATGTAGTTGAAGTCGCTTCCCGCGGCCGCTGGGAGTAAGTTGTTCCGCATGTAAATTGAAGGTGTGCGCGGCGTTTTGCGCCGCGGACTATATTAATCTAACTCCAGAACGGCAAGTTGGACCCCAGGTAAGTTGAAGTAGACGACCTCCTAATCACCATTTCAATTTTTCGGGAAATTCAAGAAACCTGCAATTTGATAATCGGGTTTTCCTGCAATACCTTGAGCGATAATACAGGTTAGGAAAATCTACAGATATCAATCAACAACACTTCTAAATACAGGAAAATAAAATGCATTACGCATTAATTAAGGTATATTCCACTGCATGTCCTTATTCCCCACCCATAAAACCCTATAACCACCATTTTCGTAGGAAAACGTGCTGGGGCTAGTGGTATATGAGTGGGCCTAAATAAGCTACTGTTGCCGAATATTGACTGAATTTATAGTAGTTATGGTAGAGGGGCGTCCAGAGATCACGGTCGGGGACACATTGTGCCTTGAGGCTCACTCTTGAGTTCCGCCAGCAGCCATATAGCAACATTATTGTAGGCAGAAGAACATTACCGGTCAAGGCAGGGGAGAATGGGGTAACCATTTCTGGTTTATTAGCCGTCATCAGCCAGCCATACCCAACCCTCCGTAGTGGCAAAACCCGCGAGGAATGTTCATGTCAGCCTCCCTTGTCTTCGACGTTAATATCATGTTTTTATCAACAGCATGGAGCGCAAGCAGTTTTCTGTTTGTAGGGAAGGACTTTCTAAATCGAATGGACGTGGACGACGGGAAAGGCCATCGGAAGACCCAGTAGCTGGTGTGGTTGAAATACGTTTGGGTCAAGCTCTATGCTTATCGGTCGTGGGAGCCTTTTCCAAAGCACTCATACCTTGGAGGGTCTATCTAAAGCTGTTAATCGATTACAATTTTCGGAACCTTTCTTTGTGCCGCTCCTTATTTGCAATTTTTGTCCCTCATTATCCGTAAGCTCCCGACTTTTCGGGCGCGGTCCCTGGGTGTTTGAAGGCCTCCAAGGCTGTGAGGCGAAAGACGTCTCTTCATTTCGCGCACTTTTTATTATGTAAATAGGCGTGCTTTCGTATGGCCGCAGTGTGACTGTGCAGCCGGCCTCTGCCATGTGTGTGTGCGCTTGCGGCTTTTAGCATGCTGACTTTGCAGGTAGCCAACGATGGGTGACTGTTTCACACAGGAGACTGACTGACTGGCATGCCTTGCGCCAAAACCCAGCCCTGCAGTGTGTCATGCTTCCACGATGCTGTGCTGTTGATCCTGTGTCCTACTGGTCGTGATTCGGCGAGGTTTTAGCATCTTTGTGTAGCTGGGGCAGCGCTGGTGGGCAATGTCGTGGCTGGCAGCCTTCTTTGTTCACTGCGCCGTTGCCTCAAGGTCATTCATTCGCCCGGCGGCAAGGTCACAGGTGCTTTCCCTCCCGTGTGCGTCAGGGGCCGAGGTTGTGGAGGCTGGCATACACCGAGTAAAGCCGAATACCAGTGGATAAATCTGCACTAAATCAGAAGTGGACGGGACTGCCAAACTCGTCACAGTTATCCAAACGATAAAAGGGGGCAAGGCTAATGTGAGCGTTAAGGATATAATACTAACACGGTGGAGAGAATTCATATAGGGAAAAGGGATTTACAAAAGGATGGTGGTGGTGGTGGTGGTGGTGGTGGTTTCTATTTCTGACGAATACGAAAGTTGCACATTAAAATAAATAAAGTTTTTGAATGTACTACAAACTACGAGGGGCCACTGCTGAACCCATCCCTTTGAAACTACACCATGGTACGGCAAAAAGTGGCGAAAGCCGTGTGGAGTGTGGTCCGTTAGCCGCTGTATTTATGCATCTATCCATTTATCCATTTATTTACAAAAGTGAGCATTATAAGGCAAAAGTGGTTTGGTAACCTAAATACCGCCAACTGTTCCAGTGTTTTGAAGAAAAAGAGCCGCCATATCGTGCATACGCCTTACCATATGCTGAAAGTTCTTCATCACCTTTTAGATGCCGTTATTTTGAACTGTTACAAGGTCTGGTCACGCCGACGACAGCATGATGGGAATTAATTTTTGGGAAATTCTTCTCTGCTTGTAATGCAGATCCATCCAGTTTCTCCATCGGGGGGGGGGGGCGCTATAGAGGCCACTGTGCCCGTTGAAATGCAAAATTCCCACAATCACTTTGAAGCACTTCCCCGGCTGTGAACTTTCTTCGTCATTTTAAAGGTCTTCTAGGTTACTTAGTCCATACAATACTGAATACTATTTCTACTCTATTCGCCGAAACACCTAATGCGCACGGTGGATGTAGGATGTCTACGAACAGAGAAAAATATCGGCTCGGGAGTCAGAACAGCAATTATACGCAAATACTGTTACTTTATTATTATTAGTAACATACGAGGTGGCACACCAGGAAGTCCTGAAACTTGTTCCAGCACTACTTAACTATACTTAAGTAGTGCGAGATATATCTTTACTTCACTAAGAGAACACGTAACTTTTGACCAGCGGGCAGCCAAGAGCTTAATCTTACTCCCTAAAAATCGCGCATATGTCTACTGAATATTATTGGGTGACGTAGTATTCAAAGTTCCTCCTGACTTTAACCTAGCTAGTGATTTTCCATAACTGGCACACAGCACGACTCGTGGGAGTTGTTCGTTTTTGAGAGCTCAGCAACATAGGGTGGTTCTAAATGCATTTTTACTTGTATGACATAATCACAATCAATTACAAATAGCTCTTGTGTCATATTAGTAGATTTAGATATCATTTGTGTGCCAGGATGGCCGAGTGGTTAAGGCGGTGGACTTAAGATCCACTGGAGAATTCTCCGCGTGGGTTCGAACCCCACTTCTGGCACTACTTTTAAAACTCATAGAGCATTCAGCAGCCATGTTGGACAATATGTATGCCTTGTCCTTAAACATCAACGACGAAGGTTCTGCGCTGTACGCCTCATTGGCTGAGGGGCATGTATCGTATGTCTTAGTGACCTTACTTCCACGTAGCAGTATATTCAATAATAAATGACTGTTTCGTAAACCCAGAAAGTCAACAAGTGGTCTGAGACTTCCTAAACCCCTGGGTACTTGCTTTATGTAAAACCATTCTGTCCGTCCGCGGACAGTCGTTCCTTAAATTCCTGTGAATCCACACGAAATGCAGTACGCTATAGCGTATTGTTATAACAATAACAGCATTAACAGTCCGGAATTCAAGCAGAGCATATGCTTCCATATGTTCAAGCT
>JAYGXS010000002.1:93827291-93843817 GCA_036362985.1 Ligula intestinalis
CACGAAGTCATCCTTTGGCAAGTCTATTTCTTGACTATTGCTGGCAAGGATCGTGAAGGATCTAAGTGAGTTGTATCATTTCGTAACCTTCATTGTTATGCTCGCATACAGTCTCTACGCCTTTTCTACTAGGATAACCTGGTTAATTACTCTCTAGTGGTTAGCTTACACCAGAAAGTTTTTCCGTTGAGTTTTTGCTAAGACGTTTTGCATATTTGTAGTGATAAATCCTCTACACTAGTCACCAACAACCTTCAGGTCTGACTTCTTTTGAACCAACGACCTTACTGTTTCTATCTACATTTGTTTTATCCAAGCTGGTCTATGAATTAAACTTCCCATTCGTCGCCAGTCTCTCATCAAAATATTATTTCCAGCCTTTTGTCTGTGATACGCATTTTAAAACAAATATAAACAGCAGGGTTTACTGGAGCCAAATATTTTGCGACGGCTTATCAACTGTTGCCTGTCGCTATGGGTAACGTGTGATGAACCAATATCTAATTTTCATGCATCTGCGGACGCTGCTTATTACTCCTAGGATTTGCGGCGGCCACTTCAATGCGGACAAAACAAGAACCCTGTTAGCAGGCGGATCATGTGATCAACCTTGCATTGCCGTAGTAACGGTCGATAAACCCATTTTTTCTCACGCCTTCTTTCTCACCCTTATGGCCGACTGCTGCCATGTCCTTTACTTCCCCCCTTCCCGCTCCTTTAATCATGCATCAAAAGCTTTCACTGTCACATGAGCTGCTTTTTTGTGATAACTAAAGCCTCCCTCCTCTAGCCTAAGACTAGAGCCTATCTAAGACGAATAGCTCTTTCTCTATTCACCTATAGAGTAGCACACTTCAAGGTCGATACTTAATTGGACAGTTAAGGCTATGACCTTCACAAGCAGATAGGGCAAAATCGCTGTTCTCTGCCACTGCATGACTCAAATTTGCTGAAAGGATTTTAGTCCACAACTGCAAAACTATTTTTCTCTAACTATAAAGTTTACACATCTGCATAGGTCAGTCCGTTTTTCCTTAACAAAGAGTAAAGCGATAACCTTTATAGAAAAAGAGTTTTTTAATAACAACTATACTGGTGAGACATAACTGATTCACGAATTGAGGCAAATGTTCGCGTCCCCGGTATGTGTGTTGGTAGAGAAGTAGGAGGCGTTGCGATCACCGGAATCGTACTATCATACTTTTACCTGTCTGAGTTTTCGGGCTCTTTCTAGAGTCCACCGTCATAGATAAAAGGCGTAAACGAAAGACAAGCAACAGTTACAGGACGCAGGAGCCAATCAACCGTTGTGGGGGGAAGAAGGGACAGTCAACCAACAGTGCCATCATTTCGGAGATGCCTGCGCGGCGCGAATTGATTGAAGCCTGGGCCTCAGATGAGAACTCAGTCAATCGATTTATTGATCTGGCGCCGGCATACATCGCGCTGCGCAGGCATCTCCGGAATGATGGCACTATTGGTTGACTGTCCCTTCTTCCCCCCATAACGGTTGATTGGCTCCTGCGTCCTGTAACTGTTGCTGGTCTTTCGGTTACGCCTTTTATCTCTGGCGGTGGACTCTAGAAAGAGCCCGAAAACTCTGACAAGGAAAAGTATGCTTTCGGTGATCGTAACGCCTTCTACTTCTTTAAAACTGATTCAATTAGTTTAGAAAATAACTGAAATGAAGGGGTCCTGGTCCGAAATACACAGTCGAAGCAGGGAAAAAATTTCGCGTAAAAAATTGGATACAAAAGGCGTGATAACGTACAAAGAGGTGGACAAATCAAGGGATTAGGGAATACCACGTGAGCACAGTTTGCCAAGCTCAAAATGTGCCATCTAAAGACAAACTCCTTCCAAGTGGCGTGCCGTCTGGTTTCTGCGCGCAAGAGCAAGTCGTCAGGAGGGCGTTGTAGGTCGGTTTCCATTTTTAGGCTTATTTGTAGTCGGTGATTTCCAAAACATTTGGAAAGCCAAGAAAAACTGTACCATGTACCATGGTTTTGCTTCCTTCCTTTTAGCCTCTCACACCTGTTATAACGGTGGCACTGAGCGGGGTCACTGTCTGTCTAGAAGCACACAATAAAAGGGCGTACCTTTGGAATCCACCCGGAGGAGAGCTTATTGTGTACAAAACCCGGAGTTGCTTTCTCTGGTGGCTGTTGCCGCTCCTGGTTGATCTCCAGCGCGCTGCATGTTCCCGCATCGAGGCAAGCCCCGGCATGGGGGAGGGGACTTGCGGTGTCCTCGGAGTCCGTGTGCGAGGTGACAGTGGCTTATGAGGTACAGTGGAGTCTGGTTAATGTGGACAGCTCCGTTCCAGGCCAACTGTCCATATTAACCGGTTGTCCACATTAAGCGAACTGGCCCCAAACCAGCCATTTTTACGCATAAAAAACCGAATTTTGCATCTGAATGAAGTTTTATTGAAAGAACATGCTCAGTTTTGATTGCTTAGGTGGAAACTTTTCTCTTAAAGCTCCCCTAAAGTTCTTTATCACAGTGTCAAAATTCTCCACATCAAAACCTTGTTGTCGATGCCCCGTTTCGAGTACGGCCAATGCCGCCCTCATTTCTTTTGATGAGACTGGGGGCTCGACTTCTTCGTCTTCCTCTTCAGACTCTTCTTCCTGCTCGTCTGGTACCTTCTTAGCATCTGCAACTGCTTCGGCGAGTTCGCTTGTCACCTCCTCCAGTGTTGCCTTCTCGGCGACTTCGGCATCGTCGTCGATTGAAACCCACTCTAGAAAACTCTCGATCCTGTCCTCTGTCACGTCTTCTGGGATCGGAATCGCGACTTCATTCTCTGCAACTTCCTCTTCAGTGGTGATGAACCCCCCTTTCCTCCAGCAATTTACGATTGCCTCCGACTTCACCTCCCAACTGTTGCGAACAGGACGCAGGAATTCCCCGCCGCGGGCGATTTGGACTGGATTTTTGACAAAATCTGCGGGTCGACCGACCGGTTGACAGCTTGTGGCTGTCCATATTAAGCGGTGGCTGTCCAGATTAATTGGAGGATTTTACTATGGAGAAATTCCGTTCCTGGCCAACTGTCCACATTAAGCGTTTGTCCACATCAACCGTGTCCACAATAACCGGACTCCACTGTGTAGCGAAATAATCTCACCCCCTTAAATGCACTTATTGACAAACCTAAGGGGCAATATTTCTGTGTCAAATATTTAACTCCATTTAAACCAATCTGAAAAATTTCCACATATACAGACTTATAGACATTTCGGTAGGCTCGACGTCTCAGGAAAGCCTCCCATGTTGATAGCATTTGGTCAGGCTAAACTCCTAACAACACCGGTGTCAACAGATTTCGTGCTTTCGTTGATGAACGTTCACTGATCCTTATCGGAAATCAAGCGTCTCGCTCTGCCTTGGGACTCATTTTTGAGCCCTGCCAGCAGCCGTAGGGGCTAGTAGTTAAGGCGAATGAAGCTTGCCTGCAAAGACAAGGGAGACGGGTATGGTCAGCCTGACTCATTTGCCCTCATCAGCCAGTCATACCCAACTTCAGGTGGTGCGTCACCCGAGGTTCGAAACTGCAACCTTGTTGATCAGAAGTTCAACGCTCTAACCATTGAGCCACGGGCTTCTGATTCAACTTTGATTGACAGGCGCTCATTAGCGAAATTGCCGTTGCAACTTTGACAGGATATAAATATGCTCCAAGTAAAGACGTCCGCTTAGTCTGTTCTTCATTCTATCCTCGTGTGAAGTTACTCAACGCCGTTTCTCTGCTATCGTTGCATCTTACAGAAGCAATGGGAAGGAAAAGTGCACCTTCAAAGCCGTACAACAAAATGATGGGCAGTGTTCATGTCTTGCTTTTAAACCAGTAACTTTACTCTCCCCCACCTACCCCCAGTATCAGGAGCAGGCGAATGAAGCGCATCACCGGGCCTATAAGCTTTCTCATTTGCATCTGGGCTACTTAACAGTCTGGCCAAGCATTGGCTGGCTGATGGTAGATAATAAGCCGAAACTGGTAATTCCAGTATGGTTCTTCTTTAAAAATAATTGTATTGCTTTGCTCCTAGTGACTAACCTACTGCGCACGTGACTTCATAGTTTGATCCCACAGCAAAACATGAGACTCATATTGTTTTCAATGGGATTAGGCCCATGAAAAACTTACCCATAATGTTCGGATGGTGACTAGTTTGTAGCGGCCAGCCGCATGCGTACAATAAATGCCGCGCAATCTATGCATGGATCACCCAACTCTTTGCATGTCTCACACCACTTTACGATTACTTCTGATTAAGGATTCGCAATAGCATCCGAAACGTCAGGAAATAGCATTCTTGTTCCAGTGATCGCATCTTCTTCTGAACTGCTTCCTGGAACTCACATATTCGTTTCTATCGGCAACCTCTATAGTTCCCGAGAACTGTGCAAGGAATTTTTCACTGTCTGCTCTTCTGATTTTGTCCCACCAAATGACCCGTGTAATTGTCGTCACCTATGAACAGAGATAGTATATTTATGTAAATATACTACTCGTAATATGCGAGTAGCCGTGTATGTTTACTATTTCCCGCTAAATGGCGGTTACTGATCAACTAGTTGACCCATATTTTAAGAAGGGAGCGGAAAGGCCTTATGTTTCCCTATACTAACACGGTAATCCACTTCTCGCCGGACCTGGTTTACGCGAGGATAAAATTTTGAGCTTCAAGTTAAGGAAGGTATTTTAGGAAAATATGGCTCATTTATAGTATTGCCTTCTACCAACAAAACGCGCGCGCGCAATTATGCAGGTGTGGCCCATGGTAATTGCTAAAATATGAAAGTGTCTGCATACTGATAAGATCTGATTTCCGGTCAAAAAACATGTAAAATTTTCGTTAATAAACAGAGCTTAATGGCGGAAAAAGATGAATTTTGTGTACGGCTAATGTACAGTAGATTACATATCTCATGAAAGGTTGGAAGTTTGGAGACATAACACACATTTGAGGTTAATTGTTTAGTTCATTGGGTTGACCTGAGGTGCTAAATGATGCTTAATAGAATTTATTTCAGTTCAGCTAAGTATACTGGGAGAAAATAGAGGCGAAAATAGGTGAAATCCAGCGTTTGTTGATATCCGAGAAATTTCCTATGCTATTAGACGTTGCGGAAAAGAACTTATTAGTGCATGTTGCACTGTAAAAGAACTCTCAGGAAGATAAGGAACTTTTTAGTTATATCTGTTCGCAAAACGGAAAATTTTGTTTTGCATCCTTGAAATTGGGGTAAGTGTTATTATGAGATAACGCACTATTTTTGGAAAAAGTAGAGCGAAATAAGTTTAAAAAATTTTATTCTGCTAATTTTGCAAGTTTTGTGTCTTAAAACTGAGTAATAAATGTTTAAGGCTGTTTCTTACTATGACCTAATTAAAAACATATATTGTATATTTGAAGGGTTGCAGGCAAGGAATGCGAATGAGGGTTTCATCAGTATATAGTAAATAAACCGATTGTAAAGTCAATAAAAAGTTGAAGACAGTTAAGATAACACACATTTGAGTGAGTTGTCACGAGATATTGCAATACAGTTTTCTCAAAAAAAAATCACCGTTGATTTTACTGCCCCTTTGTTCTGCATCATTATTGTAGAACTGAGCTAAGAAGTAACCAAATATACTGAAAACTGTTCCGATTTATGAAGAATAGTTAGTTCTTACATTTACAACGGAGATTTTGCCTTACTTTTTAGGGGAATCAATAAACTGGCCAAAATATCCCATTCTGATCTCGACTTAAGCATCAAAAAAATTAAAATACGGAGACATCAGACGCCAAAATATATAAGTAAAGCTTTTTTCAAGAGTTAACTTTTTGCATAATTTTTCTAAATCAATCTTAAGCATATTCGTTCGCGAGTTTAGTAGTGGACGTTCGTTTTTCTCGGCAATGAGTTCACACGTTTGGGTGGTTCTAAAACTATGACACACAAAGACAGTTTCATAAGAAAAAATGTTTAAAAGCTGGTTTTTTACGTAAAACTTTTAAGATCTATCTCATTTTGAAGGTTTTGGTAAGCACATAGAAGATACTCATTATTTATGGTCAATTGACTGAAGCCAGTGAAAATCGTAAAGTCATTATTAGAATTTCATGGAAGATCTGAACTTCTTCGTAATAGCAATATCGAAATTATTACAAAAAATATGGCGGAAGGCAATAACTCTTAGTGGGCAAAAAACTGGTACGTTTACAATTGTACCCGACAATTCTTTTTAAATTTATTAGTCACAGACCAGCATGTCCACAAGTGAGGTTAAGCAATATATTACTCCTGTGAGCTCCTAATGGGGCATATCAAGCGAAAACGTGGTTGCCTTAGTCCAACATAAGTCAACCGATGCATAAACGAAAGAAACAACTAACAGTTCTCGTGTAAACGTGTCAGAATACACACTCGAAATTTAGGCTCTTCGGTAACAGCCATACATTATATTGCACGTAATATGGAAGCATAGTTTTTCGAAAACTTGAAAAAACGATTATTTTCCAACGTAATTTTACTTGTGCTGCTTTATGTACTCGGTCCTTTTGCATGAATGGGCTTCCTCTACATGTAAAACTTAAGTTTACCTAATACGCCCGATTTCCACTTTTTTGGGATTCTAAAATTTGTTAAGAAAGCTTGTGTTTCTATAAAACGTTACATTCCTTCATAAATCAAAATATGCCCTTTTGTGAAGAACGACCATTACATTATTGCTGTAAGACTTTGGGGGTCACAGCTTGGGCTTTGAAACACCTGCATTTTTATTCATCATATTCCCAATCACAACCGACAACGCACGGGACCCTAGGACTAGAGGCAGCGTCTCCAAAGCAATGACCGAAGGGTCCGGGTTCAAATCTCGGGGGTGTGAACCCTCGAGATTGGGTATGCCTGGCTGATGACGGCTAATAAGCCAGAAATGGCCATTCCGGTCTCCCTTTGCTTTGTCGGATCCACTTCTTCAGCTTGGGCTGTGTTTTAGTAAGAGGGAGTTACTTGTAAAAAATCGTTGAATTTCATGAGATAGTGCACCTACTGTAAGGTGGATAAAAACACCGACTCCCCTTCCTCGATGAGGTTGTGCGCTGGTGTGCAGCTGGAAAAGTGCCCCATGGTGTGCTAGAAAGCCGTGGCTTGGGGGTTTGCCAACTGGCGGGATAACTCGAATCGCGCAGTTAGTCGAGTCTGTGTGTCTTGTTGTATGGGGTGGCTGGTTGGCGGACTGAGAGTCAGGCTGCAATGGCTCCTTCTTAATGCGGGCTTTATGGCACTCCCATACGGCTGGAACCCTAATCAGGTGTGGTAGCACACATGGGGGCGGCTTCGGCCGCGCCAGCCATCTGCACCCGGTCCAGCCTCCGGGCTTCTTGACTCTGCCTTGACATCAGGCTCAGGTAACTGAGGGAGGAGAGAGTGTGGTAGATGCCGCGCAAGTCTACTATAATCTAAAACGAACCCCCACACCAATCATCGTCCCTGCATTACTCTGTTGTGGAATATAGGGTGGACATAATCGACATTGATGATCGAAATATCCGACAACTGCAACACAGTTTTCAGAAAAGCCGCTGACTCTAAACAAATGCTGCACTTTAACTGCAATCATCTTCCGCCTCACAAACGCAGCTATATTCGCACTCGATTCAAAATAATCGAAACTCACTGCAGCACCCCAGCAGACGTAGAAACTACATTGCGGTTCAAATTTCTCGTCCTCCGTGGTAAATACTATTTTTGGGATTTCGGACCACCTGAGCTTCGGCAGTGTCTAGTACTCTGGCGGACACTCGTTGTTAGCTATTGGATTCGTTGTCACAATATCTCCAGTCTCAGAAGCCACGGCAGGCATTACTCAAAACGAGCAATGTCTTCGTGACCGCCTTCTGTCAACAATTCTCAGGGATTCCAGCTATCTACAAACGGCTGAGTCGTTCCAATATCCTTTCCAAACAGTTAATCGTTTTATACATATTGCATAGAGCTTTAATATCGTTTAACTTCACTTCGATCTATGATGGGAAACAAAAATAAACGTACAGCACAACATGCAAGTCTGCTGCGAGTTGGATTCGAACCCAAAACCCGTAGTTTACGGGCGTCGGTCAGTACCACGACGGCGTACGGTGTCCACTGATTTAATTCAGGATATAAGCCCTATTCGTAATTTCGAGGGTAGAAACCACATGGTTGATGCAACGAAGTCGCCCCTTGCTAAAAGGCCTAGAATTCCTCCGAGCTCAATAGACACAAATTACGAAGACCGAGATGTATGATGGGAAGCGAAACCAAACATACAGCGCAACGTGCAAAGCGTCTGCCGCGAGAGGGATTTGAACCCAAAACCCGTGGTTTGCGGGCATCGGTCGTTACCATTACACCACGAAGTGGCACGGTTTCCACTGATTTTATTTAGTATATATGCTCTAAACGCAATTTCAAGGGAAGAAACCGCATGGTTGGCGCAATAAAATCACGCCCAGCTAAAAGGCTTAGAAGTTATTGCCTTCCGCTATATTTTTTTGTAATTATTTCGATATTTATATTACGAAGAGGTTCAGATCTTCCATGAAGTTCTTATTAAGACTTAACGATTTTCACTGGCTTTAGTCAATTAACCATAAATAATGAGTAGATTCGATATGCTTGCTAAAACCTTCAAAATAAGATATATTTTGAAAGCTTTTACATAAATAACCAGCTTTTAAACATTTTTCTCATGCAGCTGTCTTTGTGTGTCATAGTTTCAGATCCACCCAATCATGTGAATTCATTGCCGAGAAAAATGAACGTCTACTACAAAAGTCGCGAATAAATATGCTCAAAATGGATTGAGAAAAATTCTAAAAACAGTAAACTCTTGAAAAAGCTTTAATAATATATTTTGGCGTCTGATGTCTGCGTGCTTAAATTTTTTTGATGCTTAATTCGAGATCAGAATGGGATATTTTGGCCAGTTTATTGATTCCCCTAAAAGGTAAGGCAAAATCTCCGTTGTAAATGCAAGAACTAACTATTCTTCATAAATCGAAACAGTTTTCAGTATATTTGGTTACTTCTTAGCTCAGTTCTACAATAATGATGCAGAACAAAGGGGCAGTAAAATCAACGGTGATTTTTTTGAGAAAACTGTATTGCAAAATCTCGTGACAACTCACTCAAATGTGTGTTATCTTAACTGTCTTCAACTTTTTATTGACTTTACAATCGGTTTATTTACTATATACTGATGAAACCCTCATTCGCATTCCTTGCCTGCAACCTTTTAAACATACAATATATGTTTTTAATAAGGTTATAGTAAGAGACAGCCTTAAACATTTATTACTCAATTTTATGACACAAAACTTGGAAAATTAGCAGAATAAAATTTTTTAAAATTATTTCGCTCTACTTTTTCCAAAAATAGTGCGTTATCTCATGATAAAAATTACCCCAATTCCAAGGATGCAAAACAAAATTTTCCGTTTTGCGAACAGGTATAACTAAAAAGTTCCTTATCTTCTTGAGAGTTCTGTTACACTGCAACATGCACTAATAAGAAGTTCTTTTCCGCAACGTCTAATAGCATAGGAAATTTCTCGGATATCAACAAACGCTGTATTTCGCCTATTTTCGCCTATATTTTCTCCCAGTATACTGAGCTGAACGAAAGTAAATTCTATTAAGCATCATTTCGCACCTCAGGTCAACCCAATGAACTAAAAAATTAACCTCAAACGTGTGTTATGTCTCCAAACCTCCAACCTATCATGAGATATGTAATCTACTAAGTTATGCATCGAAACTGGCCGCTGAGAAAAGTACAAAAGGTGAGTAGGCCCCCCTGGTTAACGCAAGATCTGAAGAGCCAAATAAACCGCAAGAACAAACTCTGGAGAAGGTACGCATCAACACGCCAGCCTTCAGACTACGAAGAATTCCGCCAAAAGAGAAATGAGGTTAGATCAAACATTCGAAAAGCGCAGAAGGACTATGAAGCGAAAATTATCGAGCGGGCCGTAACGAAGCCAAAGGTGCTCTACAGTTACATCAACAGCAGGCTAAAAAAACAAAGGCACAGTTGTAGTACTAAACGGTGGAAATAATGAGGAAATTATAGACAATCTCGAAAAGGCAGAACAACTTAGCAAGTTTTTTGCATCCGTTTTCACTGAGGAACTGCATTTTAATCCGACAGACTTCAATGCAGAGAGTAATGGCAGAATCCTGGAGGACCTCCGTTTCACAGAAGAAGATGTGAGGAATGAACTTCTTGCGCTTAATGAAGCTAAGTCTCCGGGTCCAGACAAAATACCAGCAAAAGTACTGCAAGAGCTGGCTTCGGAACTTTCCAGACCGCTTACGCACATTTTTCGGTTGTCCTTTGATCGAGGCCTCCTTTCATCCGACTGGAAAATCGCGAACATATACCCTATTCACAAGGGTGGATCCAGAACCAGCGCAAACAACTATCAACAAGTGAGCCTAACTTGCATCTGTTGTACATTTATGGAAAGGTTCATCAAAAAGGCCACTATGAAGTTCCTCGAAGAGCAAGACTTCTTTGATGGTGCCCAACACGGATTTCGAGGAAACCACTCCTGCCTGACTAATATGCTTTATTCTATGGAGCAGTGGTCCAGGTCATAAGACGAAAATACTACCGTAGATGTCGTTTACATAGACTTTAAAAAAGCCTTCGATAGTGTACCTCACCAACGGTTACTCTACAAGGTTGGCGAATCGGGGATAAGGGGCAATTTACTGAATTGGGTAGATTTTCTCATAGGCCGATCGAAGTCCGTGTGCGTCGGAAACGCAAAATCCTCTTCAGTGCCAGTTGCGAGTGGAGTGCCACAGGGCTCCGTTATTGGGCCACTATTGTTCCTAATCTACGTCAACGACTGTAAGCATGGACTGGTCAGTAATGAAGTCTTGTTTGCAGATGATATTAATAGATGGCAACCCATCAGAAATGCTTATGATGAACAAACTCTGCAAGAAGAACTTCACCGCCTAGGTGAATGGTCCAAAAAATGTTTAATGCGATGTAACTTTGAGAAATATGTCACACTGCGGCTCAAGACGAAGAAAGTGAGCGCGACGGATGACTCACACAACTACGTACTCGATGGAAGGTCCCCGTCGAGCGTCAATGAACAAAAAGATCTGGGTATGGCTATTGTGCCATCCCTGAAGCCGTCTTTACAGTGTGTTAGGGCAGCCAAGAGGGCGAACAGTGTTCTGTTTCAAAGTTGCAAAAATTCCCATGAGATAATTCAGAACAAAATTTTGGCGAGCGAACGCTTTCAGTAACTTCTCATCAGATCAAACAGTTACAAAGGTGGTTTAAATTTAAACATCGATAGTTTGTCTTTCTTTACATGCAGGGTCCAATCAGAGCGCGGAAATATGCAGCCAGTTAGGTAGTCGTTGGCCATGCCAAGTTGGGGGCTTGCACGAGATTCTTTTGTGCACACAAAACCGGTTTCCTCAATCGGTTTGTGGTTGCATCTGCTGTTGCCAGCAGACGTTGGCCGAGGGACTTTGGGTAGTTTGGTGGGACCTTGTAAATTACCTTAAAGGCTTCGCTTGGGTCCACACGATGTCCAGTGTCAACCATGTGTGCGAGGATAAAACTGTTTATGCTTTTGGTCTCGCCTTTGGCTAGCCATGCCGGGAGGTGTTCCCGTATTCTTTTAGATAAGCGCCTACTCGTGCGACCGATAATACCAGCTCCACAGGAGCAAGTAAATGAGTAGATACACATAGAAGTGGTCTGAGTTGGCAGCTTATCCTTACCCTCACCGTGCAGTATCGGGTTGGTTGAAAATAAAACCTGAATTTTAGCTGCTGGGAAGGTTTGTGCTACGGCTTGCTTGAGGCGTCTGCTTAAGAGTTCGCTTGCTGCATCCCCTTATTCATATTCATTTCTCTCTATGCAGTCTCCAATAAAGTTGACCAGTACTTTCGCCTCTGCAAGTTTGGTGTTCAATCTTAGGTACCCATTGAGTGCCTTTAACACCGCGGGATCCTTGGACTGTTTCAAAGTTGCAAAAATTCCCATTAGATAATTCAGAACAAAATGTTGGCGAGCGAACGCTTTCAGTAACTTCTCATCAGACCAAACAGTTACAAAGGAGGTCTACATTTGAAAATCGATAGTTTGTCTTTCTTTACATGCAGGGTCCAATCAGAGCGCGGAAATGTGCAGCCAGTTGGCCATGTTGAGTTGGGGGCTTGCACGAGATTCTTTTGTGCACACAAAACCGGTTTCCTCAATCGGATTATGGTTGCTTCTGCTGTTGCCAGCAGACGTTGGCCCAGGGACTTTGGGTAGTTTGGTGGGACCTTGTAAATTACCTTGATACAACTCTACTCGAAGCATTATCACTGGGTCCAAAATTCTGCATACCTAGGCGAAGGGTTATTCAGTTAGAACTAGGAACCCAGTTTTAGAATCTCATTAATCAAGTTTATGACCACAAGCCGATCTCCGCTGATAGTGCCCAGCACTTTAAATCAACACTGGTGAATTTTAGTTGCCAGTACTTGAACTGGAGGCTAATAAATCGCGGAATACTGACAAAAGCACACATAGACAAGTTAAAACAACTGAGAGCAAACAGCGTACAGCGTTATACTGACGGAACGTTTCAAACATCGGTTTACCGCAAAAAGACTTATGCTGATGTTATCCTTCATTACAAGAGCAACCACCCTATGGCTCACAAACGGAGTGCTGTTGTGACCCTAATGAATCGAGCAAGAACGATTGTTCTAGCCCCGAAATCTAGCAAGCCGAACTCAACTAGCTGTTCCAATTGTTTGCGAAAAACAGTAACCCCAGAGGGTTCGTGCGTCGATGCATGAAACGAAAAGAATTTAAACAAAAAGAAAAGGAACGCGAATGTTCCGATCATGCGTCTAATCCAAGAAATTGGCGAACGTTTCCATCGATTAAAAAAGTGTCTGAACTCGTTGAAAGACACCTGAGGAAGTATCAGATGCAAGTGGCGCCCAAACCAACGACCACACTTCGAAATCAGCTGGTACACCCTGAGGATAGGGTTGGCTATTTGAACAGCAAAGCGGTCGTTTATAAAATTCCTTGTGGCGACTGCGATGCGAGTTATTGCGAACAAACAGGAAAGTCCACCTCTACACGTATTCATGAACATAAATTACCGGTGAATAGGCGCGACCGGTTGTCCGAAGTCGCCATGCATTCAGTTGAAAGTGGGCACAAGTTTGCATGGGACCAAACCCGCATTGTAGTTTCCTGCCCATACAAGAAAGACCAGAAATTTTTTGAGGCCGTTACTTCTGACGAATCATGCATAAATAGGCACGTTGAATTAGATTCAATGTACACCAATCTTAAAAAAGCCTGGACGAAGGGCCAACCACCAAAACATGCTATTGCCCATAGATGACGCAGCATAATCGAATTTTTGACATGTTTAAAGATGCGGACTGCTCTTCACACATTTCCCTCGCGTCTGAAGACGACCTCGTGTGCCAGCGTCGAAAATTTATAACAAAGTATGTTCCTGTTTCCGAAAGAATCTTTTCTATCATTTTTATTATGACGCACAAATAATTATTTCGACTATTTTCTTCTTTTATACACCCAGCTTTTTAAATAGTTTTCCCTACCCATTTAACCCCTATTACCATCTTTCTCGTACCACAGAAGGATGGAATTTTCGTGTGCTGTTTGGTGACTTAATTTGAACTGTTGCCCAACTAGTAACTGTCGTGTGATGCAACCCAAGGGTACACAGCCACTCGCTGAACCCTTAGCAGCTGTCTACAAAATACGCGGCAACAAGGGAGTTGTGATTACGTTGGGAAAACGTTGCGGAAACTGCCGACCCGCCTACAGGAACACAAATCGGTGGCTCAGAGGCTGGAACCGAATTCTCAGCTTGCAACGCGCGTGAGAGAAGCTGGTCATATTTTCAATTCTCTTGAGGGAGCCACCATCCTATTCTGAGGCAACTGCAAGATGAAACGACTGGAAAAAGATGAGACCAAATGATGCAGAACTCGCAAGATTCTATGCCCCCAAACTTACCCCTACGACCAATCGTTTCCCTCAGAAGCACCCCAATGCTTGACCTAGCCAAATGGCTGTTTCAACGTCTCAAATTTCTAACAGAGGGCTTTGCAACGACCGTCAAGTCAGCTGAACAATTCATACAAAAGCTGCAGAGTATCCGACTAACACACTTCGAAGTTATGGTATCCTTCGATGTGACCACAATTTTCACCTCGATACCGCAACACCTTGCAGTGGAAACCATTCAATTCCTGTGAGAAGAACAGTACAATGAGGCGGGCATGAAGCTTCAAATAGGTCATCTTATTGAACTCCTGAAACACTGCTTCAGCACCTTTTTCACCTTCAGTGGAACCGTGTACGAGCAAGTAAAAGGTATACCAATAAGGGTCGCCATTGTCCGGCCTAATTTCCGAGGCAGTATTACAACGACTGGAGGCGCTGGTTTTCGACCATTGTCAACCATCACTGTTGATCCAGCATGTTGATGACATGTTTGAAATCGTCAGTCAAGACAGGATTGGGGAGTTCACAGACAATCTGAACTCAATCTTCCCCGACATCCAGTTCACGATGGAGGACGAAAAAGATTGCCAGTTGCCATTCCTCAGCGTGCTGGCACACAGAAAAGACTATAGGTAACTCAAAACAACAGTTTACCAGAAGGCGACGAATACCTCGCGCTAACTACGTCCGTTATCACTTTAAACTACCCCCTCTGTAACCGGTCACAATCACTGTACCAATCTGTTGGTTGGTGCAGAATATGGTAGACTTCAGCGAAATAGATGGTTGAAAAATAATCACCTCACAAATGTGAGGCTGATGCTGCCGCCATTATTGGCGGCCGGGAACAGAAGGCGACGAACCCCCTTTACCTCGTAGGCCAACCGGGCATTTTATATGCAATTCCATAAACTGACAATTAGTCCCTCGTGCCTGCACGTGCCTCCGGTTCCCCCAGCCCAACCCAACCCAGTCCCGTGGGCAACTTTGACATTCCAGTACGTAAAGCCACAACTGAATGCGCAGGTGGATGCGGGGGAGAGACACATCTGCACCCGTAGCGCAGATATTGCCCACCCGACCGACAGACAACACATTTTCGTAGCGCTGGGGGAGCAATTAGTGGGACGCCGGGGGGAGCCCGCGGGTGGTGGGGGATGTCAGGGCCGAAGTGGGAGCGCAGACCGATCGCTGGGCGTAGCCTCCTCCCCCCCCCCCCCCCCTAAGGTTAACCCAAAATGATTTATCAGGTCCTTTTTTTGCACCCAAAGCTGACGACTGGGCGTGCCCATGCCCATTCACCGACGTTTGCCCCCTAGTCTGTTGTGGCAATAGTCGCAGCATTTGGAGGTTCAGCAAACAGGGAGGCGGCCTTAATCAATCCGGTGGGATTAAACACATGTAGACTAGTAGTAGTTCACCTATTTAGCGTTTACGTGTGCGCAGATCATTGTCGAGCAACTCAACAAGAAGAGGTGGCAGAATCCTAGTTTAGGTCTCAGATCAGCACGCGAAAGCCCCATCGTTCTGTAATGCAGAACCGGGTGAAATAGAGTGAGCAGCCTGGGCAATACAAAGGAAAGGAAATATAAATAAAGTTCATAAAAGTAGAAAGAACAGGAATACTTATTTAGATGCTCTAATGCTTGTCAAAAAGAAAGCGCGCGATAATCAAAATGTACAGATATGCAAATATTGGGAAATAACTAAATTAAAAAATAACTTACTAAAACTAAATTAAAATAACTAAAGACGTAAGCTAAACTAAGCTTAGGTGACTTTAGCTTAGAAATAATATAAACTAAAATAAAAATTGTAGACATAGTAATGAAACAAAAGCTAAACTGAAAACTGAACTTTAATACAAATAAGTTAAGTAAACTAAACAAACTAAAGTAACATTAAGGAGACATATGGTCTAACACTGGAACAAAATTTATTTTTGCCTGAGCTTTCGAGCTCTTACAAGAGCCCATCGTCAGAGGTGGAGAAACAGCAACAAATGTGGAGCTACTTGGGGCGTGTGTACAATAACTGAAATTTTGAACGTGTAGAAAATCAATAATTGTGTGTGCTGCCGACTTGCCACCGAGGGTTGTGCTAGCTAGTGCCAGTAGGCAAGACCGACAAGTTGTGTGGAAATGTTTACAGAAATCGAATCCTCAACATTCCATTGAAGTTTTTCATGGAAGTTTTGCAGCATGTTTCTCTTGATGGTGACAAACGTGTCGTCGACGTAGCGGCGCCAGAAGACAGGCTCATGTTGGGCGAAGGCGATGTTTTCTAGTTCCTGTAGAACCAGTTCTGCCACTAAGCCAGAGATCGGGGAGCCCATTGGAGTTCCTTTGATCTGTTCGTACGTTTCTCCAGCAAAGGTAAAGTAAGTTTTCTGGCAGAATTCGAATAACCTCATAAGGTGTTCAATTTTTAAAGGGCTTTGGGCCTCATCATATGCCTC
>JAYGXS010000002.1:93877179-93945249 GCA_036362985.1 Ligula intestinalis
TAATCGAAAACAAACGTATGTTCGCCAATTAATCTTCTGACATTTTCAATGGGAATTATCGGAAAGTTAAAACAGCAGGATTTATTGAATTCAATAAACTTTGTGACAGCTTCTCAGCTGCATCCTGTCGTTGCATGAGTTTGATAGTGAATAGAACATACAACAGTTTGAACGTCCACAGAATGACGTTGTATAACAGCAAGGGGCATGGTTCATTGTAAATAATGATCAGATAAAGGAGACTGCATTAAATCAGCGTATAGGAAGAAAAGGGAGGAGAAGGAAGTTAAAGAAAATCACATGAGGATTAAAACGAAATGCCTAATAACCAGGGTAAGTGGATGTTGATTACATAATCAAGCTGCTTGCATAGGTCGGGTTTCTCCCGCCGTATGCAGGCAGCTTCCAAATAGCGCAGGAATTGATTTGTTCGGGCCCGAACAAGTACTCGTAACGCTGTTTTGACGTCGAGAGAATGACCGCTGTCTAATAGATGCTTAGTAATTGAGGGCCGGGGTAGTCTATCTTCTAGTCTGAAAAGCCAGTTGGGCAAGGACTCAGCGGTCCTGGCTGCCAGTGGCCTTTGCGTACGTTCAATGTACTTACATCTGCAAACACATGTGAATTAGTAAACACAATTTGAGGTGGCGTGCAATGGCAAGGCATCCTTTGCCCGTTTTACTGAAATGCTTTTAGTAGGACGTAAGGAGACGAGTTTCGCTGCGTTGCAGGCCCCTTCTATAGTACAGCGCAACCGTCACTTGATTGTATTCGAAATGTCATCACCCTTAAAGGGTAAGGATATAATGACGGGCTTGGAACCTAGGATTGCCGAAAGCAAGGTTTTCTTATCCCCCCAGTTTGACCTTTGCTAAACTAGCAACTAATGAAGGAACTTTGGCATTTTTTGGGCATTCTGTAAAACCAGGTTGGAACCTCCTGATGTCACTTCCAGACACCTGCGCATTTTTCGCATCTGGCATCTAATGCAGTGTGTCTATCTGCATTTGAATGAAACTCTGACTGTTTAATACGAACAAGAAACCTCATAACCGGCAGCTGTGTGGACGAACGGTTTAAGTCTTTACACGGAGTCGTAGCAAAGAGGAGGCTTGCAACCATCCTATCCGAATTTATAGGTTCGAAAGGATTAACCTAGTTGCTTGACATATCTTCATCAGTGTCATTTTATCAAAGCGCCAGGCAACCTAATCAGGTGTAAAAGTTCGGAAGAAGGGTTCCATTAATTATGATGATGAGAACTTTATTTTGATGATAATATCAAACTTTCAGCAAAAAATGGCTCCATTCACGGAGAGCAAGAACTAAAGTAATTTAAAAAGTCCAAAAACTCAAGAGTAAACGGTCAAAGATCACAGAAAACTCAAAGTAAGAAGTCGACACGGTTACCGCCTCATTTATGGAGTCAGGTCGGCCTTCAGCTTCTCAATTTCCGTTTCTTCACACGCGAGGAAGCGTGCTAAGAATGGGAGTATCGAGTTCTGGTAGGCTGATGTACGACATGTCGGAAGATTTGGCGCGTCGTACGAGAAGACTTCGCAACCATTAGTTCGGCGTGGAGAGGGTGAGTGCCATCACTAAGAATAAGTTCCACGAAATTTTTGATCAATTTGAAATGTCGCTCAATTATAAGGTCAGCTAAAAATCATAGGAATAGCCGGCAGCTGAAGAGAGCATGCGTAGTGCTGGAAAGGTTACTGGAGAGCAGTAAAGAATGAGAGGGAGGATAAAAGCGTCTATAAAACGCCAGATGAGGGCTTGCGGGGTGCGATAAGAACGCAAGCGGCGGATATAATATCAAAGTTTGCGGATTTTAATAAAAACGTCTTCAATTTGAAGAGGAAATGAGAGGTTGGAAGCTATCGTTACACCAAGGTATCGGAAGGAGGATACCTTGTTGGGCAGAAAGTCGATGGTTTCAGGACTGGAGGAGGGTCGCAGCCTGAAGATACTCTGGACTGACTTCCACTCATTAAGTAAAAGGCCATTTTCTGACGACCATGCTGTGACATGGTCCAATCCATCCTTCAGTGTTTGAAGATGGGTGTGGCTTTTGAGAGGATGGCCGACAACCATGTCGTCAGCATATTTGACAAACACACATGAGTTTGGAGATCGTAGGTCATCAGTATGGAGGGAAAAAAGATGAGGGGATAAAATAGACCCCTGCAGAACTCGACGATTGTTGGGAAGGATCGTGGAATTTCGCTTCCCGCTCTGAACGAATTGGATGCGGGAAGTAAAATAATCCCCAAGCCAAGAGATGGCCCAGCCAGGAGAGCCGCATGCAGAGGTTTTATTAATAAGAAGATTTCGCGGGATCGTGTTGAAGGCTGAGGAGTAGTCAAGAAAGGCACATGCGTATGAATGACATCCCTTGTCCAAGTCTCTAAGAGCAGAGGGGACTACCAGAGCAACAGCATCTAGTGTACTACCCCTAGCCTAATACGCAAACTGCCAAGGGATCAGAAAAATTGAATGAAAAAGGCTTAATGATGTCCCAAGCTGCTCGTTCTGTAAGTTTGAGGAGTGCAGAAGAGCAGGCAATTGGGCGAAAGGATTTGGGGCCCGTTGAAGTGGTTTTTTCGGGATAAGAGTGATTTTGACCGAACGCCAGCCGTCAGGAATCTTGGACTCTATGAAAGATAAATTAATAAGATGTGCCAAGACAGGAGCTAATTGAAAAGAGCAAGATTTAAGGAGAACTGGGGAAACGCCATCTGGTCCGGCAGCTGTTGTACCTTTAACCTTGTTGAGGTGTTTCATGACTGTTTCCACGGACACTGGAGAGAAATCACTTGGTGGTAAGGAAATATCATTTGTCGGGAGATAGGAGTCGGTGGGAGTGTGGATGAAGTTTGAGTTTAAGCTGTCTAGGTCAGCATAAACATGTGCCAGTGTATTGCATTGACCAGTGAGACGTTTGAGACTCTTCCATATTTCGGAGTAAGTGAGAGGAGCGGAAGATGTAGAAGTAAAAAGCTGACTAACAAAAAGGTCATTCAGCCTGGAAATCTCACGCTTTATCTGAACGTTCAGATCCTTTAGTCTATCTCGCAGACCTGGTTTAACGAACAATTCCTTTTGACGTTTGAAAGATTTTAGGTGGGGAGAAGATATTCTGTCAGGTCTAACCATGACAGTGTCAAGAGGACATCAGACGTTAAAAATGTTGTTTAAAACAGTAGTGAGACGTCTACAGCATGATTCGACATCTGAACACTCTAGAAGGGTAGAAATATTGTCAGATATGACGGTCTGCAGCAAAGAAGTATTATGCGGGGAGGTGTCTCGAACCCTTAGTTTCCTCTCGGGAATTGCTAACAGCCCTTTGTTAGATCTGCAATAGATGGTTGGCAAGCCCAATAACACAGAATGATCTGAGCCTGCCAACGGTGCTCTATTTTTGACGACAAAAGTTTGGATGGTTGGTCAATAGACTAATTAGTGAAATGCAGGCAGATAGTGCAGACTCAGACTGGAGGGCCTTTCAAATTGAGCCGTCATGTTGCCCTCCCTCCATTTACATGTAAGTATTCTACTATATACGTCGGTTGGCCTACTTCGCCCCTTATAAACCGATTTTATCCCAATTTGTTTATTTGATCTACAATGAGTTCATGAGTGCACGAGGTCACGCGGACGCTAGCGCCGTCTTGACAGCATTTGATGACTTTTCTAAGGACGTTTATCACGATGTCGATAAGTGCAGTCATTGATGATCATAGATTACTTCTGATTTCCCGCCGTTGTCAGCTTTTGCGCCTAATGGCTAGTCTTTTTGACTGAGGACGTTGTTTGCTGAACAATTTGGAATTATATTTTCAAAATAAAGCGTATCTCTCTCCCCGTTGAGAGGTTCTACTTGATAACGTTCAAGTGAGATAGAAAAAATTGAGGTTATCTAGTGGTGGACAAATATTATCGTATAATCATTAGCCTTAACCTAACCTCATCCTCAACCATAACCCTTACCTCCCCACAAAAAATGTAGCCGAGGTTTATAACCATGTCCGATCTACGGAAATTTCCAAAATTCAACTAAAAGTAACACAAAGTTCAAATTTGAAAAATTCAGAATTCCGGGCTAAGAATTACAGTTCGTTTTCTGCTTACCAGAATAAATTTGTAGGTTTGCTGACGTTTTGGACAACTGGACCGGCCGTCCTTTGTCGAAGCGAATACTGACCTTATCTGTCAGCAAGTTTAAAGGTGCGGCTGTGGCCTTTGGCTGATTGATTTTTCTCCGTTCGCTGTTTGGCCCTGCGTTTGGACTTTGGCTTGGCGTGACGGCAGTTGGTGTTATGTTTCGTCTGCACAGTAGAGGGTGCTGGTAATCCTGCTCCCTCCTTCGGTGGTTTCTCACAGGGCCGTCTTCGTCTGCAAATCCTGACTTCAGTTTGACCGTGTCCTGTCCTTTACTTACGTAATGGCATAGGACTTTGTAGGCCGCAGGGAGGTCCAGATGCCCGTTAACAGAGTTGGCGTCTGAGTACCATGCTTCAGTGATTGTAATCAGGTATAGTGAAAGTAGACGCGTAACCAATCTACCACGCTCCAAACCCTCTCCCCGATTGAACCAGTGACAAGACAATGTCGAAAAGATCGAGCAGGAATCGGGCGTAGGCTGCTTTCTCTAATGCAGGCCAGAACACCACCTACTTAGTCTTAAGTGGCAGTAGTATTTTGCGCTGATACTAGCGCACTGTTTACCCTCACTTACCCTCAGTAGCTCTCAAGCCAGACTCAAGGAGACCAAAGTTAGTACTATTATAATTCATCTTCCACTCATCGGAATAAATTTCGAGATTTGTCGACTTGTTGGACAGCTTAGCCTGCTGTCCTTTGTTAAAGCTAATACTGACTGTTATCGATCGGCAGTTTAAAGTTGCGACTGGAAGTGTTGGCCTTGGGCCGATCGATTTTCCTCCGTTCGCTGTCTGGCCTTGCGTGTGAATTTTGCCTTGGCGTGCCGGCAATTGGTGCTCTGTTCTGTCCCCACGGTAGAGAATGCTGGCAATCCTGATCCCTCTCCCGGTGGTTTCGTCACAGAGCCATCTTCATCTGCAAATCCTGACTTCGGTTCGACCGTGCCCTGTCCTTTACTTACGTAATGGCGCAGGACCTTGTAGGCCGCAGGGAGGTTCAGATGCCTGTTGACAGAATTGGCGTCTGAGTACCATGCCTCAAGTGTCAATTTTTCAGCTTTTGAGGCTCTTTGGCCTACGATGGCTGTTCCTTGAATATCGAAGTCGTGGCCAGTCTCTCCGATATGTGTGGCAAGCTGCGAGTTAGGCTCTACTCCCCGGACCGCCGCTTTCAATGCTTGTAGGCGGGTCTGCAATTTGCGTCCTGTTTCTCCCACGTAATTACAGTGTCCATCGCAACAACGTATTTTGTAGACAACTGCAGAGGTTTCAGTAATGGGCAGTCTGTCTTTAGGTTGCATCACTCGGCGGCGTATTGTCGCCTAAGGTCGATGGGCTATGCGTACTTCAGCGGGTTGTAACAGTCGGAAGACTGCTTCAGAGCTTCCCTTTATGTAGGGAATGGCCCTCTAGACTTCGAGTTGTGGATTTGCTGCCTGTCATCTGTTCACTCGGCGCCTGCTTTGGTTGGTAAAAGAATTCGGGTATCCATTATCTCGAAAGAGGTCACGTAGGTATTGTTGTTACACTCTTTTCTAAGCTTGTGTGCTGCAATTTGTTTCAACTCTTTGGAAAAGTGTGAGAACGCAGCTACATTTGTGAGACAGTGGGTGATTGCTGTTGAAGTGTAATATTTGTTTCGTGCTGGTGAATCTTCTGAATACTGTGGTTGGCAGTAGTCCAGTTGAACAACGGCGCACCAGGACATTGAGGAAAGGAAGTTGGTTATTTCTTTCCACTTCCATCGTGAATTGGATATAAGGATCAACCGAGTTTAGTAACTCTTTGAGATGCTCAATGTCGGGTGTTTTGACAATGACGAAAATGGCATCGACATATCTCAGGTTTGGAAAAGGCAGAATTCCGGGATTAGAAAAATAGATCATATTGTGCTCACCGGAGAGGGAGACTGCTTCCGAGACTCCATTTGTCTTACAACCCACTGGAGTAGGCACAGTCCATCGAGGTAGAGGCTCAGAAAGACCTGGGGGTGTGGTTCACGCCTTCACTGAAGCCATCACTCCACTGCCTAAATGTGGCTAAATCCGCAATGTCGAGCTTATATCTAATCAAGCGCGCCTTTACTAAGTTTGATAAAGTTGTATTGGGCAAGGTCTTTTCCACGTTCGTACGACCCCAACTGGAATTTGCTATCCAAGCCTGGAGACCTTGGACAGCCAAAGACCGAAAAAGCCGTTAAAGGGTTCAAAGACGCGCAAAAAAATTGGTACGAAGCCAACGGAACCTCCCTTATCAGACGCGATTGGTAAATCTTGACTTGTTTTCTCTGGATTACAGACAGCTACGCGGGGCCTAATCCAGGCATTTCGCATGCTGCGTGGTCAGGATTGCTGCCTCCAAACAAATGACTTCTTTGAGCAGGCCACCACCACTAGGCTGCGAGGACACTCCCTCAAATTACGCGTGACTGGGGCAAGACTTGACCAAAGAAAATTATTTTCTCTCTAAGAGGTTAATCCAGGCGTGGAATTCTTTTCCTGCGGATATTGTTATGTCTTTATCTGTATACGTATTTAAAACAAAACTTGATGGTTTTAACCGCATAGAACGTTTTAACGAGAACGGCAGAAATTGAGTTTCTGAATCCAAAGGCTGAAACGCTATAAAAATATACTAATAGTAATTTGTAAGTAGTAGTATTATTATTAGTATTGAACCAAATGAGTTTCAGCCATTATCTAGCTATGAAGTCTCTGCTCAATGTGCGAACTGCGCTGATCGCGTCTGAGGTCGCATCTACCCCACCTATGGTCTCAGACTACGCGGCCCTGTCACTCCCTTTTTCGTATCGACCGACTGCTGATGACGTGGCGGGATCTTCTGCTCTCACAGCAAAGGCGTATCATGGACGCACCTCCGGTTCTTCGGGACGTTCTCCTGACTCCGAGGTCTCCTCCTCGCATGGTCCTTCGGATGTCGATATTACTCGCCATGGCTGCCACCAACATTCACAGAAGCATCATGCTCCTTTCATTCACATTCACATACTTTTTCCTCATAAGCGATAGTTTTTCTCCTAAAAACAACAAATGACATTCCATTTTGAATTATGAGCCAGCCTTAGGAGTTTCTTCACTGTCTGCTCTTTTTGCTCAGTTACACTGCTGGCTCGTGTGAACTGAGTTTGAGTGTATTACTTGAAGCAAGCGAATAGTCGTCTACAATTGTGTCAAGGACTTCTTTGGAATGTTTGGCTGTGCCGATGCATTTCTTAAATCCTATGTACCAAGAGGGAGTTCAAAGGTGTTTGCCTATAGTTCCTTTAATAAACTTCACTTGACTTGACCTCAGGTGACAATACGCCACCGAGTGATGCAACCTAAGAACAGACTGCCCCTACTGAAACCTCCACAGTTGTCTAAAAAATATGTTCCAACGATGGAGACTGCACTTACAGTAGATTACATATCTGATGACAGGTAGAGGATTGGGGGATTTGCCACACATTTGAGGTTGTTTATTTAGTTCATTGGGTTGAATCGAGGCGCCAAATACTGTTTACTAGGATTGACTTTCGTGCATCTCAATATAGTGCGAGAAAATAGAGGCGGAAGAAGGCGAAATCCAGCTTTTGATGATATCATAGGTATTTCCAAGGCTATTAAACGCTGCGGAAAAGAACTTCTTGTTTGTGTGCGTTGCATTATAAAAGAACATTCATAAAAAGCCGGAACTTCTTAATTATGTATGTCCACAAAACGGCAAATTTTGTTTTGCGTCCATGAAATTGAGGTTAATTTACGTATGAGATAAAGCATTATTCTCGGGAAAAAGATGATTCCAGTCAACAAAATTTTTCCTTAAAAATATGTTACGTTATTTTGCCCTAAAAATAAGTACAAGAGACCAAAATGGGTTTTAGTACGCCGAAATTACTGGTCCTATTTGACTTTACAGTAACTATTACGGAATTGTATTAATTTTGTCAGCAAGGGTGTTAAGTAAATCCGTCCAAAGTTTGTGAAAATATAGAAGAAAATGAATGAATATAAAAATTTGGAACAGAACAGACAGACAGAACAGACAGATTATCATGTTTAAAAATATCAAAGGATATTTTGTGTCACTCTGTTGTGCATTTAAAATCAAATAACGGTGCCCTGAAGTAAAAGAACCTCAAAAGTGGGAAAACTGACGCTTGAGGCATGGTACTCAACGCCAACTCTGTCAACAGGCATCTTGATCTTCCCACGGCCTATCCTCTACCGTGGGGATGAAACACAACGCTAACTGCCATCAAGTTATGCCAAAACCACAGGGAGGGCCACGCAGCGAACATAGAAAAATCGATCAGCTCATGGCCAACACGTACAGTCACAACTTTGAAGTGCTGATCGATAATGTTAGTTCACGCTTTGACAAATGACAGCCGGCCCAGCTGTCCGAAACGCCAGCGAACAAACAATAAACACGCTATTAGGTAATTCTATTCCGATCTGTTTCAGGATGTACCCACCCTGCATCATTGTATGATAGCGGGCTAATTGGAACCCCAACTGTATTTGTTACTCGCTAAGCATCTGTTTATAAATGTTGAGGCAAAGGTCAGCATGCGGGCAGTTTGCAAAAGTAAAGAAAACGGCAGTTTGGTCGCCAGAATTATGGTTTTATTCGCCTGAACTTTCAAATTCTTACTGGAGTCTGAAGTCAGAAATAAAAACGGCAACAGAAGAAGCAAGACGATTATCCTCGCAGCTGCGGTGAAGTTAAACTCGTGACCGGACTGGGGATAGTCCATCATCACGTCTTACAACCAGCATATGCTCGTGTGTGAGCGATCCGGGCGTGCGTTTGGTCTGTCCTGTTTAGTTTCGAGGACAGTTTAGGCACGAGATGATCCTTGATTTTCATGAGACTGCTGCACTTGATGATGACTGTTCGACCATCGATTTCGATTATGTCCACCATATGCCCAAGAGCAGGGATGCTGACTGTAGTCAGGTATAGTGAAAGTAGACGCGCTGCCATCTACCCCACTCTAGACCTTCTCCCCGCTTGAACCGGTGACAAGACATAGTCCAGATGACCGAGCAGGAATCGGGTGTTAGCCGCTTTCTCCGGATGCAACCAGGAACACCCACTAACTTAATCTTAAGTGGCAGTTGTCTTTTGCGCTGGTACTACCAAACTATTTACTCTCACCTACCTTCAGTATATGTCAAGACAGGCTCAAGGAGGCCGAGACGGATACATCTACGCCTATTTTATGCCGCTGCTTACTAGTAGTGTATCTGAGTGATAGTAGTGCTGGTAATATTACTGACACTAATATTTTGTCAGAAATGACATTGATTAGAGTCCGCGCTGGGCTCCTGTTCCAGTGACCTCAACTAGAAATTTGGACCTGGATTTATGCTATTCCGAGTAAGGTAAATTTTTGAGGCTCGGAGTACATCAATACTTGCCATGGTTTTTATCCCCCCACCAAAACTGTGTCAGTTTTTCCTAAAGTTTAGACCATGAGCGATAAGATAGTGTTGTTAGCAGTAGAATGCCAATGTCAGGAGTGCTAATTCTAGTAATCATGCTTACTAAGGCCAGTACTTAGTATACTACAATGTGGCCTTTAAATGCATGTAGTAAATTTTAACCTAGTATGCTGTCATAACCTATATCGGGATTACAGTAAAATGAAGGGTTTAAGAAACTTGCATGTAATTATAGCTGAAGATCTACCATGCAATTAGGTCGTAAGAAGGGGGCATTTGCCGTTTTTCCAGGCTATTTTTTGACTGTCTACAATTCCTAGTTCTAGCTCAGAATTTACAGAACGTCAGTTGTCTAAATAGGTGCACTACAAGTACGGTATTAAATGACAACAGTAGGAATAGTGCAGGAATAGTGCAGTATAAGTTATGGTGGCGATACTAAGGATTTTAGTTCGTATAGTCCGGAGGGAACAGTTACCCCATTAGATCTAACGAGCACGTAAATATACACGTAGGATGCCGGCTCCAGATAGGGATGACAGGAGAGATGGCCTAACTAATGTCTGCCAATATCCGGTGACTAAAGGTAGTGTCGAGAAAGCCCGATTACCCGACATGACATCAAGGGTTTCGTCTGTTCGAGCAAAAGGAGAATCATCTTTTTTAGTTACTGTGTGTAGCTTTCGATAGACAACGTACAGCTCCAGGGTACCGCCTTTCTGCGTGATTAGCTCAACGACTGCCATGTCTTTATCTCGAAAGGTAGTGCCATTGACCGTTTTTAAGCTAACTATAGCATTACTAGTGTATCCAGCTATAGTTTGGAATTCACAGAACGTCTCCTGTCTAAATTAGGGCACAACATGTTCCAAAATTAGCTAAGCATGACAGCCTGATATTTCCTGTACTGTAACGACATGCACTTACGAGTGATTTACCTGTTGAAAGCCACTTTATAAAGCTTTGTGTCGGTCGAGCGCCCAGATTGGTCTGTGCGCTTGGTAGCCTTTGGCCGGTGCGCAATTCCGACACCCAGTCCATCAGAAATGCGCTCGGTCCTCTCGGACACGTGGGCAACGTAGGCCATGCCTACGTTGGGCTGGTTCTGTTTGGGTCCCTCGGGGGGAGAGGAGGCGTATGCATCGCTTTAGACACGACTTCGGCTGGCCGTTCCGCATAAGGTGGCCGCGGAGATATCGACCCTCCCGTTCTTCTTCTTTTTAATTTTCTTCTGCAATGAGTCTGCATTCTTTTGAACAGTGTTTCCGCATAGTTTCGTTTGTGAGTCACCAGACGGTTGCTGTGAAAATTGAGAAACTGTGTGGCGTTTGTCGCCTCTCTACAAACTTGGTGTTCGTCACAGTTCAACAAAAAATTCCAGACCGCAAGGGTGAGTAGTGTATTTCCTGCATCCTTTGGCGACCCATAGAGCTGGGAGCATACTTCTTCTTTCGATCGAGGTTCAAACGTCCAGAAGATACAAGCGGTGACTTGTTGCTGGCAGTGAGGGAGAGGGTGAGGTCGATCCTCAATGCATTTCTTTCCTGACTATAATCAATCTGACGTGCTCGAAGTTATAACGCTGCTCTAAAAGCCGCGGCTTGGAGGGTTGCCAACTGACGGGGTAACTCGGACCACGCAACCAGCTCAGTGTACGTCCTGTCGGGTGGAGCGGTTGGCTGGCAGGCTGAGAGTCAGACTGCAATGGCTCCTTCTTAATAGGGCTTTTATGGCGCTCCGCCGCACGCGGGAGCCTAAGTAACAAGGTATGCTGTTGGTACACATATTTGAGTGTTAGTGTCGCAGCTAGTACTGTCGACAAACAGAAGGTTCCCCCAAATCACAAGTCAAGGAAGATGGTGTTGGTGGACAAAAGTTTACTGCCGAAGAATAGACAGTATAGAGACAGCGTTGTGCGCCAACCGCCAATACGTCTGCTCGGTATATGTGTGTCTGCGAAGTTGTGTGTTCGCTGCAGTCAAGCCCTGCCTGCCGAGCCGTGGAAGAGTAATCACTAATCTGTCGCCAATCAGACGAGGCGGAATTATCGATTACCTATTAGTGTATGCATATGTCAGCATGTTGCACGAATTCTGGCGCGTTCTTTATTTATCCACACCACTAGGAAGGCACCACATAACTCTCCTAAACTGTCGTAAGGGATGAGAACTATGCTTTGTCATATGCCTAAGAATTCTTGCAAACTTAATGACTAAATTTAAATTGGTGGTTTAAAATGTATTTGGTTCCATGGCCAACTGTATAGACAAATTGACGGCGTCGTAATGGGTAGTCCACTCGGACCAACCTTTGCAGACATATTTATGGGCCATCTGGAAAGAAAAGTACTCGCAGAATTGAACCACACAACAATCTGCAGACGATATGTGGATGATGTTTTTACGATCGTGGAGAACCTGAAAGAAGCCGAGGAATTGCTGTCCACTATGAACAAGCTACATCCGAAGATAAAATTTACTATGGAACTGGAACGTGATAACCAACTTTCCTTCCTTGACGTTCACTTGTCCAGACAGACAGATGGATCCATTTCACAGAGAGTCTTCCACAAGAAAACCTGGAAAGGACAGTACTTACATTTTGTAAGTTTTGTTCCCATTCAATGGAAACGTAACCTGGTTTGTAACCTTTTCCAGAGGACTAGGAAAATCCGTTCTGTGGATACTTTGGACGTAGAATTAGGTTGTCTCAAAGCTACTTTACTGAAGCGTGGATATCCACCTCAGTTTATAGACAAATATAGTAAAACTCTACGACACAAAATGAGTGAACAATTAGCCTCGAAGAAGCCAGTATTTATATCCTTGCCCTTCAAGGGGGATAACATCCTAAACACAATCAAGAGGCGCTTGCTCAAGACCATAGAAAGAACCTATTACGCCGCAGAACTCATAATTTGCTCTCCAACAAAGCCCCTGCCGAATCCTTGTGTCAAGGATGCCTTTCCTTTGCACACCACCTCTAATTGCGTTTACGAATTCATTTGCACTTGTGGATGCAAGTACATAGGGCGTACGCAAAGACATTTGGCAACCAGAGCCAAGGAACATCTACCTAGCTGGTTATTCAATCAAGAAAACCGTTCTCCTCGTTCCTCTAGCACTGAACACCTACTGGACACGGGTAATTCGGCAGATCCTATAACTTCTTTCCGAGTTCTTTTTCGAGCACGAACATCTCGAATCTTGTGTTACCTGGAAGCTGCTTATATTAGACGCTTTAAACCGGACCTCTGCAAACAGTTGGAGCACGTGGTTAACCTTGCCTTACCTTGGTAACCACAAGCCCCAGATTCGCACATTCCCTAGCCCAATATTCCCCACAACTCAACTTCCCTGTTTTTTTCCTCCAATTTTGTTTTAACCTTCTTTCTCTATCTGACTAGGACCTATGACCTTTCTGTATATTTTCAATTTCGTGTTTTTCTCATAGTCAGTGTGGCAAGTTCCCACATTAGCCGTGCGAGCCACCTGCCTCCTCCCCCCGTTTCCGGTCTTCTCGGCTTTTGTCTTGACATCGGGCTCAGGTGTGGGGTTGGTCAGAGAGTGGGGTAAATCCAGCGTGTCTGCGAAGTTGTGTGTTCGCTGCAGTCAAGCCCTGCCTGCCGAGCCGTGGAAGAGTAATCACTCATCTGCCGCCAATCAGACGAGGCGGAATTATCGATTTCCTATTAGTGTATGCGCGTATGAGGCGGCGAGCGGGTCGATAACACGCGGAGTAGATGACTAAGTACGGGTGTAAGCCCTGAGAGGGTGAAAGCAGAGTCAGTGCGGCAAGTTCCCTCATTAGCCGTGCGATCCACCTGCGTCCTCTCCCCGTCTCGGCTTTTTTCTTGACATCGGGCTCAGGTGTGGGGTTGGTCAGAGAGTGGGGTAAATCCAGCGAGTCTACTTTAACTGATAATTCAGCTATAGTTATCGCGTCGTCCTTTAAATTCCGGCATATTTTCGAGCATTTCCAATGTCTTCAAGCTTTTGTCCCTCAATTCAGATTCCTTTCGACGTTTATACCAAAACCTTCAAAAAGAGATATCTGAAAAGAAAGAAGATCTTCGGAAAATCGAGTTGTACTCGTGAATTTTCGAACAAGTATCACGTGTTCGTCGTTAGACTAAATTAAAAGTGACGTGATACTTGTTCGAAAATTCACGAGTACAACTCGATTTTCCGAAGATCTTCTTTCTTTTCATCATATCATCTCGGAATGCAACTTACTTCACTTATCCAAAGAGATATCTATTAAAAGCAGTTACCGAAAAAAAACGAGTTTTGGGTATTAGCTTTTATGTGGATCATAAGTAGAAATGGCTTCAAACAGCAAAACACATTGAGAAGATGACTCGATCGCTGGGACAATACGTTTATTCGCCTGAGGGTTTCGGCATCCGTCGTGGATTCATCATCAGAGACATTAGCAGAAAACAGTAGCAGAAACACATTGTCGAGCCAAAAGAACATTCGCAACAAAAGTCTGATATTGTCTGATATAATAAGTCATCTCTTTAAAAAGCATTTTATTAGCTATTCAGCTGACGAATTTCTGCGCATCTTGCCCTTTTCCAAGGTAACATCAAAATAAAAATGGAGATTTCAACAGATTTGTTACTTTACCTGTAGCTAAATGATTCAATTGACTGGAAATGAAAGAACTTACTCTTCTCTTTATACTTGAGTATTTTCCGCCATATTGGATTACTTCCAGGATCTGTTCTAAGCTTGCGAATGCAAAAAAGACTGACCATGTATAGTAAGATTTTGATATAATTATTATTATTCTTCTGTCTGTTCCGTTTCTGAATAACGCATAAGCGGAAATTATAGTTTACAGAGAATTATGCTGCTACATACTTTATGCTTAATAAGATTTACTTTTACCTGCAGCTTCACGATAATATATGGGTCGCTTAGGTTACATCTCACATAGTCGATGTGTTAAAACAAACTGCGGTCAGGAACTTTTTTACTGCATTTTGTGGCAACAAACTTCACAGATTAGCAAAAAGGAATTTATAAAACTGAAATTTTCCCTTGGTTCTAGATATACTTGCGATTTCTTAAATTTATTCCACCTTCAGTTGAGCAATTTCACGCTACATTTTCTGGTTCTGGAAGGACTATGCATTAAACTTTTCGTACTTATTTTGGGGTTCTCTCATAGCATAATGCATATTAATAAAAAGTTAGGTTTCGTCGTACTGACTAGCAGAGAAAATTTCTTCGATATTAGGCTACACCCAATTTAGTCAAAATTAATATCCATTAGCTATAATAAACTTAATTAAAGGGCAGCTATCCTAATTAAAAGGCTTTTTCGGAATGAAATCTTTTTGGTGGATAAAAACATGGAACCAAATATATTTTAAACCACCAAATAAATTTAGTCATTAAGTTTGCAAGAATTCTTAGGCATATGACAAAGCATAGTTCTCATCCCTTACGACAGTTTAGGAGAGTTATGTGGTGCCTTCCTAGTGGTGTGGATAAATAAAGAACGCGCCAGAATTCGTGCAACATGCTGACATATGCGAAAGATTGATACCCTTTCGCTAATCGGCATTGACTCAGGTTGTTTTACTGATTATCGTGTAGCCTATTCTGAATTTATTTCAGTCATTATAGGATGCGGGCGTTTTAACGGGCTTCGTTCTGACCACTACCAAAACGTATATACTGTAAAATTAATTACTTGAGTAGTATCCTTTGTTATCATTGATTTTGACTGCGTTTATAAATTCAAATATATTTTAGGGAAAACATGCACGAAAAATTGTACCATGTACTCCTTTGGTAGCAAATTACGCCTTCTTCAAATGGTATACTTAAAGAAAGGGTATCCTTCGGTTTTAGAAAAATTTCTAAGTATGAGTTTTTTTACGATTGTGAGCTGTTCATTCATAATGCATCTCATCCATAAATTTATTAACGCTGCCTATGCTGCATAAAGTATGTGCCACATCTATTGCAACATTTGATGAGAGCTATGTGACTTGTTCCTCAAATTGCAAGTGAAAACGTAGTTTTCCTCAAAAAAGTATGTACACAGTGCGCAGTTTGTAAACCTTAGTACACTTTCATTCAGTCTAAAATTTAAAGACATAATTGGCTACCAAACGAGTACACGAAATAATTTTTCGTGCATGTTTTCCATAAACTATATTTGAATTTATAAAGGTAGTCAAAATCAAGGATAAAAAGGCATGCTACTTAAGTTGTTACGTTTTTAGTACGTACCTTTTGTTAGCGGTCAGAATGAAGCTCAGGAAAAACTCGCATCCTATCATGACTGAAATAACTTTGGAATAGACTACACGACAATCAGTATCACAACCTGAGTCACTGTCGATTAGTGAAAGAGTATCAACCTTTCCCATACGTCTGCATGTTGCACAAATTCTCGCATCTACTGTACATTCGTCGGGATTATTTTAAGGGTATAAGGTTTGGGTCCGTGTTACTTGTAGAGTTAAGGGTAGGGCTAGCTTTAAGATTATGGTTAGAGTTTAGTTTTGCGTCAGTGTGAAAACGCTGTACCATTTACCTCTCCTGTATCTAATCGTAAGACCAGCTAGTTTAAGTGGCTGGAGCGTTTCTATTCCCGTGTGCTGTTTAAGCGGCCATAAAAGACATCCTTACCGTTCTGACTGACTGCTAAGACCTCGATCTTGTTCTAGGTTTCAACGGACAAACGTAGGCTCTGATGTAATAGGTGAAGGACTTGTGGGAGCCTACCTCGCTGACCCATGCTGGCTTCGTTGCCAAAAGTCGCGAAAGTGTAGTGGCTACGCGCGCCGGTTTAACTCCTACGCACTGTGTCTGCCTTTGTTGCCGCGAACTCGGCAACCATCGCGCGAGACAGGGACTCCTCCACTGGTGTCTGTTCTTGGCGTTCACCAATCACCATCAAGGCCATCAGACAGACAAAAGTCTTTGGTGTCTGACGTTGGAGTTACTCGGCCTTCCGCCTCGGCTCGAGACGGACGCGACGGTGCAGTGCTATCTCACGGTGCTGATGGTCGAACTCAAAGCCAGGCCGAGTCAACCCCTTTTCTACTGACTATTCTCCTACTTATTCTGTACGGAATATAACCTTCTCCTACTCTGCTTCCCCAAGACTTCTCTATCTTCTTCTACGGAACCGGGCCTGGAAGATCGCAGCCGTTAGGATTAAACGTTCGTAGCCTTAGCGCCTTTGCGATAGACCCTCCCATAATGTTACATATGTAAGGAACCACCTTACTAGACAACCTAACTTAACCAAATCAGGTGATCTTTTGAGAAGTAGGTGTATTCAGCCTTTTCCCATCGTAACCATGCGAAATTTAATCTGGTTACACTCTTACTGGAAAGGACACTTGAAAAAGATGCCTTAGTAGATCCTATACAATCAATGAGGTCAAAAAGTTCCCGACGCCCATTCCACCTTTAGACGGACCACCAAGTTAATCTCAGCTGAAATCTTCGTCGACTACATGACCCAACCGCTAGGAATTTGCTCGCAGCGCCAGCTTCTGTGGGAGTACCTGTGTCTGGTTACGCGCGAAGTACCTTTAAATCCACCAATCACAGACCCGGGATTTAGAGGCCAATTAAATGTGCATATCGATATGCAGAAAGTATTCGCCCACATCTGCAACAGGCCAACGTAATATGCCATTTTTTGTTTGCAGTACAAGTGTCCGAATAACTGCCACTGTCTAATAGAAAAATGTCTGGTGATACTTAAACCGAGTAGCGAAATGTACGCTCTCTCTCTCTCTCTAAAGTCGCTCCGGTTTTGTCCAGTATGACTCGTGTGTGTGCTTTCGGCTACGTCCGCACGCGCAAGTATATGGAAGGGAAAAGTCCAATCACGATTACACCTGACGGTTTAACTTAAGTGCCTCCTCTCGTTGGCTTTCTATCCACGCACACACACACACACACACACAGATTTCCCACACTCCTTCTTCCTCTAATGAAGGTGTTATTTGTTAATCTTCCCGTCCAATGCCTTTTTTGCACAGACTATCCAAGGGCCCATTTTGTCTGGGGGGGGATATTGATCTCCTCCAGCCTGCTGCTGCCGCTGTCATTTCTCAGGCACCACAGCAACAGCTGCGCTTCCTTTCGGCCACAGTTGACACACGCGGCTGCGCTTGAAACGCGCGCGGTTGGTGAGAGCTGTTTTCCGAAGCGAGCGTGCACAGCTGGCACACACAGCCGCAATCCCGCCGCCACCTCCCCCTCCCCCGCGCGTGTATATCCAGTCGCACGCCTGCCCCCCACCACCTCCACTGCCGCCTCGTCCAATCCCCGCTCTGCCTGCCCGCCAATGGCGCAGATTGCACATCGCGGCCGCAAAGCGCACGAGCCATTGCACGCCTATCAGCCAATCAGCAGCGTGCATGATGCACGCACAACCGACCGATCGAATGCGAGCCCGAGCCTGAGCGGATAGCATGCATGCACGCACGCACGCGAGCACGCTTGGAGCGACAGCTGCTAGCTCTCCCAACTGCTGCTGCTATTTCGTCGTTCTTCAGCGAGGCCTCCTGCCAGTTTTGTTCAAATTGAACAGCGTGTAGCAGTTGGTGCTACAGCAAACGACAAGTGCGTGGGTGCAGCAGCAGCAGCAACACAATTACCGAAGTCCACAGGCGCGCAACAGCCCCAACAGCGAAAAAATTAAGACGCTCTACTGCTCTACCTACAGTTACGTCTACTGCAACTGCTGCAGTGCGTGTGTGTGTGTGGCTAGGTGGATGCAAAACATTTGACGCGACAGCCGGTAACAATTGTCGTTCAACTTGTGTGCCGATCGCAGCAAGCCTGTTCCTATCATCTGAAACCTGCCATCGCAGCTGCCGCCGCCTCCACCACCCCGAGAAACAGGGACTCTCTTGTCCATCCTGTCTCTGTCCAAATGATTGGTGACTACTGTGAGCCAGCGAAACAGCAGCAGCCGCAACAGCAACAGTTGCTGCAGCAGCAGCAGAACTCCCTGACGTCCATTCGAGCGGGCAACAACGGTAGCGTCGTCAGCGGCAGTACCGGTGGCCACCAGTCGAGTAGCATTGTTGTCTCGCGAACCTGTGGTGGTGTGATTTCCCAACACCATGCCAGTACGACTGCCACCGTCAGTGGTGCGACCTCCTACCGCTACCCGGACACCATTACCGCTGCGGCCGGCGCCGGCGCCGCTCCCTCCTCGCCGTCAGCCTCGGTGACTACCTACTCCCATCCACCGCCTTTAGCTCTTGACTACGCCCAGCTGATGGGCTACGAAGTGCAACAACACCACCAACAGCAGCAACAGTCACACCGAGGCGTCTTCTCCCCTTCAGAGGACGCCAAGTATGCGCCTACTCTCCGCGATGTCTCACCCTTGCACAGCATGCCTCTACAAACACTGGTTAGCCAGCTGGTCGCCAAAGGTGGCGATTTCAGTTCAACCAATACCGATGCTGCGGTCAGCGGCGAACAGCTCTTCTATCCCCCGCCGAATTATTCCTCCTTCTACGAACGCCCCGCGTCTAATTTCTCGCCCACCGGTGTGCCTCAACATGCCTTCCAACCGGAGGGTTTTTATCCCAGCCAACCTCCACACCATCATCACCAGCAGCATCATCAAGCTGCTGCTGCCGGTCAGTGTGCTGTTCCAGCCAACAGTAGCACTACCAACTACCAGCCGCAGATGCCGTCCTCGCTGGCCGAGCACTTGAGCGCCGCTGAATTCTCCGGGTTTCAGTTGGCCACGGCAGCTGCCTACCCCTACGGCAGCGGTGGCGAGGATCGTGCTGCTCTGCGGAGCGCTGCCACCGCAGACTGGGCGAGTGGACGGGGTAAGGTGGGAACCAGACAGGAGTTCAGTCTACTGGACACACCGGTATCGCCCTCAGTGTATGCCGGGGATTTCACCGCCAGTGCCTTCTTTCGCGACTACCACGCCGAAGTCATGGGCTACCATCCACAGCCCCAGCCCCATACCCATCAGCCGCAACACCATCAGCATCACCAGAACGCAGGTGTCAATGGGCAGACGACGGCGGAGGCTAAGGCAATGGCTTCCTTCGAGCGTTGTCGGACATCATCATCAGTCATCCCGACGTCGTCTCCTTCCGCTAAAACTGCAACCACCGAGGTCTCTGCCCCATGCGGTAACGGGCGCAGCTATCCGAGCACGGTTGTGACTGACCAGAACGCCTGCGCTGCACCAGAACGCAAAGGTGCCACCTACCTTTCGGGTTACAACAACAGCAAGGCCGGCGTCACGAGCAGTGCTGGTGAGGATAAGAAGACCGTTGCCGAACGCGGAGACGGCGGAAAGGCCAAATTGGGTGGCGCGGGGGAAATTGCCGGCGGGGACAAACCGAGGAAACGTTCAGCTTCCTCCGCAGAACACCGCAAGGCAGAAGCAGCCGCGGTCGCGACGACTACAGATCTGAAGACTGACGATACGGCGACGGCAGCGGTGGCTACCGGAGGCGGTTCTGCAAAGAAGCGTGGCCGAGCCACGCCGCAGCGACAAGGTCCGCTGTTGCCGCTCATCACAGATGAGCCATCAACATACGATGAGGCCCTATCTACCTCTCTGGAGGCCCAGAGTCCACTCTCAACCTACGATGACTCCCAGGATGACTGCAGCAGTCTGGGTGACGAACACACCTTTGATGGATCTAAGGTATCCCCAGCAAATCCTTATAGTAGCAGTACGCTTTATTTTTGTCAGGCTAAACCACTTTGGGCATTTTTACCTGCAGCCTATCTGCCTTTATTTCACGTTTAAGTTCACAAAAAACCACCCACCTCGGGCTTTCTGGGGTAATTGGACGTAGTTCAGTTATTGATCGTAAATTCAATAACTTGATTGAAAGCACCCAGCTCAATCCGACACGGAATCGGGGAAAAGCCCAGATTTCGTGATTATTTTGTGGTTGAAATTTACATTTTCTTGTCGGTTAAAGTCGGTGGATGGTTAGGTGTTTTGCATTCTGAACTGCGCACTCACACTACACGGGGGGCTATATTTTAATTTTAATTAGAGTGAGTAGTAGAGTCCATGTATGTGTTGGCGGTCTGACCCTTGTTTTTGCCTGAAGTGAGGATGCAAAGCACATGAGGACGTGTCGATTCTCCCCGCCAGGTCAGGATCTTAATGACCAGAGCAAATGTGAGATCCCACTGTCGAAAATAAGACACCTTTTAGGGGCAAATAGCAACTTCTGCCGCCCCACCCCCCGCCAGCTTCTATAGGACCGATGCGCGAAATGTTGACCTTTTTTGGAGACCGTGAAACCTGCTCTATGTTGTCTCCTGTTGTTTCAAGCAAAAGTGAGGCTGTGTGCTACGCTTGCTGACGGTAAGGAACTCAGCCTGATTGACACGCCTTACAAGACCGAGCATTTTCTGCACCAATAGGAATTCAGCAAAAAGTTGACAGTTAGCGCAGACTTCACGGCCCCGGGGGAAATTCACTCAACTGGAGGCCGTTTTGACAAAATAGGCACTTTCCTCGGGATTTCTGAAGTGTGTATTTCTACTAGGAACCAGAGTAAACAGTTACGGCCATTGCACAAGCGTTGTAAGGTAAGCAACAAAAAATGCATGGCACATTGGGCTCTTTTTTGTTCTTTTCGCTCTCCAAGATTCCGTCAACGCCTATGCATGCTCAACGGCAGCGCGCCTGATGCAAACCGAGGAAGCAGGCGATTTGTGCCTTGTCCGACACCACACACACGTTTTTATAAAAATGCCCCGATTCTTAAGACAGGAACGTCTTGTCTGCAGCAAACACAGTTTCAGTTGAATTGTGTGGGAAAAACGTTGGTTTTTCGGTGCCTAGAAGTCGAGGAGGCGCTCATGGTAAACCCACCAACAGGCGCTATCAGTCCTCCAACGGTACCTCAGCTGTGCACTCCGCTAAAATTTTAATGAGTGCTCGTCTGGTTGATTTTCACGTTTTTATCGGAGTCAATATCCCAAAACTTCTAGAGCAAATGCTACAACTAGCGGACAAGAAGCTTTATAAAGGACCACGTCGAGGGAGGGAGTGGTGACTTGCTCATAGACAGCAGCACTAAACCAACGGTGTCTACTACACGCAGCACGCAGAGTGGGCACAGCCCCGGAGAACTTACGCGTAAATTAGTCCATTGCGAGGTTGACTTTCAGAGCATCTACTTCACTCTATCCCCCCACCTTACTCCCATGGCAATACAATATGTCGGAAGATTGTGGGGGAGCCGTGGGTAGCACGGCTAAGCAGTCAATCTATCTGTGTACTACACACTGCAGGGTCTTCACTCAATGCAACGGGCTACGGTAGGGGCGTCTCGGATCTGACATGCGTGGGAATACCATAAAGGTCGCAGACAGAAGGAGCCTGCTCCTTAGTTCTTCAGGCACTCCAGGCTACGGCAATTCACTGAATGGGAAGTGAAGTTGGGATAAGAATCTGGTTTTAGGCCAAGGGTTAAGGTTGCTTTTATTTTTTTGAGGGTCACAACTCGATAATAGATACGTTTGCCTGAATGTTTTCACAACGCCAGGGAAGGGGGTTCCTATGTGTATGTTTTATTCAAAAGACTCCACTGGGGGCCGAGTAAGTCCAACAGTTGGCAACCTTCCAAGGCGCCGCTACGCCTAGCGTGTCATATATAGTATGAAAAGAAAGTCGTGGACTTGCCATGGGGATGCGGTCCATAACATTCGGCACACGTACTAATAAATCACAAACACGTTCACAATAATGGGTAAGATCTGTGGGCATATTGGCATAGGGACTGTATCCTGTAAATGCTGCAACGCCTAGTGTGGGAATTAACCGCATCTGATGATGCTCTCGAGTATGAATCCGAAACGTCAAGCGAAGGAAGTTACTGTCCCAGCAATCGCGTCTACTTCTGTGATGGGCAGCCAGTGAAATACACTAGTTCCTTTAATCCACCTGCAAAAAACTCGGTGGCCTCGAGGGGATTCGAACCCACGCCAGCAAGAGGAAGACTTCGGTACAGCCAACGCTCTAGCCAACTGAACTATGAGGGCCCCACCGGAAGCCTTGAATTGAATCACATCGGGGCCAAAAGTAACCAACTGTCATCCAATTGAGAGGAAGAAGACTCGATTGCTGGGACAATACGTTGATTCGCCTGACGTTTCGACATCCGTCGCGGATGCATCATCAGAGACATGAGAAGGAAACAGTAGCAGAAACGGGAAATGCATGCACAGAAGTTTGCAGTATTTATAGGATACAGTCATTACTGCAAACATACAGCGACAATTAACCTTAATTGCCTTCTTGCGTGTGGATACTGCAAACTTCTGTGAATGCATGACCCGTTTCTGCTACTGTTTCCTACGCATGTCTCTGATGATGTATCCACGATGAATGTCAAAACGTCAGGCGACTAAACGTATTGTCCCAGCGATCGAGTCTTCTTTTTCTCAATTGCTTCCTGGGACACGCATGTTCGCTTGTATTGGTATAATCTAATTCCTCACAGTATCATAAGAGTTCAAGTGAAATAAATGACTGACGCCGACTGCATGCGGGCTCTTTCCGGTGTAGGTCTGACGTGCACCATGAAAACAACTCTACACCCCGTAAAGTTTTGTGAGTCTCACGGGAGAATTCGTTAAATATAGAGTTTCTACATTGAGGTTATGGTACATGGCGGTTTCCTCATAATTTATCCTTGAAGCTATGATCTGTTTTGGTAATGTGGCCCATTTGTGGAAAGCACCAATGACTGTACGCGTGATCACCCATCCACAGATGTGTCAACAGTGCTTAAACATTGTTCAACCTTACCCGTGCATTTTGTACTATTATATGAGCATCGGAGGCCCTTATCATTATTTCAAGTTAGTTCAGCTATATTGGGCAGTATTTTGGTAATAATCCTAAGGGAATCGATTCCTATGCACGATGTGTTTCGGAAGGTTTCAGCCTCTGTTACCTGCATGAAATCCAAATATGTACTTCTTTCAAACACAAAATACGTTGGAGACGCGAGGTAAGTTCCCGTATATGACATTTATATGCATTTTTTTTCTACAAATAATGTCGGAAATTAGGCAGATTTACTTACTTCGGTTGATTCAATTGTGAAAAATTCGCGGCCTCGTTGGGAGTCAAACCCGCACAGCAGGGATGGCTTTTACAGTAAGGTGGACGGGTAAAATCGATCCAAGTGTGATTGAATTGACGGTGCACGGTAAGCCTCGTAGCTCAAAGGTAGAGCATTGGCTGAGCAAAATTCTTCTCTTCCTAGCGTGGGTTCTGATCACAATTGGACGATAGCTTAATGTTTAACAATCTGGAGACATTAGGAGGTCAGATCCAGGGTTCCTAGAATCTCCAACTGGTAGTCCACGATCACATGAGACATTATTGGCTTAGACAGATTCTGAGGTGGCATAGCCTAACATAGGGAGTTTTGTTTTTACCGTTGTCACTGAATTGTTGAGGGACACAATACTCGCGTCGCTGCGGATTCCGCTTAAGCGGTAAGAATAACTTGTATGGCTGCAAAAACAGCAACAGGAGCGCCCCGTCAACTTAAAATAAGTGGCATCATGCTACATTTCAGAAAGGGTGCATATTGCCGTATCTTCATCCTAACATAAAAATGCACTTAACCCTAAACGTAAGGCTTACAGTTAACATAAATCAAATCCTGACCTTATCCCCAACCCTAAACTTAAGCCTCACCTTACCCCTAGATCTACCCTCGCTGGAATTTAGCACAATTCCAGATGTATTGTGAGGGGTTCCTGTTCCCGTTTCCAATACAAGTCATCGTTACCACTTAAACACCCGAGACTGTTCACGTTTGAACTTTGTTTCTGTTAAGACCGGTGCCTGCTACTTGTAATTAGCACGAACTCTGAGCTAACCCAACGGTTGTCCCGAGCGCCCACGAGACAGACAATCGGCCAGGCGGAGAAGTGTATGCACACAGAACACGCAAAGGCAACAAAATTGCAAGTAAAGCAAGTCACTCTTACAAAAAGGCTGCGGGTATTTATTCAGTCCGGTCCATGAGCAGGCGTCAACGGCAGGGGGCCAATCAGCTAGGACGAAAAATCGATAACCGCGTCGCGCGCTCTTGTGACAGCGGCGTGGAGTTGCACTCGGCGGCCTTTCGTGGGAATCGGCACATTCCCAACAGTTTCACTCAGTTATCCTTACTGCATCTTGCACTTAACATAGTAAACTTGACTGAAGGTAGTCTGTCGGAGACAAAATGAAAACGTTTTGATGATTTTAACCATGATTGGAGAACGGTAATCGATAAACTTACAAGGCATGTCAGTTCCGTTGCGGCTTGAGGCTCGAGCTGGAACTATTGCGGGCAGTCGTACAGCGACTCCATCTATATGTAGAGGACGAAGGTAGTGGGAGCCGTAACTTGATCGGTGGGCACCCTTAACTATAGTTAGTTTTCCTGATCGCAACTGACAGACCAAAGAACCCTTGGTTCAACTGTTGTAGCCTTGAACCAACAGGTCGAAAGAGTTAACTTCGAGGCTATTAAAACCTAGAATTAGATATGGCTGGCTGTTGACGGTTAATAGGTCAGAAATGGTCGTTCCAGCCTCTCCTGTTATTGTCCATACCCCCTTGCGACATATATTACTGGTCCCTATGTAACAGCAAGCAAGGGCTTTATATTTATCCCCACTTCACACACTGGTGAATGGTCTCCAACCACAGTTGATGTTTCCGATCACAAACAACAAGACAACGGGTTCATTGTTCCAATGGTAGAATGTTGAACGCTTAATAAATATGGGTTCGAATCTCAGGTCATAAAAACTTGCGTTTTTTTTGCAGCCACTAAGTTAGAAATGGCCGCCCACTCTCCAGTGTCTTTGTTACATTCCTTCCTGTCGAGTTTCGATTTGATCGGACTGATTACAGAACAATTTTGCGGACGTCCCCCTTTTTTGTTTCGGAAATTCGGTCTTGTTTAAACCGGGTCTTTGCAGCTGCAGACCGGAGTACAGCCAACGCCCCAGTCAATTGAATTATTCAACTCTGAAAACTCCCTCCCAATAATTAAGCTGTTAGTAAGTTATGGGGAAACTTATCGAACAACTCGTCTGAATAATATGAAGGCCGTGATTGCCTTGACTGTGGGTGCTGTTATTTTACACTTAGTCAAGCGGCAGAAAATGGGATCCCGTTTTGGATATCCGCTGGAGGGGATGTGGGAGGGGGGAGGGCGGATGCGAGACAGAACCCAGTCAGTCTACTCTGCGCATAATTACCGAAGCGAAAGGAACACACCACAGACACACGCTGACACACCAAAATCCAGATGCTGATCGTTCAGATAGTGCGCACTGCTGCAACTGTATTCGTATCCGAACGCGCTCATCCATGCGCGTGATCCGAGGACTTCCCGTTTAGGATGCGATCAGAGGCCGGGGAAGGGAGGGAGGGAAGCCGACGTGCCATCGTGTTTACATAAGGGGTCGCTTGGGGGGGGACGCCACGACGAAATCAGGCGTGACGCCAGATCCCAACCTGAAACATCTCAAGCGACTTCGATAACTTTCTGCTCTACTGGAGTTCAGACAAACAGACTTGTCAGGCCGGTTTCGTCTGAAGTGATCTGTCAAAATTGGAGACAGTACCCTGTATGCAAGTCTACAGTATCAAACGAAGATGCCTGCGATGGGCGGTAAATCCTGAAGTCGCCGGAAATTTTGTACAGCCACTCAGTAGACCTTGTGGTTTCTGTTGCTGACAGGCAAAGTCAACTGAGAAAATAGGCATGACCGTATCACCCCGCTGAACCCAATATTTGAAGATTTTCCGTCTGTAGTATCATCGATGAAGTAAATACCTGTGTCAGTCGGTTTGTGCATAAGTTCTGTAAATACTCCCATGCTTACTTTGAGGAGTCGATTTGGCATCGCGCACACCACCTGCGCCATCTCCGGTCTGCTCGACTTTTGTCTTCACATGGGGTTCAGGTGTGGGAGTGGGTTATATTCGACGGGTCTACCTTTACTATAATCCAGCTATAGTCATCGCGTCTGTCCTCAGCTTGCTGAGGCTCGTGAAGTGGACTTTGTCAAGAGCATCGATCAAAGTGTCGGAAAAGACCAGAACTTGTCCGAGCTTCGTTGCTGACCCGGAGAAGACACCGCTCGCGATGAATGGCCGCAAGTTTGAAGAAGTAGACAGCTGCAAATATCTAGGAGCGAAGCTGTTTTCGACTGTGCAAAGGTGGCATTGTCTCATGAATCGATGCAACGCACGGGCCCCTGGGGCGGAACCTCTCTCTGTTCAGTCCTGCTATGCACATATGAATACTAAGTTGTGCGCGTCTAAGGCGAGTGAAAAGGTGAGATTTTTGACCACCATGACCTGACACACTATCTTCAAGTGAAGTACATAGGGTTCACCTCAAATGAGACGGTCTACACTCGCTGCGACAATATTGTGCTCATATGAACATTGCCGGCACAGACAAGGGACACTAGAATGACCATTTCTGTCGCATCAGCCGTCATAAGCCAGCCACGTCCAACCCCGAGTGGTGCACTAACCGAGGCTCAAACCCGCGACCAATTTACCAGAAATCCAACCATTGCGTCACAGGCTCGTTTTCTTGTCATTGAGATGAACGCTCATCGAAAGTCACTCGTCCCGGTCTGTCTTGGGGTTCTTTCTCGAGCCTCGCCAACAGCCGCACAGCGGCTAGTAATGTGGGCCGGAGTGGCCATTTCTGGCGCATAAGCCAGTCATGCCCAACTCTAGGTGGTGCACCATCCGATGCTGAAACCCGCGACCTGTGTATTAGAAGTCTCACGCTCCGACTTGGTTTTAAATGAGACAGCCCACGATCGTTGCGACAACATATTTCTAGTCAGCATAAATAGACGACTAGGCTTGTTTTGGCACGTTTTTCGTCGTGCACCTCGGTCCAAAATCGAAGAAGAGGTCAAGCAAACCCCTAGCTCGACACAGTTTGCCAAAGAGAGATGCTCGGACCTTCGGTAGTCAGTCTTCGTCATTAAAAGGCTAGAATGGATCGAGCTCTCCAGACGGGTTGCCTTTGCAGGGATCGTCATGCGTGGGGAGGTACGATTTGTGCTAACATCGAGGTCGGCTAGATCAGGCGTGATAAGAGCACAAGTGGTTAAATATACATCTAGTCAATTGGATTGTCGTTAGGGGGAAGCACCCAGGGGGTTAAACATCTCTGTTGGTAAGGAACAGTCCAACCAAGGCTACTGAACTAGCCTTAACACAGAAATATGGTTTTTTTCGCAATGCCAGGGTCTAAAGTTCACGCTAAACCCGCATCGGGGGAGGGTAAGAAAAAGGACATTACGAGTTAACAAAGATTATCCGTTAATTTGACCTCTAGGTCAACGGTCTGGGGTGGAACCACAGCAACTGAAAACCGGTAGGTTCTGCTACTTCCTGGCTGTTATTTGTAAAGGTCGCACCAATGGTACTCCCAAACAGTTAGTCACTGAATAGGGTTTAGGGATCGTATATCTACCCGGAAGATCTAGTGACTGCATGACGCAGTCTCGCCCTTACCCCTACCTCTATGTGTGGTTATATCGTCGTTTAGGGGATCTAAAAACATAACCCGTCTGCACTTTAGTGCGTTTTCCGAAGGAACTTTAAACACAGAGGCCAGGACTCTCGGTAACACCACTTATCCTAACGTTGGGCTGCATGTTACAAAAGCAGATGCTTTATTCCCCGCATCGGAGTTGAACTTTTCATTACGATTGTTCGTACCGCGGAAGAGGTAGTCATTGCAGAGTGTCCTATCACAGGTCATGCGAATAAAACGATGAGCTATTTGGAAATTCAGACGAGTGGATGCTTGGGTTCACTTGTGTCAGGAGCGCTCTCCTTATCTGCGACTGTGCGCATTGTAGGTTTCGTTTTTTGTGGATATTCAGCTTACTTGTAGCAGGCCACGGCTCCGGGGAAGTCTTTTCAACTGTTGAATGGTGCGCACTGGGACATTTCCAGCCTTTGGGTATTCGTAAGTGCCATTTCGGTCTTCTTAGCAGTCGGGCCAGAAGGGCGTTGACATCAAAGTTCACGGATATCTACACAGGAAGAATCATCACCTTGTAACACACGAATACAATCTACACCGGATTCTAATCCTGCCGTTCTACCGACCGGTATTTGGGACATGGATGTCGGATGTGCGGAACTGACCACTCCGGTCTTGATTGCCGTGGGAAGTGTGGGGACACACCTAGGTGCGTGTTCCCACCGCTGTAGCCACCTGCTCCCAGGCCCCGCCTCCGGTTTTCTCAAACCTGTAAGGGGGTAGGGTGCAGCGAAGTAGGTGCTACGCAAGTCCACTACCATTATTTGCTTATTTACGGGCACGTCACCTTCAGCAGCGACGGTCGAACCACAGCAGACGCGTCTTCGACCGCGTTCCCACCCGCCCTCAGGGCGGCCAAGGTCTGCTACACCAAACCTCCCTATGGTGGATCCATCTCTTCTCCTCTCAATCTGTTTTTTTTATGACAGAGCAGCCCCTCCTGACCATGCTGCTCCGACTCCTCCAACCCCGCCGGGATGGGCCTCAATCCCGGCGGGGTTCCGGATCCAACAAGGGCTATTTGCCTGCCTACGGTCGAACTGTCGGGTCACACTTCCCAAATTAGTCCACCCTACCCCCGAAAGTGGTGCTCCGAGTTTAGGACTCCTGTCACATTTGTATTTCACACGCCAGGACCCTGGAATGACTCAGTGTATTTCTTATGTAGTGAGTCTGCAGCAATCGTGTTAAACTGAGCTTTGCTGTCATCAAACGGCACGGATACAGCCTTCAGTCAGCCCCCACGACCATTAGACCAGAGAGGTGTAGGTACTAGAGAAGAAAAAACGACCCACCAAATCATATGCGTCAAAAAGGGAAAATGGATGGCTGCAGGTTATCACAGGACCAGGGAGTATGGATCAATATTCCTTTGGACGACCATATCGCCACCAGGAGCAACCATAGCTTACTCACCTAACAAGTTTATGCCCAGAAGCATCATGGAGCAGCATCCTGACAAGCAACCCCTCAGGGACCCGAACAGAGATGGACGGTGTCAGCTGTTGGTGCCCTCTGTCTCCACCTTACAGGCTGGTTAGGGCAGGAGGGAAACGGCACGGGGGGGGACGGTGTGCAACAACGCAGTAACAGCCAGGCAATGAAAAGGCGACCGGCTATTTCTCGGTGTGTGCCGCGCTTAGCGAGATAGTGAGCTTAATCGCAGGTTGGGCTGTGTGTGCACTGCTGCACAGTCTCGTGTGACCCCTCCCATCTCCGAACTCCTCTTCCCGCGAATCAGCATAGATACTTGTGTGTGTGTGTGTGCAGCCGAGAGGACAGGCACGGTGACGACGGCCACGACGACTACCGACACTGGAAGCAGTAACAGCTGACGCCCAGCAATCATAACTGGTCACCACCGCAAGGTCCTCGACGGGGGGGGAGGAGGGGGCTTGCCTACGTGTGCCCGGGGGTGGGGGGGGGGGACTGGAGGCTGTGATGACACGTTGTAGTGGCCCGGCTTAATCCGAATGTGAAAATCGCGTCCCGGCAATTAAGAGAGAAGCAGTAGCAGTGGCAATAGAAGCAGCAGCTGCGGCACAGTGTGCGCGTCTGCGTACATACGTCCGCGTGCGTACGTGCGCGCGCACCAGCCAGCGAGAAGGGATTATTTCTGCGGACAGCTGTTCAGCCCTGTCGGCGTTGGCGGTCTTGCGGGCGCTGCTACGGCCAGCAGCGGTTGCTGGGTCGCAAAATCGTTAGGAGCATCGTCGTAGTCTCCCGACGATGCTGTCGTCTAGACAAGCAACCCTGTCTGTTGCCCGTTAATAAACACGTTTCGCACATTGTGTGTGTGTGTGCGTTTGTAAGAGGTGATCCGCTGGCCAAATCTAGAATTAGTACACTGCTTGCGCGGGGGAGGGGTGGAGGGGAGTGTGTAGACACACTCTACCGATAGGATACTGGTTGTGTCAGCCGATAGGTTTCGGAATCGGGTCTAGTGAATTGCGTGCCAAATTAACAGCAACAGGTACAGAAGGCAAAGAAAGACGATGGCAGACATGGCAGCATAGTGGATCCGCAGCTGGCCAGGTTTCGTTTTGTTTCACCTTTCGTCGGGATTGCGAAAGCAATCACATCTACAGCGGAGTAGAATCTAGCCAAAATGGCTCTGGCTCATGACGCACGGAAACCGGAGCACCTATTTCGCAGCACTCTAAATAACATCTGAAGGCCTTCAAGAGGAGATTTAAGTGTATGTGGATTATTTACGCACAGTCTCTTGAGCTAGATCAATTAATATTGATGAACGAGTAGGAAATATGTATTTAGCTCAATTACAGCGAAAAGTGGGCTTTTTGGGAGCTTATTACCTCAATACTAATCCTTTGATACTCATTGATGAAAGTTCACCTGACATCTGATGGAGCTTATCTGTCCCGCTCTGCCTGGGGCCTCGATAGAGGCCCTGACCACCGTATCAGCTGGTAGTTTAGGCAGGTAGCATTGCCGGAAAGGACAAGAGAGGCTGGAATGGCCATTTCTGGCTTATTAGCCGTCGTCAGCCTGTCATACCCAGACCCAGTTGGTGTCCTATCCGAGCCTCGAACTTGCGACTTTTTTTGCTCCGAGTCAAATCTATTGAGCCATGAGCTCGTTATCTTGCCGGGGTTAAGTCGAGGGATATTTACACTCATTTATAAACGTTCACCCAACCCCTAACAGACCCCATCTGTCCCGCTCTGGCTGGCGTCTCGACAGAGGCCCTGACAGCCATAACAGCTGGTAATGCAGGCAGATAGTATTACCTTTGATATTAAATTAATATATTGGGGCTTTTATATGCACACATAGCTAATTATACATCGCAGATTTTAGCTATTTCACGGATTCCTGTGAACAACGGGCCCTCTTATTTCTGGTATGGGTTTCCTTTGTTGGTCTGCCCAGTTGAGTTCATACACGGGACACTATTGGAGAATGGTTGGTCGACGACAGTCAATATAGCGGAAATGGCCATTCTAGATTTCGATGGTAAGACAGTCGCTTTGCAACTACTGGTGGGAATCTGGAGTGACCCCCAAGGCAAAACGGGCGGTGGTGTTCAACAACGCTATCAGTGAACGTCCCCCTTTTATTGTTGGTGCACCAAAAGCTTACAATCAGGACTGGAATAAAAACTAATGCCAACACGCTGATCTAAGTTTTGCTAGGCCAAGTTTTGTCTTTCCTGCGTAATTATATGTACCTCAGAATGAGATAATCTGATTGGGCGTGTTGAGTTGTCATCCTGGTTGTTTAACAGTTCCCACCATCCCCCATTTCTTGCAGGAGGAACACGTAATTGCACCAGGTTCCCACGGCCAGTGCCTCCTATGGGCCTGCAAAGCCTGCAAGAAGAAGACCATGCAGGTGGATCGTCGAAAGGCCGCCACAATGCGTGAGCGTCGACGCCTACGCAAAGTGAACGAGGCCTTCGAGACGCTGAAACGGCGCACCTGCACCAATCCCAACCAACGGATGCCCAAGGTGGAGATACTGCGTACCGCCATTGACTACATTGAGAACCTGGAGGAGATGCTGCAACACAATGGCATCCTGGCGCCGGGCACCTCACCCCTGCGTCTGCGAGGGGCCGACCCCCAGTCCTGTCTGCTGACCTCGTCGGGGGGCGGTGGCAGTGCGGCAGGGGCCAGTGGCCGCTTTTGCGGTCTCTCCCCGGGGTCCGCAGCTGCCGCAGTGCGGAGCCTGCACAACAAGCTGACGGCCTGTGAGGGCACTCGGGTGCAGCGCAACCACTCTGGCCTCCGAGGGGTTCAGAGGTCCGAAAGAACGAAGCCGGGGGGTCCTGTGGTGGCACCAACATCCTCCTCTGCACCGGCGGCGTCGGAGAAGGAACCACCGTCCGGTGTTCAGCTGCACTATCAGGGGGCTTCCACGGCGCATGCAGAGGATCTGAAGATGGCAGCCACAGAGGAGACAGAGAATGAGCATGGTAGCGAGCATACCAGTGAATCTCATCCCACAAACGTGTACGCCACGGCCAAGTCGCTGATGAACGTTAATCAGGGTGCTGAGAAGATCGCGTCACCCACTACCTACGACTATTCTACCAAGCGCAACCTTGGAGTGAGTAATCAGGTTTACGATTGGCTACTCTAAACTTATGTCATATTTCGATTGACCCAAGTGTGAAAAATTTGTGGTCTCGGCGGGATTCGAGCCCACGCACCGCAGGGAGGGCTTTTGCGCAGCCAACGCTTTAGCTAATTGAGCTACGAGGTTCACCGTGCGCCGCGAATTTAATGACACTTGGATCGATTTGTTTATCCAGCTTTACTGCACGTATGGAATCCATCAATACGGACGCAGTAAGCAGGCAGGATTTCCTAAGTAATAACAAAGGATCCTTCGAATGTTATAGATGTTATTTGAAAATGAAGGCCGTTTATGCTATGACAGATTGTTCTGACCGATCCACCTAAACTCCCGAGACCCCGAGCGTCGAGATTTGAACTTGCGATGTCACAGTGGCGCGCATGTGGTGGTTTATATGTAAGCGCAAGTGTGCTTACGAATCATTACCCGCGTCACTGTGTTTCCAGTCGCTGTGGAATGAGAAGGACACACTGCTTACTGCTACCTTAACCTAGACTAAATATGCTTAAATGATGGGTGCCGACAGCTTGATTCGAATTCTAGCGTTCTAAACCTGGTCTTGCTATTCTGTGAGAAGTCTCAAACACTGTAATTTCGCTGCTGAGCGTAATAAACTAGAAGGCTGTAAAATATCCACGTTAAGTCAGAAAAGTGACCCGGCTGTACCAACAGCAGTAGACAGGGATTATTTTTTTACTTCACAGTTGAGACCATGTCACGCCATATCATTGCTTTCTGCTAAGAAACAGTCGTGACGAACAGGTTGCCTCCGGGAAGGCAGTGTACAGGAAACAACCAACGGAAAAGCCACAGTTCTGTCAAAGGGATCTATATTCAGTCTTTCAAACGGATGGGTGATTGCGATCATTGAAAAGTCTCCACAAATCTGTTATTTTCGATTAACAGAACGCTGTATGCAACAAAATCCCGGAACTCCCAGTTTCTCCCAGATGGGCATTGTTCGCTGATTGCAGGGTTCGGGGGTGGACATGTCCATTTTAATTGGACCTTGGCCACGCGTGTTGCAGGGGTATTGCGTGTCGAGATCGACCATGTTCACCGAAATCTTGAAGTGGGTTTTCACCTGGGGTGGTGGAACGTATTCCACCTCTGACGTTAAACGATCACGTGACCTATTGTAGGGCGCAGACTTCAGAGGTGAAATACCCTACATAGAGGATTACTTAAGCGGGGTTGAACTAGCAATAAATCACGTGGCACAATCTCAGGATGCGTTAGATGCCGGATTTTTAATAGAGGTGTTTTCACCTCCCTGCAAAAACTGCATTCGGCTGAAAAAATGACCGTTCGATTATGATGCTTTTTCTTTCTTTAAAAATTCAAATATAGAATCCGTAAACAAAAATATCCTTTCCTGGATTCATTTTATTGTACATCACGTTGACTTAAAATGTTATGTTCAAGGGATGGCAATGGTAACGTTTTCTGAAAAAGAAGGTGTTCCCATTTCTGAATAATTATGAGCCCGATTTGTCGTTACATTTGCGTGCAGGAGTATAAACCTACAAGCTGTATTCTTTTCGTATTAAGCGTGCCATACATTCATCGATGTCAGTGTTGGTTGGTAGCCCTTGTTGGATCAGGGGTCCCCGCCGGAGTCCAAACTGGGTGGAGTTGGAAGATGGAGAAAAGCCGCGACCTCAGCCGGCTTGAGCCAAAAGTCCACGGGGGTGAGTTGGGTGCCTGGCCGGGAGCTGAAGGCGAAGAGATGCCGGCATTCATGCGGCAAGACGCCGCAGTCGGGGTAGCAGTCGAGCTGTCGTTCCGTGGCCGCAATCGGAGGTGGATAGCCACCCAAAAAGACCGGGGGACGGTAACTGCATTTTGCGTCCACAACAGTTCTCTGGTGAAGATGCTGGAAGCCCGTCTTGATGGCACGCCATCAACCGGTAGATATGAGTGAGAAAAGGCGACAGCTGCCTTGTGGAGAGCTCGAGTCGACGACCGAACGTTGTGGCTGGGCTCAGGGGCGTGGCAACGATGTTGATTCGGATGACCAGGTTGTGAACAGGTCCACCAGAACTGTTGGCCTAGGAGTTTATTGTGGGGGGGGGGACGACCGACAGAACAGAAGCCTCTGCGTGAAGGTGATCGATAGGCGACATTTTATAGCAGCCCGTGATCGTGCGGAGGGCACCGTTCTGTGCTGACTGAACGTGGGGGAGGCTGGCGGAGCTGATTGTGGGAGACCAGACTGGTACCGCATATTTATGTCAGTGTAGTATTTGCCGACAACGTTAGCTGCCTAGACTACTGGCCGCTGTATGGCTACTGCTGGTAGGACTCGAGAATAAACCTCAAGACAGAACGGGACAGGTGAGTTCCGTTAGCGATAAGTGAACGTTAATCAACCAGTATCAATACCTCCCGATCAAAACCAACAGGACAACGAACTCGGGGCTCAATGGTTAGGACCCTAGACTTCTGATCTAAAGGTCGCGGGTTCGAGCCTCGAGTGGAGCACCACTTGAGGTTGGGTATGAGAAGAAAGTCATACTCCTGCCGGCAAACATCTAGTGTACGATCCTTGAGATGTCCTGCTAAGTTTACCTACTCGAACAATTGACTAGGCTTATGGGATTAATAATCATAATAAGTTGTATATTTCAGGCCCATTGGGCCTCATCAATAAACTCCTCATCAATTAGCTCCGATATGTCTGCTCATTGATACAGTGATGCTGCAGCAACGCTTTGTTTAAGTTACTTGGGTGAAGGTGGACGCGGCTGTTGATCAGGTATTCCGTCTCTTCTCCCTGTATCACACGCTTTGACTATTTCTACCCATGGGAGCTCGTCCGGTGGGGTTCGGAAGTTCGTAGACCCTTTCGCCTAACCCTGTTATCGTAATATTCAGCGAACGCCTTTCGTGAACCTCAGTCAGGAAACAGCTAAGACGATCAAGGAATTGGCGCAAGGGGCAGGGCACCACAGTTCGCTCAAGGGGTCCTAGAATGGGGCCATTTTCCGCCGGTGAGGTAGTATCACCGACCGCTACAGTGTTGACTGCTGATGGGGGTGGGAGTGCTTGGACAGTCGGGTGGCCTGATCTCCTCATTACCCCCCATGAGCGCCTAGTTGTGGTTTGCGGTGTGTAGTGTGGCCGTGGCGTCGAGTGTTGGAACTCGTGCGGCGAGCCCGCAAACCTCACTGGGTATGCGCCGAGTGACGAGTGATGTGTCGGACGGGTCTCGCCCCCTTCCTCCCCCAAGCACAGCTCCATCGCCTCCCCCTCCCCCCTGTCCACGAATTACAGCTAATTGTCAGATTTCACGGCGGCCGCACGAGTCGCGTGCGCACACACACAAATTGACGAGTTACTTGCGCGTGTATGTTGGACACGGGCGGGAGGAGGGGTGTAGTGGGAGACCGAGTGACAGGGATCGGAAACCTTGCGGCCGCCGGAGTTGAGCCGAACAGAACGTCGCCTTCCCCTTCCCCCCCCGCCCATCGACCCGCCCCGGAGTGTAAGGAGCCGCGGTGATGCCAGGTTTATCACACTCACACACACACACATACGCACACGCGCGCGCACCTATGCATATTTTTTTTGCGCCCTGCCCCTAGACGGGAAGCACCACTGCTACCCCTCGAGACTTGATGGGGCTGGCAGATGTGCTTCACGGTCTCCCGTCCCCCACCCCCTCCCCCACTCACTAGTCAATGCTCACTGCCTGTCAGGATAATCAGCCACCCCTTGCACACCGCACTAGGCGATCGGGCCGAGACAAAAAAAGGTAGGGTGCACTTTATCGGAATTACTCTCGGCAAAAAGTGTTACAAAAATAATCTGCCTAATAAAAATCCCCTGAAACCCGATCACAAAAATGCCTCATCACCGCTAAAGTACAGGCAAATGCAGTCAGTGCAGAACTATATGCAGAGCGTATTGGCATTCCTTTTTTTAATCAGCAGTTTACCGACTGGTTGTAGGGTGATTACGGTTCCTAATGAATGTACGCACTGAACGTTGGGATCGGTCATGTCTGTACTAGCGCAATTTAAGTTTGGAATGTGGGAGGTTTCAACCGTCCACGATGCTGGTTCTCGAATAAGTCGTACCAACGCAGGTTAATATAAAAGCTCAAAGGTTCTGTTTTCCACGAGGAAAAAACTGAAAGTTGTCCTACGATGACGATAACGGACTGCGCAGGGTTTACAGGACTTCTGGGCTATACTGGCCGCGTAGGCGTTGCTTCAGACACAACGCTCACATCTGTATTCCAGAGCGGGAATTCTTATCACCGTACCCTGCTTGGACGGGTCATATACTTAATTCCGGAAAAAAGATTTACGTTAGAGCTACAGTTAGGTTAGTGTTAGTTCTCGGATTAGAACACAGGACAATGTTACGTGCACCTCGTGGAGAAAATCCTTAGTTTCTGCCCTATGTGTTGCCTGAAAGAGGAAAGGTAGAGGAATGCCCAATTAATCACTTAATCTGAGTATATCCATATTGACGCTTTTAACTTATCACACACTATAACGACGGGGGTTAGAAGATAGTTAGCGGATGGGATATGTTGGCTGGTACAAGTCTGTGTATATGACTGGACGAAAGTGCACATGAGGAACTAATACGCATACGGCGACTATGAAACGGGAGCCCATTTACCAGTGATTAAATTTAACACACCTACTCTACTGTCATCGGACCCCAATCTTAACATGTATACAGAGACAGTAGCAACGAGTTTGAGAATGATTTCACTGCCCTAGCAAAGAACACGTTTGCCCTCCCAAACGCGTTGACGATCTTCGTCAAACCTAGTGGCTTACAGAGCACTTTCAAGGTGGCTTGTGAGGATTGCAAAAATACAGGTGGTTGTGTCTTCATTTATTCTAAGACGAAGAAGACGGCGAATAAAGTGGTTCATTTTTCCTTAAGTCACTGCAGACGTATTTTCCTCCTTCAAGTTCAAGTAGATCCACACGGCAGGCCCCTACACCAAAAATATCGGTGATAGAGTCATTAGCGTTGACGGCGCTCTTACGTGTTATGCACTGGTTAGGAGAGCCAAACCAAAATGCTCCTTAGTTTGAGACTGTCATTTTGTTGATGAGCGCTCGCCGATCGCTTACGGAACTCCCTCGTCCCGTTCTACCTTGGGTCTCACTCTCGAACATCACCAGTAGCCGCTAATAGTGTGGTCAAAGAAAAGGGGGACATGGGTAGCCATTTCTAGCCCATCAGCAGTCATCAGCCAGTCATACCCAGTCCCCAGTGCTGCACCATCTGAGGTCCGAACCCGTGACCATTCCGATCAGAGTCAAACGCTCTAACCATTGAGCCACAAACTCGTTGTCTGGTGCGCTTAGGTCGAGGGATATTGACACTCATTGCTGAACGTTCATCCAACCGCTAACGGAAGTTACCTTTCAGGTTCTGTCTTGGGTTCCATTTCTCGAGCCCTGACAGCACCGGTGTTGGCTAACAGTCTTAAATAGATAGTAATGCCGGCACAGTCAAGGGAGACTGGAATGACCATTTATGGCTTGTGAACCATCATCGACCAGTCATACCCGACCGGTGGCTCAATTTTTTGAGCGTTGAACTTACGATCCGTAGGGTGCGGGTTCGAGCCTCGGGTGATACACCACCCGGGGTGGGATATGACTGGCTGATGGCGACTAATGCGTTTTGACTCTTTGGAACCGAACCACAACAAAATCCTCACCGTATAATATATTTAGTGGTGATTAACCATTGTGATGTCCGATGGTTGCCACTACATCTTATCAGGTGAATATGCCACACAAATTGTACTAGCACAAGTAGCTGCTCCATTCTTATTTAGTGAAGATATCACAGCAAATTTGCCAACCACCAGACGACAAGGTGGACACAATTCAATACCTCTCAGCAAGGTTCGTCAACTGCCTTAGGAATTGCAATCTCATTCATGAACTTCGACCATAGCCGACTCGCGGTTGACGCATGCGTGCTTTGGGTCAACTGAATTATTAAAATCTGCCAAACTCACCCAATAATTAAGAAAGCATAGTAGTCAGTTTGGTGGATTCTGGATGATTGCTTAGGAAATCCTGCCTGGACAGTCAGCTTACTGTATCCCTAATGGTGGGCTCCATACGAGCAGTAGGTTGGGCGGTTAAATCACGGTTTACGGTGAGCTTTGTAGCTCAGTAGTAGAGCCCTGGCTGCACAAAAGCGTCTCCTGCTGGCTTTGGTTCGATTCCCACCGAGGTCAACTTAATTATTCAAAACTGCTAAGCCCTCCTCATAAAGCAGCACAAACTAGTCCAATCGATAAGGCGGCGAAATCGGCCGCGTTGAACTTGGTTTGGGCCCTACAAAGCATCCTACTACAGGAAGTCTAGGTCCTGAAGTAAGTTAATCGTATTGCACAAGAACAAAAAGTAACGGTCATATTTCATGGAAAGGCATCCTTTGGGAAATAAGTAATTTTATTGCGAAAATTTTCCACAATGGATCCCCAGTTCGTCGTCAGACTTGAGAGAAATTTGCAAACAACAGTTAGCATTTCAAAGTGCTGATACAGTTATAAAGTCATCTGGTGTGGGCGTTAATTGGGGGTTACCATTTGCGTCACTTCGTGATGCACATGATTGAGTCAAGCCGGGGTCAGTCCAGGTTATCCGGTGTGGACGATAATTGCGGTTTATGTTGGTGTCCACACCGGATAACCTGGACTGACCCCGGACTGACTCAAATTACAGTTGCTAATTAGTCATTACGGCATTGCAACTGATAACCATGTCCATCACGATGTGACGCAAATTGTAACCCCCAATTAACACCCACACCAGACTGACTATATAACTGTATGAGCACTGAAATGCTAACTGTTGTTTGCAAATTTCTCTCAAGTCTGACGACGAACTGGGGATCCAGTGTCGAAAATTTATTCAATAAAATTACTCATTTCCCAAAGGATGCCTTTCCCTGAAATTACATTTCTTGGGATGCCTTCCTTTCAGTTTATACATAACGCTCATATACCCGAAATCGGATCTAACCTCAAGGTTTTTACCTACAAAGTCAGGAAGGGCGGGGTTCAACGGATGGATGGAAAATTTCTGAATATGCGTTCCGCTTCTGGCAATTGGGCTCGGAATAATGTAAGCTTCTCCTGAAATGGGCCTTCAGTGATTCGAACTGATTGCAACACAGAGGGCTGATTTTCCTTTTGGCCTTACAGTTTTAGTCTACAGCCCACTAGGAGGAGTCACAAACTGCAATTTAAAGTTCCCGGGTCCCCATCTCACGGAACAGTAAGTTCCCGTACTTGTTGTGTCAGTCTCATAATTAAGGGCTTATTGAAAGGCAAATTACAAGTAAAACCCTACTGCACTTGGACTTGTGAACTCCTGTGAACCCAAGTTGTGCAAGATGCCACCTTGCACAATAATAACGCCCACCCTATTGGGCGATTGTCAGTGCCATTATTTTGAGTCGTTATATTCTAATGTCGGCACCGAAGTTGCTATGAGGGGCATTGTTGACGACAATCCAAGTGGGTAAATAGCCGCGTAATGTAGACGAGTAGTACTATGAGTAGCATGCTTATAGTAATTAAATTATACTTATGGGCTCTCTTTTCGGTAATGTGCTGAATGCATGGCTATCCAAAGGAACTTAAACAAAACACTATCTATAAGAAAGGGTTTGGCAGAGTTCAATAATACAATTGACTCACTTGTGAAACATTCGGTGGCCCCAGCCGGATTCCAACAAAGGTGAATTGACCCATGTGTGAATGCATTCACGGCAACTGGCCTTGCCTCGAAGCTCAGTTGACTAGAGTGTTGGCTGTACTAAAGCCTTCCTCTTGCTGGCGTAAGTTCGAATCCCCTCGAGGTCGCCAAGTTTTTCACAGTTGGGTCAATTGAACCAATAATTAACAACCGTGCTCTCATGAGGCTTGTCTGTTTGCCACGTGCCTGAAGATCAAACGCCCCAGAGTGGCTCATCCAACTCCAGAGACTGTGATTTTAATGGTCTATTAATTTAACAAGCATGCCAGGCTTCTGCGTGACTATCATGTCAAAAGTATATATGTGCAGGCTTCCCATATATTGATGATGATAATGACGTTAAACAAAGGTCTGCATGGAAAACGGTTTTCTTAATCGCCCACCCGTCCGTCCGTTGCAGGCTAGAGTTCATTACCGAGACACGGACAAATTGGTGCCTGCACAAGTACGTGCAAGGTGGATGAGGAGGAGGGGGAGAGGCATGGGTAGGGGGTCGGGCACGCCAGGGGCCCCCAAGGCAGTGCTTTCAAGTTTTCGGCGGTAGCGGCAGTGTGGCCCTCACCTCGGCCGCCTGAGGAGGAGACTTTGCCGCCACATCGACAAGCGGGCGCCCGGTGCATAGAGCACCCATGCGCACAGTGGCAGTGATTTATGTAAGGCGCGCTAGCCACTCGGCGCCCAGCCCCGCCCCGTCCCTTACACACGAAGAGCGCCAGGGGTGGGTGTCGGGACGGGCACCGCGGACTGGCGCATGTATCATGCAGGTTAAGCCAAATTATCTGCTGCTGGCAGGACTAGGACGAAACTCGAAGAGTGGGGGGGGGGCAGTTGCGCCGCCAATCTCTGAGAGTGATAAATGGAAGAGGCTGCAGGAACCTCCCGTCTACTAGATCATCTCCACACAGACAGAGCAGATCGGCCCACAGGTGGCACTTTCTCACATCCCCATTTTGGTCTGCTTACATTTTAGGTTGTCGAGGAGACCTCTGAGTACCGCAGTTACGGTACACCGGTAATTGGCAATAGCTGGTCAACCAACGCGGGTTGTTCAACAGATCTCGCTCCTCAGGAATCCACATCCATCAATGGTGAGTATGTGTCCTAGGACATACGCTTGTCTTGCATTCAAGGTACCAACTTTGGGAATTTTTTGCTTAAAGTTTGGCTGCGACGTTAGGTATCTTTGTTGTTAATGTTGGTGCTAGTGGTGGTGGTGGTGGTCACGTTTTGGGGGCCGTAAGGCACCCGGATCTGCCATGTGCGTGTTGGCAGTTCAAGTTAACGCGCCTCAACTGCCTCGGTGAGTCCCTGCGCGTCAGTTTTGTTTACAGACTGATATCCTGACGAGAACACAGGTAGGTTTGATGCCTTACACAGTTATAGCCAGATTTGGAACCCGGCCATCCACCTCACTGGCAACTACCGTGTAGCGCGTGCGGATGTACATCCTTTAATGGTACAGTGGAACCACTGACATTGATTTCTTGCCCAATGTACCGTGAAGCTGGCTCTATCGTCTCCGGTCCATTGAGTTGTCCGTACTCAGACGGGGAGGGGATGGAACAGAGAGTAAGGTAGATGCATTACAAGTCTACTCTCATTATAAGTCAACTCAAGTCACTGTCCCAGCACAATCCTGCTCTGGAGCAAGTTGCATGTACCTTGAAGAGTCGGTGGGCTCGAAAGATAATTGGTTATGATCCTAGCGCTGAAGTCAAGCGTTCGTCGCTGTGGATGACCATCACCACAAGGAGTGTGTGATATTGAACGGTGTTGGCGCCTGTAAGCCGACCCTTCATTTGTACAGTAAATTGCAGAAAGCTTTATGCTAATCAGAAATTCAAATCGACGCACACGATACCGTTCGCTTGGATGTTTCTGTACATATGACGATTAAGGTTGCATAGTTTTTGATGCGCACTAACTTCTCATGTGATGATGACAACGACGATGGTGGTGGTCATGAGAACGATGATGGTGATGATGATTAAAGACAGCAATTCGGTCTTCTAATCCAAAGTTCGACTTCGCACTTTGACATTGGGACAGGCCGACTTCGCTTCATTGCTAGAAGTCCCTGGAGGCTAATATTACTCATTTTCATCGTCACCACGTTCTTAAATACGGCGAGGACCCACCTACATAATAAAAACACTAATTGCATAAGCTGAACGCGTCAAAAACTGACCAAAAATTACACCACTTTCCCTTTTTTTAAATTGTAGCACAAGCAATGCCCCGGGGTTCCTCACTCTGGCGGGCTGTACAGGACAATGTGATGGTCAATTCGTTCCAGCCGTCGATAAAAGCCGAAGCCACTACTGGATGCTGATTGGCTAATTAGCCCAGCCCCTGCACATACTACCTCAAATAAGCGCAGTCGAGCAGGTGAAGGTCCGATCTGCTCTAATTCCCTCCACCCCTTTCCCCTTCCGATCCACTTGAAAACATTGACGTATGCATACACGACGATCTGCAGACGGTTTCCTGTTAAGTTTGTCCCCTTTTTTGTAGTTGTATTTATGATGCTCACTTTTGTAAATAAATGCATATACGCATAAATTAGGAAGCCCAATCCACACGTTCTTCACCGATCTTCGCTGTTCCACAGTGAAATTTCAAGGGTCTAGGTTCATTAGTGGCCCCTCGGCATTCCTGCGTAGTTTGTAGCACGCAAACTCCAGTTTCATTAATGTATAACTCTTGACTTCGTCAGACACTAATGCGTGGATCCTGATAAGAGTTCTCCAGACAGGTCTTTTCAAGTTCTGCCCAGTAGTTAGGGTCTCTACGCCACGACGAAGATAATTAAATCTGAAGCAATAATTGGATCCGATGCTCGACTCGTCTTCTTCCTTATACATGCAGATATATGTCACGCGAGCTTTCTCATTCCTTCAAGAAGCAGCTATTCCCCGGTACGAATTTAAAGCAAGCGTAGGATTTATTGAATGCAACAAATTTCGCGATGGGTTTTCAACTACATCCCGTCGTTGCATGAGTCAGATAATGGTTAGAAGCTAACAGTAGATTAAATTTCAAAGAATGTCAATGTATGACAGTAAGGGTAATAGTTCAATGGAAATAATGATCATGTGAAGGAACCTACATTAAATAAGGGTGAGGAGAGGAAGTTGGCGCAAACCAAGTCGTGATTAAAACTTGTCGCCCAATTATCAAGGAAATGGAAGATTGACCATGTTGCCTAGCTGCTTGTACAGGTCGGATTTCTCCTTTGCATACAGGCCGCTTCTAAGTAGCGCAGGGTCCAATTTGTTCGTGCCCGAAAAAGCACTCGGAAGGCTGTTTTGACATTGACTGAGCGACCGTTATCTAGCAGGTGTTTAGTAATCAAAGGTCGTGGTAGTCTGTCTTCCTGCTTGAATAGCCAATTAGGCAAGTGTCCAGCGGCCCTGGCTGCCGGTTGTCTTTGCACACGCCCAATGTTCTTGCATCCACAAGTGCACGTGAATTCATATATACAATTTGGGGTGGCGTGCAACGGCAAGGTATCCTTTGCCCCTTTTACCGGAAGGCTTTTTGTAGGACTGATGAGGACCATTTCAGCTGCGTTATAGGTCCTTTCTATGGTACAACGCAACCGTCGCTCGATTCTATTCCAAATACTATCACCTTGAAAGAGTGGACTGTCCCGTCCACTTTGGCTGAAAAGGATGAAACGTGCAGGATAGTCACGGGTAATTAAGGCTGTTTTGACGCGGAAAGCTCCGCAAGTAGAGTCTCCTTCCTCACCCTCATTCACTTGTGCCCACTGTCAAGAGAGAGTCAAGAAGAATAGAGGCGAGATCGGGCGCAGGTGCCTGGCGTGGCGTGAAACTGCACCAAGGCGTGCCTCCACACCCCGTGTTAGGAATTTCTCGTGGATGTGTATTTCCAATGACGCCTGAGATACCAGATACTGGCAAAGCGTATCCACCACTAGCAGCGCAGCTTTAGGGGCAGAAAGACACAGAATAACGTGCTTAAAAGCGATTTTTAAAACATCATTAAAATCAACAAATTCATACAACAGGAAGCTTCCAGGCGAATTTACTTCTTCTCTATAGTTCAGGTAATTTGATTGTGGTCAGATCCATGCTTTAAAACACTGCGGTTGCTACGCTGGTGACATCTTCGCGATCGCCGTAACCGAAACCGCTGTAGATGCACTCTTAAATGCGGTCACCCAAGTACATCAGTTCAATAAGTTCACGTTGGAAGTGGAAACTGTAGGTTCACTCACCTTCTTGGACGTCCACCTAAGTCACAGACCTGACGGTAGCGTCCGAATAAGTGTTTATCGAAAGAAAACCTGGTCTAGACAGTATACGAATGTTAACAGTTTCGTACCCCTTCAACAGAAGCGAAATCTAGTTCGTTGCAAGGAGCTAGAACAAATTTCTCAGCCGACAGTATTGAGGAGGAGCTCAAGAAAATTCGGGACCTACTTCGCGAGAACGGGTATGCTGAGAGATTTATTACAAGGAACATGACTGCGAACCAATTAAAACCCACCACACTTACTGTGGAAAAGAAACCACGATTTCTCAAAGTCCCCTTTCGAGAGGACGCGGGAAGTGAACTCCTGAAAAGACGTCTTGACCAAGCCATGTCAAAACCCTTCCCAATTAACATGGAGAAGGTAAGGATAGTAACCAGCTAAAACCACTTCCGTGTGCATCTACTCCTTTACTTGCTCCTGTGGAACAGGTTATATTGGTCGCATGAGCCGGCGCCTATCCAAAAGAATAAAGGAACAGCTCCCGGCATTGCTGAGAAAAGATGAAATCAGAAGTATAAACAACTCAATGCTGGCGCATATGGTTAATTACGGACATCAGGTGGACCCCTAAGATGCCTTCCAAGTGATCAACAAGGTCCCGTCAAATTATCAAGTCTCTGGGTCAGCGCTCCACGAAGTCATTAATTCCTTGCATGGCAAAAAGCGATGGATTATTATTTTGAAGCGGTGCACCTCCATTCCTTCTGTAATTGTTTTTAGGGGCAGGCTACACCCAGCGATCAGTCTGCGCGCCCACCTTGGCTCCCCGAGCCCTGCATAAAATGTTGTCTGTCGTTTGAGTGGACTGTTATGTATTGAGAACAGAAGGCAGTTTGTAGGTAGGACGAATGTAATGTATGTAAAAACAGAAGGCTGCTTGTGGGCAGAATTTCATGTAGGCAAACCAGAGGACTGTCTGAGGCAGGACGTGTACTGAGGACGAAGGCACAGCTCAAGTGGCGAGTCATGCTGACAACCGCTGTGTACATGGTGTTGGGTAAACGTAATAGGCTGAATGCTGGCCAATCAGAATAAGGGCAGGGGTGAGCCGCAGGCCAGGATCGAAGGCTGGTCAGTCAGAACAAAGAAAGGGGTGACCAAGTGCCCGTGACCTTGAGCAGCGCTTGACGCGTGCCTCGCGTCATGATGTTCTGACTACGGACGGGCATACATAACATCCCTCCACCCGCAAGTGAACAGCATCGGGAAGAGGGAGAATGTGATTGCCCCTCAGTCCGTACGCTAGAGCTGGCATGGGTAATAGAGGGATGGGGAACGTATTCCTCGACTGGTTGCGAACAGTTTGTTTTCCGCCAATGACCAGAAAGCATTCGGTGTTTGAGAACTGAATCCAGGCTGTATGGGAACGCCCTGTATTTAAGAGGTATCAGCTTTTCCAGATCGTGATGAATTCAGGGAGAGGATGAGGTAGCGGTCACCTTTGCCGTTTCAAAGGCACGTTTTTCGACGTCCAACCAGTTCTAACGACAATTTCCAAAGGATAGTCTTTTGTGTCGAAACAATCCCCGGTATGTATTGGTGCTGGTGGCGTCTCCAGATTCTGTAGTTAAGAGGAGTTGGTTGTAGGCCTGATCTCCTGAAAGGGATTCATACCTGTCCTCGCTCCGCGGGAGCGAAGAATAGTTTAGTGGGGTTGCTATGTTAATAGTGAGCTTGTAGTCACCAGATATACCCACGGAACCATCGGCTTGAAGAACAGGGATTATTGAGGCTGCCCATTCTGAATACTGCGCAGGCTCAATAATGTCCGCTTTGTCTAGGCGATCTAACCCTTCCTCGACCTCCGCGGAAAGTGCATAGGGGACTGGACGAGCTTTGAAGAAGTTGGGCTGAGATTCTGATTCAAGGTAGAATTTAACGGATGGATCGCCATGCTCTGTAGTAGAATAATCCTCAGCTATTTCTTCATAATTAATTACCAAAGAATCTAGAGCGGAGCTAACTCCAATTCGAAATATGTAGGATAGCACCGACGTAACACATTCTATCCAGTCCCGTCCGAGGAGATTTACTTGTTGACTTCCTCTGACCACATGAACCGGCAGGTAGTGAAGTTCGCCATTGTGTTCAACTTTGGCCATAAAGACCCCTCGAACGTCTACGTTGTGTCCAGTGTAACTACGAACAGTGAAGCGAGCCGGAAGGAGATGGGGAATTTTCTGAAGAGAGGCCTCATTGATGAGAGTAACGGCTGAACCAGTGTCGATTTCAATATTCATGGGATGGAGATCAACTGAAATCATGATGTCGTAGGGTGATTAAAACGGCTTGTCTGCTGCAGACATCTGACGTATCGTCTCGCCTTCCCCAGTTGGATTAGGGAAGACGACATGCATGTTAGTGTTCGTCCGCTTTTTGGAAAAACACACTTTTTCGATGTGGCCAATTTTCTTACAAAATCGGTAAACCGTATTTTGGTATTGACAGTCTGACCAACAGATATGATGCTGATCGCAGCGATAGCAGGATAGTAGTTGTTTTGAAGGAGCTACTGGGTTCAGTTTAGGCGAAAACTCGGCGGTGTTCACTAGGGAGATGGCCAAATCAGATTGCAAAGAGGATGTAACTCCAGCGTTTGAATGATCTAGCTGCTGAAGGTTCTGCTGTACACCCTCTTGATGGCGAACGATATCACAGGATTTCTCCCATGATAAATCATCCTTCACAGATAACACCTTCTCCCGAGTCTTTTTAGCCCTCAAGCCCATAAGCAACTGCTGCACCAGCATCGTCTGCTCGAAGTTGGTTGCCGCAATCTCGATGTATCTGCAGTCCTGTGCGGCGAGTGTAAGGTTTGTAATGAAATCGCCAATGCGTTGGCCAGATTCCTGACGCATTTGACAAAATCGATATCGGCGCAAGAAGATGTTGTCCTTTCCGCCCCACATTGTTTCGAGCTTAGAGAATGCTGTTGGAAGATCAGCAGACTCTTGTAATTTAAGGGCGTCAAAGCAACACTGTCCCTTCTCTCCGAGATGAGTCCGAAGGAGTTTCAAATTCGATATAACGTCAAGCGTAACAGCAGGCAACAAAATCGGAAGAAGTTCAATGTAATCCTCAGATGTAATCCTCCATTGTAACCAGGAATTATTTGCAGGTTTCGAGTGCCCTTCAGCCATAAAGGTGATGGTGTAGGTAATAAAGAAACAATGTTCGCTACACTTGCGTCGCCAATGTCATGTAGTGAGAACAGAAGGCAGTTTGTGAGCAGAAAGAATGTAATGTATGTAAAAACAGAAGGCTGCTTGTAAGCAGAATGTCATGTAGGCAAACCAGAGGACTGTCTGAGGCAGGACGTCTACTGAGGACGAAGGCACAGCTCAAGTGGCGAGTCATGCTGACAACCGCTGTGTACATGGTGTTGGGTAAACGTAATAGGCTGAATGCTGGCCAATCAGAATAAGGGCAGGGGTGAGCCGGTGGCCAGGATCGAAGGCTGGTAAGTCAGAACAAAGAAAGGGGTGACGCGCTTCCGCGACCTTAACCGCCTTCCGCGAACTGCGGCATGATGTCTCGACCACACATGCGGGCATACACAACAGGGCAGTGTCTGCGCTACAGGCGAACCTGCGCATTGGGCTGTGGCTTTGCGTACTGGAATGTCAAAGTTGCCGACGGGACTGGGTTGGGGGACGCAAAGGCACGTGCAGGCACGGGAGGCTAATTGTAAGTTTATGGAATCGTATAAAAAATACCCAGTTGGCCTCTGAGGTATAGGGGCTCGCGTTTGATGCAGATACAGAATTTTTCTGTCCCCGGCTGTTGTTTCCGGTTGCCGATAATGGTGGCGGCGTCCGCCCCACATGTGAGGTGATTGTTCGACCATCGATTTCGATGAAGTCCATCATATGCACCAACCAGACTGGTACAGTGATGGCGACTGCTTACAGAACAGGTAGTTTAAGGTCATGACAGACGTAGTTAGCACCAACCACACTCTTCATCTTCACCATGGGTGAAGAAGATCAGATTAGATCCGATGCTGGTCGCTTTCTCCAACGCAAGCCAGAAACACCGCATGAATGAAAGGGTTTGCGTTCCAGGTATCAGCATTTATAATGAAGAAGACGTGTTGATCCAGAAACGCCACCTAAGCTAGTGTTAAATGACAGAAGGCTTTGCGCAAATAATACCACATTATCTACCCTCGCTTACCTTCACTAGGTGTCAAGGCAGGCTAAAGGAGGCTGAGGTGGATATGGCTACTCCTATTTCTACTAATACTAGCTAGCAATGTAGCTGAGTAATAGTACTAGTACTATTACTAACGTTATTATTAGTCAGAAGTGGCGCTGATTATCGTCAGCGCTGGACTCCTATTCCTTCGATCTCAACAAGGAGGGTGAATCTAGGTTTGTGTTATTCCGAGAAAAGACATATTTGAGGCCCGTAAAACAAAAAGGCTATAACGTGGTGTGGGTTGGGGCTAAGAAGGTTTAACCCTAACAACTGCGATCTTCCGGGTCCGGTTCCTTAGGAGATGAGAGAGAAGTCATAGGAAGGCCAGAATGGTAGGAATAGTATATTCTGTACAGAATAAATGAGAGAATAGGCAGTAGGAAATCGACTATCAGACGACCGCACAACCGCAATCCAGCGGACGGCGTCTGAAGTGATGTCTACGCGGCAGTCATCACTTGAAGTCCTGTGTGAGTCAGCCTCTGATTGGCTGTTATATAGGACGAAAGCAGCAAGCCTTCCCAAAGTGCATGTCGACTTGATCTAGTCACGACAATCGTTCACAAAGGCTCTTCCTGTGGAACTAGTCACTACAGGGTTTCCCTTGGTTTCCGCCCTCACCTCTGTCCACCAAAAGCTGTGGCACATTTTACGAAGTTTGGGCTAGGATAATGCTGCTGGAGATAATATGCCACTGCTAACAGTGCAAATCCTAGAAATCATACTAACTAAGACTAGCAGATAGCTTAGTCTAGTAATATATTCCTATAATTGTATCAATAACTGGCATGCATCTTATTTTGCAACAATCATGACAGATGAGAATATGAGCTGACGCGCGTCCTAAACGTAATCTGAGCTGATGTTTAAGACACTCTGGTGAGCCTTACAGTTCGGTAGGTAAGTAAAACTATCAACAATAACTTGCATGTGAGCTAGCGGAATGTCTGGCGAGATATGCCATGAAGGTACTATCGAAACTGCTCTAGCGTTAGTGCACAGTTTTTTCAGGGTCGGACCGAGTCCTGCGTAATGCTCTGCTCCACCGCGTTCACAGGTACAATGCAGGTGGAGGGTGGAATCGCCGAGCGATGACTTCTTAAGCATGACATACATGTGTGGGCACCGATTTTTTTTATAAATAACCTTGAATAGGACCGAGAGTTTCAGTCTTCCTCAACTTAGAGCTCAGTTCGTGGACTGGTATATGTGGCGCTAAATAACGTATGCACCGAGCCATGACTTACCTGTACTTGTTACGGTTGTGATCATGTCTGATATAGCCAGCCTCAATGATGTCAAGCACAGTATTTCTCCATGCGTAACGATTGTAGGCAGTGGATCTGGAAACCTCCAAGCATTATCTTCTCCGGCGATGGAGTCCGAAAATCGAAGGGCCAAGAACCGTTTGCATGTCTTGCTGAACGGTGTCGAGCCAGGTCTTGAGTTGCTCACCTTTCGACGCCTCCAGGCGGGCCGCGACGCCGGATCGAGGGCAGCGTAGCAATGTTCGTGAGGAGGAGGAGGACGGAGAACGTGCCCAAACCCCTCAGTCATCGTTCATGGATGGCCTGGGATCTCCGCGCGATAATATCGCAGCGAGTGTGGACTGCCTCGTTTGAAACGAAGTCGGCCAGGAACCACGTGACCAGCGTGGAACGCTACCTCACCGCTACCGCGCACACGATGTTGACAGGAGCTCATTTGGGCAGCAACAAGTAATGAGTCCACCGCTGGACGAGGGACAGGCCAGTAAGCGCGCCGACCTGCCCACAATTATGACAGCCGCAGAGGGGACAAAGGTCACAAGAGTCCCCCAGCGGTCAATCTCACGGACAGTCAGCAGCGAACAAGCAGGTCAAAGTTCGTGCGCTGAGTAAGGGTATAATAACAGGCATTCAGCGAGGGTGAAACAGTCTTGGCAAACAGGAACAACCACCACGTTACTCTGATGATGGAAACAAGCGAGTGTCCGAAACGTCAGTCCCAATATAATTCGGTCCATGCCCTTGAACCTTCGTCTTCTTCTTCTTCGTTGGGGATGATGAAACGGATACGATATGATATACAGTAGTTGCCACAGGCCATGCAATTTTCATAACTTTGTATAAATTTGATCATTACTCGAATACCAGTGTGAATCCATTTAGGAAGATTTAGAAATAATAATAAACTGCATCAAGCATATTAAGAACTTAAAATAACTATAGGAATTACTAAGTGTTTGTAAAGAAACGTAAAATTTTCTCGATAATTCCGTGGTTTTGGAGACTTAAAAAGAGCTATAAATTCGAACAATAAATTTAGATATTGTGTTAAATTGAAAACTTGAAGCATACTCTTTCTATATATAGAAAGAACTTTTCTTTAGTCAAAATATTCTGTAAACTTTACTCTTACTGGATAAGTATGGATTGAATGTCATCAAAAAAGTGTGTCATAATTTTCCTTGTTTTTACTGTCTTCATTGATAAATTTATAAATTCTGCATCTGTTCGACGTTTAAAAAAAAACTTTTAAATAAGATAGGTATAAAGAGCATTTACCGAAATAAAGTGTTTTTCGATATTAGTTTTAATGAATATGACAACGTTTTTGATATCCAGAAATGCCTCAAAACAGCAAAACACATTGTCGAGGGTAAATCTTGTCCGCAGTGGAGTTGTGAAACTAATATTCCTAAGACTAATAAAAAAAACTTCCCATAAAAGGTTACCTCTTAGACAGTGCTTTGATTAGATGTTCAGCTAACGAACTTCTGCGTATATTAACTTTTTCCAACGTAATATCACAATGAAATTTGCGAATTTTGCGAATTTATTTAAGTTTACTGAAGATAAACGATTCAATTTGACTGGAGATGAAAGAACTTTCTTTTCTCTTTATAATGGATTATTTTTCGCATAAGTGGATTAATTCCACTTTCTGATATAATTATGCCAAGTCAAAAAAAAAACTAGCCATATACATTGCCTATTTTTGAAACACATATAATTCTTCTGTCTGTCCCGTTTAAAAAAAACGCAAAAGGTGAACGTAAAATACACAAACTATGATACAAACTATATTTCTACGTGACTTAAATTCAATTAGACCTTCTTCGTCTTAAATTCGCATTAGCATGTTGGATATTTTGTTTTTATGTCAAGGTCAAAAAGCGAATTATTTATGCATTCAAACAAACGCTTCTTTTACGGCATCTTGTGCAAAAAACTTCACAGGATAGCTAAGCAAGATTTTTACAATACAAATCTAGATGTTAATGCAAACAAATGTGATTCCTCTAACTTGGCTTCACTTGAATTTGAACAATTTTCGACAAATTTTTCCAGTTTGGGAAGGGATATCTTTTATACCTATTTCACTTAGTCTGGAGTTCCTTCTTAGTATTATCAACATTAACGTGCAGTTTGGTTCTCTCTTTCGTAAAAGCATAGGAAATTCCTTCGATATGAGACCACTCCGAATTTCCTTATACTTAATAGCCATTTAATAAACCTAACTAAAATGACGATTTAACTAAGTAAAAGGCTTTCGCAGAATTCAACAAACTGAATGAATCAAAATAGTGTTACTAAATGCACGCTAAAATGCCAGGTCAAATTTCATAATGAACGTTGCATGGTCATTGGCAACTACTGTAGATATTATATACAGATCAGATAGAGTTGATAGAGATTCGATGATTGTGTCCATTTGGGCACTACGGGCCATTTTAGTTTTGGCACGCAAATATTCGGTTACCTAATTTGAATTGTTACTAATGGTCGCTTTGAGCCGGTGGGCTATGCTTATTCTGATGGCTCACAACAGTCGCAAAACTGCCTCAGTGACTCCTTTAATGAAGAAAATGGCCCTTCAGACTTCTGGCTGCTGTTCATTTGAACGTCTTCTGTTCGCTTGGTGTCTACTTTTCCCGATAAAATTGTTAGGATATCCATTAACCCTGATGAGGTTCTGCAGGTATAGTCGGTCAGGTTTTATGTCTGCTGGTGTGCTGCAGTGGGTTTTGGTTCTTTTGAATAGAGTGCGGATACAGCTGCGTTTGTGAGACGGAAGATGATTGCGGTTAAAGTGAAGCATTTGTTTAGAGTCAGCGGCTTTTCTGAAAACTGTGTGTTGTCGGACAGTTCGACCATCAACGTCAATAATGTCCACCCTATGCTCTACTGCAGAGTAATGCAGGGACGGTGACTGGTGTGGGGGTTCGCTTTAGGTGATAGTAGACTTGCGCGGTATCTACCACACCCTCTCTTCCCTCAATTACCTGGACCAGATGTCAAGAGAGAGTCAAGAATAGCAGAGGCGGGATCGAGCGCAGGTGGTTGGCGCGACGGAAGCCGCGCGCGTTTCGCCACACCTGACTCAGATCCCAGTCGCTAGACGAGGGGGGGGGGTGTAATAAAGGCTATATTTAAAAGGAACCATTGCAGCCTGACTCTCAGCCCGCCAGTCAGCCACTCCACACAACAAGACACACTCACTCGACTGGCTGCGCGAACCTAGTTATCAGTTGGCAACCCTCCAAGCCGTAACTTTTGGGGCACCAGCTGCACGCCAGCGCACAACCTCGTCAAAGAAGAGGAGGTGGTTGTTGCCTTCACCTCCCATTATGAACTTGCGCTATTAGCTTAGTGCGTTGAATAAAATTCATTTAAGCCCCCCACCATTAAATCCAGTTTATTAACGAAAATATCATAGGTATTTTTGTCCGGAAATCAACTCTTAAAAAAGGGAATAGGCTGAAACAAGAGTTATTTGTAAAAACAATGCTACTCACTGCTTGTCAAAACTATTTGCTGCTGCAAATTTTACGTGTGCGCGTACAGATGTATATGATGTACCACCCCCGAGATTTGAACCCGGGACCTTCGGTCATTGCGTTAGAGACGCTGCCTCTAGTCCACGGGTCCCTGCTTTGTCGGTTGTGATCGGGAATATGATGAATGAATGCAGGTGTTTCACCGATCTAGTCAAGGAACAATTAAGTTCCTCTTTGCCAAGGAGCTCGCAAACCCTCAATGACCGACATATAGTGACAAAGGTGATATGATGAAGAAGTGGATCCGACAAAGCATATGCACAAAGTCCCTATTTAACTGCCGAGTTGTGATTGGGGTGGGTAGCTAGCCTGTCACCTTTGAATAAGAGGGGACTCGAAAGGGGCAAATATTGACATTATTCATGGGGAATTGCGTCGGTGCTGGTTTTTTGTGTGCATAAGAAGGGATAAGAGAAGGGGTATTTCATTAGGTGCCGTTTGTTGTGGCTTGCACCCCGCGCATTGTTGAACTTGCAACAACTCAGACAGACGACATCCCAACAAAAGTTAGAATTGATAGGCTACTGAAATCGGTTCAGCAACACAGATACAGTATGGCAAGTCCTGCATGCAACTTTCAGGACGAAATTTAACTTGGTAGTTTGAATATATCTGGACAAGCTATTTTGATCAACTGAGTGAATTTAATAATTAGAAGGGCTTCGGTTTGGAAAACTGCCATCTTAGTCAAAGTTACGGAGCGAAATAGGCACTAATGTTGGCTAAATCATGAGTAAGTGTTGTTCGAACAAATTTCCCATGCTATAACGTATGACAGAACCAAACTTTTTACTGGTATGCATTGTGCTGTGGAAGAATTCCAGAATAAGTAAAAAGTGGAATAATACTTTTCAGAACCGGAAAATTTTGTGCGAAGTTGATCAAATGGAAGTGAAGCCAAGTTTAGTGAATCACATTTATTTTCAGAAACAAGCAAAAATTTAAGTGTTAAAAATTAATTTTAGCTATCCAGTGAAGTTTTTTGCACAAAATGCAGTAACAGAAAGTTTCGTAGACATTTGTTTTGCCGCGTAGCTGTCATTACGCAAACGCAAACTTTGCTTTAGATTTTATCGATAAGATGATGGAAAGGAGGCCTTATCAAATGTAAGTCAGGTAGAAATATACTTTTTTGTAAACTACACTTTCCACTTATATGCTACTAAGAAACGGAACAGGCAGAAGAATAATTAGTATTTCAAAAAATGGCCATATAGATGTCCAGTCTTTTTGCATTCGCAAGCTTATGAAAGATTGCAGAATTAATCCATCTGTGTGGAAAATAATCCACTATAAATAGAAAAGTAACCTTAAGTATCATAATATCCGAGTTAACTTGCGGACATTATTTTTCCTCAACAGTGCAGTTTGCGGTTTTGAGGCATTTCTAAATATGATCCGCATGGCTCTCTTCATGAGAACTAATAATCTTAAACTAACTTTTTCGGTAAAGGCTCTTTATGCATATCTTATTTTAAAGGTATCGATGTAAACGTCGAGCAGAAGCACAATTCATCAATGGAGACACTAAAAACGATCAAAATGATGCCAAACTTTATTCGACGATATTCGATAAATAGTTATCCACTAATAGTTATATGTACAAAATATTTTGATGAAAGAAAATTTCTTTTTATACATAGAAATTCTTTACATTCCGCTCTCAACTTACGAAAAGATTAACATTTATTTTCTAATTTATAGCTATTTTGTACATATTCGTGCCTTGGGCATAATCGGGAGAATGTTGTTTTTCTTGAAGAACACTATGTCCTTCTCCTAGTTCTTTTCAGTATTTAATATGCCTAATTCTGCTCATCATCATTATTATTATTATTATTATTATTATTATTATTTTCCAACTATACGTTCACGCCGGTATGCGAGTAACGATCAAACGTTTACAAACTTACGCATGTTGCACGCAGCACTAGCCTTACTGTACCCGCATAAACTATTTGCAAACTACCAAGCACATTGACACATTTATGATTTAAAGACGCTTTCAGCTGAAATAATATTGGTAGTGCACCTTATACACGAATAGCCCCATCATTCTGTCTTACGGTAACATGGTAATTGGGGGTTTTATGGGTGGGAAAATAGGATGGGCAAACAACAACAGTTTTAGAAAAGTCGTAGAATTAAATCGAATTTCTTAAACTTTGGCCGCTATAAAGGGACGGGGTAGAGCGCGTGAATCGAAAAAAATCAGGAACGAGGAGAATGCTGAAGAAAGAATAGGTATTTGAAAAACAGTCAGCACCAGCTTCCCATAGCTGGAAGGAGCTAGACTGAGCCTCGGCCTGTAAGAATACGCGTTAATATGCAAAGCAAAAAAAAGAGAAAGTTAAGTGAATCTATTGAGATTCACTAAAGAGTAGCTTTTATACTGAAGAAATAGATAATTACTATGCATATTAATCAAAATAATGGTAAGTAATGGAGAAGAAAAAGACTCGATCGCTGGGACAATATGTTTATTCACCTGAAGTTTCGATATCCGTCACGGATTCGTCATCAGAGACATGTGTAGCAGAAACAGGTTCTGGCGAATAAACATACAGTTCTGCGAATTCTGCAAGCAAAATTCAGGTCGAAATTTAACCAAGTAATTACGCGTATATCTGGGCAGGTTATTTTGATAAACTGAGTGGATTTAATAATAAGAAGGGCTTTGTTTTGGAAAACTGCCCTCTTATTTAAAGTTAATCGGGGAAATAGGCTCTCACTTTTGCTAAATCATGAGTATGTTTATATAAAAGGAATTTCGTATGCTATCAGGAAAGACAAAAAAAAACTTTCTTCTAATATACATTGTGCTGCGGAAGAATTCCATAGTTAGTACAAAAAGGTGGAATAATAATCTCTTCCAGTATTGGAAAATTTTGTGCAAAATTGATCAAATGGAACTAAAGCGAAGTTTAAGTAATCGCATTTATTTTCGGAAACAAGCAGCAATAGAAGTTTAAAAATTATATTAAGCTATTATGTGAAGTTTTTTTGAAAAAAAAGCAGTAACAAAAGTTCTTGGTAGAAAATTTTCTTTTACTGCACAACTTGCTATTGCGCAGACAGCCAATAGAAAGGCTTACTGGACGTAAGTCATGTAGAAATATACTTTTTTGTAGACTATACGTTCCGCTCAAGCGTTATTTAGAAACAGAACAGACAGAAGAATAATCAGTGTTTCAAAAAATGATCATATACATGGCCTGCTTTTTTTGCATTTGGACGTTTATAATGGATCTTATAATAAATCGCCTTAAGCAAAAAATAATCCGTCATAAAGAGAAAGGTATATTCCTTCATCTCTAGTCAAATTGAATCGTTTTCCTTCAGGTAAATTAAGGAAATTTTCAAGTCTTCAATTTCACTGTGACATTACCTTGAAAAAAGTTAATATACGCAAAAGTTGATCAGGTAAATACCCAATAAAGGCACTTTTTAAAGAGGGAACCAATGATGGAAACTTTTTTTGTTAATCTTAGGAATAACAATATGCGTGGTATCTAGCAGACATGTTGTGTGCTGCAAATTGTGGTTTGCTGTTTTGAAGCATTTCGACATTTGACCAAAATGGCCATCTCCATAGGAAATAATATCCAAAAGCTCGTTTTTCGGTAAATGGTGTTTAGTTATATCTTATTTTAAAAGGTTTTATCTAAACGTCAAACAAACGGAGAATAAGTAAACTGATCAATGAACAGAGCAAAAATTTCCCAAATGAAGAGGGAATTTATTTCAAGATATTCAATAACAAAGAATGTAATCATTCTCAAATATACAAAATATTTTGATAAGGCAAGTTTTTTATGTGAAGAGAAAGTGGTTGCTTTAAGTTTCATACTTTCCAAACTATTTAAATTTATTGTTCTGGGAATTATCGGGAGAATTTGACATACAGAACTCAATCCGCGGACTGCGAGAACATCCCCCCTGTCTCATCTGGGCATGGCAACCAGCGTCCTACCCGCGCAGGCGCCCGCGTTCAGGAGACGAGGGAAAACTCAGCTGCTTAATTACCCTCACCCTTTACCTCCCCCTCCCCCCTTCCCTAACCTGGCGATTATATAATCGCTGTAATTAATTGACCAATTTTATTCCCCATGTCATGTACTGGCCTGATGATGAATGACCGAAAACGATCGTTTGCCAACACGACTTTTCAATTTTATTTTAGTTAACAACCGCTAAGTACCTCTTATAGTTCTTTTAAGTACTTAATATGCCTAATGCTGCTCATTAGTATTGATAAGTTTTCGTAAATGTGTTCCTGCTGGAATGGGAGAAATAATCAAACATTTAAAAATTTAGGAATTTTGCTTGCAACACTCGCAGAACTGTATTGTCCCAGCGATCGAGTCTTCTTTTTCTCAATTTTTTCCTGGGACACGGATGTTCTCTTGTATTGTTTAGGCAATGACCAGTAATTTGAAGAATAGACAATTTCGAATGGTTTATCTTATAAAGATAAAGGGTTCTTTGGGAAAATGTGGACTCTATTATGGGAATTTTCGACACAGGCTCCGCTCGTCATCTTCAGACGTAAGAAAGCGTGCAACAAACAACTAAAATTTTTAAACGTTCAGAAAAATCAATATTCATATGACATGTATGCCGATTGGCAAGATTTTTAGTCTGCGCTAGTGGGTGTTACATGCCCTCCGTCATTCGGCTGTGTTTGGTGGCGCACGTTGATTTTGGTTTTGAGGTAACCATAGTTGGCGTCCGAATCTATATGCCTGTTGATGCATGCCTCGTTTGAGTGCATTGCCTCCAGGAATTCAGGGGCTTTTCTAGTTGGATAAATGCTAACAATCCGTGTGTTCTCTCATGCGAATTCGTAGCCGGTTTCCCGTGTGTGCATGGCCAAATGGCAAAAGTGGTCAAGTCTGCTGACCGCTGATTGATGTTGGTGTATGTGGGTTGAGGCGCATTTCCCAGTTTGGTTAAAATAAACTGCATCACAAATGGAACACAGGATCTTGTAGAAAACCCCTTTTCTTTCAAGCTAGCCAACCCTGTCCTGAGGGTGTACAAGCTATGCAAGCCAATTGGCATACAAGTCCAATGAATATCGATTTTCTGAACGTTTAAAAATGTTAGTTGCTTTTTACACGCTTTTTTACGTCTGAAAACGACGGGGGCCTGTGTCGAAAATTCACATAATAAAGTCCAAATTTTCCCAAAGAAACTTATATCGTGATAATTTGATATCTTGGGATGCCTATATTTCAATAAAATGGTTGATCTTTATTAATTGTAGGTCAATAATTAAAGCAAAGAGAAGAATTTCAGAAACTCAAGGAGATTGTATGACTTTGCCTGCGGAACTTTATAACTTTATTAATTTGGACGATATGATACGAACATGTCGATGATTAGGACTCATAGAAACAGTAATAAAAGATCGCTGTTGACGGTAATAAAGATGCTTTATCGTGTAGTTGAACTGACTGACACAATGTAGGCTGCATGGTGATATGTATGGAAACTGAAATTTCCATGCTGCGATGCATCGTAATATATGCAGTGTGTGAGTCCTGTCGTGGATAAGTTGAAGAAATTCGTCCATCATTTCTAATTCCCCGAGATAAGATATGTCTATGTATTGCTTCCGCAACCACCACATTTTTTAAAAGAAATGCTAGCAGCCTTGCCAAGGTGAAGATGTTTAATCAAGGCAAGGGCTATTGCACTCTGTCAAGTCAATGTGAGCAAATCAAAACTACGCCTACTGAAATGCACTTAGTAGACATTTTAGTATATTGTAAAAAAACATCCTCTTCCATTTTTACTTCTGCCCTTTTCACTCAAATAGACTAAACTGAAGTGAATTGAAAAAGGCTAGTGTGCCTCTTAAATGGATTGAGCAATTCTCCGAAGACGCAGGCAAACTCATTGTTGTTGAAAAATCCATAAACACACAACAGCGATGAAGGCAGGCTCTGGGGTAGAGGTGCTAAACCCGGCTCGCAAGGGTAAGCAAATCTGTTTCTAAATAGGGGGTGGCTACCACATCCCACTATGGTACCCCAGTTTAGTGAGAGAACGACCATACGGCGTGGGTAGCCTAGGTGATTGCACTTCATGCTGGCTGCAGGACATTTAGACGCTGAGTCTGCGAGCAATTGTAGTTACTATGGTTGTATAAGAAGAAGTGGCAGGAATTTAACTTTTAGCAATGATAATAATACAAATAGTAATGGTAATACTGCATAATGCTAACATCAAGCCTAATAATGATAGTAATAAAGGACTGATAGCAATAATAACACAAAGATTAATAGTCAACATGCATACACTGGACTCCCATTGGTGAATGCTCACTGGTCGTTAACGGAACTCATTTGTCCCTCTCCGTATTTACACTGGGCCTCATTTCTGGGGCCTTGACAGCACATGTAGCAGCTACACATCTGATGAAAAGTTGGAGATTGGGGGATTTAACACACATTTGAGTTTGGTTATTTAGTTCATTACGGTGACTTGAGCCGCAAAATGCTGTTTACTTGAAAAGAATTCCCTTCAGGTCAGTATACCGGGAGAAAATAGCGGCGGAAACGGGCAAAATCCAGCATTTGTTGATATCCGAGGAATTTTCGATGATATTAAACACTGTGGAAAGAACTTCTTGTGTGTGTGTGTTACACTGTAAAAGAACATTCATGAAGAGCAGGAACTTTTCCATTATATCTGTTCACAAAACGGGAAATTTTGTTTTGCGTACTCAAAATTGAGGCAAGTGTTATTATGAGATAGCGCATAGCTTTTGGAAAAAGAAGAGCAAACTAACTTTGATGAAGTTATATTTTGCAAATCGTCCAAGCTTCGTGCCATTAAGTTAATTAATAAACTTGTAAGGCTGTCATTTGCAATGCCCCAATTAAAATGCATGTTGTACATTTAAAAGGCTGCAGGCAAGGGATGCAAATGAGGACTGTATTAGTATTTATTAACTAAATCGATTGTACAGTCAATATAAAGTTGAAGACAGTTAACATAAAACACATTTGAATGAGTTATCGCGGGAAATTGCGATGCAGTTTTCTCAAAAATCACCGTTGATTTTATTGTCACTCGACTCTGCATTTGTTATTGTAGAACTGAGCCTAGAAGTAACCAAATATACCAAAAACTTTTCCGATTTAAATAGAAATGTTAGCTCTTTCATTTACAACAGAAGATGTTGCCATAAATTTTAGGTAAATCAATAAACTGGCCAAAATTTCCCATACGGATCTTGACGTTAACTTCAAGAAAATTTAAGCAGACGTCCGACGGCAAAAGATATAAGTGAAGCTGCCTTTCAAGAGATAATCTGTTATCGAATTTTTTAAAATCAGTGCTAGGCATATTCATCCACGACTTTTGTTGTAGACCTTCATTTTTCTCGGCAACGAGTTGACATGTTTGGGTGGTTCTGAATCCATGACACACACACACACGCACATACACACACACAACGACAGTTTCCCCGTCGATTTCGACGATGGGTACCACGCGCTCCAACAAGCCGCAGCAATCGCTGAAGCAAGCCGCAACTGACACGAAGGCGAGCTGGGCAAGCAACATGAGAGCGACAGCAAGCAGGAGCAACGAAGAGAACTCGTGCGAGAGAAAATAGGAGTTAAGGCAGACTTGCACAGAATCTACCCACTCGCTCGCCACTCCCCCCTCCGTTTCCGGTGTGAAGACAAAGTCCGGAGATGAGGGAGGGTGTAGATGGCTGGCGCGATAAACACTCAGCACGCGTACACTTGACACAGCCATCTCGCTAGGTATGCTCCCGACAGCACGGGAGCGCCATAAAGGCCACATTAAGAGGGAGCCATTGCAGCCTGACTCTCAGTCCTTCCTCTTCTCCCGTACGCACACACAGATACACGCGTACAGAAACAACAGCTACGTGGGGGTCCGAGTTTTCCCGTCAGTTGGCAGAACCTCCAAGCCACGGCTTTTAGCGCACCGTGATAGATTCAGACGCATTTAGATTTATTATAGTGAGGGAAGAAACGCGCCGAGGTCGACTTCACTCTCTCCCCCACCGCATAGTGACCGCCTAGCTTTTCGGTTACCCGCAGTGGGGTCTGAAACCCAGTGGGAGCGTGAGCGCAGTCACCAAAAGGGAATCAGAAGTGAGAGAAAGTGCCAGCGCCTTCCAGGTTGGCTGAAGACTGGCATTGCATGTGCATACAGACCATTGGATCTCAGAAGGGTGAGAACAGCCCTGCATGAAGCCTGGGCCAACACCCTCCTGAGGGGGACACACACACAAACATACACACACACGCACACACACAGAGTTGCATAAGAAAAAATGGTTAAAAGTTCATTATTTAGGTAAATGTTTTTGAGATATATCTTAATTTGAGGGTTTCCGCAAGCACACATAATATAATCATAACTTTTTGTCAATCGACGGATGCCAGTGAAAATCATAGTCTAAATTAGCAGTAAAAGGAAGATCTGAAACTCTTCGTAATGGAAATATCAAAAGAATTACAAAAATATGGCAGAAGGCAATTCCTCTTAGTGTATAAAAATGGTACATTTACAATTGTAGCTGACAATTCCATTTAAATTTATGAATCACTGACTGGCATGTCCGCACGTGAGCTTAAGAACTAAATTACTTCTGTGATCTCCCAACGGAACATATCAAGCGAAAACGTGGTTGCCTTAGTCCAACGTAACTCAAGCAATTAATAAACGGAAGAAACAACCAGCAGTTCTCGTGAAAACGTGGTGGAATGCCTACTCGAAATTTAGGCTGTTCGGTAACAGCCATAAATTACATTGCACGTAATATGGAAGCATATGTAGCCGAAAAATTTACAAAATTTCCAACGCAATTTTACTTGTGCTGTTTTATTAACTCGGTGGTTTTGCCTGAGCAAGCTTCCTCAAAATTTATAACTTACGTTTACCTAGTACGCCCGATTCCCACTTTTTCGGAGAAGATGCACATGGTAGTGGGCTGAGTTGATAAACTGTCCTCACGTTCCCCATGTAAGACTAGGTTGGTTGAGAATAATACCCGAACTGAAAAGAAGAAAGCTCGATCGCTGGGAGAATATTGTCCCAGTGATCGAGTCTTCTTCTTCTCCTCAATTGCTTCCTGGGACATGCATGTTCGCTTGTTTTGGCAATACCCGAACTCTCGCTACTGGGAAGGCTCTTGCAGCGGCGTGGTCAAGGCGTCTTTAAAGCGGTTCACTTGCCGCGTCCCCTCGAATAGGGACTTTGAAGAATAATTTTCTTTTCCGGAGTAAGTGTGGTAGGTTTTATTTGGTTCGCAGTCCTATTCCTTGCAATAAGTCCCTCAGCATACCCGTTCTCGCGAAGTAGGTTCTGAATTTTCTTGAGCTCCTCCTCAATACTGTCGGTTGAGTAAAGTTCGTTTATTGTCCAGACCAGGTTTTCTTTCTAAACACGCTCCTTTGGATGCTACCGTCAGGTCTACGACTTAGGAGGACGTCCAGGAAAGGGAGCGAAACTGCTGGTTTTATCTCCAACGTGAACATTATGGAAGGATATGCTTGACTGACCGCGTTTAAGAGTGCGTCTCTATCGGTTTCTGTTGTGGCGATCACGAAGAAATCATCAACGTAGCGACCGTAGTGCTTTTACTTGTGGATCTGATCTCTTAGTTGAAATTTCTTTATTTCGCCCATTAATATGTCAGCTAGGAGAGGTCCCAGAGGCAAGCCCATCGCGACGCCATTTATTTGTCTGTGTATTTGGCTGTCAAAAAGGAACTGCACATTTGGTGTGCACTTCAGTAGTAGTTCCTTTAGTGCATTTGTCCGTATTCCTATTTCTAGTTAATTGCTCAATAGGAATTCGCAAATGTAATCGATTTTCTCCGTAACTAGGACGTTTGTAAACAGCGAGGAGACCTCTAGGGAGAGCATCTTCATGCCGTTTAAGTTCGCATATTTGATGTCGTCGATAAATTCAAAAGTGTCTCGATAGACACATGGTGCCAGCTGATGCTTTAAAGGCTTGAGTTTCACCGCCAACCATTTAGCTATCGCATGATACGGTGAATTGCGCATGTCCAGAATCGGACGAACTGGCAGGCCATCCTTCTGGATCTTTGGTTCGTATGGTCTACCAAACAACGAAGGAAACTCTTCCTTTAAAAAAAAATTTAAAGAAGGCATGCCTTCCTTAAAATATATTTGAATTTATATAGACATTCAAAATCAATGATCAAAATGCATACTATTTATGTAGCAATTTCTTACAGAATCAACTTTTTCGCAGTGGTCAAAAAGAGGCTCATCACAGAGTAGGCACCCTAGCGGGACTGAAATTAATTGAAATTGGACAGCATGAGAAACAGTTTTGCAATTCTAATCAATGTTGGTTTGTGAATGATTACCAGTCTTTTTAAAATTGCGGAATGTTTCTTGCAGCACTCGCCATACTGTATAATTTATACGTTATTTTTCCATTTGGCCCAATTTTGAAGATATTCAGCAGCCTCTGCGAGAGCGGAAATCATAACAGCAAGGACAACGCTTGAGAACTGTCAAGGTTCTTACCACATAACCGGTGAGAAACCCCTGCCTGGGCAGTACTAGTATCAGTCGGTTATATACACGGCAGTAGGTTGGAGAGGTAACTTGCCGCAAATGCAATCAAACTTACGGCTCCCACTCATGGTTCATAGTTCAGTTGGTTTGAGCGTCGGTTAAACTCAACTCTTCCCTTGGCACTAGTATTTTGAACCTTAACGAGGCCATATAGTAGTATGTTTATCCAAGTTACCGGTATTTGAGCATGAACAATTGGAAGGAAGATGCAATGCATCCAGGTGGGTCGATCAGCTGACAGCTAAATATACCCGTATCAAGTTGCCAAGGATATGTCTTCAGCAAATTATCATCAGGCCAGAACCTTTGCAGGGTATTGAAAACCGTACAGTTGGACAGGGTTAAATAATGAAGTCTTATTGCATTTCATCGTTTACGCGTCGTCCGCTTGGCGAAGCCGGTGCGTAGAGGTTTTTGTGTTGAGGGAGGGGTGAGGGCTGGGAGAGGTAATTGGTTTAGGTTAATGGGGTTTGATCAGAGGGCAGACACACGGAGGGATAATTGCTCCTATTTGCGCGCAGCGAACGACTGTCACTGGGGGGTGGGGGCAAAATGCGATCGCCACCTGGCCTCCTGGTCGGCCACGGAAGTGAAGGGGCTTCTATCAGCTTCTTCTCACAACACAGCACTGGATTTGCCAGCCGTATAGCCATTGCTTCGGCTGTTGCAAGCACCCATTGGCCTAGGCCCTTGGAAAAGTTGGCTGGCGTCCGGTAGACAATCTGAAAGGCTTCGTTAGTATCGACCCAATGAGTCCTATCGAAAAGATGTGCGAGAAGAGAACTTGAGATCGATCTACAGGGTGCCCCACAAAAAACCCCTAAATTTATTATAATGTTTATACTGCTATAAAATAAAAATTATTGATTACAATTATGACTAACAACTTTATTGTGTAATTAACAAACTGTTACCTAATAACAAGTTACAGATACCGCTAAAAATGCTGTCCATTAACTGCAGAACAGCGACGTATGCGATCCATCTAGCTCTGAGCTGCTCGACGAATGCCATCAAGAGGGATATTGTTCCATGTTTCCATCAACACATGTTTTATTGACTCGTCTTCGTCTCTGAACCTCCTGTAAGAGTACACTCTAAATGCAAAAGTCCATAACATTCAGGTCAGGGCTCTTAGATGGCCATTGCTGGGGTGCGATGAAATCTGGAGTGTTAACTCGGAGCCAGGCGACAGTGTCATTGGCAGTGTGTGGCTTTGCACCATCTTGCTGCCATGTCCAGGGTTCTCCCTGCATTACTTGATCAATATCTGTAAGCATCTGCGGGCACATCTCCTCTCTGTAAACAACTTGATTTACAGTTTTTTTCGTTCTCCGACTTGGTGCATCTCCTTCAATAAAATAGAAGTCTGTTTTGCCTTGCCAGGAAACAGCACTATAGCACATGATAGATTTTTGCTGCTTGTCTATCTCCACCAGCAAATCTTCATCAGGAATATCAGTTTTGACTTCCACTGCACGATATATGCGTTCATTTTGCCTATTCAGTGGTGCAGACAAGCAGAATGATGATTCATCTGAGAACCACACTTGTTTCCATTTTTCTCCTACACCGAAGCGCTGAAGCATGGCATCAAACTTTGTCTTTCGAGCTTGCTGGTGTGCTTCAGTTAAAACATGGCATTGAATACGTCGAAAACATTTTAAATTGGATTTTGCAATTGTTCTGTGCACATACCCTTTTGTCAATTCCAGTTCTTTACAAATTTCACGTTGACTTGAATGTCTTTTGTGATGATCTGGTGGAGTTACGGCAAGTTCCAAGACTGCTCGCCTTGTTGGGGAATCGTGCCTGCAAGAAGTGTCACTACTAGGCTTACGCACCTTTGCTACAGGTGATCCACCCTGTTTGAATGCAGCCGCGACACCTCTAAACTGGTCAGTTGTAATGGCACCAAAAAATTTAGGCAAAATGTTCCGACATTTCTGCAAACCCATGTTGGATGTTCTTTCCGGAATAGGACGATGACCTCGCGCTGGAAATTGCGTAGCTGTGGCATGGGTCAACACGTCTTTCCAGAATATTCATGGCATAAGGTGCGCAGGTGGGCATTTTAGAACCTTCTCTTCTGCGACCACTACCCACGTTGTGTGGGTGCTCCTCACCACTGAGCGGAACATGGCGCGGGCGACATGAATGCGGGAGCGAACCAACGGGGGCGGCTTCACTTCGGATGTGGCCCAGGTGTTCTGTTTTCTCCGCCATCGATCGTGACGGCATGGGCGGTCCGGCCGCCGTAACAATCACAAACTTAGGGGTTTTTTGTGGGGCACCCTGTAGTTTCACCTTTACTCAACCAAACCAGTATGTGCTCACCTACCTTCTTTTCCAGACTCCTCATTGTTAGGCCGGTGTATCCTGCCCCACAGGAGCAGGTAAAAGAGTAAATGCCCATGGATGTGGCCACCGATTGAAGTCGGTCTTTACCGCCCAAAATTAAGAGGGGAATGTTCGTGAAGAGCACCCGTAAGTTCGCTGCTGGGAAACCGCTCGTTATTGAAGTCCTCAGGCGCCGCCTGACCACCTCACTTGTTGCACCGCCTAAGAAAGGCTGTCTTATGAACACTTTTATCTTTTCTGTGGTTAAGGCAGCAGGCCTTTTGGCGCGCTCGCCAACATTCCTCAGGATGAAACTTTCCGGTTATTCATTTTAAATTAGCGTATGCTGCAGCTGTTGGAGTTCCGCTTCTGTTTTGGCCTGATGATGATTTGCTGAAAACATATGTTTGCCAACTTGACTTCTAAAATTAAGCATGAGAATATTTGCAGAAAATACCCGTATCAGTTAAAGCCGATTTAATTTTCGCTACTGGTGACCCTTCTTCAAACGGGCAACCCCGGATTTTTTTGCATAATTAACAAGCTTGAGCTGTTTGGCAAACTCAAATGTGCCATTCGAAAATCCTTGAGTGCCAGACTAGGATTTCAGGGTACTCACCAACGTTCCCTCAAAAACACGGAATTAAAGGGAACCGATTTTCGTGAATTGATAGAAGGAGAGAGGGCTTGTCAATATCTCTGAACACATTAGATGCGTAACGTGGGAAAGTAATATGAATGGGCGAAAACACATGTGATGCTTGCCACTAGAGAAATACAGCTAGTATATTTCCAAGTAAATATGCTGAGTAAGATTTTCTGCGAATCGTGAACCACGAGAGCTGCAAGCTGCTCGAGTCATGGTTCTCAGGCCCCCAGTACATCAATTAGCGTTCCCCTACGATGTTGTGAGAAATTTTCTGAGCAAGAGATCAGTCAACTGGGAAGGGCCGGGCGCAGCAACAACCCTGATGACAACGGGCATAATTGTCACGCAATTATCCAACCCGCATACGATGCGGACAAGAACACTGTCAATTAATGAGCCATCACTGCACCAATTAAGACCTCAAGTGGTGACTACAGGAAGTGACAATTATAGTACGCATGCCAGTGACCGCTATGAACTATAAATACCGTGCAACCTGTGCATGTATCACCTTTATCTGCGCATGTCTCAGAATTTTCAATGATTAACTATGATTAGGGATTCCCGAGGAAATCTGAAACGTCA